>OY755082.1:42891113-43598958 GCA_963576655.1 Gastrophysa polygoni | reverse complement strand
GGGTCATGAAGTGATGATGATTTGTTATCCGTTCAGCAATGGTTCAGTGACATTCCTGAATGTCAGTGTCATTCGATACTGACCTTAATTTATGAAGTATATTTCATTGTGATGAATAAAATCAAACATAACATAACCTCTGGCATTTCTAACCACACAAATAATGATATAGATGCCACGTGACTTCCTATCACCGAACTAGGTTGACGATTGAACGGCAACTGAACGTCAACAGCAAAAGTTAACCTGGTTTTCCGTGAACGTTAATCAACTTTTCTCCATCTGCCAACTTCAACGTCAGACGAATTGATAAATGACCATCAACATTTTATATAATTCAACTTTGAATGGCAAACGGTAACCTCAACAGCAACCAAGCTATACCAAGCATCATTCATCAATAGAACGGCAAAGTTGTGGAATTCTTTGCCGAGTGAAGTCTTTCCTGATGCTTACAACCTCCAAACATTCAAGAAAAATTCCAACACCTTCCTTCTTTCCCAAAATTCCACCGCTGGCTAACACAATGTTCCTCGAACATCATAGGTTTCCCTTTCGTGTTGTCCAAAGATAAAAAAAAAACTTCAACGTTAAGTTCATAAATCCAGCTTCATGAGAAACAAAATCAATTCATACAATATTTGCGATAGTCTGAAGCGTTGGGAAACTGTATGAGTGACTGAAAAATAAACAAAAAATGATTCTCATCATAGGCAAATAAATATTTATAATCAATACCTGGGATTGATCTTGAACTTTTGACGGCACTTTCTCGAATGCTTGAGTGAGTGAGAAAATCGTTTCACCAATCAAGCTCCAATGAAGCTCAGTAGTACTCCCGTGAATTCCATTCATCCACATCATCTGTCAGAACTACCATCATATAAACCTATTTCATTCGAAGGATCATAAAATCCTCACAATTATCTCTATCCGCCAATACCCTGCCTGCGACTCTCACGAGTCTCACAGCATCGTCTGCAAATATCTCAAACAGTTGCGAATCGCAGACAAGTCATAGCTGTCGTCAGTGGCGTAGCCAGGGGGGGGGCCCAAGGGGCCCGGGCCCCCCCCGAAATTCCAGTTACTGAGAAAGTAACCAAGTGAATTCAAAAATTTCCAAATTTTACGTACGCACATTAGGAAATTTATACAGCGCTGGCAACTGCGGCAACAGCGGCGACAACCGTTCTCATTGCACAACGTCCAAAATGAAAGAACGTCCCACTCCCCACTCTCACTCAGTGGTTAAGTGCGTGCGCATTGCTGTCGTAAATTGCAAGTTGCATAGGCATACCAGAAGAATTCCACATACAATAGTTTTATTGGTTTTGTAGTTATTATGGATCCAAATAGAAATCGAAAACGGCCTGCTGATAATCAGGCAGATCAGACAACTTTATTAGCTTATTTCAATAGGAGAACCAAGGTAAGCAATAAGCATAAGTAGGTATATTTTTTTTGGTAAGATAGAAATCATTTTTCTGCAATGTACTATTTTCTTTTCGAACGAACAACGACAGAGGATGTATACTTTCCAGTGACGTCGAACTTTTTTTACAGGAAACTACCAATGATAGATTCACAATAGACTCAATGGAGAATCAAGAGGAATCAACATCAAGTCTTATCAGACTTAGAGACGTAGTTAATGACGTTGGTAATGCCGACTGCGACATAGATCCTCAACCCAAAGTGTCAAATAAATTTGACATTGGTCTCTATGTTAATGTCAATCTTAAAGCCAAAGTAAACGATGACGTCGAACTACTTAATATTTTCAATAATTTATGGCGCCCGTCAAATTCAACCGAATTCGAACCTCAAATCATTGGAACAAAAAAGCGATATTTCCAAATAAATTGGTTGGAAAGGTTCAACTGGCTTGCTTACTCAGATGTTTTGAAGGGGGCATTTTGTAAAAGTTGCGTGTTTTTCCATCACAATATTGATGTTGGTAAAGGTAAACATCAGAAACCTGGAAACTTTGTTGCATTGGCTTTCAAGAACTGGAAGGATGCTATTGAACAATTCAGTAATCACGCATCGAACCAATATCATAAAAAAGCTTCAATATTAGCAGAAAATTTTAACCGTACAACTAGTGGCAAAATACTGAATGTTGAGCAAATGATTGTCAATCGAAATGAAGAAGAACTAAAACGAAATAGAGCAATTCTTAGTTCCATTATAGATTCCATTATTGTCTGTGGTCGGCAAGAGATAGCGCTAAGGGGACATAGAGACTCTGGAAGATTAACTTTAGAAGAACCTACTGCAAATGATGGCAACTTGAGAGCATTATTGAGATATCGTATCCGTGGCGGTGATTCTGTTCTCTTAGATCATATAACCACTGCAGGAGCTAACGCAACTTATTTAAGTTCAGACATTCAAAATCAAATTTTAAATATTATTGGATCGTACATTCAAAGGACAATAATTGAAAAAATCAGAAAAGCAAAATTTTTCACCGTTCTTGCAGATGAAACCACTGACATAAGTAGAGTAGAACAATTTTCTATGTGTGTCAGATACTTAGACCCAGAAAAAAATATTAGAGAAAATTTTTTAATATTTGTTCCAGTTCATGATGTTAGTGGTCTCGGGCTTGCTTCTTCACTAAAAGATACGCTAATTAATTTAGGATTGGAACTTGACAATATGAGAGGGCAAGGGTACGATGGGGCAGCAGCAATGAGAGGGAAATTTAGAGGATGCCAAGCAATTATAAAGAAGGAATATCCAAAAGCAATATACACTCACTGTGCCTCCCACTGTCTGAATTTATGCCTAAATGACGCTTCCAAAGTGTCTGTCATAAGAAACACTTTCAATAAAGTTGGCGAAATCTGCTCCTTTTTCAGAGTTTCAGCACAGAGATCTGAAATACTCAAAAAACGGCTACAGGAAGGGCCAAAAAATGTCACTACTTTGATAAAATATTGCGAAACAAGATGGGTTGAAAGACACGACGCTATTTTGCTCTTTGCGGACTCACTAAAGTATATTGTATTAGCTCTAGAAGACCTAAAAAATCAGGACGATAAAGCTGAATCATTACATCACTGTGTGTGCAATTTTCAATTCATAATTGCTTTGAAAATCTCGGAAAAACTTTTGGGAATCACAAAACCACTTTCTGAATATTTACAGAAACAGTCAATTGATTTATGCTCTGCCCTGGATGCCATCGAAAAAACTTTGATTCTTATTCAAAATATAAGAAGCAACTCTGAAACTGAGTTTTTGAAGATTTTTAATGAATCTGAAAGAATAGCTCTTACTTTTGGAGTAGAACCCGCTATGCCCAGGATAGTAGGAATACAACGACATAGAACAAATATTACAGCAAGTACACCAGAAGAATATTTTAGGAGATCTATTTTTGTACCGTATTTAGACGATTTCATAAGTTCTTTAAATGAAAGATTTACCGAACATAAGACGGTGCTTTCTTCTTTGCAACAGGTTGTACCGAAGTACGCAAAATCGTCTCTGTTTGTCTCCATTAAACCTGCTTTCGAGTTTTACGAAGAGGATTTAAATAGCAAAAATTTTGCAGTTTTAGAAGGGGAATGGGACATGTGGAAAGTGAAGTGGCAAAATGAAACGGATCTACCAGGAACTGCTCTGGATACTCTCCATTTGTGCAATCCCGATTTTTTCCCTAATGTTCACGTGTTACTCCAAGTTCTGTCCGTTCTTCCAGTGACTACCGCTACAGCGGAAAGAAGCTTTTCAACTTTGAAGAGACTGAAAACTTATTTGAGGAATCATTCAACTGATGAGCGTACAACAAGCTTAGCCCTAATGAGTATTCATCGTGATATTCAAATCGATGCTGATGAAATTATCAACATATTTCGCCAAACCAATAGACGAATTGCACTTTAGTTGTGTACACCAAAATATATAATTATCTATTTCTTATTAGAATTCTGTTTAATTTTATTGTCTTCTTTAATTTGTTACTTGTTTTAATAAATGAGCCTAGATTTGCTCATTTACTGATTTTTTTTTATTTTTCCTTACAAATCACTTAAAATCAGGTATGGGCCCCCCCTGAAATATATTTCTGGCTACGCCACTGGCTGTCGTCGATTTATGCCTCCTTTATTCTCGGTTCTATATTAATATTTCCATAACAATATTATGTATCTGTCATCTGGAATGTCTGGTGGGCCTTTTGTGCGAGCCGATGGTCATTTGTTCCTTTTCCAGGCCGTCTGTCTACGTTGAGGCAACGTCAGCTGAAAGAATGGCGGAATGCTAAAATATCAAAATATCATACGCTCGCGCATTTGCATATCCTGCTGCCGTCTGATTTGACATATTTATTGGAAAAACCGCATACGGAGCGTAATCAAAATCCTTTTCTTCCGTATGTCTTCACGTCACTGTAGACAAGAGGATGGTACAAATGAAGGTTATACGGGGTCGGTTTTTATAGAGCTGTGTATATTTGTATATATTTATTTTGTGTGTTTATTCATGTATATTATGTTATTATGGGAGCATTTGCTCAGAAACTGAAGGATTTGTTTCTGAAAAGAGGAATCTAGGTTCAGAACGACTTTTCATACTCTGGAGGAAAAGAACAGTTTTAAATATAAAACGAATAAAATACGCTGTCACAGAACATATTGAACACGTTGATTGCCCATAGCAAATCTGAACCTGTCATAATCGCTGTACCTTTCACTTCATTCATCCTTAGCATTTCTTTGCAAGGAAAAGGTAGAGATGATGAATACGATTTGAAACAAAACCTTTTATTTTTACCTATTGCTTCCAACTTTTACTTATGCTTGTAAAGTAAATGCTTCATTTTCATAAATATGGACTATTGGCAAGACTAAAATAAGTGAATGTCAACATTCATGTATGTTCAATCAATCACTATATTTGGTGCAAAACGGCAGACCAGGGAACACATAATCTGAAAAAAAAAATTCATTATTGTCTGAAAAATTCATTGATTTGCCTTCACACTATGATCTTCACGTTACCGGTAAAGAGACTCTCTCACCCACGTCACTTCATGCAAAACTTTTTCCTGCATGGGAACTATCATCATTCGGGATATCGCCAGGACCAGAAAGGAATCCACATAAAATTGGAAATACAAGCCGTTGACTCCGAATTCTTCACGTTGCACCTCTAGCGACAGAGTAAGGTCAGTTCTTCTAAAAACAACCGCCCATCGCTTTCGTTTTTGCTGGTTCTCACGTCCAAACAAAAACCGCGGCACCGCCTCGATCGGCCTTGATCTTGGTCTAAAAGTGAGATTCCATCGAATCTGCTGATCGGATAGGATTCGTACCACTATAGCCGTGTTTACTCCGGACGGGATCTAGAAATAGAGCAGTAGGTAGCATAGTGAAGTTAATTATTTAATCTATTCATCTGTTCCGTACCCATATTCGAATGGTTGAAAAAACTCATTCATTCTTCTAGTCTATACTTTTCGATGATGTTATGACATCGAAACTATTTCTATTATTCATGCATTCTATGCTAGTATTTAGAACATGTTAGGAGTACCATGGAGCTCGATGCAGTTCGAAAAATTCGTATTTTCGCCTTTTGACTGTCTTCAAGACAGTTGAAGGAGAGTCTATCGTTACATCGAGTGTAATGTAACATTTGTCTTATCCTTTTCAGTTCACATGAGATATCGTGCGGAAAAGTGTTTTTCTATCCTATGTATGGACTCATTACTTTTTATTTCCTCAGAATCAATATTCGAAAAGATCTTCACCCTCGCTTCACTCTACACCGAGAGAAATTATGAGCCCTCAATTCACAACGCTCCGGTAAAAGAGTTCTACGAGCTGATAAGGAACAACACAACCAATAATATGGACATGGTGAATCGACTGGAGATGAACTTGATTGATATCAGGAATTTAACGAGATGTTTGGAATAGATCGATTCTGAGTTCAAATTCTATAGCTCACTATCAAGTCTCCATTCATCAGGAAGGATCTTTGTTTCTTCATGCATTTTAGACTTTTTCCTCTTCAATTAGTAAATCGCAGTCTTGGCATAAGGGCAGAGGATTTGTATTGTTGACAAAGTCTGCAGCCATTCTTTTGTCAGGATGATCGTACTGATTTTTCCCTTGCGAGAAGACCTAGGTTTAATCCTGGTTGCATTCTTTTTTGGTCTGCGATGATTATTTCTCGACCGATTTTTCAGTTCATTCTCTACGGTACACACCTCCCTTTGAGACTTATCTTACATCCACGTTCTGATACATCTTGTATAGCTCACTAACTCAGTTTTTTTTAGTGTTTCAGATGATGCAATACTTCTTTTGGATGGAGTGTCTAACTTGAAATATTCATTCTTGTCATTATCTCCATCTTAACCATGTCAGACCACCTCTATGAAAATCAGTGGACTTTCTTTCTTCTCTCTCAGACATCACCTACCTGTGAAAACGAGACTTGATCGGCAATATTCAACTCGTTAGAGCAAGTGGACTCATACACATGGATGTTACAAGTGAAGCAGCCGACATTTACAAGGCGCAATCGAACTGTCAAGAGCGCGTATAAGCGAAGGTTGAACTGATTGGTCTCTCTAATAAGCCGCACTTGTTGACGACGAGAATGCAGTGGATTCGATGTTAGAACCTCGAGAGGCTGTGGTGAAGGTGCCGGTGGTGTACATGGGGTCCACACGTGGGGTCCAGTCCACAAAATATTGTCATCAGTCTCGATGCGAGGTTGAACAAGATGGCAATACTATGATGTTTTCGAATTCTATGATTACAAAAGATATACAAGATATAATAACCGACTTCGGAACTCCTGAGTGACTAGCACAAAATATTTTCAGATCTGTCAACTCTATCACCGTTAACAGAATTTTTCCACTCGATTTTTGAAAGACAGATAGTTCCGTTCTTGTAGGGTTGTGAAAAAAAAACTTAGGAGAGTTGATTCATGAACATTCATGACCTACTATGGAGATTCTGTCTCTGTTGGGAATACTTTCTGTTTTTGAATGACTCTCCAAAACAAGCGGATTCGAATTCGGGAATATGAGTTCTCACTCAACAAAAACCATTCGAATGCATCGCTCAGAAAGGAGCTCTCGTCGAAACATAAATAGATAGCTGCACAGCTCGCCGGAAGAAACTTCAAGAGATTTTCGGCATTCATTATATCGATAGCATTATTTAGAATGCTTGGATAAACAACATGTGATACAGTTCAACAATGTGAACATCTGAGATCCCAATACTACTAATACTACTATCGTCTTCACTGATCCACCGAACATGATGGACCTTCTACTCCAATTGTGGTGTATCGGAATCCAAGGCAATTCTCTATCTGCCTCCTCGTGCCAATATTTACTATAATTTCGGTGGCTGGAAGTGAAATAGGAACGGGTTACATAATTATGATATAACTGCTTGTTCATAAGCTGATTATCTATCTCGAGTGAAGAGGTGTATGAATCACTCCATTGACTAAGCAGGGTATGACATGGAAAAAAACATAGAACAAACATAAAACCATAGAAAGAAATAAAGAACTGAGTCAATGATTAACAACACTGAGTAGGTAACAAGCTAAAATCAAAAAAGGCTCTCCACAAGCAAACCGACTGGTGGATCAGAACTATGTAGCTCATATCCAATAAATATCTTAGAACCGGTTCATACAGACTCATACTAGCTTGAGCAGGGTTCGAAAATATTGGACTAGATGGAATGAATTAGCACAATTCACCAAGAAAGATACAATGGGCCAACAGGCCTGGGTATGTCTTTGAAAAGTCAGGAAGCCTGGATGAGGAAAGAGTGTTCAGTGGGTGAAGTAAACTGGTTACACAGGTTGAGCTTCTGCATAGTGCCCATAAAGGATTTCAACCTCCATCGCTCAAAAAACCGGTACGATGTATCGCTGGTGCCAGAGGAGTGCTGCAAATTGACTGGCTTGATAGGAAGAGAAAATTTGTCTACATTGTTGAAAAGAAGGAGCAAGATAATAGTGGGTGGAAAAGACAATTCACACCACAAATCCATGGTTTACGATATTGGACTATAAATGCACTTATCAGATCTTTATGCCCTATGAAATCCTGGATCGCGACCTTCCATGATGCCTCACATCATGAAATCTCTTTCCATGATCATGATGAATTATTTTGTTTCGTCCTTTCTTTTCGACGAATAATTGTCCACCTAGACTTTTCGAACACCTACAAGGATAACTAGCATTAGTGTAAAAATCACTCGTGCTATTCTCATAGCTCTGAAAACTACACCATCCTCTCAAAGTGTCGATACCAAATCGATAGTCACTTTCATAGTATCCTTTCTTACAGGTGAAGTCGCATTCCTGAGTTCTAGATTCGCACAAAATGAATAATTCATCGAGCTGGATGGACGATAGTGATATGAAAACTAGTTGTTTGGCAGGCGTTTTTCGAACCATTGTAGTGAAGAGTTATGCGCCTCAGAGGTGAATATCAGCACTGCAAGATCTCGAAACACACGTGTCCGCGCTTCAGATCGTCATAACAACCAGAAATGACGATCCTCGAAGTGACAAAAAGTCATCCCTGTGTGAGAACAGCCGCCTCTTGGCGACGAATTCTCCACGAGCTGATACGAACAGATGTATGGCCTGGTTGGTTGTTTACGATGGACTGGTTGGTAGCGATAGTCCAATACAGGGTGTCTACTAGACTAGATGGACTTCATCTTACGTATCATCAAAATTCACGATGATTGACAGGTGAAGTAGATGAAACAGCCGTTTGTTGAGTGAGATAGGTATGCATCCAAACATGTAACGATTGATAGAAAACACATTGAATAATTAATATACACGAAAATATTGAATATATTCTCCTAGCTGGGGGGATCAAATCTGCATAGCGTACACCCAATCAACAATGGATTGATATAGAAGTTGTACCTGCAGTTTAGTAGCTTCCACTTGATTCGACAAAATTTCCAAACGGAAATTATTCTCAGATCCTATGCATCTGATCATCTACTAGATATGATCTCACTTTTTTCTGAGAATGACTAAATACCTGTACTTGTAGACTGAAGAAAAAGAGATTCAAGACATTTGGATTCCACAGAATTATCATTGTTTTGATCCACAACGAAATTCTGAATATAATTTTGAGATATCATGTTAGGTATTATATTTTAGTTTTGGAAACCATATCGTTCCGTAGTTTCTTGAATCAATCATTTGGTATCACAATTACATTGTGTCCAACCGTTATTTTTCGCGTGGGAATATCTCGGAAATCAAAAAAGAAATATATCGACAAATCGGTTTCGAAACAAGGTCGGGGAACAAAATAACATACAAGCAAACCTCGATCACCCTTTCCACCTTATCAACCCATCAATGTGTAGAAGTTGCTGTTTAGTGGTACCAATTCACGTAGGGGTTGATGTTCAAACTTTTGTAGTGAGGGTTGACGAGGTAGAGTTGAAGCAAGTGTCGAGGTTCGCTATTTTGGTTTCCTCGACTTGGTTGGAGTATGGACGTTTTTTGATTACTCTTAGAGTTATTCACACTATCAACTTCCAGTAGTCGTAGGTCTTGGTCTTGTATCTCTCAGCTACTCAAGTTGAACCCACATTGATCATTCATAGTGAACAAGGATTCAATGCAATAGTTCTGGAATACTTAGAAAGTATGGGAAATTATAATTATCATTGGATGAAACAGTTGACTGTTGACAGTTCGTGTACGCATTATATCCAGCTTTCTGGTCGTCTCTTGTCTGTAGGCTCTCCACAATAAGCTGGTATAATGATGAATTTAATTTAAAATAATGAACAATGAATAAATAATGTTATCATATTGATTTGATGTATATATATCCACATATTGGATAAATAAAGGCACATACTCGGATATACAAATCGCACTCTTAATAAAACTGCTTCACGTCAAGGACCTTCTAGTAATGCTAATATTTCACAGTCTCTGGGACAGGAACTTAGACGACGTCATTACCACATCACTAAACAGATTGTCCAATTATATGCAGAAGAGTTATTGACATGTTTACAAAGCCTGATTGGTTGAGACGTGTGGTAGCTAGAGACATGTTCCAAAAATGAATGTGAACTGGACAATAGGGTCTATAATGAGAAATTATTGCCGCATATACAGGGCGAATGGAAAAAAAATCTATAGAGTCGAGGGCATTTTCTTCGAGAAGGAATGCCTTGTATTTGAGCATATTAACCTCCATCCATTACCATAATATTATCGACTATGTATCACAGAACCTTCTTTTCAAAATTATACTATTTGCAAATGCATATGTGAATATTCACGTAACATCATAATTATCAATATCAGAAGGAAATATTGCTACAGCTATTCGCTCGATAGATGGGTGACATTTCTGATCAATTCTGACGATTCCTATTTGCACAGAGTAGTCAGAAATAATAATTCAAGTCGGAATATTTTGAATTGGTTTTCCTCGAGTTTTTCAAATGGAACTAGAGAAAGCATGAGATGCGTCATATTCTGAAGCACTATTGCAATCAGATCTTCATTACAGTCGAAGCTCAAATTTGGCGCACTGTATATGGTATTATAACTAGTCCAGTACGGACTAGTTACTAGTACAGTGACCGGAAATCTTCTCAATACCTTTACTACACTCAATAATTTTAATTTTTCTAGAACCCTCAGCTCTGAAATGCTACATGCACATTCTCAAGTCGATACAGAGGTGATCCTCTGAACCATAAATCATTAACTCGAAATTATTGGCCGAACAATTATATTCCATGCAGGAGTGACACTAATATTATCTCTGAATGATGAATTGCAGCCGCCACCTGTTGTGCTGAACCTCTTCCTATTATGTCATAATAGCCGTCAATAGTCTCATTTCACAGTGAAGAGTTATGGTACCTACGAAATTTGCCAATATGTTCTAAGAGAAGGCTTTAATATATCAATTTTATCTGACAGCACCAACATTGAGCACATCTGACCTAGATTCACAAGAAAGGAATCTGAGAATATTGTGAATGAATACGAAAGGATTCTGACGAACATTATTGTTTCGAAAGGTTTCTACCATTGACGTGCGAAAATCATGCTGGGTGATTATCATGAACATATATAGCTCGAAAACCGCTTGATATTTCGAAAAATCAGTTCATTTGTTATTTCATGAACAGGGTGGGCCAGTGAGTTGAGAAAAGTTAGTTTCATTTTTCGAATAGAGCAACCGAGATAGCTATTTCATTTGACTGTGATCAACATCTCGTGAATTTACATAAATAACATATGTAATAGTTGCTCATACAATTACGTTTTTGAAAAAAAAAAGTTCGAATATGAAAATTCATAGTGTTTGCCTACCTGAAAAAATGAATGCTCATTTCTAGTGGAAATGGAATTCCAGTGAATCTGTAAGATAACTCAAGGAATAACAAAGTATCGTGGTCCAAACCGCATGACCATATCTTGCATATTTTCAAAAATATTAGTGGTCATACGGTATAATATTCAGAATGAGATATTCAATGAATCATGTGTTATGAAAATGATGAAAATAATGTTTGAAAGAAAAATAAAATAGAATTTAAAAAAGAAGAAATTAATTCGCATCGATGAGAGACGAAACAAAGTTTATACCTATTCTGAAATGAAATAGGCAGACCGTGCGTGCATTATTATTTGCTTATGCATTTTTTGTATTATCTTCAATTTGATCTGCATGTGTGCATGGTAAATCATTTGGCGAATAAAATACATTGAGAGTGAATAGGATAGTTTCGACCATACCATATTTATTGGTTCTTGTCTATCTTCTCTCCATACTTTTTACTCCTTTTCTTTTTGTTCATCTGCTCATTTCGAGTTCCATAACGGAGTTTAACATTTTCGAATGACAACTTGATTGGATTTGATATAGATAGATATATTTTTTCAGGTGATAAGGAAATCTTTATGGCGTGAACATCTCAGGGACCATATGTTCAGTTTCAACCCTTTATTATCATAACAATAATTATAACATTATACCAATGTAATGGTCATAATCATATTAGTACAGACATCAATGTACAGAGTATAAATATACAATATCTGGAGGAGGCAATTGAGGAAGAAAGGACATTTAGTAAAATAGTTTTCTGAAAATGTCATAAAATTTTCATCATATATTTTATTTTCATTTTTTTTTGGTATCTTTTTCTTCGAATAGTTTCAGATGTAAGTTCATTGACTAGTTTCGGGCCATTGTAGAATAAAAATTGGTGCGTTCGACTTTTTGTATACCTATATATTTTGATAACCTCTCAATCAAAATTCCTGCATTTCTTCCTCACGCAATGTTGCTTGGGTGTTATCAGACCGTCATACACATAAAGTGTCGTCACGTCAAATGAGCCTGATGTGTCCAAATACAATGAGGTACTTGGATGTGGATGTTATGAATTTTGAGGATGGTATTTGTTGGTTGATCCCTTGCGGTACCTAGTATTGTAAGTAAGTTAAATATAACGTTTTGTCAATATTTAAACTCTGATTCTACAGTTTTGTGGACTTCTTCCCAATAATCGTGTTCAAAATGTATGGCTCCATCATCTTCATCTGTTGATAAATAAAAGGAACTATACAACAGGCTCCAATACGGTTTCCTGAGGTCCTCCAATTGTAACTGCGGTTATAGGTCACTGATGGCATATTATTATCGATTTCCACGTGTTGCATACGATCTGAACGATAGTCTTGAATAATGTCGATCGAAGTACCTCTAATTTCAATTCCATTGAGACGGAAATATAATATTCCGTAGTTGACTGTGTCGAATGCCTAAGAAAAATCAATAGAAACTGTGGAACACTTTTCTACTGCATTCAAATTATTGGAGATGTTATTGATGAAGTAGGTTATAACTTTGGTGATTCTTTTATTTTTCCTGAATTCGAATTGCTCATTTGATAGTATATTATGTTTTTCTCAAATAGTTAATAATCATTCTCGTCTTCAACGCCTTTTCTAAAACTTGTGAAAATTTATTGGTTACAGTAATTGGTCAGTAATTTGTAGTGGAACATTGGTGAAAATTGGGGTTGTTATACTAATTCCTCATATTGCTTTACGATAGAACCCACACAAGAACTCAGATTTATGATATAACATAGTGGATCTATTAACATCAAAATGAGAGGATTTTTTGAAAAGAAAGGCTGAAATGCCATCTGGTCCTAGCAACGAGTTATTTTTTGAGGTTCGAGGTAATGCTTATATGAAGTTTGCACAACTCCTTGGCGGAGTTCGAGTGCGATATAGACAATCCACGGGTTGTGTATTTTTTCTTCGACTAGAATCAGTTATTTTCGATGATCAATATTTGTATTCAACACAATATCTCCATCGACTCCTGGAACCGAGAAGTATACCTACCTAGTTACCAACGCTTAGTACAGAAACTACTGGAGGTGGGTTCCTTATATCTCCATAATATCTCACAGTGACCGGAATTAATTCTCATTCCTTCAGTTGATTGGAATTGCCTACATATCGATTCCATAGTTAGTGTAGGATTCAGACAATACGGAAGTGGACTGCGGAAATATATTCTCATTGATTACAATTTGATTATCATTATCGTATCCATTCGCGGAAAAATCATGATTAGAATGATAATTGTAGAGAATTATATTCAAGTATCTATTCAATTCCTTCAGAGCTCCAATTATTATAACTATACTCAATTTATATTCCACTGCAGTGAATGTAGCTCTTGGTATCATTTTGTGAGCATAGCAAGTGGTGTGCTGGTATCTGTAGATCCAATTGATGAGAAAATCAGCAGAATGATACTACATTTCTATTCTGGATGCACGTTGTATAATTATTGTTTCACGATCAATAATACCAAGGTTAACATTTTCCAACTGAAATAACATGACTTGTAGCTATTATTTATCATACTTTTCGAAAAATTACATTTCACGTATGGTGCAAAGTTTGTACAATTATAATTTATCGAATCCATAGCATTTTTATGTTAATATGAACATAATTTCTCAATTTGAAAAAGTCATTCGAATATATTTAAACTTCGATAAAAACGTCAATGGATATATTAATTAATGATGACAACACGCTATTTCCTTTTGTTAATCATATGTACCTCACGTGGTTGAAGCTATTTCCATGTCAAGTTATTCGAACCATCCCATCTTCCTATGAATATTTTCAGAAAATAGTAATTGAATAATATAATACGATAAACCGAGTACTTCTTGGGGCGAAGGCTAATGAGATCTACTATAATACAATAGTATATTAAAAAAAATCAGCAACTATATTCGTGATAAAATTCGGTGAAATTCATGCACATATATTCAGAGATTCCATCTCTTATATGAGATGAATGATGAGAATGGCTCTGTATGAGACTTCAGGTATTACTTCACACTTGGTTTTCACAAGCGCAATAACTAGCTATCATTTCTTTTATGACCATGGTCTGCATTGATACCATCCGAAAGCATCATCAACTCCTCTCGCGCAAGTAATTCGATTATTCTGGAAGAAATCCTGATCGTGTATCGATGAAATCAGGTACCTTAAGCTCGGTTGAAAGTGTAGAAGTTCGAATGTCCAGTTTTATATTGCTACACACCGATAACCCGTCAACTGAAGAGGAGACAAGACAGCAAGGATACCGTTTATTCCCCCTTGAAGGTCTCATCTAATAACCATTTCAAGATGAGCGTCTCTGATATTATTTTTATTGAAAATCATTCATGAGTTTCTTATAGGTTTCGTGAAGTTCGATTTTCCTGGACTCGAATTAATTGATTCTCACATGCAATGCCACACTCATTGAATATAATGTCATGACTTTCTACATCATATATATAGGGTGCCTGTTTTTCGAGCTCCACCATAGGTATCTCAGTTATTTTAAGAGATACCAGATCGGTCAAACACAAATATCATCCATTCAAAATTCACACCAACCAAGTTCTCCATCGAAGTAAGCGGGCTTGATGAAAATGTAAACTTTCCAGATACAAATTCAATTGAACAGTCAAAATTCAGTTCGCAACAAAAAGCGTTCTCTCCAAAGCACTCTTCGCAGAAATAATTTTTCACAATTCTGATCAGCATGTGAGATCCGATTATATCGTGTGATACATAATTGTGATCAAGAAAAAAAATACTTCAGTTGTGCAAAAATCTAATATGGCGCCCATAAGAAAAAACAAAGTTGAGTGTTGTCACTTTGGCATCTAGAACGTCATGAAATATACGATAAGACGATTCAGATTCCTTGTAAAGAAGTGCCTAGAGAATATCCCAGTTAGAAACGTCTAGGTCTTATTGTTTTTGCTTGAATATATAAAAACGAATATTACAAATTTTCGCTTTCTTCCAATAATTCAAAAACTAAAAATGACACATCAATTTTTTTCGCAGATGATTGTTCAGCATTGTTTCAGATTGTTTCAGAGGATTGAATGAATATTTCCATATTTCTTCTTGATTTCCTAATGTTTGTTTAAATTTCCGGAAATGAATATTTGAGAATTCAGTCAGTAGAAGAGGACACACAAATTGGTGATCTCCCTCGAAACCCTCGCAACATTTGATTAGTGTGTTCATTTATGATAATCAGTCATTACAATCATCAAATTTCCAAAATAACCACGTATTAGGATATGTTATTCTATTTATCATAGCTACTAGATTGATTTCATAATTTTTCACCATGAGTTCGTCTGACTATAAACCTGCAGAGAGAAATATGAGTGACAATTATCATCATTCCATTGACTTGATTATTTTTCCTTATTCTTTGTGCGTTTATCACCAACACATTCTTCTTAGAATCGAAGTGTTCAACCTCTCCATATATAGAAAATCACAAGGTATATTTATGTGAGACCTCACACATCAACTGTTATATGAATCAGATGAGAGATACTCATTCTGGTAATGATTATATATAATTCTGTGGAATCAGAAGTCATTATTATAGTGATCGATTGCCATGAAGTGACATTTATAGAAAAAATATAACTTTTCCATATTTGCAATATCGGTGAATTCCAAAGAAATACATTCACACGGTTTATAATCATTGAAAATCATTTTCAGCAGCATTGTTTCATCGACTCATGAAGCACTCGGCCAAACTGTAGAAAAAACTAGAAGCTCGTTATCATTCTTGTTATTGATCATTGAATTCTATGAATCAGTGAGTCATCAATTTTCACAGACTTGCTTCAGTTGCCTTCATCAGTGGTTCTCGTGAACGACATTATAGGTATGTCGTCCTCAATATCATCGTATTTTCAATAATGAACAAGATAGTGGCAGAGATTTGGAACTGCTGTATTGAAGCTTTGTTTATTATTGAAATTTCAAAGCAATTCATATACCCAATCTCGACTTTGCGACCTCCCATACCACGAAGGATTGACCTGCAGGGAACCAGTTACAACTTCCTCTTGCCATGGTGTGAGTAGATGGAATGACCAAAGAATGACAGCCTCCTGCATTGCATCAGCTACGAATGCCTCAAACGATAATGAAGCACTCTCAACGCCTTATTCGACTTGAGGCAAGCGAAACTCGGTTCTTCAGATGAGGTTGGTCCGTCAATGGTCTTGAGGTAGACGTACTGGATGGGCTTATCCATATTAATCTGCACAAGTCTACTAACTTCAGAAGTTGCAATTCAGGCTGTTATCCGAACAGGCTCGAGCTCCCTTGTGCTGCCTTGAATAAAAATGCTCCGGTTCCTGAATATTCATACTTTTGTCCATTTGCAGGAGTGGGTCTTCACTTCTGATGACTTCACAGGTACCATCCAATATCAATATGTTGTGGAGATACTCCAAACTCAAGAGTCCTCAGCCTGCTTGATATCTTGGAATAAGGTATGACCGTGGATTGGACCATTTTTGATGCGGATCCCTATGGAGATGCATCACCTTATGAACTTATGTCAAGTTGTCCCTCAAGCTGTCTTCAATGGAGTAGAGAAGTAGAGGAGGAGGAGTAGGGCAATATCATCACAATTCATAGATTTTCAGGAATAGTTGTTGTTTCTCATGACACTAGAAATAGCAATACATACCAATTCATTTTGGAATTTCCTTTTATATAGAAAGATGATGTATCACCTATTATATCAAAAGCTCACACCTTATTTATCTTCGTTGGAAACTTTTGAAATTGAGAGGTTTCGATAAGAAACTATAAGAGTATAGTATTTTGAGTTATTCTGTTCCCTTTTTACGAAGGTTCTTCGTTAGTCAGACAAAACTGAAGTCATCAATCTTCAGTGTCTTCTGCATTGTCCATTCCCTATGGCACCGTTTGTGAATTTTTCTTCATGTTTTCCTGAAAAGTTTCGTAGACGAAGCTTTCCGCTGATACGAATACATATCCGATTATTCAGATATATTTCCTAGAAGGAAACTTCAAGTTTCATTTTTGAAGAAAGATAATATAATGAACAGAAATTTTCATCGCCAAATTATGATTTTCCAAGAAAAAGAGGCAGAGTTTGATAGAACTTGCTTGCAGATAGCTCAAATAGGAAAGGCCCAATGTACTTATAGTTGCCATTGGCCATTTCCTTCTTTCTGATGTTCATGCTTGCTACTTGTCTTCGTCAATAGAATCAAAATTGGTTATGCTCCCAAGCATTGAGTACCCACGAATATTGATCAGAGAATGCTTGTATTGGATAGAATTCGAAAGGGACTGAATCCGGTGTCGCCAAAGACTCGTCCTTGATAATGATAAGCGAGGAAATTACGTGCATGGAGTGTTTAACGATTGCGATTCTGCGAAGAGAGGAATCGAACCGAGGATCATGCTGTATTTGTACATTAATTATAAATCTCATAAAGCAACATGTCCCAAGCTGCCTATGCGTACGTTGACTGTTGTTAGTTTATTGGAAATTCAGCGCACATCGACGTTCCATAATCAGTTGGGCGGCCGTACTGCACGTGCGTTTTCCTATTTTGGATGAGGTATTTGGGCTGTATATTCCCAATAATCTCTTCTGTCTCATATCTTATTATTATTATTATTATCATTGTTTTACATGTTCGAAGGATTATATCAGTATGTTATACAAGAAGATTCAATGACAATATCATGATCGAAAGCGTGAAATACTATGAGGATATCAGGAAAATATTCCATGCCGAGATATCAGAAGACGACATGTTTGGGTCTTCAGTTAGAATGAAACGGTCGACACTTTTGTGAATATCTTATTTAATATTCGTGTCATCGTTAACCCCGTTCATGCAATGTCTATGATTAGTCAGTCGAATCCACAGTTCACAGTAGTTCCTAATGAGAGTCTTCGCGATGTATTTTCATTTCAAGAAATCATCAAGTGTTTGTTGTTTGAGCTTGAGTTGTTATACTGGAACCTTGGAACGAAACATTCAGGTGGATTTCCCATGTACATTCCTCATAGACTAAGGCTTGATAATATGTAATCTCATTCCTGAAGGGAGATTAGTTAAATTTCCTTCAATCTAGAGGGAGATTTCATGGAGGAGAATCTTTCCAAAGAGAAGAAATCTCGAATGTTATCGATAACTTCGTGCACAATGAATTCAAACAAAATGTAATGGTAACTCTGGAGATTGTGATCTGAATGAGAACGGGCTGACCGGACATAGGTACACACAGGTGGTTTTGACTTATCCAGGACAGCCTGCTTTAGCATTCCATCAAATGCCTCAAATGGCCTTGAGGTGGGAGAAACATCCTGAATGTTCACTCTGGATCTTATAGGTACAATTTGATATGAACATGGAGGAATCTATTATCCGACATCATGAAATATGAAGGTATTATAATTTGATGAAGAGAGTGAATATTAATAATACAAACCAGACTTGCCATTATGACTAGATCAATCATTCAATATGTAGTGTTTTTTTCTCATTCACTACGTGTTTGCACTACCTATCGTGTCTTTCGCTATACCTTGAAACATTTGTATTGTCTTTCCAAGAAATTGTCCATACATTCAATTTATTAATATTTATCTCGACTTTTCCATATCGTATACTTTTTCGGATCATTGTATTCTCAATTCCTTGCAATCCTCAAGGAGGTATGAAAAAAAAAATAATGAAGCAATAAAACTATAGCCGCCTTCAATTTCAATGACTTTTATGTTTCGTCCGATACATGGATATGCATGTATCATTGAATCGAGTCAAGACACGGCGGTAATATTATCTTGTGCAAATCAACCAAGGAAAATATCCTCTCTTTACGGAATGAAATCCAAAACAGGTAGGTATTAATGAAAATATCCAACAATAAAATTGTAAATTATTCGTAGTAAGTCTTTGAATGTCACCGCTCTGTAAACCTATCAGTACATTAATGGCTCTACGAGACAAGAACGTTAATAACCATCTTGATGTTTTCAACTTCTCGTCTATTTTTATCTTCATCTCATTTATGGATGATATTGGAACCGATCGCATTTCAATATTTCAGATTTGTTGCGTAGGATGTTTCAGAAAGGTGTGTGTAGGTATACATCGATGATGTTATAAAGTATCATGAAATTCATGATGAGGTTGTTGGAACAAATATATGGGCTGATATCGATGGTTGGAAAAGATATGGAATTCCTATATGATTATTAGATAAGGTATAGAAATATTTCATAGAGAGATATTGAATAATATTATCACCGCTAATAGGAGATGGTCAAGCGACATCATAGTTATCATGTCGTGGGTTCAATTCCTGGCTGACCATTGGATTTGGGTTCATTTATGCGCTGTACAATGTATATCATGGAGTTCTACACAGAACTATCCCAAATGCCACAGTGGTTTGGATTCCACTTCTATAAACTGTAGATCCCCGTCTACTTCACTCGCACGAGCCCTTCGGGGCTTCTGAGGGTTGTTTCGTCAATTAAGGAGATGTGTCACAATAACGATAACGAGTAACAATAACGATATTACCTATCTACTCTTCCACTAACTGTTCAATCGATATTGAATACACACTGATTGAAATATTTGCCGTTCCGATCCTATAATTTGGTGAAAACTATCAATTTATAGTTACAAAATATTATGTGAATATTTTGAATATTTTGATAATATACCTGGGTCCATGAGGTGATCTTCAATCCAGGAGCTACATTTTGATACAGCTTGAAATGAGGAATCTTTGAAAATGGCGCCTGGGCCAAAATATAGCTCCTGCAGTACCATGAAAGCAAAAAAAATCCCATTCGTTCAGAAGTTAACCTGGAGGTGAGAGACGTCATGAACACATGGTATATATCATGATAATTTGACAGTCGTATGGATGAAAATAATCAGTGAATGCATAATTTCCTCCAGAATCATGAAACCCTCTTTCGATTATTGTTCATTATATTGTTGTGGACTCGACCAATTTGAATATTTTTTATGTTCCTCACAGGGGTAGTTCAGGAAGAAACAAAATTAGGCAAAACTCAAAGGAACACTAAAAAAAAGTCATTATAGAATTTGACTAAATATTACGAATGATGCTTAAAAGTGCTGGTTGATGGATTGACTCCCAGAAAAAAAGGGATAAATTGCGACTGCTCCATCCAGTATGTGAGTCATAACTGCAGATATATTATGAATGCAGTTTCAATATGCATAATCCATGTCCGTGATTTCTAGTCGAGAATTCTACAACATTGACTACTTGACGTTATCTAGTTAAGTTCGGTAACCATCACACCTTCCTAATTTTCGACACCTGCAGAGATTCTCATTGCTTCTCTAGAACGTTTCTTGCTTCGTCTATCTCTGCTATAAATTATTACTACATATCGGTGCAAGGTGACTCCAAGTTAGACTAGAATTGTTCGTCCGACATAAATCTGCTCAGTGAATATCCACTGTACATACCCTCTCGTTGTATCGGGAATAATTAATCCCCTGTGTTGCACTTAATATTGTTTCTGTATAATTAGCGGGCATGTACATTGAACAGAATCTTGCTGGTTACTGCGGTTGGTACTAGAAGCATATATTTGCATGTGTAATACTTCTTGGTATATACGTGTATGGATTTTCTCCATTCGTCGGTAGAGATTTGATGACAACTTGCAGTGGAGGAGCACCAAGTGGAATTGATACTTGCTCGCAAGATGCAACCAGAATATACAGGGCGTTCTCAGAATTGATGAGGCACTTTTATCAACGTCCTTGTGCAAGTGCAACTCCACAAGCATTTGATTTTCTCTGTATTGAACCTGTCACGTTACTCAAACACCCGTATCTCGAGACAACTTTTCACCAAATTTATAAACTCCTACAATTCCACCGTGGTGAGTTGCAGAAATATATCTTCGAAACAAAAAACCTTCACATTCCAAAGTACTTCATCCTTTTATAATAAGGGTGAGTACTAAAAACATTCAATCGTCGATTGACGTTAGATCGACAACTTTGGATCCATCTGACATCCTGCATCTCACCCTCGATTACTTTCATCGAATAGATAGAACCTCTGAAAAGATGTTGGCTACCAGGGACCAATAGGGTACGATGATTCTGAGAAATCAAATTCCAGTAAGCAAGTTCCTGAAGACATTCGCAATACAATTGCTGGAAATAAGAGATATGTTAATGTGGAAAATTGGACAAGATCACCTACCGAAGGCAAAGGACCACACCGTCCGGAGAACCCAATACATTAATGACTATTCGATGTAGGTATAATTTATTAGTTCGATCACGCGAGAGTGGGTAGTCAAGGCAACTACTGCTCTGCCTTCATTATCTTAACTATTGGATAAGGTCAGATCGAGTGTCGCGCGTACTTGTTAGCACAATTACCTACTATGCCATATTGAGACCGATTGCGATTTGGATAAAAGTGACTCCAAATGTGAAAACCATTGTTGAGATCTTTGTTGCAAACATTCCCATGTCATTCAATGAATAAACATGCGAGAAGTTTTTCTCCACACTTGAGACATAAGAATGAAGAAGTATTCCTCTGTTATGTTAGTCAATTGGTTTCTAGAGTGACCAATGGACGTTGCTGCTGATATGCTGATATGCTAGAATCATATTGCAGAGTTCCTGAAGTGATACGCAGGAAGCTATGTATTCAGATTATAGATTCTAGATGAAAATGATTACAGAACACACAGGCAAAGGAAAAACATCTATATTTTGAGTCAATCACGTCCGCTATATCATACTGTTCCATTGTAAAAACACATGATCTTGAGAAGAAAATACCGGTTGATGGGACAAAGAAATTCAAAACTCTGTATGGCACTCATTTGCGGCACTGTGAGTATAGAATGATTAATTAATATAATAGACCCTCTTTCATGAATACCATATGAAGGAGTTGTAAAGACCAAACTTATCTGAGACCAACAAGATTAAAGATTTGGGGGTTATATTTGACACAAAAATGAATTTTAAGAGTCAGGGATTTTCTCTTCGTTTGCAAGAGACCTATCTGTCAATGCTCTCAAGATTATCTATTGTGCCCAAGTTAGATCTATTCTTGAATACACTTCTATCATTTGGTCACCATGCTATAAAGTCGACATAGAACTCTTGGAGAGTACTCAAAATAAATGTTTGAGATACTGTGGCTACAACTTAGGAATGAATAGAGATGAATACAATTATTCACAAATCCAAAAAACCCAAAATTTGAATACTTTATCATGTAGAAGGCTTGATCTGGTACTCCTACATAAAATTATCGATGGCAGAATTGATTGTCCAGAAATAGTTAAGCTCACCTCACTTTCTGTAAATGCTAGAAGAAGTAGAAATAGTGACATTTTCAAGATCCCTTTTTATATAACGAATTATGGTCGAAACGAACCCCTTAACAGAATACTGAAGTCAGCAAACACTCACAATAACAAGCTTGAGCTGTTCGGTTCATCTTTACTATCCTTCAGGAAAGCAGTTAAAAAATTGTAATAGTTTTAATTTTCACTTTCCATATATTCTTAGTCATATGTAAAATATATACCTTGTACAATCTTCTTGTAATGGTATAATTGGCTTGTCCGTAGATAAATAAATAAATAAATAAATAAATAGATATCACTTTTTATATATCAAACACTGATTTCGACTATGATATGAAGCTGATATTTCACATTTCCTTGAGCACTTTTTGTTGTACTCATTCTGGTACGAATGAAACTGAAAGTACCACACATTTCATCGGAATTGAGAGAGCAAGAATTTTGAAACGATCAACTAGTCTCTCTATTTCAAATTAATAGGAATGAATTCATGTAATGGAATTGTAGGTATGCCATATTTGGATGGGTTATGATACTTTCCGGTATCAGGTGTTAACAGTTTTATTATTGCAATTGAAATACCTTCATCTTGAACGAATCAATGTCGAATACTTCAGAAGAAACGTTCGTATGTTTTATTGAACAGTTAGTTTGAGCTCATGTCCTGTTCGTGAATCACTTTTTTCTCGGTAAGAATATCTCGAATACTGAGAGATCAATAGTCTGTATTCAGTCTGTTGGTCATCTAGACTGATCAGAATTTTTATTGGTGATATACCGAGTCGCTTCGTTTTAATGAATATCATACTTTCGGTGATGAAATATATCTTATGCATATCTCAACGAAATAAACATCTATAGGTATGTACTTTGATTCATTGACTCGTATCATTTCCTGTACTGAGTGTCTCAATATAATGAATGACAATATTGTGCAAGTTGATTTCGCTGGAAATGTAGTATTCTCTCACTTTCATACATATATGTTTTCGTTGAACAGAACAAAGAGTTTTTTAAATACTGTCTGTAAGTTATTCGAGGTAGTACATTCATTTTTCCTGCTTTTGTGTGGAATTTTTAGCAACGTGAAGAGAAAATCTCATACAAAAGCTGGATAAATGAAAGAGTTTTTCAGTTTTTTGTTCCTGTAGTAATTGCAGCAGAATTCACCGAGTACTATGTTCTGATTGTTTACATCATCAGTAGCGTACATATGTTATGAAAGTCGTCACGTTATGATACCTCGTCAAAACACTGGATGAAATAGTCTGCCCTGAAGTGGAATCAATTCATTCCGTAATTGAAAAATATTGTTACTGAGAATGGTTGATGATGGTTGATGAGTTGATTCAGAAATACTCAAAAAATCAATGGATGAATTCCATGAATATCAATGAATGAAAAATAAATAAAGGTAACTGTAGTTACAGTGGGCTGGAGAAAAAATCCCCTGATATACTGACTAACTATATGACACCTGGTGAAATAATCATCGTGCAACTCGTGTATAGAAGGAATGAAAAAACTTCACTTTTCACAAGTATACATGGAGTGAACCTAAATATCGGGTGATAAGATGAACAGGAGATAAGATGTTCAGAGTTATTTTGGTTACTAGATCTCTGTTCCGAATTTCGTGAATAATACTGCTGAGAATCAACCACTGGTTGAAGTAGAAGTAGTAGTGATTTATTGAATTAGGAATGCCTGATATACAAACATCTCGAGTAGGTATACATATATACATACACAACATATACAACAAATATTATAACACATATAATACATCGAAAATAAGATTGAAAATATAAAAATTAAAATACCCTAAGCAATTTACAAATATACAAGACAAAGAATCAGAAACTTGACATTAGAAAGTAGAATACTGAAAAGGTGAATACTTGAAAATCAAGAATTGACATAGTTAAAACATAGTTAATACAGATTTCATGCAACAATAAGCCAGAAAAAAAAAATGAAAAATAATATAAAAATAGGATCTGTTCACCAAGATGTTATGAACACTCAAATACAATACACAGACGTCCCAAAAATCATAGCGTCCTAACAAACTTCGATAATGATAATCTGAAAAAAGCTAAAGATACTGATGATTTTATGTTCATAGTTTTTTTATTGAGTTCTTTCAACCCTTTGAAAAATAGCGATCTCAAAGTAGCAACAATAAGGCTGTCTAATTATAACCGAACAAGGAAAAACTAGAGTTAAGCCAAGTGTATCAAATGCATGCGTGGGAGACAAAGTAATAAGCAGGTGTTCAAAGAATTTTTTCAAGTAACAATAGAAATCGTATATCTGTTGCGTCATTAATTCACAAATATAAATCGACTATTCATGTTAGGATCACTTTAGCTCACTTAGAATGAAACAAGCACTTTGATCGAGTGGAAAAGACAATGAAATGAAACATAGAATATGGAATTATTATTCCGAAAGTGTACGTGGATATGAAAATAATATTTTCTATGAACATCTGATACATGTGGTGATTACTAATAGCAGTCTATTCCTCAAACAGTTCGAACACTATAATAGAAAGAGTGAGAATACAATAGAGGAATTTATGAGTTCTGATCTTCAGCGAAAGTTGCGCTCATTCAGGATGTGTGAATGTCATGTAATGTGATGCCCATATTCATACGATGTGAATGTGAATCAATCAAAAAAGGTGGTATATTCATTTACCTAGATTTTCTGCGATTTTGTAGCTGCGTTTCTCGAAAAAAAAACAGAAATTATGATAACCATTTCAATATATTTGTAGTGCTTGTAATTCATCATTGAGATACTTGTCAGTGACACCTCATTTTTGAGAAATTTCTAGAAGACAAATATTGTTCAAAAATATCTATCAAAATTTTTACTCATCGCGAGTGCAGTGATACTGAGAAGAGAAATATAATTCCAATTGTGTTGAAAACAGGAGCAGGTTAATTGTCCGGAACGTCTACTACAAATCATATGTGGGATCGTGCATATCACAGATCATAACAGGAAGATCATAAATCTGTCCTAAGCCATAGATAAATTGAAATAATTCCTATATTTATTCTAACAAACAAGGAGAGGACATGTCAGAAATCTAGAACAATGAAATTCATAACGTAGTATGGTATGTATGTAATTCAAATTTATTCATGGAAAAATTCTGGGGTGACAAATTTCAAGATTGACACGGACAGTAAAAACAATATCATTTCTAATTATTCGTAAGTTTTGAACACCGCCGCTATAGGAGGCGTTGTCGATATCACCAATGATAAAACCTAAATGTTTTCATGGAAAGTACGAGAATCCGAGTTGAAAATATAAAATTTGTAATCTGTTCGAAATCTCACTCGATTTTCCCTACACTCTCGTTCTCATGACTTTAATTCCAATATTATGAGAGAGTGGGAATCTGGAAATACATGTAACGTTGGTTATTTTCAACCGGTAAAAATTAGGGAAAACCACATACGCAGATATATACCTATCGTCCCTTGAAGATATACTGGAACTTTATGAGATGCAGGTCCTCTGCATCGTACAATAAAAACACTGATAGCCTCAGTTAATAGTCGAATTCAGAAACTTCTCTTGTACACATCAATTTTTTTGCCCCATGATTCCACCATAGATATTTTATTAGATATAAGAGCCTGTTATATAAAAAAACAGCCGAAGTGTGTCCTGAAAACTTGGAGTTCTAAATGTATAACCATCTCACCAAGATCATTGAACAAAATGATGTTTCCTTGGAGTGAGATGATTATTACCAGAATAATGAAAGCTATTTATTTACCTAACTGCTATGCTGAAGTTGCTTCAGATATATTGAAGACTCATTTTGAGGAAACTTAATTGGAACAGTTCTCAGAAAGGATACCAATAACAAAAAAAATTACTGATTGATCATACTGAATTCTGAAACTATTAGAATACTGTTTGGCAGAATCATTTTCCGATTCTTTCATATTCCAAAATGTTATATGAATCGCTACCAGTCGGCGATATGAGAATTCATGCAAATGAATCCGAAAATTCACTAGGGCACAATCCCATGCGATTCACAAATAAATATGTCTCATTTGGAGAAAACTGGGGACAGATAAAACTAACGTCAAACTTGATGCAATTTACCGTCGTCAAGTCTTTCACGTTGCAATTCAACGACGACGACAGTATTTTCGACAGGCATTTTTATCTTCGAGGTCTGCCTCAAGACTCCGCTCGGAACAGACGAGAACCAGGTATATATTGTTTGTTATTTATTGCCAGTTTTGGGGACAATCAGATATAATCACACAAAATCCTCATCAATGTTAATTTATGGCGGGACTTTCGTAATAAACATATGAACCCTTTGTTTCAGCCTGGGCGAAGAACCTTTTGATAATGAGCCGAAAAATCCTCATTGGCGTGGAATCTTCAATGAATATGGTTTATACAGAGGAATATCATCTGTAATATTCCACTCGAAATACTTCATCTTTTTGTTGTGATAAATTATATCATTCACAAGGGACTATTTTTCGTCAAAAAGTATGGATTGTGCAAACCATATTGATAATTTCATGCAATAGATTGATAGCTTCAGAACTGAAACATGTAGAATAGGACGAACCAAATGAGGTGATCAATACACGGATCTTCCCAACGAGCTGAGTCGATATGTATATGGTGAACCACTTCGACTATTTTTCTGAAAATTTTTTCACGGGGGCTTTTTTAATCGAAATATTTTCAAGTAGTTCCGGTTATAGAATAATTCCTACGATAACTTCTTTTGAAATATCACATGTCTGAAGGTTTCATTTTTGAGTTATTTTTGTTCATCAAAATCTTTGACAGATGCAGCCCTCAGAAAAAATCGGAATCCAAAAGATTGAACCGAAAATAGTAGTGCAACTGAACCATGACCATCGAGATGCCGGACGATCTTTCGAACCCAGCCACTGCTGTTGATTTTTCATTAACTCATTAGGTTCCCCTATTTCAATCCAGACGCAAATCCGGCAGTACCGATCCTCTGTCTCTCGAAAGTAATTGGCGGAGTCCATTAAAAAAACCCGCTCTTCTTAACCCGTAGTTAAGTTTAGAGTTTACGGTTGTATTCCAACGTTGGAGTAGCGATAAATGAGGAAAATGAAGGCTCATAGATTTCTTAACATTCCTTCGAGAATTCTGTAATTCTGACTATAAGATGTGATAGACTGCATAATCCATGAAAGGGAAAATATGCATTTGAAATTCCTGAGTTCTGGTTGTTTCCGGGAGAGTACGAAATGTTGAATTAAGTCCAATTTCGAACCCAACACCCCTGCTGAGTTCGAATTTCGTACTGTCATTAGATGAATCAAGAATATTCCGATCAATCCAAAGTATGTTATTTCAAGAATATTATTATTTAACTCATATTTATTTTATGGTAATATTCGATTAGAAGAAGCGCGTATAATATTTCAATCACGATGAGTTCAGTGACCTGAGTGGAATACTAGCATATAGAGTAAAATACTGAATATGATATAATTTCCAGAAGAAATAGTCTGTTGTGTCCTATACATCACATTCCGACTACATATAGGGATATATATATATAGGGACTATATATAGGGATTCCCTATATATAGATCTCATTATTTTGGTTGATCGGGGAAACTTAATATCTCTACTCAACTCTGAACAATACTCACAATAATATTTCATGTCTGATGATGTTCTGAAACCAATTTGGTCAAGGAATACGAACTGTGATGGTCACAGGAAAACTGTGACAAAATATATAGTCTATTCCTCCTCGAATGTTCCTGAATGTAATATAATGGTTTCACCAAGGATGAAAATCTTTGGTTTAACCAACCTAGAACCTACCAATTTTAGAAAATTCTCACCTCATGCAACCATACAAACTCTGCGCCAGGAGAACTGGATTACACGATCGATCTATAAGTTTTAGGAGTGAGCCGAAACAGACCAACCAAGGGTCGCATGATACCTAAGCTGACCTAGTGGAATAATTGTTGCTCATTTGCTACTTGTTGGGGTTATAGAGATGATAACGCCAGGAAGGTGACTGATCCAGGCCTGGTCTTCTGGCCCGGAATAAGCATGTCACCCGATGGAGATTATCATATAATAACGTGATGCATACAAGACTTTGATTTTCGATCAGAACTTGATAATTTCTTTCAGTTGAGTGAGCTGACCGATTTCATCGAGATTTGACTTCATTCCCTTTTCCATGACATTGACAGTTTCACGTTCCAACACAGTTGTCGGATAAGAGCGTTTTTTCGATTCAGTAAATCCAAGTTGAATCTTGATCGTACTTGTCTGAATGAGAGTGTATGAATGAGTCGAAGAAAACGTATGAGAGGAAAAGTGTTATAGTCAGGTGATATCTTCAGACAACGATATAGAAATTCATAGTAATCAGTGTCATTATGACAGAACTCATGATAGTTATAGCTCATGAAGTCACAAGGTGTTTATGTGCATTTATAGTAACCGTATCGGAGGATGCAATTCATATATTCAGTTTTTCACTAAGTACCTATTGAATTCGTATGAAGGTATCTAACAAATTCCCTCAATTAGTTTCTGTCAAACAAAACGTTGAATACCTGGGAGTAACTCTTGACCACAAAATCAACTTCAACCTTCATGCAGAGAAGAAAATGGAAAACATCATATCAATAGCAAAACATTTCAGCAGTTTGACCTACAAGAAGCAAGGGATTAACCTGACCACAGCCTGTAGAATCTACGAGTAGATTTGCCGCCCCATGATAGACTATGAACACCTGATATATATATATATATATATATATATATATAGCAAAGCTAGCACTGTGAATGAACTCCACAAGTTGCTGAAACTACAGACATTAGGAAAATCACTAAAATACGCCATCCCAATAACCCACAACATAATCCGCCCAACCATCTGCTCTACGAACTCATAGAGCGCAGAATACAGCTGATTCAGCTATAAAGAGAAGAATATAGAAATTCTAGAAGAGTTCTGCATCAGAAGACATCCAGAAGTGCGCGCCACACACGAACATTCAGAACTTCCACTAATTTACAAACTACTATCATTAATAAAATAGATACATTCATGTCTCAGTTCATATGCATTCGATTAGTGTAATTTTTGTTTCCAGTATGAACTTTTATCTTTGTACATATTCTTAAGCTTCAAACTATGAAATGATTACCTAGATCCAGAGGTTGAAGGACCAAGGTCGAAAGCATGAGGAATTGTATATACAGGGTTGGGATAAAGTATGGAACCAAGTAAATGTCTTCCAAACGAAAAGAATGATATTTATGGAAATTTGCAGGTGAGTGCAATGGAACAAAAGGCATCTGTTAATAATATACTTCCGGTTTAACCGGAAATGCCACCAACTCATTTTATTCAAATGGACATCCTATATATTTTTATAAATTTTGGGAGAGCCTGTTATTGTGAATTCATACATACTGAGTTTAGTACAAAGAACAATTGTGAAAATAGGAGATATAGCACTTCAATCAACCTCCTTTGAGTTTTCTGCATTAGAGCAAAAAACTATTTAGATGAACTAATTGGATGTTTGGATGGGAATTGTCGAAGATAGGCTTATAGGCCCATTTTTTGTCGACGGAAACTTGAATGGTGTGAAGTATTTTGATCTACTGCATAACGAAATTATTTCTGCACTTCACCAGAATGGGCAATTACCACGAAATGTTTGGTTTCAACAAGATGGAGCACCTCCCACTATGATAGACGAGTTAGGGATTTTCTGGATACGAATTTTCCAAATCGATGGATTGGACGTAGAGGATTCATAGAGTGGCCTGCTCGTTCTCCGGACTCTCATTTCATACTTCATCCCATCAACCCTGTTATATATATGAACTTATTTGTATATTCGATTCAATAGAGAACATTTATCATTATTACTATTATCATTATCAGTTATCAGGAATGTGACGCAATACCATGACAATATTCGATTCTTGTGGTCTGAATATTTTGTTTTTATACTTATACTACTCACCATTCAACTTAACATATCTGCTGTATGTATTATAGCTGATCTGTGTTGCTCATGCATGAATACATGCAATGAATAATAACAATGGAATCGGTGATATTTTTGTGACGGGTTTCGGAATAGAGAATTGACAGGTTTATTGCCAGCGCTGAACATCATTTAAATTCGAGCGTTGTGTCATCTCAGATGCTCCATGCAGATGCATGGTTTCTCCGCAAGTTCCATCTGACGAACCGTTGTTTTTGTTATTCTGTGATGAATATCGACGCAGATATGCATCTCATTTGATTAAACAACCTCCGATCCCAGATTCAATGCGACTTCTGGTTATTCGAGAAATGGGTAATAATGCCTCGTCGTTACTCAGCGACAGCTGCTCGTGAGATATTGATTATCGATAAGAAATTATGATGACATTGGAATATGAGATAGAGAGTACATATCACGTTATTCGAATCTCTTGAAATATGTTTTTTTGTTCACTAATTGCATCTTGTCATGAACACGTTGAAATATGCTAATACAAAAATTCACCTTTTCACAATCGTATTTATTATCTGACCTCTTCTGACTGATTCGATGGAAATCAACACATTGTTATTCAATTTCCGAAGATCATTGAACTCAGAGGATTCTAGGAGGTTCCAACAGGTGGTGATAATGACTCTTCCCGTTGAATAATTATAAATAATTATGAGTGGAATGAAAGTGTTTCAATCAATGAACACAGGAAATCACTAAATATATCTATATCCATCAAACTCATATCGCTGAATTTGTGACTATAACATCCAATCGATTGTAAAACGAGATATATCTCCTTCGTATATGAAGTATTGCATTATTACTTTCAATTATTTCCATTTTTCACGTGGCTATTACTTGACCAAGTGAGTTCTGAGCAGCCATCACAAAAAGGAATGTTACAACTTCACCCCTAACCCTTAATTCGACGTTGGGTGCAACGAAAGAATGTTTCTGAAGAGAATTCCTATAAGATATACAGGATACATTATTCGTTCAAGAAATGACCAGCGAGTAGAGAGCAAACTGGAGAAACATTACATATACATTTGATATGGAATTGCAGCATCCAAATTGCCTTTTTTTCGATGGATTACTTCTTGTCCATATCTCGAAGTGCTTGGTGTATTTCCGTCCTGTGAACTATTCTCTTCTACTCCTTCCTGTTCGCTATCTTCCTAGTTCACTATCTTCAATCTACTTTAGTTTTCTTCTACATGGCTTTCCCATCTTCATGAGTTCCAAAATGTTTTATTCAATGGAAATCTCATTGTTTCACTTCCTTCTTTTCCTTTATCATTCTTATTATCCTTCGTTTCGCTCTATTCAGAATTTCCTCTGATATTATAATTATCCTTTCTGCTCAATACCATTATTGCCGAAGGATATATATATGTTTATATATGAATGAATATAAATACATATTTATGTCATGACGTCACGGAAGGTGAACCTATCATATCCAAGGAACAACGTGTTAACCAGCGGTGGAATTTTGGGACAGAAGGAAGCAGCTGGGAATTATTTTGAAGGTAAGTAAGCATCGAGGAAGACTTCAATAGGCAAAGAGCTCCACAACTTTGCCGTTGTATTGATGTACATAGAACGGCAAAGAGTACAGTGTAAGGGTGACCAGCCTGAGCTCGTTTGGTTCGTCTACTAGGAATCGCTCGTGGTGGCATATTGGGTAAGAAGGGAAGTGTCGTAATTTTTCTCGGTCCCATTGGTGATATTATTATTCTGGGGACACTGGATTTTGGTGAATACAGACTTATCATGGGTTTGTCAATGAGATGTATCATTCGCCAGTAAATAAATAGAACTATGAGAAATTATATATACTAGTAACCATAACTGAACTGAATATATATATATATATATATATATATATATATATATATATATATATTTATACATATATACTAACTGAATATCAAAGAGTCATTATTTTTTCCTTACGCGGTCATGACGGTCATATATGACTATTGGTCAAAGAGACAGAAGTTGATAGCACTGACAAATATGCGTCATATATTAGTATCAGATATATATAGATATGCCTGTTGTGACGTCCTCATTTCCTCCATCCACAGGCGATGCTCTGCAACGGCTTAGCCACGCCTTCTCTATCTCCCGAACGATGGAGAGAGAGAATTGGCAACATAGTCTGGAATATTGTAGTTAAGTCACTTTGTGTCGAAAATCGATTTCTGGTTTTGATTCGGCAGTTTAATCATTTCATTGGTCAGTTATCAATGATGAGTTGATGCGATTCATTTGTCGTGTTACACCAGCAACATGAGAATGGTGTCTGAGAGGCTATGGAAATAGTCTCAAAGTTTTGTAGTATGCCCAATTGATTCTTTCGAAACAGATACTAGGTATCTGATAAGATTCATTGGCAGATTTGATATTTCCGGAAACAGCATTGCCTCGAATTTTTCCAATTTCACCGAATTATCTGTGTTATCATGGATAATGAGTTTTGACGAAAGATGTTAGACATTATTACAAACATCATCTATTTCTTTCTCGAAATAGATCGAATAATACAAGACGATGATGAAAAATAGATCAAATGACAAACAAAAGACCGTGTTCAAACATCAGGCGCCTTCTCTCACTATGGCTCGGGAGATTGAGAAGGTTTTGTGGTTCAGCAAGATTAATGCATGATCAAAATCTACGAAAGATGTATCATGATATGGAGAGAAGGATGATCTGGCAAGAATTCCGAAATGGGGATCTGATAGAGTTCAATGCAACAAATACTCAAGCTTGCTTCTTCACCAGGAAGGCAGATCACGCGATGCCCAATATGATGATGTTAGGTACAGCGCTCTCTCATGGGAAGATCATGTGAGGTTAATTGCGAGAACTGCTCCACACCCCAGCATCTGCTCACGATCTACAAAGCACAAATTCCACCTGTCCTGGCGCACTGTTCACATGTTTAAGGTTCAGCTCTCAAGCCCAAAACTACGCTACCACGAATGCATAATTAACATTTGTGAGGATATTGGAAATCCAATCAAGCATTCATGTGGGACGGAAAACGTCCACCGAGTCCACAACAGCATCCTTCGCCAAGTTGTCAGGATATCAGAACTAATTCAATTTTATAAAACGCTCCAATTGACAAACTATATAATCACAATCATTTTCCAGCTTCTTGTGGGATTTCTCCTCCTCGTTTATTAAAAATTATTTCAATATATTTGTATTAAGGACAGATTTTGTGATCAGCCCCGAAATTTACTGCGCTTGATACCTAAAGAGAAATTCTCTATTCGTCAGTGACACCTTGTTTTCGAAAAATTTGGAAATACAAATATATTTAATAAGAATGAAACCTCTACTTATCTTGGTGGACGTTTCGGAAACGAATCTGCGCCCGTTCTCAACATAATTAGAATATTTTTCTCTACGCACTTTTAGTGTCAAAACCGACACAGAAACTGGTTCATTTTTGGCAGAAAATTCAGGGGACATTTTTTGTTTGGAATGGAACAGGCTATCGGTAAACAAACAATGAGACAAAAAGTTTCATTGGAAATGAATTTTCGGGGTTTGCGTTTTCCACCCTTTACAACCATGGAGTGAACCAAATGAATTACTGGCTGTGTCTTTTTGGTAGTAGAAGATGTCAGGTTAATTTCAATACTGTAACTGTTTCAGTGCTTGTGAAAAAAATTGTTGAACAAATTTTATGTACCCCCTTCAAGGGGCTGGGATGCTCCAATGGAGTTTCTTCATATTCAAGATCCCATAGTTTTTTCGATGAGGAATCACCCCCTAAAATGTTCCATCAGATATTGCAGTGAGAATATCATGAAACTTATCGAAAATTGTGAATTGGAAACTGAATATTGAAGGTTGTAATTTCTTTGAGTAGATACTGATTCTGAAATCTTCAATTGATATCATATATTGAATGGAATTTGAATTTCAATGTTGAACTAATGACCCATTGAAACTGCATGAATAAGTATCATTGATTAGGTTTTTTTCGATACATTTCAAAAGAGGTGTAGCTTGCCGTAGAGTTCCATTTGAAATCATTGGTCACAATGGCCTCGTGACGTCATCTTTGACGATTTCGTCATCTATCATCACTCGTAGGTGAGTTTACAACCTTTAATATTCAGTTTCCAAATTCCACTTTATGTATAATCGTTCCACATATAAGAGGGGGGGGGGACTTTCGAGAAGCACTTCAACAGGTTGGAATTCAATACTCTGGAGCTTTGGAACTTTGGAACTCTAGAACTTCAGGACTTCACGACCTAAGAACTTCCGAATTTCAGAGCCTCCGAACTTTGAAACTCTATAGTATTTCAGAACTTCGGAAATTAAAAACTTCAAAACTTTGGAACTTCCAAACCTTGGAACTACAGAACGCCAGAACCTTAAGATTCAGAATTCTTTGAGTAATGAGTACATCTTTTGATTTGCCATGACCATTTCGCAAATATCGAAAAGGTAGGTATCCTCACAGTTGCTGTTCATTTTTGTGTCAACAAGTATTCCACCCCCATCTCTTGGGTACTGCTTGCTTGTTTGACTTTCGTCTCCAAAACTTTTCCTGAATCTGAGTGCAATTCCGAAAAAAAATGTTTTGTCTCATTGGAAGCACTTTGTAGAATTGTTTTTTTTACTCATTTTCCAATAGCTCTGTAAAAAAATGACTCCAGGTTCCATTGATTAACGCACTCATTTTTTTTTCTCTTTGATTGCCATCACCGTCGAACATAATGTCATCAGGTCTCCATATCGAATGAAAGGCGCTATTTCCCAAACCAGTTTCATTGATGGTGTCTTCAACTTGTTGATTGTTATTGTTCATCTAATGCCCAATTCGAAGCTACATACCTTTCACCATATTCGATATCCATCTCGAAGACGAACCGAGCTGTGGAAAGAAAGAATTAATCGCTAATTAGACATAAGGAATGAATATCCAGTGGTGGATTTGGAGAAGACAACATCTAATTGAATCCTTGTTTATGTAAGTCATTTGCCCCGCAAGTATTATAATATTCATTCATTCTTTGAACAGACGTCGGTATAATGGCGACAGTGCGGACTCTTCTAATTGTGGCAATAAACTTACATACTTGCATATCTCAACACAAACGGTCGCTTGTTTGGGAAAAAAGGTTGATATTTATATGTGACACTCTGAATATAAACATGAAATACCAGCCGGTGCTGGTGACGAAAAAATCGCATACGTATAATTTGAATTTCTTTTATTTTATGCGCTGGAGAATAATAACGCGGCTGCCGCAAATAGTTGAGGAAAATTTACGCTTCGAGCTGAGTTTCATCTCATTGTTCGCGATGAATATGCTAAGCGAGTCGGAAGAATGCAGTAGGACGTTCTTCCATGCAGGATTTCTAAATCCGACTCTTTACTTTGATATGACGGCGCCAAGCATTACATAGGAAGGAGAGGAATCATTCGAGAAACTCAGACCTCAGCCATGAAGAATTTGGTTTATTGGAATTCTCACAGCCAGTTCAGACTGTATGACCCATCTTTGCTATCAACTCATGGTGCAGAAAGATGCTTAAGAGAGGAGCATATAGAATGGGCTCCAATTTTTCCTATTGCAATCGATCCTGAAAAATATGATTTCATCCATTTGTAATCGTAGCTAACCAGGCCAATTTAATTGTCTGTATGTAATGACAGGATTTGAAAAAAATCACACCAAAATTCCAATTGTGGATGAATGAAGAACAGAAAAGCGATAAGTTGGAATTGCTGAGCAATCGTCTCAGTCATTTTTCAATTTTTTGAGGAATTATCTATTTTCGTTTCTGTAAAATAAAGAAGAAGTTATTGAAAATTATTTCAATATATTCGTAGTAAGGACAGATTTGTGATCTGCCCCAAAATGCGCTTGAAATTGAACCTTTAGAGACCTGAAAGAGAGAGTGACATCACATTTTTTGGAAAACCTGGTAATATAAATATATTCAATGAGAATACAAATCTTCCACTTATCTTAGTGGACGTTTCGGGAATGAATCTGTCCCCGTTTTCAGAACACTTTTCTTCGCGAAATTTTCCAATGTTGATCTGGGTTTGACACGGCATCTACACTATTAGATTTTCGAAATGGTTGGTAGCAGGACATAACTCTTTTCTCATGTTCTCAATCCTCGATCACCGCGCTGAATATAATAACCCTGATCCGGGCAATATTCCATGAAACCATGACATTCGATCTATAATGCAGGAATCTCCATTCTTATAGCGGGTTCCAAGGAATATTTATCAGCCCAATGGCAAAGAAGTTCTACAATAATATGCGAAAGAAGATGAATATCAAATGCAGAATGAAAAGAAAGAAGGTTTGTTATTGATTCTTCATATCGCGTCGAAATTGAATTCGTTAACATTCGAATCATTTTAACATAGACTATTACAATTCGTTTGAACACAAAATCTTCTTTCGATGGAGGTGTTTGATAATGCTATATAATCGATATACATATGCTACCTATATATCATTGACGGGTATTCAGCAAATTATCCCAGTGAATATCCCACTAATAAGTAATTTGCAGTTTTAGAATTATGGATTATTCTACCAGAAAATCTCAAGAATTGGCTGCAGCATATATGAAATACACACCAATTTGAAATAGAGAGCAATGACGTTTCATTTCCAACTGTTTTTCTTCAAATGAATTAAGCTTTCGTACGCACAATAGTAGGATGAGAAATCTTTGTTTTCTTTTACCCAACTAGTAATATGAACGTCAAAACTGTTTTTTTTGTTTATATGTGGACAACACGAAAGGGAAACCTATAATGTTCGAGGAACATCGTGTTAGCCAGCGGTGGAATTTTGGGAGAGAAAGAAGGTGTTGGAATTTTTCTTGAAAGTTTGGAGGTTGCAAGCATCAGGAAAGTCTTCACTAGGCAAAGAATTCCACAACTTTGCCGTTCTATTGATGAATGATGCTTGGTATAGCGATGTTCGACAGATCTCGAGCCTGAAAGTGTAAGGGTGACCAGCTTGAGCTCGTCTGGTTTGTCTACTAGGAATCGCGCGTGGTGGCATAATGGATGATATTTCCGTTCAGCACCGACCGTGAAAGTACCTATGGAAAAGGCATAGATCGCCGACCTTTCTACGATGATCTAGAGAGGTCAATAATTTGGTTAGTGTTTTATCATCGACTAGGCGAATAGCTCTCTTCTGAATTGAATCTGAGAGCTTTAGCGTATGTTTGGGGGCTGAGCTCCAAACATGTGAACAGTACTCCAGGACAGGTCGAATTTGTGCTTTGTAGATCATAAGCAGTTGCTGGGATGTGAAGTATCTCTTTGCACAGGATAGAAAACCAAATTTTTGTGAAGCAGTTCTCGCAATGGACCTCACATGATCGTCCCATGAGAGAGCACTGTTGGTGGTGACACCCAGCATGGATATTGACGACCTCATAGGAACAGTGGTACCCGACATCATCAGATTGGGCATTGTGTGATCAGCCTTCTTGGTGAACATACAAGCTTGAGTTTCAGTTGCATTGAACTGTACTAGATTCTCAGATCCCCATTTCAGAATTCTTGTCAGATCTTCATTCAAAGCATCAACCTGTCTTCGCCTTGCATCTCTGGCCTCGTTGGATGATATAGGGGCTCTAGAGGAAAAGGCGGAATGAAGTGTACTATCATCCGCAAAGCTATGAACTGGGCTGGAGGTCACATTCAACAAATCATTGATGTGGAGCAAGAACAAAGTTGGTGCCAAGACAGAGCCTTGTGGAACACTAGCATTGATCGTCTCTGTATCAGACGAGACCCCGTCTACCACCACGTAGAGTCATCTATCTGCAAGAAAACTCGATAGTGAAAGACACAGGGGGCGGCAAACCATATGACGGACGTTTCGCTAGGAGGCCTTGGTGCCTTGGAATGCGTGAGAGCAAGGAAGAAAAGTTATTCTAACAAAAAGTAGTACACGATTGCTATTTTTGGAATAGGGCATTTGCTCTCCATTCTAGTGTTCTTATGATCAGCACAATCCTTTCCGAGTAATAATCAGTCGATTATTAATTAATGATTAAAAGTCTGACAAAACAGAAACTGGAGACAACCTAATTATGGGTTTTTTATCATTATGATTTTCTTCCCATTTTTTTCTTATTTCCATGCATCCTATTTCAAACTGTTCATGGCTTTTGACATTTATCGCCATTCCTCTCAAAGTCCTCTTTGATATACGAATGATGTTAGGATCGATTTTGTTCATGCGATGAATACATTTTGAACTCACCAACGAACCAATCAAATAGCCAACCAATCAAATTACCAACCAACCAAACATACAGAATAATATATACAACATTCGCAAGGCTGCCTTTCTACTTCTGGTATTATTCGGAATGAATTTCCGTGATAACATATGTTAAGACATTTTTAATAGAAAGAGGTTCAATATAAATCTAAACATTCTCAACATCATTACACTAGATTATGTCCGTTTTCTGTTCCTGAAATGGAACACTTCTCAGAAACTGAAGCATATATACCAACAGTATTTAGCTGGTAATTGACAAGTAAGGATTGATATTTTCCATAAATCTGGTGGATTTATATCAATGTCGAAAGCTACAGTTGAATAGGATACCGGAATCTACCGTTTCGATAAAGATTTCACTAATATGTACGACGTCTGAGATACAACACATTTCTAGCATGGATTATTCTGTGGATTATTACATAGATTTCGTTGGATTGTTGGCGATGAATAGTAAACTAGTATATACGAAGAGAGAAAACATGATTCATTTATGTGATTGTTGTCATGAAAATGCGAAACTATTTTCATTTCGTTTAAGGTTAATGATGTCGAAATTAGGATTATATATATAACAAAAACTCGAGGTCTATAGAATATTCTATAATGGAAAGGAAATTAACATTCGAGTTTTTTTCACCTGTATACAATGAATGGCATCAAATAAAATGAAAACAATGATAACAAAGATATTCTACACCTTCTCCAGTAGTATTACAAAAAACGTCGAATTGATTTCAGAAACCGTGAATGCGTAATTCGTATTTCAGAATAGTCAATTCAATATCAGAAAGCATCAATTGTATCTGAAAATAGTCAGTTCGATTTCAGAAAGCGTCAATCGTATCTCAGAAACGTCAATTCGCGCCGAATGTAGTTCAGATTAGGCAATTCAATTTCAGAAAATATATGTATTTCAGGAATCGTCAGTTGTATTTCAGAAATACCAAGAACCATTTGCAGGAAGTAACTTCTTGTGAGAATGAAAGCATTATGTGTATAGGGTGTTCAGGAATGCAATGCCCTGAAGATAAGTGCTGAGTACATATTTTGCGGGGTCCAGCCCTTGTCTGGGCATTTCATAATAAAAGAGTGCGTTTTCAGAAAAAGGACGGTGAATGACTTTTATTCTTGACAACATGTCATTTATCGTTAAAACCAGCAAACTCCTCACAATCATAGAGAAATGGAAAATAAGACCACCGAACACAGGGTGTTCACAATGGAACCACTGATTTCTGAATCATCAGATCATCAGATGTTCTCTAAAATACAAATGACGATTTATGAAATACATATGATATTTTCTGAAATGCAGATGACAAAGTCTGGAAAATCAATTGACTTTTCTGAAATACGATTGATGCTTCCTGATATTGAATTGATTGTTCTGAAATACAATTGACGCATTCTGAAATTGAACTCACTATTCTGAAATACAATTGATACTTTCTGAAATACGACTGGTAAAGGTGTGGCAATATAATCTGACGTGCTGAAACCTATGAAATTATTTATGAATAAACCAAAGAACCAGTAATAAGTCAGGGACTGTCCGCGGTACTGATTTGAATTTGAATTTGAAATAAATCGAATGTATTATATCTATACAATGTGGATTTTTTTCAACTAGAAATAATACAGACTGGAAAGCTGAAATCACGTGCATGAAGGAAAGAAGAAGGTAGGTTGTAATGGATTTTTTTTTGCAAAGCTTTTTTTTTTTCAATATTCATTGACTGTTCCACTTTTTTTTCATTTGAGCGTGCTATTCACTATCCATTCATTTTTCATGATATATGGTATGAATAACACGACAGCCTCGAAACCTTTGATCGAAGGTAATTGCTGGGTGCTAAAAGGTATGAATGAGAAGAATATCCATTCTGAAAGGAGCAATGAAGGAAAATACATCATCAAAACATCATCAAAACATAATAATAGTTGCCACTAGATTACGTTTCGGTTCGTCGTTTACAATTCATAACATAGGTGCCCACATTCGTCGCTCAGTGGAGAGGAATCCACTCTACCATATTGATCACTTTCACAAAATTTGCAAATGCAAGTGAGAAAAATTGAATGAATTTCAGAATAGTCGAAAAGTCAGTTTGACATGTGAAAGCAAAACAATCAATCATATTACAAAATTTCAGATTATAGTCTATCGTATTCCAGAAATAATCTCCTGTAGATCAGAAAGAGTGATTAGAATTTCTGTGAACATTAAATGAATTTCAAAAAACATTATCATTTGTATTCCAGACATCCCATCATTGTGATGGGAATATTCTTTAGAAACAATGAATGAGATTATTTGATTGGTTGATCAATTCAGATCACACAAAATTGGATGTGTTTGTCTGGTATTGAGTTGAAATGAATCGAATTTCTACTTATGTTTTTGTCAAAATCATTGATATCGTGGATTTATGCACAATAGAACCTTCAGATTCTTTCTCAATAAATAGCATAGTGGCACTAACTGATTTATCCACTGCTCATGAATTTATATTGACTGAATCTGAAATTCGAATAATGGTTTGCGAAATATACAATTCACGTTTTCTGGCATGAAAATCATCATTGTGGAATAGGAATGATGCCTTCATAATAGGATTCAATCGCAGCAATCGAACAGTCAAAAATATCAAGCTGAGAACTTGCAGAATTACAGTTGACACACATGTTATGCAACGGAGAGTATTTCAAGATATCAGTTCATGGTGTTGGTGAATAAAACGTATTATCTACTCTAGACGATGGTCAAGGTACATAGAAATTAGGTTTTTGCAGAATATTGTGTTGTTAATGAGTTTGAACAGGAAAATTGTGGAGTGACAATCACGACGGCAACTTAGGCTGTTCATAGCGTGTCTAGCCAATAATGCATCATGGGGAGAGCCAATTGGTGGATATCTATGTTGTCCGATCTATAGGAAAGGAGTTTGAGGAAGTGTCGCTGAACCGATTCAATCTTCTCAATATATAACTGATGAGATCAAAGATGCGTTTTCTGATTTTGATTTGACGAAGCCATAGTATAACGTTTTAGATGTAGATGGGTCGGAAAAATCTTTCGAGATTCGCTCAATGAATCCATACATTATATTCGAAGCAGATGAAGTGCCTTCAATATGAGGTACAAAAGACAATTTTGTGTCAAAAATAACACCTAGATCGGTGTATGTGACAGGCCGTTGGAGTGGATAATCGTTGATTGAATAATGATAAGAAAGTGGCAGATTTTTCAATGTGAATGTCATTACATTACATTTACTTTCATTGAGGGGAAGTTTATCACGGCAGCACCATTGCTCGATGCGTTTTAGGTTGAGGGACAGTCCAAGACAGTCTTCGATCCCATTTATCTCTGAAAATGATCCCAGGTCATCCGCGTAAATTGAGCAGTTGAGGTCAATCACCTCCACTATGTCGTTTATGAAAGCGTTGAAGAGAAGTGGACCGATGTTGCTGCCTTGAGGACACCTGAGGTAGCTGCATATTCAATAGATTTGAAGTCATTGAATATGACATACTGACGCCAGTCAGTGAAGTACGACACAAAGAGTTCGATGAGTGACTGAGAAAAGCCATACCTGTACAGCTTCGATAGTAGTATTCCATGATCAAGTTTGTCGAACGCTTTCGAGAAGTCTGTAGTTATATATGACATCGGTTTGGGTTCTCCTATCAGTCTCCTATCAGTCTCTGCAATGAATTGAGTGATGTTGAGAAGGTTTGTGGTTGTCGAGCGACCTTTCATGAAACCATGTTGAAGACATGAAATTTGATTGCTCAGATGAGGATAGAACCTACATATTACATATTGTAGATATGGCTCTGAAATTTTCAGCATCGAACTTATTTCCTTTTTCATGAAAAGGGCGAACTTTAGAAAATTCCCATCGATCTGGGATGGTACTAGTTTTAACGCAAATATTAATTAATATTGTCAGTGGACCCGCCAGGACATAAGCACAATCTCTAAGTATCAGTACAGGGATGCTGTCGGCACCACTTGTCATTTTTGGTTTCAGCTGTTTCAGAGCTGCCAAGACTTCACTTTCTTCGGAGAAGGGAATGTACAGGACTTGTAAATGCATATATCAACATCACTGAATTAGGAATCCGAGCTGATAATGTATGATTTGGAGAAAAAATCAGCGAAGGTATTGAGAATATCTAGGGAATTGTCTAACGATTATCCTTCATAGGAAATTCTGTCAGATATGCCAGTAGATCCTTTTCTGTTGTTTATGTATGCCCAAATATGAAATACAATGATGACATTCTCATGTATTATTCGGTTCTGAAATTGAGTACAACTGGACAATCTGTAGCTCCCCACCACTTCGATTTATAATAATGTCAATCGATATCATAGAACATAGAATGTTTGGTTCACCCAACTTCATTCATCAGCATCCATATGGTCGAAAGAATATAGGAGCTGAAAATGTCCGAAATGACCAAAATTGTTATCACTCTAGATAAAGCAAATTGATACTGTTCAGATGCAGAACAATAACGGATGCAGAAAAACAATACAAAAACGTATGATGTATGATCATTTCTGATTGACGCAAAGAAACTTCAATTATTTCAAGTTTTTGGAGAAATGGTGAAACGATCTAAATACCCATAACCATTCTCACGTCTTGCATCGTTCACTCATTTAATTAACTCTTCGTCGTCGATCAAACATCACGGAGCTTTTTATTACGAGGAGTAATTAAGAGATGCTCATTCCATTCACGATATGAGCCGTTTGAGAGCAGAGGAATATTGGAAAAATAAAAAAAATACAAGACGAGGTAGGAAGCTACATGAAGTTTTTTAAGATAATGCCTGTGCTAATTACTTAATCAGTTCCATTCGGGTGATGATCATCTTACGGCGAAATACAGAGGTGCATGTGATGATGAAAGAATTAAACCGATGTGGCAATATATTCCGATTGCGGATTCCCGATAGCGACTATACAATTGGGATAAAACTCTTTCCGTATTCACTCTCAAACTCATAAACTCAAGAATGTTACATATATTGTGTTGAGATACTCATTCAAGCTAGACCCTGTGGAAATTTTCTATGATAATTCGAAGTGTATTGTGTACCCCATTTTTTCATCTTCCGTCAACGGATGGAAAACATATAACGTTCGAAGAATATCGTGTGAGCGAAGTTCTGCAGGTCTCCCAGCCTGGTGATGAAAAGATGACGATATGATCAGAATTTGGCGATTATTCATCACGAACTTCATCCATTCAGCACATGACAAGCATAGGCTTAGAATTTTCTATCATTCATTTGGGAGAAATACTCAGTATAAGAGAGATTGAGTTTGATCAATTTTTTCAAAATTCTTTCTTGTCAGTTTTCATGCTGCCTTTTACTCCCCAGCGACGTCCCTTCTTTCTTTCAAGGTCGTACGTATCTCATGATTTTGCGAATGATATTTGCTTTTGGCATTCTAAAACTATTGACAAAAACATAGTGAATGTGTTTCACAGTCGGTGTACCTACTTATTGATAAAATAATCTATAGGTTCCATAGGTTGAATTTGATAATATATTGAACAGTCTCTTTTAAAAGGAGTGATACTGATACACAATATACAGGGTGACATTTCTAAAACTTCCCACCCTCGATATCTCCCTTCCATTAAATGATTTGGGAAATAAAAAAAAACTCCTGAATGAATCTTAATCTCAGAATCTTGAATGGGAAGGAGGGGTCCACTGGTACATCATTTTGAAAGGCTTTCAATTCTATTCCAAACGGTTTCCTAGTTCATCAGTTCTTGATGAACAGTTTTCGAAAAATATCATTCTGAACTTACAGAAGTATTAATATCGTTTTCAGCATTTTCAGAAAGTGTTCGCAAACAGACCAACAGGCTTGCGTATACTTTAGCTGTGATTTGAGAGCAATCGGTGCTGTACAAGATATCTGGGCAGAGTAGCCAAGAATTTAGGATGGAAGGATTCAAATTGAAATTTTGGGGGGTGAGTTGCCAACAATTTGTCCAACAATGTCGCTTTGCGAATTTGAAAAATTAACTCATGAATCGATTCGGAAAGTATCAAGCATGTTCTCACGTTCTTTTCCTATAAACTGGATATTTTCCAAGGACTGTACTTCCAGTTTTGTGAAACTATGATGGAAACCATTGACTGACAATGAACAATGATATATATCAAAAACCACTATCGTCTGTTTGGTAGGATAATGCAAATCCGCGCATTGTACCAGAGCATCATACTGAATGTTTATAAAAAAAATAACTTTTGGGATGGTATTTTGACAGATGAAATTGTTAGACTTTATTACTTGATGAAATGCTTATAAAAGAGTGGATCTCATGGATTTGCTCGAGAACACATTAGAACCGTCGATTGTCCAAACTGTGGAAGATTAAATGTCGAACAGTGATTAAATGAAATCTTCTTCACTTTCAACTGAATGTTGAATAACAAAACTTATACATGTTGAATTACGACTATTTTTCCAATCATTCATTTCGTTCTGTTACTGTGTCTGAATACTTTTCCAAAGTGATATTTCATTTCCAACATGCTACAACTGTCGAAAACTGAGAATGTTTCATGAAAAATATTCTCGTTCACGCAGGATATGAAGACTTCTAAATTGAAGTATCACATGAACTAGGTTACCTTTTGAAAATGTGGAGCTAGTTATTGCCTCGCTAAAACAAGTCAGAAAACGTACTGCCACTATTGAACTGCTGCTTTCCTTCTTCATTCTGCCGGTTTTTCATTTTCTAAAAGAGAATTCAATCTCCATAGATAAAGTCAATCCAACATCATGAAATTGACACACTATGTTGAGAATATTGAAACGTATGGCAAACAATTCATGACAACTTTGTATATATTCTAACCATTTCATCTGATCTATCATTCATGTGCAGCTGCAGCTACAACCCTGCACAATCTTATTATTATAGCATAGCTATGTGAAAACATCCATTCCTTTGATTCAACTAGCCCAGATCATCAATTAACATATACATATCCTATGGACAATTGTTGAGAATAGATAAGGGGAAATGAAAGTTTCGTTGAATGATGCGCCCAGTCTAAATGCAATATTATAAAAACGCGAATGTAGTCACGAATACACATCAAGAATCCGACAATATCGTTTCCATCAGACGCTTTTGTTTTGAAACAGATATTGTGTGCCTGGTGATGCATCTTCATCACCATCATTGTGCTAGTCATTAACCAGTGTGATAGGATAGGATATAAATGCTGCGAGCTAAATGGCCAACATTACAGGATAGAAATGAGCACACTGGGAATTAATTAAGGGTGGTTCGCATATTCTTTGATAATAATGAAAGCCATGTTTCAGTATTAATTCGGCCTATTGCATTGAGATAAGATCCAAACTTTCGTTCGATGCCGTTTAGAGTTGAAGATGTGCTTCAGACCAATTTGAATTTATTAAAGTTCGCCTTCTTGTATCTCTCAGATCCGTAAATAAAAGCCGTTCTGCTCAGTATTTATGTAAATTTCTTAATGATATTTTTCAGAAACGAATATTTAATTGGCTGGAATGGCTTCTTGTGAAGTTTCTTTCTGCCCTTTTAACGACTGACTGGAGTTTATTGTTGATCAATAATTTATTTTCTCGATTGGATTGATTCAACATATTGTGAACAATAAAACCAGAAAGTTTGGCCGATTATGCCAATGGATGAATGTTAATTGAGTCCACTTTATCGATATCATTATTTTTAACATATTTTATTTCGAGTCTGAGCCGGAACCATGTGAGAATCACATGGAGAAAAAAGAATAATAGAATAACTAGAAATGAACTGAAGATAGATTCAGATGATATTTTCGAATGGAATTTCAAAATTTCCTGCAAAATTTCATATTATTACTCCTATAATGATGCTATTCACTATCAGCTAACTTGTCACTACTATGCCCCGAATTTCTTGAAGTGGAACCTCACTCCAAGATATATTAAAATGATCTCTCATATTTTCGAATGAATTTTTTATGTTTTCCTGCAGAATTTCATATTATCACTTCTCTAACGGTGCTGCTAACGATCTATTCACTATCAGCTACACCGTCACTAGTATGTCCCGTTTTCTCTAAATCGTGAATACTCTCTAAACGTGATTACTCATTTAATTCTAGTATCCTTGAAGCGGACCCTTCTGACCTATTTTTATAAGAACTTTTTCCTTTGCGTCTGTTCTGTTATCGATTGAGAAAGTACTAATGCTATCGAAACCTGTAACACTTTCTATATCGATAAATTTTCAGGTTTTGAAATGGTTTGAAGATTTGGACACCTGGAATGTATATAGCGATATAGAAATTACTGTAGAATTTTTGTTGCGTGAGTAACATAAACAATTTTCAAAACAAATTTTCGAAATCACTTCCGCTAAACAGGGTGTCATGTGCAAGTCCTGTCTTCTTCGTCACTCACTCCGAGAATGGATTTTTCGTCACTTGAGAATCATTATAATATGAATGTGGATGAAGTAGATATCGCTTTCATGAACCTATTACAATAGATTCCCAATTCGAGCCTCACTGATGGACTTCAATGAGCAAAGTTACTAATCTTAGATTTTCGAGTTCGCAAGAAGGTCCGCAATCTATTAATCTGCAGGATACAAATTAATGAACGGAAAGCGATGCTCCTCGACAAACTCGATCGGAAACAACTTGGATGACTTTGGAATGGAGATTATCAAATTCTGTCCGTTTATATCCAAAGTTAGAGACGTTGGAGTTTGGTCTTCATTCTGATAAGTCAATTATTCAGCGAGGAAGTTCTGAATGTTATTGACTTGGAATTAGATAATCTCTACAATCTCAATCTCAAATTTGTCTGTTTCAACCTACTTCTTTGATAGCGGATATGAGTTGAAAAATACACACACAAATAAATACAGGTATTCCCAAACCTCGAACTTTCTTAGTTGGTCGTTCGAGACAGAACTGCTCTTTGGAATCTAATATTCATCATTTATTCAGAATCAATCTTCAATAATGGAAACGGAAGAGATCAACATTTTTCGTCTAGGTGTCAGTTTAGGTCAGGTTAGTTCACTTCTGGCTATTCGAGAATTTGGAAAGTTGTGTCTTCAAAAAATCTTCGATATGGAATGTGCTATAATACGGATATGGAATGAATAGATGATTGCCAAATCCCCTGGAGTCCAGAATCGGAATCAGAGTTTTTGGCGTCATTCAAATATTTTTTTTCGCAAAAAGTTTCATTTTACACTTGTATATTTCCTTGTATACGGTTTCTATAATCACACTCGTGGCCTAGGCGTTATGAGCTCTAACACCCCGTCATATTGCCCGCTGATTTACCATATATTCCTATCGTTGAAAAACAAAAACAAAAAAAACTTATGTTTTTTGAGGTAACTCAGTTAAGAAAAATCTCATACAAATCCGTCAAAGCATGCATCAGCTCATTCAGCTGAAGAAAATGATTCAGTTTTCAGTAAGAAATCAAATCAGTTTTGAGTGGAGAATGGAATCATTCATGCACCACAAGTGTTATCAGATGACAACGCTCATCATCTAGCAACCATCCCTCGGTCTGGAGGCAAGTGATACCTCAAATAAGTGTCAAGTGTCATTTGACATTCCAAAGTTGAGGTGTGTCGTGCCTAATCTAACTGACAACTCACCACTTCACTGGAATTTGGTGTTTACTTATTGTTTTTCCTAACTCTCGTGCCAAACGGCGTTTTTCCGACCCTTTCATTCTGCGAGATATTATAGAGTTAGTATAGTTTTGTCCCAACAATTTGCAGAACCAATTCATCATGAGTTATTTATATCTGTATCGATCTATCGAAGAGATATTTCCAGAGCAAGTTAACAAATATCTGTGAGATAAATATAAACATTCTCCACCTCTTCTTCACGATTGACGTAATCCTGAAATAGATGATTCTTACAAAGTGAGTAACGAACATGATCAAAATCGATTACATCGGTTTTTGTCTCAGTCTCTTTCGAACATTTTCTATGAATGCGGTCACATCATGCAATTTATCACTCGATTGTTATGCTTTTTCTTGGTTCAAAACTGATCCTATCATTTCAAGAGATGATTTTTATGTGTGTCGTACTGGAGTCGTTGACTCTTTGCTTTGATCACTCCAAGGGAGGATTCGTACCAATTTTCAGACAAGCATTTCTGTTCGAAATGCTCGTTACTTTGATCAGTCTCCTTGATTGTTTGGACAGAGAATGCATCTCTTTATGCTAGAGTTATTCCACGGTACGATGTATTCACCTTGTTAATCTTTTCAATCGAAAGATTGTCTCATAGGTTGTATGGTTAATCTATGCTCCAGGCTCCAGTATCATTTTTGATATGAAGAAAAAGTTCCATTCTGTTACTTGAGGAGGAGTGAGGTACGATGAGGAAGGTATAGAAATAAGTTCGACTCTACACTCTACAGTATACAAAATCACATCACCTTTCTCTTGGTCACACATGGGACTGATATCGAAGAAAATGGAGCTCGAGTGCGAAATAGGAAGGTAATGAAAGTCAACAAAAATGTTCGAATCCAATTGAGTCACGCTCAAAACTCTGTTCAATCATATCTGTGTGGAATAAGTGAAATGGATCACACCACAGAAATCATGGTTACTGTTACTCGGAAAAGAGGATCCCCTTTCAAAGCCATGTCATCTAGTGAACCACACGACTCTATCACATATACAAGAGTCGACATGTATGTATATTGTATATTATATGATCGAACCCAGACTTGATGGCTAGAAACCCCTAGGCCACAAGAAAGGCAAGCTGAATCATTCCTCAGATGCTCATTACCTACACTAGAGATCCAAAAGGAGGAAAAACCGCAACACCTCTTTTGATAAGCCCAAAATGGATATGGTCTTAAGGACTCGGTGGATATAACCTGAGGGATAGGAACCCATTTGAAGGAGGCTCCCTTGAGGCTATGTGGCTTAGCGAAAAAACTGAAGCTAAAGTATGCTCCAGAATTATTGGAGGGCCACAATCATATTTTTTTGCTTTTTTGCAAAGATCTTGTTGGAATAAGACAAAAAGCCACTCAGAATTTAATTTTCATCCTGTTTGGGGATATATTGAATGAAATAGAATTTAATAGAGTATAATATTGTTCGCTCGTGAATTCACATGAACAGCGAGTACGGTCATGGATGAGACTTTTAAAAAACATATGATTCGATCTCATGAATTATAAAATATAAACTGAGATTTGATAGATGGGGAGTGTGATTACATCAGCATAGAGTTGGTATAGAACGTACATTCGTGTTTATTCATTCGTTGAATTATGAATCATCTGATATCATAGCTTCACTCACGAACCGATATGATCGCGTGAGTGTAGAGTGGTCTGTTGAGGATAATATCGAGTCTAGCTCATCCAAGAATCCTCGTGTCTGGACTAGGTCGTGTCTTCAGCTATCAGAAAGTAGTAGCAACTTCGATATTTCGAATGGAACACTATATTCGAACTATACTTTTCAGAATATTCATGGATTCCTGACAATTCCCCTTTATTTCTTCATATTATCATATTCATCATCTGTAACCGTTTTCGAACTGTAAATTGATTTGTTCTCTTCTGAAAATCATCACTTCTGAAAATGCTGATACCTTCGAGTTCACAAATACGGTTTCGAGTAATGTGATACTTGGGAGCTTCCAAAAGTCGAGCCCAACCTCAGTCACTTCAATACAAGGTAGTTAAAATATGGTTATTCCGTTTGCTTGAGAAAATAACTGAAAGTTGATTATAATGCTGGAAAAATGTCAGTTGCTGAGAGAACGTGTCAATATAGTCTTGTAGTATGTAAGCTAGTATAGATAAGATAAATAAGGATCATCTTGTATACGAGGGAAAAGCACCATGCGGGTGAATAACACTGTTGTTATCCAAGCGCACGGTGTATTCATGAACTAAGGTTGTTTAGGTATAGTATACGTTCTTGAGGTCATGACTGATTTTTATATATAAGTATGAGTACACAATGTTGAGAGATTACTGATTAAATTACTCTATTGAATGCCTGTTACTATTCATTCCAACCAACCAGTAGTGAACCTGGAATAGGATAGAACACATCCTATTACAGTCTCCATCAAGTTTCCGAAGTGATCCTTCATCTGGTTCACTAGTTGTGTCTAATGTGGAAGAGCCTAAGAGCCTGATGTATAATCAACTGAAGGCTTAGAAATTAAGAAACGCTGATTCGACAGCCCGTTGGAATAATCGTATGCAATGAAACGACAGTATGCGCGCCAATGATAAACATAAAATTCTCAATTGCATGTCAAAAAAGCACAATAACTACCTTTTGAAACCCACCAAATTTCATTTTGCATCTGCCGATTTCCGAACGATAAATAAATAGTAAATCGTCAAGAAAAACTTCAACACCACGTATCGCGGAAAACGAAGCAGTCGCGGGAAAAAGTTATGATAGCATACTATCATAATTTTTTCATTCAGAATCACCTCCTGAAGTTTGTCGAACTTATTCACTAACAGCCTTTATATATTTGTATATATACATATACACACAGGTTTCCTTCATTTCTTGTCCAGAGTTCAGCTGCAAGTCATTTTATATGCAGTAATAATGTACACGATAAATAATAATTATTCTTGGGTTCGTTTTTCAGTATTTAATTAATTGGTCATTCTCGATTTTTTTTACATAACTCAATCACTCAAGAATCGGTTCAGTTAGTCCAATTATATTCTAGGTGATCGGTGGCGGATTGTTCCAATTTGATTGAGTACAGTAGCGCTCTTTGGATATATTGATGATTATGTAACCATCTGTTTTAGAGTATAGAGACAAAGCATCTGAAGAGGAACTCACCATATGATAATAATAATTATAATAATAATAATAATAATAATAATAATAATAATAATAATACATTTATTTTCAACAGGTATACACCCAATAACAGAAAAATCAAGATAGAATATAACTACAAGGTAGGTTACATTACATTAAAGAAATCAAATAAAAATAACAATCTTAATTCTGATTACGCTTATAAATTGATAAAATAAGGTTAATATCATCGAAATTGATATCACACGACGTGCAATTGTCGTTGAAGATTTTACACATTGAAAAAATTGGTGACTTGAGGAGTACATTGGTGCGATTGATCTGCAATTCAACTGGTAATCGATCGTGAAGATACGAACTTCAAATTGAAAAATATATCAAACATTTTATCCCGGCGGAACATTCTCGGGCAGAGCTATTCATTAAAATTTGAAATAGAGGACATCTATTGGAACTATCGGTAATAATTAAAGAGAAATCGAATAGATAGACGGAACGTTCGTATCCAACTTCAACTAATCCCATATGCGCTCGGGATGCAAAAAACTGTCAGGGACAAATCAAATTATAAAATCGACTGGATTTTTCCACTCGATACTCTTTGTTTCTGAAATGGGATGATGCCTGTGAAATGAGGGGTTGTTTTTGTCAGTGCTATGTGTATGGATAGCGGAGGAAAATTCATGTTGAACCATCAGATCGTATTTACCAAAATTTGATTCCCCCTTTACGAACGGTGTCTTTGACTTCCAACTAGTAGTATTGTCATGAGAATGATTATGAGATTATGAGAAAATGAATATGAGGTTGAAGATGGTTGAGTTGAGAGAACGGTTACAAAGTTTGAAAGGAAAATATGAATTGACCAAGGAACAGAGGTATAGTCCATATTTCTCATCATGAAGTATGTTACTCCATATGTTGATGCAAGTCTATGTATTATCCTTATGTTATCTGGGGATGGAAACAACTATAACAGAATGGTTGTCTGATGAATGATGTGTGATACCCCTCAACTGATCGATCAATTCAGGATTTCACAGTAGAGAAAAAGTCGACAGTAAGCACGTAGGCTCAATTTATTCTAAGTGTTGCCACTGGCATGAGTGGAATAGTTTGTGTTACATCTCTGTAGGTCGAGTAATTGAACAATAACAAATGGAATATATTTATTTGTGACGATTGGCACTCCTCTGAACTTCCAACTGACGATCTACCATAGGCATGGTGTCTCTGATATCTCCTACATCAAAAATGTTCTACATTGAAATCTTTGAAGTTTTAAGGTAAACAAGCTTTCCGTCTTGGTCTCTATCATCATAATCAACTGATTCCTCTAACTCTTCAGACTGATCAAGTTCAATCTGACTCCTGATTTCGGAATTATTATTGTTTCTTCAAACTGGATTTCACTGGTGTGCTTTGGCAACATGAAGTTTGTGTACTTCTTATGTGTAGAAGCATTGAGGTTCCGTTGTGAAAGTCAAACTGTGGTTGCATCATCCAATTCTTCTTCGTTGAGAACAGGTCTTTATATCTCTTATACCTTGATTCGAACGTGATATTGTTTTCTGGATCTGGTACAAATTCGACTATGTTCCTGGCTAGTCACTCCATGATGAACTCACTGTTATCTGATTTCGAATCTGATTTGTCAATGATCACCTTCAATGCGAGGTTGTCCTTAATTTTGTTTTGTTGTTCTCCTCTGGAATTTCTGACCTCTCACTTCGAGTCCATTCGCCATATACCTACATGTTGTATCTTCAAGTTGGCTGCCAATATTATACAGGGTGTCCTTAAAAGGTCTTTACAAAAAGCTACCACATATTCTTCAGACCAAAACAATTCGATACAAGCAAACTTACCTCAGTAAAAAGTTGCTTAGTTTGGGCGCTAGACGGCTCTGAAGTTGAAATTTTCAAATCGATTTTGCTTCATAACTTTTGAACGGCTCATGAGATTTTTTTCAAATTTGGTACGTTGGCATAGACTCATCGGGCAATGAAACTCATATCATAATCATAATGAATATCATTCCATGGGCGTAGAACTTGATTTTTTCAGTAAATAAACATCTAAAACTCCTACGCCAATGGAAAAAAATTAGTTTCAATATGAAATCTAAATTATTCAACTCATTCACTACAAAAAAGGTACTCTTGACAAAAGTCGATTCCTCTCATGGTTTCGACAAAATTTTAATTTTAGTGATTTAGAGCATAATTAATAATAAAACGATTAACAGATATTTCATAAAAATTGTTCAAAATGTTCACCATTTTCACGTATACAAAGATTTATACGACGCAAAAAGTTGAAATGTACTCTTTGCATAACTTGTTGGATACGTTGCCATAATTGTTCTACAGTATTCACAGGGGTCTTGTAAACCGTAGACTTGAGATAACCCCATACAAAATAATCCATCGGTGTTAAGTCTGGAGAACGTGGTGGCCAATTCACGGGTGCATCATTACCTCTACCTATCCATCTGTCTGGGTACTGTTGGTTTAAAAAATTCCTAACATCCACCGAAAAATGTGGTGGAGCTCCATCGTGCAAAAACCACATATCTACCCGATGTTGGAGTGGTAAATCTTCCAACAAATTTGGCAACGTATTTCGTAGATGTTGTAAATACATGTCTCCTGTTAATCTTTGTAGAAGTATGACAGGACCAATTCTAAAATTTCCTATTATTCCAGCCCAAACGTTGATTTTGAATTCGTGTTGAAAATGGTTTATTTTAATGGAATGAGGATTTTCAATTGCATAAACGTGTTCATTATGAAAATTAGTTATTCCTCTTCTCGTGAAACAGGCTTCATCAGTGAACAAAATATTCTTTCCAAAGTTCAGATTCATTTCTCTTTGCAAATTAATGAACCTACAAAACATCAGTCGACTTTGTGAATCATGGATTAATAAATCTTGAACTGGCGTCTTGTGGTATGGGTATAATAATTGTTCTCTTAGTACTTCATGAACGGCATTCCTAGAAACTTCTAGTTCATTACTTATCCGTCTAGTACTCAATTCTGGATTTTCTTCAATACGGTCTAAAATTTCTACTTCGACTTCGGGAATCTTTACATAACGCTGTCTTCCATAATCACCAGTTCTAGGAGCAAAATGACCGGTCTCCCGAAGACGTCTCTCAACTGCAGCAAAGGTTGGGTGGCTTGGTACGCGACGATTTGGAAACCTTGCCGAATACACCCTCACACTCTCTCGACCATTTCCTTGACAATATCCGAATACCAATAACATATCGGTGTATTCTTCATTGGTGTATTGTACGGCCATGATAAATCAGAAAAGTCCGATATCAACAATCAACGTCAATAAAACTCGACAAATCAACACAGATGAAACTATGGAAACCAAGAATGTGAATATCACTGTTTTCGAGCAGATAATAATAGTCTTCAGAAAAAAAACCAGTGCTACTTATTTTCAATAAAAATAACCTATGCAAAAAGTACATCTCAACTTTTTGCGTCGTATAAATCTTTGTATACGTGAAAATGGTGAACATTTTGAACAATTTTTATGAAATATCTGTTAATCGTTTTATTATTAATTATGCTCTAAATCACTAAAATTAAAATTTTGTCGAAACCATGAGAGGAATCGACTTTTGTCAAGAGTACCTTTTTTGTAGTGAATGAGTTGAATAATTTAGATTTCATATTGAAACTAATTTTTTTCCATTGGCGTAGGAGTTTTAGATGTTTATTTACTGAAAAAATCAAGTTCTACGCCCATGGAATGATATTCATTATGATTATGATATGAGTTTCATTGCCCGATGAGTCTATGCCAACGTACCAAATTTGAAAAAAATCTCATGAGCCGTTCAAAAGGTATGAAGCAAAATCGATTTGAAAATTTCAACTTCAGAGCCGTCTAGCGCCCAAACTAAGCAACTTTTTACTGAGGTAAGTTTGCTTGTATCGAATTGTTTTGGTCTGAAGAATATGTGGTAGCTTTTTGTAAAGACCTTTTAAGGACACCCTGTACACGACAGCTTTGTCACCAATTTTTGTTTTGAGAGAGCTTCAATACCTCAGAAAGCTGGATCTCCAGAGTGCCATTACCTTAGTGCGCATGCAAGATTTGTCTGCATCTATATCCTTCTGCGATATTTTTCTCAAGCCTGTCTCAAAAGCATGTTTGTCGACCTGGAATACCGAAGCACTCACAGTTCTCTATATATTCCAACAGCAGTGTCTGTCTGTATACCTACTACATCCAAATTCTTTCCTGACTATTGTTTGGGACCCTCTAATCCCAGCATAGCTGTACAGCGAAGAGCCTGCCTCAATTATTATCAAGCAGCATTTTGATATCACTTCCCATATCCAATAGTGGAATATAATTCACTGATGATTGGCAGTGTTGTTGAAAATTTAGATTGTTACAAGGTCAGACCGTACTGCATGTTGGATCATACGAAGATGTTCAATCGGTCAGCGAATGAGAAACTAGCAAGATGAATGCAGCTGCTCAATGTATGTCTAATTTTGCATTCTGATAACCAGAGGGAAACGAAGTGACTTCTTTTTCTCTTCGCAAGGTGACGTATAGTACTTTTCATTTCAGCACGGAAAATACACTGAATAGTCGATTTCGGTTCTCTTCTGGGATTTGCGCGCGGACGTTGCTATGAATTAAAAAAGTATTTTTATTGGCATTCTGTGAATGTTCTAAATCCCCAGAGTGAACAAAAATAATATTGAAACGAGGCAAAAGCAATCACGGGTCCGAGAGCAGGTCGGACCCAATATCCAATAAAAATAAAACTATGCGAAAAACGAAATAAATATTCCTTTTTTGCATGGCGACACGGAGGGTGTCGGAGAATTATGGCGGGTGTCCGGCGGCCACTAGATCGAGGAACAATCTACTTGCTGTCAATAAACGCTCTGTTGTCCGTTTGGGTAATATTTCCCTTGAGCCTCGGCTGACATATTGCATTTTCACTGCTATACTCTTCGAATGCTAGATATATGGAAACGTACCGAAAAGAGAGAAGATGCAGATTCGTTCAGAGGTGAATATCCGAAAAAGTTGATTTTGTTTGGATAGCATAGCATTCATGCCACTAAACCTTTATCTTATTGAAGTTTATGGAAGATTATGTTAGCCTACTCAACCTGAGATCGAGCCTGAGGACTACCTGAACGAAACCTAAACCTTTTTCTGGTTGTTATTATTTTCCTTATTCAATTCATTTTTCTTTCGTGCTTTCAGAAAGACAAACGAAAATAATTGAAACGTTAGGCGTGTAGTAGAAAGGAGCTATAATTCATGCGACATTTAGGATAATAATTATTATTATTAATGATATTATTGTGAGAATATTTGGAGTAAAATCCAAATCCTAATTGTGGTTAGGTATGTAAATTGTTGCTAGAGATTTCCTATTCACAATTTTTATTTCTATGAAATCATGTCTATCAAAATGTATATAGATATTGATGTCTGACATATTGATGGATGCTACAGAATTGGAAAGTATATACAACAAAAAAAAAACAGAGCCATTATGGCGAAATCCTCTTCAGTATTTCATGAAAATATGGTTTATACGATGAATGGAAATTGAATTGAAAGAGATGAAGAATGAGCAAATGTGCATTCTCAAAGCTACCTTCTCTTGCTGTGATCGGTGGTACTAGAAAAGTCGATGTATGGACCAATTTTTGAAACATATTTTCTAATAACATCTGTCTAAGAAGACTAGGAATACATTTCTTTTGTCGATTCTCCTTCTCAATTTGATGATTGATGAACGATAATGAGATAATAATGATAACACATTATCTTATTTTTCTAGACTGCACATCTCCAGACTATTACTACTACTACTATCACTACCACTACGACGAGCTGAGGATGGTCACCCCCAAACATTGTGAGGCTCGACACCTGCTGAACTCCGGTCTACCAATCATCATACATCATACATCATATACACCCAAACTTCAAGAAAAGTCCCAAAACCTTCTTCTCTACGTTATTTCCTCTATGTTATTTTTGTTGACCTAGGAAAATACTGAGTTTGCACTAGTATCTTTGAAAATGCTCATTTTCAAAATTTTCGAAGTTGAATCTTTCAAATCTGTACTAGAACTAGAACCTATCCATGGTGATCTTTGAGGTGATATCTCTCAATTTTTTTCCTCAGAAAAGTATGGCCTGAACCTTAGTGAGTGAGAACAGTTGGTAATTAAAAAAAGTTATTTGGAAAATGTAAGGAAATGTTTCATTTTCACACTTGCAGAAGGAATGAAATTTTCTTCCATTGAAAGTTGAGTCACTAAAATGACCAATAAATAACATGATAATGGAAGATGAGTATGTCGAGAAGCATTTGAGCGAAATTCGTTTTGAGACGGGTTTCATCTCATCAACATTGTTTGATACTCAAAAATTATGGATAATCGAAGTATCTCATCGGTTTGCATTTTTCGAACCCATATTGAATTCAACCCCAATTACTCAGATTACCGGCAATAAGATCCCAGCGAGTGCACTCAATCCGGAAACAAATGAAGAGAACAGATCCAGTAATTGTCGCTGCAGTCATCTTTTGTTCGTTGACAGTGGCGTTCCTATTCTATACTTTTCCTCAGCAGTGATTTGAAATGATCATCATGAAGAAACTCAGTATATAAGTTTTGATCCACCACACTAAAACAGAGGTCCACAAGAGAACCAGCAAACATCGTTACATACTTACTAATAGGAAATCGGTATTTTGGCACACAGTTCACACGTTTTCTCATCCTTGAATAATGGAATTATTGCAAAAAATCTATAGAATAAGAAGACTTCATTACATGAGACGAATCAGTCGATGGGATTACTCCGAATATCAAGGATCATGAGTACTTCTCGTGAACAATATTCATATGAGACGATTCCAATGCATCAATTTTGGAGGTCCGTACCTCTTCAGAAAACAGAAGTCAGTTTTTTCAGTGAGATTCTACGCCACTATAAAAAACATGATATTCACCAAAGGGCATGTTAAGTGAGAAAGTTTTATGTCATCACTCGAGACTCACTCAAACTAGCTTCTTGGCACAATCCGATTTTCTCCATGTACTTCCTACAATTTTCGAATAATTATTAAATTCGCGATTTTCATTGTAGCAGAAAACGAACAGATCTAGTGACATCAATAGCCGTGCCTTTCATCTGTCACTCCCGAACAGAGATGGATTGATAGTAGAATTACTCAGAATTGATTCGGAACTTCCTCATTTATTACGACATACGTTTCGACTATATTTGTACGTCATACTCATAGTTTTTGACAGATATAACAATTACTCTTGTATGAACACGGTTGGCTAGAAACGTCACGAAGCGTTGACAAGAGTCTTGCGTCTAGCGGTATTACATGAAAGTTGGAAAGTTGATAGGTGTGTACGCCCCCATTGGTAATCATTTCGAATAACAATCATATCCATTTGCAATACAAGCAGTCGTATCTCACAAAAATACAAAATGGAATCACTAACAAAGCTAGATTTATTCATGGTTAGTCTGCATCTAACTAACCATATTATTCATTCATATATGCTACGAGTAATAAAAAATCGTGAAGAAAGTGACTGAGAAAAATGATGATTCTTATGGACACATGAGACATTCTAGGACAATAATATGTGCTGATGACTAAGAATAAGATGAATGATAATTGAAAGAGAAAACTGAAAATTATAAAAAAATATTACTTGATATGATATGACTATACCTTGAATAGAAACCTTTTGATGATATTGTATTGTATATATATTTGAATATATTGTATATTCTTTCATATTATCATATAAAATGATTCAGAGAGTTTGGAGTAAAATTTTCTCATGAATCGAATTGATACGTTGAAAATGACCTAATATTTTCAATTCACACGATTCTCTGGCCTTCTTCACGTGGCTTGATTCATTCTTTGTCTCTGTTTTCCAACATGGATGTGAAATATTAGTAAAACATGATCGACTTGAATCCATTACTTTATTGTGAACGAATAATCATTTGATATATGAGTAATTCTGTTTCTTATTATCGTATCATTTCAATATAATTCCTGAATCATTCGAAGTTCATCTGATTGAGTATCGAAATTGCACAACAGACGAGAATTGAGAATCGAACTATGTATTATACCCACCACTGATTTCAGCGGATCAAAGATCAGGTTATGACCCCGTCTGGCACGAGAGTCCAGGACGATTTCTCGTGTTTCTCCAGCTCTATCATTATATAAATACACCACTGGGAGCGGGCATATCCCAACTAGACCTGTCACTCATTTATCTAAGACACCCCACTATTTAATCACTGCTATCATTATTACTTTGCTCAGCTTTCTCGTGTTCTTCACTAGGAATACATAATAGTCTTTGGCCGATTACTGCTAGGAAGATCATCATTATTATTGCTCCCCCTGGCCAGTGAAGTACAACAGTTGCAGCTAATTGTTATTGCCTTTTGGTTGGCCACAGACGTCATTTCAGATGTAGATATTGAGTGGTATCATAAATCATATCGGCCATGAAATTATTATCTAGTTGCTCATCAGTTGATTGCATGGACTTTTTTGCTGAAAGCAAAGCGTTTTTGGCTGAAAGCAATGATTCAGTGGCTGATGAGTTTGTTCTATGTACGCATCAACGTAGAATACGATTGAATATTGAGAGAGGAACATAATAATAATAATAATAATAATAATAATAATATTTATTCACTGAGTATATATAAATACATGGAAAAAGAGTACAAAAATAACACACGAAGAACATAGATTAGACAAATGATAGAAGTTAAATGTGAATAAATGAATACTCGATCAGTGTATAACACTTGTTTCGAGAGAGGTCCAAGTAAATATAATATAAAAAGATGAATGAAATACATGTATAATGATACATATCTACGTAAGTATACAACTAGATGTTAAATGTACATATGTAAATCATGAAAAACACATACACTCGCTCACTCAGACACGCATACTAGTACACTTACAATGAAAATAACAATAAAATTCGACATATTCGTAAAAATGTAAAAAAGTAAAACTCCTAATTATCAGAAACAACGAGTGAATTGTTAACTCACACGAGATACGAGAGACATATTCAAGATCTCCAAGAATCCTCCAAGAATCTCAAGAACTCTCAATGCTCAATAATTTTCTCTGAGTGATAATCATAAGATGTTTGATTCATGTATATGACCTCATGTCAAGTGCATCAAAAGACAACTGAAAAATTTTCTAGTTCTTGAGGTTCCTCTTGATACTAAGTTGTGAAATTTGAAGAAAGAAAAACATGCGATTGAATTCAATATGTTGCTCTTCCATAATATCAGATTTTCGTTCTTAGGAAGCAACTTCACGCAAAGGGCATAGTGTCGATACTAGTCTGAAATCTGTTTTCTTTCCAGAAACACTTCTTGTTCTGGTTATATCGATTCCCGAGTAGTAGAAGATTCACCACCCATCATAAAAAGTTACGTATCACACCACTCTGTGAAGAACTATTGGAACTTTTGGAAACATGAAAGGAAAACCTATGGTGTTCCAGGAACATCGTATGAGGCAGCGGTGCAATTTTAGAAAAGGAGGAAACGGCAAAGAAACTTTGCCGTTCTATTGATGGATATGATGCTTGGTGGAGCAGGTCATTTATCAGTTATAGAATAGGGAAATATGAAATGTTTTTGTCTTGTTGTGGAAGGTGAAGAAGTAGTTCTCATATAAGTTTCTCCAAACTGAAATGGAATGAATTTTATCATCATTCACTGCCAATGAATATTCGAACGAAACCTCAATTCTTGTATCCTTTCAGAAGTTCCGAACTCTTCAGGATCATGATATCGATTATATTCCTTGAATTGATTTGAAGAGGCATACTTGTTACAGATAGGGATTGTAGTTTCAATCTCAAATTGTGAAACCCATTCATGTTGGGCACTGCAGTGATATTCCCTGAAAGAACGAACTCGACCTCATCACATTCAAATCAAAGACCCCAACAGACTGTCAATACATCCGTTTGACTTCTTCAATTTTGAAAATGAATACGAAGGGGAGATTTTAATAACCCTACATTTATTTCTCCCACTGATATACGTCAGTGTGTTGCCTATATGCGAACTGAATCTTGATTGACATTGATTATATGTCGTTCTGTTGGTATGTCTGGAATGATTATCTTCTATACACTCTCGTTCACTATTATTATATGCATGTGTATGTCATGGATATTGTATTTCGGAACATTAGTATTTCGTTGATCATGTTCAAAGATAAAGGGAGATAAGACTGAAAACTTCTTCATAAGGATATCAGTTTCCTTGATATGAGTGATAACGAATGCCTCTTATAGCATTCTACAATAATTATTCTCGTTTATAAAGATTAGTTTTTCTGCAGCAATGAGAAGGTATTGAATTGTGGTAAGATACACTTGGATTTGGGCAAGAAAGTGAACTCTGATAATAATAAATGTAATGGAAAGTACGCATGTATTGACAGTGTTTTGTATGAATGACATGTGTGAAAAAGATTAACGTAATAATCCATAAAAAATAATCCAACTTGATGCGCTCGAGCAGAGATATAGTTTCGTTCATGTTCTCACTTTCGCATACGATGTAGGTGTTTGAGCTACTTTTCAGAAAACAAAACGTGTTCACCCGTCAAAATCTAAAGGAGTATGAAGATCTGTGAATGTTATTCCTTGTCTCGAGAGGAATGAAATCATAAACGTGGCTTACCTCATCCACAGTTTAGAAAATATACTATGAATCTCTCCGTGGATGCCGCCTGCTACCTTCTCCTCTCCCCGTTTAGACCATAGTAGGCTGCCAGTGGCCATTATACAAGTGTCCCAAAAACGAGTGGTAACTTTACTCATTTGAATGTTCGAGATGTCTGTAACTTGTTGTCTTGTGGAACGTTGCAAAAGTCCAGTGGGTAGAGAATTATCATTCTTCAGATGTCCTCAGAATGAAATCATGTCAGAAAAACGTTCCAATTTTATAACATTGCAACAAAGTCAAAGCCTTGTATCGAGTGTTTGCCTCTTTTATTTTTCTCATATATTCATGAATAGTGATGTTTTGTTGACATAGCTCGAAAGCGCCTTCATGAGTTCGAGATTTCGATAATTTTAGTCAACAAAATGATTATCAGTATAAGGTGATCGTTTTAAATTCCACACTTATTATTATCTTGGTCATTATTTCGACACGAATTCAAAACGAAAAGGATAAAACAACGTGAAGGCCTCTGGAAGATTCAATTCTGTGTTCAAAATTTGTAGACGGGGTATTATGAAAAATAATTTTTTGTGTCAGTCTATATTGGACGAAAATTTCATTAGGAAGCAATTGATAAATAGATGGATAGTTCGATAGATAGATAGATATATGAAGGATGATCATTTCTCCATCTTCAATCTTATCTTCAGTCATTATAATAATTGATATAATAATTCTCCAGAAGTTTTGCGTTGGTTTGATCCTGTGCTCTAATTGTATTCGAGCAGAGATTACCGCGATTGTGGAACTTGAAACGATCTACAGTTGAAAAATAAATAAGTTAATGAATAAATAAATAAATGAATAAATAAATAAATTAAGTCATTGCATTTTCGAATTACATCATCTAGACAAATAATAGTACTTGGATACTCGACTCTCGATGAAAATTTATGTAGAATATCTTGAAAGATACTGAGGAGTCGCTAATTTTCATTTTTCAGGTCTACTGAGGATGGCAAACAACAACCATTATCAAACACGCCCTACGTCCCCTGGTATAATGATAGCTCCCGTATCTATGACGTTTTCGTGTTTGCGCTCATAACAAGTACAGGAGTACAGGAACTGGTATTGTATGTATTTTCTAAAATGTGCCAGATTTCAGAGTGAATGATTACATTTTGTTCGGTTCCAGTTTCCTTCGATTCCTCTCCCGATGGCGTTCGTGCTTTATTGAAATTCGGACCACAATCAAACTGGTCTACTTTCGACCGCTGGCCCACCATTCCACCATTCAGAATTATGTTCATGGGATTACCTTTTTTAAGTCTATGTTCTTTCATTCAGTTCATCAACCTTGTTATTTTTTCCTCAATCCTTCATCGACAGCTGATTCTTAATTTTTTTTTCGTGTTTTCTGTTTTAATTTCCGCTTCATTCATTCATACTTTCATTCGATCAACAATATTTTCCTTTTTGGATTAGCAGTATTTTGCGCATTATCTCTTTCCGAAGAAGAACATCAAGAAATTCAATACTCAGAGAATTATATCATAATTACAAAAATATCCTCCAGCATCTTTTCGCCTTCTTATAATTTGTCAGTGGATTATATCAGGAAGCCTCGCGAACATCGAGAAATCGGATACTAATTAACTCCTTTTGTTTTGGATGTTGATGCCAGCATAACAAAAAATTAATTAGCGATTAGCTGACGTATAATATTGCTTATTTTAATTCGACACTAATTAAGATCTTACCGGTGTCAGATTACTAGGTCGTTAGTACGTTTGGACTGAATTTCAGTCACCAGCATATAGCAAGAAGCCTTCAGCATATACAGAGTTGGGATAAAGTATGGAACCAAGTAAATATCTTCCAAACGAGAAGAATGATATTTATGAAAATTCACAGAAAAGTGCAACGGAACAAAATGCATCTGATGTACATTTTTTTGTTAATGATATACTTCCGGTTGAAACGGTAATGCAATCAACTTCTTTAATTCGAATGGGGCATCCTATTTATTTTTACAGATTTTGGAAGAGCTTGTTATTTTGAATCCATACATACAATGTTTAGTTTAGGGAATTTTTCAAAAATGAAGAATATAATGAATATATGTCATGATTCATACATACTGAGTTTAGTACAAAGAACAATTGTGAAAATAGGGGATATAGCACTTCAATCAACTTCCTTTGAGTTTTTTGCATTAGAGCAAAAAACTATTTAGATAAACTTATTGATGTTGTTTGTATGCATAGTGATAAATAAACAAGTACTCTTCTGTTCTCCAAGTGTCAAATTCTAATTGATGGAAATAAATTTCACAATTTCGAAAGGTTCAATTATGAGTGAAAAAGAGCGAATTGAAATTTCAATGATGAACGGTTATAGTGATCGTGTTAGAACTCATGAAAATCTGTCATATTTTCAATAATTTGCATCCGGAGAGAAATCCTATATCACGCCCAACAGTAACTAAAACATCACAACGTTTCAATACACTGGGATGCTTAAAAATTGGCTCAAACCTGGAAGACCGCGGACTGTAACGAACGAAATTGTTAAACAAAATATTGCAATCGAGTTAAAAGAATCACCTCAAACTTCTACCACAAATTTGGCATCGTATCAGTCGACGTTCTGTAGGAAAGATTAAAAAGTGAAAAGTATCATTCCTATGAGGTACAGTTGGTTCAAGAATTGTCAGACGATGATTTTGACCGACGGCTGGAATTTTGCGAACGGCTATTGGACATCTGTAATGTCGACGAAAATTTTGCTTCTAACATAGTTTTTTTTTTCGTTGAGGCAACTTTTTGTTTGAATGAAACAGTTAATCGCCATAACTCAAAGTATTGGTCAAATGAGAATCCTCATTGGATTCATGGCCCACATACTCAGCATCCACAGAAGTTGAATGTTCGGATGGGAATTGTCGAAAATAGGCTTATAGGCCCATTTTTTATCGACGGAAACTTGAATGGTGAACAAGTATTTGGATCTACTATATAACGAAATCATTCCTGCACTTCAACAGAATGGACAATTACCACAAAATGTTTGGTTTGAACAAGATGGAGCAGCACCCCACTTAGGGTTAGGAATTTTCTGGATGCGAATTTTCCAAATCGATGGATTGGATGTAGAGGATTCATAGAGTGGCCAGCTCGTTCTCCGGATCTCAGCCCGTTAGATTTTTCCTTATCTTTCATCTAAAATCACGTTTCTACGTTAGACGACCAATAAACTTACAGGAATTGAGACACTGAATTATTGATGAATGTGAAATAATACGTGAAGAAGGAAGGTCTTGGAATGAGTGACTCAAGAATTTGTTGATAGGATGGCATATAGCTATGAGTACCATGGTGGAATGAACTTTCTGAATGATAAAACAGGAAATGATGAATTCAATTCTCCATTTGTTTCAAGAGGCTAAAAAGACCAATTTCTATGAGGAATATCATACGGAAATCTCATCCATTCATTCTGTCGCCCAACTATTCAGCGACTATTTGTTCAATTCATCATAATATATATTTATGTACAGTGCATCCCAATTTGGTTGAGACTGCCAGGTTTCTCGGTTATTATATATTTTTTTGTTATATATTCGGTTGCTTAAATGTTCGTTAATGAATTTCAAGATGGTCCAATCAGATTTTGCATAAATGTTTCTGTTCAGAAGAAACATGGCGATTTTGAAAATTGATCCTTCTTGGACCCCTTCTATATCTACGAAGTCATCGGGAATATTGTAGAACTAAAGGTCTAATGGAGAATTTTTCGCAGAATCCAGTTGTGTACTCAGAAAATATTTTTGGAGCATAGTTTGGGAGATACAACACAACCTTATATTTGTCCGAAGGAATACCTTGTATTTCATTATCTCATTCAATTCGTTATTTTTTTCTTTTCAATAACAACCGAGAAACCTGTCAGCCTCAACCAAAATGCGATGCACTGTATATCCATTTTGCCCAATTGTTCAAACGACAATTCAGCAAACTGTTTGGTGATATCTCCACGTATGAAAAGTCATGTGTCACACCTGGTACAATAAATTCAATTGTTCAGATCAAATGATCAATTGAAATTATGTGAGAATAAAAACAAATCGAACGCTACTTCTATTCAATTTAGGCTTTCCTTTGTTCAACACACGTATTCTTGAATGCCTAAACGAAAGATTTGTGCTTAAAGATTGTGGTAAGGCAAACTCGCTTATCGCCTACTCGGTTGGGCCTAGGAACTACGACACATGAGGAAACCGCGCCTTTCCGTGTGATACGACAACCTTTCTTTCCATCCGTGTTCACGTTTGTTCAGTTTCTTTGGGTATTTCATTAGTTTGAGTATTTCGGAAATGTAGAAGTAGTCTATTCAGTATTCATCAGATCTATCAAAGCCTTCAGAATAGGTTAATTGGGTTTTTATATGGAAATTTCGTTTTCCACGATGATAGGAAACTTAGGGGAAAGAAGGATCATTTGAAATCATTTTCTCTTCTCAAGTTGACAACTCATGACAGTTGCATAACACTAATCAAGCTTGGGCTCTATCAAGCTCTCTGCTAATCAAATTCCATAGATTTATATTGCGATTATTTTGTGGCTGGTATCTTTTTCTACTGATCAAGTGCATCTGATTGCTCCGAATTTACATCCACCGAAAATGATTTTCTTAACTTAGGATGCAGAAAACAATTTTCTAAGTGGATCATTAACGGAGGGGAAAATGTAACTGATATTTTTACTGGAGTTACTCAGAGATCTATGCTGCTGCCTATATTTTTACTTTTTCTTGATGATCTACCTAATTTTTTTCCCCACGACAGTTCTCTAGTGGTCTCAGCCAAAGATATGATATTATATTTTCTAGTAGATGCGCCCTTGCCCCATCGACTCATGAAGAGAATTGAAAGGAATATAAGAAACTGAAAGAGCTATCGATTCGCCTAGATGTGCAACAAGCGAAGGTGCAGTTTTGCCAACAGTCAGCTGATCACTGCTGGTTGCTTTCATCTCGTTTGCTGTTTTTTTTTTGGTTGGATTCCTCCGCCTTTCTCTAGGCGTGAACTATGGTATATTCGAAATTTGTTCAACATTATTCAATAAGTTCTCAATAATAAAATTTTTCAATGAGCTCATCTCGATTTCTTTACCACTAAGCTCGATCTAGAAGAGCATGTAATATGATATCAATGGTGTCAGCTCAGACCCGAGAGGAGTTGCAAGCGAGAACCATAGAATTAGTCAAGTGTTTCGTTAGCTTCTGCAGGAAAAATGGAATTATTATAAATACCTCTGTACTCCTATAGTACAAATGGAGTTGTGGAAATATGTATCGGTGCTAATCATCATTGACTAAGATGTAGGTGAAACATCTGTAGGAATCTATGGCGACAATAATTTCCGTTGACATATTGGGTAGTAATCTCAATAGAAACCCATTGCGTTCTCTCAAAGATGTCATCACCTCCAAAATCCTTGAGTGAAGTCTATTATGCTCTAGTTCATAGTAACTCAATATCATATGTATATCATTTTGGAAGAACTCAACTGATAGTATAAGAATACTTCAAATTCTTCAAATACTTCAATTACTTCAGTTCTTGTTATCAAACCAACAGACTCTTTCGTGAGCCAATAATTATCGCAATAATTATTTGCGACGATATTTAGTTGACAATGAAGTGATGTTGATGGATTCTATATTCGTGTAGTTTCTTTCATAATTTTTGGATTCAATTTCTAGTACATCTAATGAGAAGCTTCTGTTCAGACCGAATGTTCACATAATCAACACCATATATAGGTACTACATTAACCCTCCAAAGCACCGTAAATCACTAAATCAAAAATCATTTCATAGAATGCATATATACTAAAAGTTGAAACGCCTTCCCATACTTCCCATACTCCCATACTAAAAATCATGAATCGATTTGAATTCAGACCGACACTGAAAAAAATTCTCTCTGAGGCTGAGTTTGAATGATTATATGTCGACATATTTTTCTTCCAACAAAATTAATTACTATTTTCAATAATGTCTTATGCCTCCACTTCAGCTGATTATTTTTCTTACATTTTTCTATTCTTTATTGTTCTATTAGTACTTACTAGTAGTTATTTCTGAAAACGTATCTCTCGAGCCGTTTGTTAAATTTTTGCCGTAATGAATTACGTGTTCGAAAGTTCATAGTTCGTGTATTTGCTTGATTGCACTTAGGATATGCATAACTGATGGCTTTTAATGTTACTTCAGTTAATTATTACTCAATTATGAACGTTAGATGTTGATTGTTGTCCCACATAACTGATTGTTCGAATTCAATAATATTCAACATTTGAGTTAACGATTTTTGTTTGAATAATCTTGGAATATAGGTATAATTGATGAACACACTCGACGATGTCATGGGTTAGATTATTATGGGTTAATTATTATTATTATCATTATTACTATTTTAATAATAATAATAATTATTATTATTATTATTATCATGTTTATCATTATTATTAGTATCATGTACATGGTCATAGGTGGCACTAGACACTCGAATTTACTGGTTGAACATAATACTACCTAAACATGTGAAATTAGATGCGCTTGTACTGATAATGACGGATATCTGACAGTGATGGATAGCCAACGGTTCAATATTTGCTCTCATGATGAATTCGAACCGTTTTTCCAGAGTTTCCAAGATAACCATCGAGATCAGCAAGGGTGGACCCATCTAGTTTCGACCTTAGGAAGCCTTAGTAGGGTATTTAAAGTCGGCATATTCAATTGGGGAGGAGTCTACATCTCTTTCTAGCTACTTGGGATAGGGAACAGGAACACCAGTCTATATTTACATCACGAATAAAGCTATACATTCAGTAACCAGAGTGCATCAAAACTCTGGAAGGTAAATGTCAAAATTACAATAAAAAATATCGTACTTTCCATATGTTATTACGATCTCAATGTATTCAGGAACTGAGGCTGTGTTAGTGCAGTGTAATAATTATAATAGTCCTTTGTTCCATGATTCAATTGGTACGTGTATTGTTTGTTGTACTCTATGAACTATATTATGAAAAGTTCTACACTATTTCTCCCACTATACACATACTATTTCTCATACTACACCGACTCTACCTATACATTCTTTTTCTAGCTAACAGGATGAAATCTCACATCAAGTTTTTAATCTCCAACCAATATTGAGTTGAAGAAGGAATCGTTTCCAAACTCCTTTTTTATTTAGAGCATACACAGGGAATATTTGAGCGAGTCACGTCGTCATCTCACGTTGGCCATAATACAAATCGGGGCTCATAGATCGGCAATTTCTTTGAGGTCCCCCGGAGACCTCGAGTCCGGACGTTCTGGACATCAGCGTATTCTCTTTATGTGCTGGCGAAATTATACCTTATGCTATGTGTTATGCTCGAGAAAAGTTTCCCCCAATGCTGACGTGTTACCGCTGTTGCCAAGCGTTCGCTTACCAGTTTTTCAATCATATGCATTCAGTTTGTGTCTCTGCTGAACATTATTTGAAAAATGGTGACAGAAGTTGAACATTTCGATACATGATAGTCGGAAAGGTTCATTTCCGTATATTTTCCACAATGGTTTATTGTACGTCGAAATGGAAAAAAATATCTTGAATGAGAGATAAATGTTATGAAGACATGGAATCTGAGGAAATTCTGATAATTTCTTACAGAATTCCTCTACATTGTATAAACATTTCACAAAAAGTTATTTTTCTCTGAACTCAACTGATAAATGATATAAGATTTAAAGAATTCGATTCCGAATCAGTTGACCTAAAACGTGGCAATACTATTGGGTCAGCTGTTCATGTATTATATCTATGATTATAAATATATATAGATGATCTCTAAAGCCCATACCAGCGAAAAGCCGAATATTTTTTTTTGGAAGATTTTTATGGCATTGCTAGAATTTCCTCACGGTATTGTAACATAACTAATTCGTGGAAATAAACCGAAATATATCTGCCTCAGCTCCAGAAACTGTATTGGATATTGCTACAGAAATAACCACATGTTATATTCTATCAGCGTTGAGCTGCAGAAAATCGGCAGAGAACCGACTTGTAGCAATCTCAGTCGATCTGTCAGCCAAACTCGAGAGGAAAAAGAGAAAAAATACTAGTGACTCACGGTTAACCCTGCATCATCCCATATGAATGGCTGAGAGCTGCGCGATATTTGCGCTTTTTCAATGACGGTTGAACGCATTGAAAAATATCTAGAACAATTTTTCTCATGGAATTTCATGCTCTACAATTTTTATAGTTGTTGGAAGTATCACTGAATCCCTAGGAAGCGAGATATGAGCATGAAACGATTGTTATGACAATTTACCTTGAGTAGCTTAAGAGATTCCATGAGACTTTTGACAAAACTTCCTGAATGCCAAAATAATAGTTTGTTCAAGTTAACAGCTCATGATCTCTCATTTCAAGGTGAAACCTCAATACTGAATGGATGGCATCACTAACTATTGGAGCGGTCTACCTGAAAATTGATGCACAGCATAAGATGATGAATACTCACTATGAATTGACCAATAGAAACTCAGAACGTTTTTAAGACTTACTGAAAGGGACATTCTCTAGATGTCCTGAATATCCGGAGTACACTTTATTGAAAAATATCAATCAGATGCAGTCGTGCTGACTAGGTGAATACGATTCTTTTATGTCATACCACACTGATCACAAGAATATTTTGAAGTGCCGTGAACACAAAACTAACCTCTAGTATTTTAACAATCAAATTTCATCGTTATATCCAACGCGATTCATTTCACTCGAATTCTTCGAGGCAAATTTAATGCCCATCAGGAGCTGTTACTAAAATATCATCTGATAGTTTCAGATCTAAAAGTGATTACGTGATCGTTATTCAAGGACTATTCGATGCATCGATCTATTACCGAGTATCTTAACTGAATCTTTGGAAATTGACATAATTTAGAGTTCAATGTTTTGATGCACACATTCATCTCAATACTGAATCAGTCTGACAACATTGCTACCAGGTTTTGTCTGATTTTATATCGTCCACTGCTGTATGGGCCTCACTTTATTATAAAAGACAAGCAGTGTCCAGAAACTTTGCTGCAATGCAATTTCCTTTGCGCTTCGCCGTCGACGTCAATTTGAATTTTTAAACAATATGCAGGTCGGCTTCAGGAAATATCTGTCGAGGTGAACATGTATCTTTGGGTGTGAACAGCTAGGATTTTCGCATTCTACAGATTTCGGGTACCCATATCTGGTGAGGAAAATTATGAATATAGCTTGATTCAATCATCGAATTGTATGTAAAAAAAATTCAAAAGAAAGACGATTTCCACGATTAGCGTCGATCAGACATTTCTGACGAACTGGTAGACAAATCGTTTTGAAAGTTCAATAGTATGCATAAGTCGATATGTTATACTCATCTGAAATGTTCCAGGCAATGCGACTTGCCGCTTTTTTTAGAGAGGTAGTTGCAACTTCAATATTCCAAATGGAACACCCTGTATATCAGATCCTTTTTGGTATCTCTATTACTTTTTTAACTACTCCAAATATTTGTTGCTGGTGTACACTTGTTGTTCAGGCATATTTTCTCTTTCCCTTTTTCCATTTTTTTCGTTTATCGATCTACTTGTTAAACTTGAAAAAATAAACCAGAGAATAGAACAAGAAGATGGATCATTGCTTGAAATCAACAAAGTATTGAAAAATAAATGTTATATCGTTTGATAGCAAAATCAGTTGAGAACAATAAAGTAAAACAAAACATGGAATGATTTCTGTTAAATGCTAACATCTTGAAACTCCCTCTCTATACGGATCATATGATCTTTCCAATGCAAAAATACTCCCTTATGAAGCGCTTCTTCTCTTCACCATTCGAAATATAAGGACCTTCAAATGCCATTATCAATATTGTTATGTTATGGCTGGAGTATTACGAAAATAAGAAATATGGGGATCAAACTGATTCATTCATGCGCAAAATATTCCCAGATCGCAGTTATCCTCCATAGGATCATATCCACAAAAGGTGGCAAAGCTACCGGCCACTTTGAAATAGACTAATCCTGCCGCCCAACAAACTGATTAGGGATCATCTCTTTTGAGTGTATGTTTGTGAACTTGTTCTGTTATGATCCTTTCGGTATACCACATTTGTCACAAAAGTGTTACGAATGGGTTGTGGAAGTGATGCCAAGGATTAAAATTTCATTCATCACTATAAATGGAACAGAAATTCTATGAAAGGTAACAGGTACCAGTATTAGTTGCTATTTTGTCGGGAGGTTCATTTGATGTTAATATTCAAAGGATGACCCATCTATGGCTGCTGATGCTGAAATAGTGAATAAGAACATTCATAAATACAGCACAGTTCTATGCAGGATGTTTTTTTTTCTGAGACCTATCATGAATCGCAATTATCTCGAGAGTGATCTGGAAACTTGTTTACAGCTATGATCACTTTTGTTGACACTTTTTCAAGACATACTAGTACCTACTTCTAGTTACATCGGAAAATTGTTCCAAACATGATATTCTCTTTCCTCCTATTTTTGGATAGGCATCAAAAGTATTTTCCGTAGAATTATCTTTGGCTCAAATCAACCAGTTTCCGAAATACTCACCTTCCATAACATTGTCATTGTCTCATATTTTCATGTCCATTCTCGGAATATATCTTTTTTTTAGGATATTCGAATTTGAAGAGAGAAGGTAATGAGCCCACAATATTTTGGGATATTTGGGAAAATTCAGTTACACAATTACACATATGAAATTACTGTATTTCATATATGTCGATTTTACTTTTTTATATCATTTTTTATATTCGTTCCAGTCAGTCCAGTCCAGTCAAATGATACATTATTCTGAAGGTAATCGAAATCTCTCACCAACGCTTCCTTGTTATTGAAATTCAATGCAGTAGCTCGTGAAAACACGATTATGAAAATGATCGGCTAGTGATGAAAAGTGACGTTTTTTTTTTCCTTCTATCACTATTTCTCATTTTGTAGTTAGAACGATGTTCATCCATCTAAGAAGTGCCTTATGTGTTTTAACCCCGTCCTATTCAACATTACATGAAGAATCATTTATTTCAATGTCAGTTCCTTCATCTCTCAGTAAAATGCATAGCCCTTTTTCGTTTTCATTGGGCCACCCTGCATATCTCAAGCCTGTGTCTCACGGTCGAACCGTTTGATCAAATTGATTTGTGATGTTATCAATGACGGCAATGTTAGCAAAACAGCAGCAAAACTACAGGGCATATTCTGAATTTTTCGGATTTTGGGTTTCGGTTGGAACTAATTTGATATAGGATTTGAGGATTCTCCTGAAACTATCAGTGCCAGACAAAAACCGACCAATGTGTCCTGGGCGCTCGATATTCGTGAAAAACAAACAACGGTGCAAACCGCGGTTGTCTATGTTTATTGGCTGCCGAAATACAGAGCGATTGTGAAATTTTACCATTCATCGTCGACCTCTCGATATCCAATCAAAAAGTAAATAACAGATCCTCAAGGCACGTTTTTTTTTAAATGGGACACCCTGTGATTCATTCCACCATTCGATCACAATTTTGATTAGCTTTTCCATGATGCATCACAAGTTGAACTACTAGGAAAGATTCTTTACATCCATTATCTTCAGAAAACAAATAATAATTTTCAAGTATTGAATGAATGAAGAAAAACTAGATTTTAATCAGAATAAATTTTCAAATTGTTGAATCTTCTCGGTTGTATGATTTGGATGATATTTTTTAGACAACAATTCACTTTCTGTATATCTGTTACTCACCTATCGAACTCGAGTTCAGGAGCTGATTTTGTCTTCTCTTCGCTTTCTATGAAACACTTGAACATATCATATTTTCATCATTACTCAATTGAAAAACTCTTGTGAATTCTGAGTTGACAATAATAATTATTGGCTATGGTTGACATTTCTCTACAGGCTTCTTGAGAAATATGAGAAACACAATAAAATGCAGGTGGAAAATTGATACGAACTGATTCGCAATTGAATGGGAATCGTCGAGTGAATATGAATTCCTGTGAATTCGACGATTTTTATGCACATGGTATCATTTTTCGTAATTTTTTACTTATATTAGATTCCTCAAATATCAACCACTTTTTGTAACAGAGAATACATCTTGTGATATATCATTAGAAAGATAATTGAAATTGTGATCGAATGATGGATTCATTCAAGGAGGTACTATTTTAAAAACAAAATTTGTGCGAACATCTCGGAAACGGTAGGTATTGTGCATCATTTTGCCCTCATCAGTACTGATTTATACTAAGAAAAGTGCCTTGAAATTCGGATGGTGAGATTCCAAAATCGCTCGATTTGACGCCAGCAATCTTCGAAAAACATCTGAAGGAAATTGGAATGAAATATAAATATAAACATTTACTTTGAGATATGCATTGAATCACCTCTCATTCATCCTCAGATAGTTCCGATAGTAATTTGGATCTTCCAATCTTGTCCCATTTACAATCATCCATAGGACTCTCCCGCCTGAAAATCTTTGGAGCTATTATCCTATTATCTGGAGGAATTGGTAACCAGGTCAACAAATATCAAGATGTGGTATCGATTTGAAAATTTCACACCCAAAATTTTCGACCAACTGAAAGCCTGTATTTTGTATCGTTACCATAGCAACTATACGAATAACACTGGAAACTTTTCGAAGATTATAGGTAAGGAAGAATGGTAGGTGAGAAACACGAATTCAAAAAATTCGTGGACTCGAAAAAATTTCTGGTAATAATTGGAGCACTCGTGGTATTATGAGTGAAAATTCATTCTGAACAGTTCTGTCAGTACCCTGAATTGAGAACCCTTCTAGAGCGGAATGAATGAGAGCTCTGTGCATCCAATTTGTGTAGTTGTGATTAATCAGAGTAGTAGCTGAGGCGTGATGAGCAGAGGTTATTATTCACGATAAGATATTCTAGACATAGTCGCGAAATCGGATAAGCAGCATATGAAGCAACAGCAGCAGCAGCAGCGAAGGAGATATATTCCGAGATTGAGTCGGTTTCATTATCGGGAGAGCTCATCATATTTTAAAGGGGAATGTAATTTCATTTGCTCCATAAAATCTAAGCTGCTCTAAATCTGGCGTACGGAGGGGTAGCATATGCGCCCCGATCCAACGGAATATAGTTCACAGAGTCTGCCATTAAATATGAGCTTACTGAAATGTAAAACAGTCGGGGTTTTGCATTTCCAAGCATAAACTGCCGACAAAACGGCTGGAGGATTCACTTTATATGGACGGAGATATGTCTCTCTGCCTCGCACCTTACTCGTTAATATTCAGGGACGCCCCCTCGCATCCCACAGGGGTGAATGCAGTAAATTTGGTCGCTGACTGGATTTACGATGAATAAACTTTCTGAGATATAACTTTCATTTCCAATCGGAATAATACAATCATTCATTCATGTCAATGTACTCTATCATTTAATGCATCACAGATACGAATCTCTGAAAAAGAAAAATCGTACGGTGAGCACAACCAGATGATAATTTTGCAACTATAACTAACATTTTATTCTCACGGTGAGAGCTGTTGGTTCTTCTCCAGAAGCTCTATTATGTTCATGTTGATGTCCACTCTGAATAGAATGGAAGAATATACGTTGGAAGTATATCTGGGGAACGATGTACAGAAGACTGGTGCAGTTTTTTCAGCCAAAATACTCACGACATTTTCTGCTATGATGGCATTCAAGTTATGAAACTCCCCAGAACAAGGCGACATATTTTGCAGATTTCTGTTTCCTGTACACACAGTTGATGTTTAGAGATAATAATGTAGTATGAACATTAATTGAGGAGTAACCTAGATTACTACTCCTGAATCAATGTTTTCATAACACTGATTGTGCAATTATCGATAATTTTGATTTTGAAATATTGTTATCAAGTTAGCTACGTTACGTTATAATTTACGTTAGTTACGTTATAATTTTGGTTGAAGGAATAAGGTAGGCGAATAGCTGCACCAGTGTTCTTTACATCGTTATCTGGCAGTATCCCATCCACAATCCCATACAGGGTGTTCCGCTGAGAAACAGAAATACGTCAATGGTAGATAGAGTCTACAATTTTAGTTCTGAGTACAGCATATTTATTGGACCATGATCGAGATGAACGTTTTTTTATGAATTCTGCTCATTTCTTTGTGAGCTCCTAACATACGAACTACTCAATATATGTTTCTGTTATCTGGGGCAGATATTCTCTCACTCCTATTCAAGCGACGCGCATATCAATGAGGAGATGATTCCAGATTTAGTCCTCGAAGAAACATCCAGTACTTTTGAATTTCCAGAACCCGCTCAGTTTTTTGGAGAGAGTTGTGCTCACGAGATGAATGAAACTGTTCATTTCATTCTTCCTCATGCCATTTCAATACCGAACTTCTGCATATGCATTGAAGATTTTGTGAATTCAGAGATGACTAAAAATGAAATATTTCGAGTTTCCCGTATTGAGTTCTCAAATTTTCGCAGTGAAACTCTTCGAAATTCCATTAAATATTTTCTGTCCTCATTCAAATATTTCTATATTATTATTGTTCTGATGTTATAATTCCATGAAAAAGTTCGTATAAATAATTGCGATGTGCAATGTGCAAATTATTCATCATGCAATGCAACAGAGTTTATTTCGAAAGTTTAATGAATATAGTGGATAAAAAAACTCTGTATCATTCCTCGAATCAACAGAATTTCTGGGCCAGAATCAAATGCAATAATTCCGAGAAAACATTCAGGGTGTTCCTTTCGAACCAATTCTATAAGCCGTGGGAGTCAGTTTTCGTCCACTCTGTATACAATTAATCTGAAATAGAGGTGAAATTGTAATGATTGTAATGATTACATAACGTAAAGAATCTTCAACAATCTTGTATATTCTTATAACCAGTCATTACAAATTGAATTGTAATCCGATGATTTTGTTAGAACTAGACCCACTTTTCATCCACCCTCTTACTCAACCATTTATTATAGTAATTCGCCAATTATTCGATTGAATGCGTATGATATAATATGTCAGACAGATATTGCAATTTTTGCTATTTTTTTTCTGAATATTGCAACTTTCGGAAGAAAACTAAGAACATTTCTACTTCAATTCTGTCCCCTGAATGATTTGATTATCGTATCTGATGGTAGTGAGATATATCACTATTTTATAACCTTATTTCACTAGGATATGAGTTAGTCGGAGATAACCTGTTCAAGATGTTTAATTTTGTGTTATCCTCCTATGAAAGAGCCTTTTCATGGTTCATCTGTTGGATGACCCTATGCATCGAATGAATAAATGAAAGAAAAATTGTGGTTCCCCAATAATCATTTTCTTGCCTCCAAACCCTGCCTCCTCTACTCAATATAACTAACAGGGCGTTAAAATTAGCAGGAATCTCATATAGATCCATATAAACTCATAAAACATATTATCTATAATCATTTCATGTATGGTTAGAACGAGAAAATGGAGAGGAAATCAATTAAAATCTGTATGAGTTGCATTGGAACCAAAAATATGTTTGGTTCGTCCTGAATTTCTAGTATGAGTACCCTGTATATTTCCAAACAATTTTAAAATAAGGTCTGCAGTTAGGTCTATATTTTAATATTCGGTGATTCTTTTATAAATTCAATAGCGCAACTTATGGGCCGTCTTGTACTTATATGAAGGTGGTTTTGAGGTCATTCGATAGAGTTATAATTACACGTTTATATATAACAACATTCATATGATTATCTAAATTGGGGTACCTATATGCTATGTTTTGATCTATAATTAGGTAGGGTAAATCTGTCTGAATCGAGATTTCAAACCTACAAAATGTATATCATGTCAATCAGAAGTCCGATGAAGTTGAGTTTCTGATATCACTTTGAACATATTAATAGGATAATGAGTGTCTAGATATGAAATTTCGAGAAATCAAGAAGGATTCGGGTAATTCGTTTTGATAACTGTATAAGAAAATACACTTAATATTCATTCTGCTGCACACAAAGAAAAATAAGAAATAATAAATTACGTGGGGTAGGAATAGAATTATTATAGGTTCGACACACCATCTTACAGCATAGTTTCGTTGCAGTTCTGTTACAGTTTGGTATGAAGAGAATATCCAATATTATTATTTCCACGATATCCTATAATCACAACTTTGAATGGTGGATTACAGACAAAGAAAAATATCAGGAAGGTATTCCTATGGGTGGCTCGTCTGAGTTGGAACCCCCTGTATAGACGTCGCGAAGCATAAGCTTCATACGTTGTACCTGTATACTAGTACGATGAGTATGGATTAGTGATTGTTACTTTTAATCGTCTTCAGAAGAAAGAACATTATGTTATGACTCAACTTCATTCTTTATATATCGTTTCTATCTCATTATATAATCAGATGGAACCAACAAAAGTGTGTGTACGAAAATCAAAAACGTTCGAGAAATTGAATAACTCAATATCTAATCACTGCACGTCATAAATATATTCCTTCGTGGAGTGGTCCTCCATTCCGTAATTTCTACATCCTGATAATAACTGGATTGAGAAGATAATATTGTATATGTAAATAGTACAGACTATGGAAATATAATAAGCTAATAAAGCTATCATTAGATATTATTGAAATAACGGTCATTCGGAGAAACTCCACAGCACATTCTGACCTTTCAGGAATCCGAATTGAGGGATAATTCAAATCATTCACATCCAGTGAAGACACAATGGTCATCATCGCCGAAGAAGACTCATGTATCTCTTGTTCAAAGAAGAGAACAATAGTTCAAATTCTAAAGAATAGTTCGAGAAATTTAATTGAAAATCGATGTAGGTAAGATGATAAATATTCAAGCAGCATTGCAATAATAAATCGTTTGATGTTTTGTGTGATGGACAATCAAATTCACTCATAATACCACATAATTGTTTATTATTCCCATCGGCGTACACATGTGCTGTTACTTATAACAAATGAATGTATTTCCATGGGAATCGTTTCAGATATTGTTCTAGCCATACCCAACGCTGACTGCTTCTGTACAACATAATTTGTCCATTTTTGTTTTGAGTTCAATTGTTCGACTATCAGTACACGTTTCAAGAAATGAATAATAATTTGTTCATTCTAAATACAGTCGATAAATTACAAGTAACGTTCCGAACGTGACGTGTGATTTATTGGGATATTGTAGATGCCTGATAATTGGACATCGATCACATAGTTTTCGTTTCGTGATTTCGGCACGTATGTGTCACTGTGCCGAATTATGAGGTAACCGAAGAAATCTGTCATCCTGATCCTTGATATGAAATGAATCGTTTGAGCTGTAAAAAATTCCACCTATATGTCTGATGTATTTTGGACGTTTTCCGAAAACGAATGGCCCATTGAGTCATGGAGTATAAATATTAACACACAGGGCGTCCCGGAAAGATACCGATCGGGAATAGCTCCTACATGGGTACAACTCACCATTATCCTTTCTAACTGATCTTCCCGATAATGAAAAGGTGTTTCGTCGACTGGAATTCTCAGATCCAAAGAAAAAATCAAGAGGGTTGAGATCAGGAGAACCCGGTGCATATAGGCAAGTTCTCCAAATGAGAAATCATTTGCCTCGTCAAATTCAATTATTTGAGTTGATAGACAACTAAGTTGATTTTCTAACGGTCACTAATCCCAAATAATGAATTTTCCGACGATGACAAGGTGGGAACGTTCATAATGAGGACATTTTTTTGAAGCATGTGAAACAACTAAATGAAAAACCGAGTAGAACAAATTCTCCAATTATTTGCGTATATGATTCGAATAGATTTTTCACCCTACAGCCCAAACCAAGCTTTGCGGACATATGTTTATAGAAACAAAATTATTTGATGTCTGCTATCACCCCTTGAAACTTGTCGGTATCTTTCCCGGACATCTCGTGGAATGTCGAAAGAGAAAAAAGAAGGAATAATTCACTGAATAGTATCTGAATAGTATTGACCGTCATTATCTCTCTCAAAATCGAAGATTACTTTCAATTGCAATTCAAAAAAATTTTTGGAACCTGCATGAAACGGTCGACTTGACAATTGACTCTGCTTGCAGATTATAATGATGAAGATCATAGGAAGAGAACAAGAAGAAAGGAGGAAAATAGAGAGACGGAGAAAAGAGCAACCAAAAAATGAAAATGAATGTTGAAAAAGGCGGGAGCAGATTCGTCTCCTGAATGTCCACTACAATAAGATAATTAGGATTTCTTATATTCATTCGATATATCTGTCTTTCATACAATTCTTTGAAAAACAAGGTGTCACTGACAAAAATGGAATTTCTCTTGTAGGTATCTGAAGGCTGAATTCCAAATTCAGTAACATACTGTGGCAGATCATGAATCTGTCTTAACTATAAATATATTAAGATATTCATCATCATTTCTATCATCAATTCTCAGGAACGAGCAGATGAAATCCGACAAGAACTAGGAAAATGAATATGGGCATGTTTTCCACAATATTACGGTTTTTCTACATACATCAAATCGACTGCTAGAATAAACCCGCTGATTGAGATTATTAATCATTATTCCAGAATTTTTGGTAAACGATCATCACATCTGCATGAAAACTAGACACTACGAATCAAAATCTCATCTCAGATCACAAACTTTTGAACCCTTCCAGTTCACCAAACACTACCTACATCAGAGCAATACAGCAATACTCAAAAAAGCCAAAAAACATGCGCCTCCGTTATGTGCAAAAATTTCAGGACTCATTCCGTGATAGCCATGAAGACACGAGTTCTATCGCCACCAAGCCGAGTATTCTGCTGACTCCACCTGGACTCAAAACCGCTGGATTCCAAGATGTCGAACAATCAACAAGGTTTTTCAATTTCATCTTCCACAGCAAACCACAATTAGACCGATCGCCAAACCAGAAATTACCATTTTCCATTCATTACAATTGGTACATGTATGATGCTGTTGAACTTCAGATACTTATATATCCATTACAATCATTCCGTTTGGGTAGTGATATTTTCCTTCCCAGTATGTTATACGTGAATTCATCCTCAAGAATCTCGAAATGATCTGACAATGATGATTGCAATTCATTTTGACGTTGCACTAGGTTTCTATTATGAAACTTTTCCGTACCTGAAGAAAATTTATAGACTGAAGATGCTATAGAAACAGTTAGATCGTATTTTTTTCTGAATTGTCCGTTCCCTTGTTTGTGGCGAGGTGAGTCTTAAAATGGATTGGAGGCTTACAAAAGTAGTTTCGGAAACAATACTGTCTACTATATGATCTGAAAGTTATCTCTCAAACCAGAAGAGCTCAACGTTACACCAGCACTACCCGTGGCTTATCTGGAATTCGGCATTGTTAGCCGCGGTCTAGTGTGGGATTAAGCTCAAACCCCTACGCAAAGGGGGTCACGTCTGGATATCTGTCCAATTTTTGCGATTATCGTTTCTCAGAACTTATTGGCAGATTCGAACTGTGAACGAGAATTCGTATACTTTCAGGAGAAATATAAACATTACAGATCAATATTACCCCAAATGAAAATGAGAGTAATGAAGTATTCTTATATGGAGAATATAGATGTTTTTATAATATACAGGGTACAGTGAATAAATGATTCCTATTGTCATATAACTATATGGTTGGAAAATGTTTCGTCACGAAAACACCGGGTGCTGGATTTTGAGAGAAAAAAATATTTCCGAAATCTCTTGAGATGTTCATGTGATATTTAGAACGTGGTGTACGGTTCCGTAGGCCACTCATAGAATTGCCATCTCCAATTCGAAATTTAACTATATTCCGAGATGCAACTAGGAATATTATGAATTGTGAGTCAGTATGAGACTGAAGAACTCCAAACATGAATTCCCTACCTCATTTCGAGGGGAGAAGTTTCTATCAACATATGCCCTGAAATGCATCCTATCTGAGATACTGGGTCTCGAATGTACGAAAAAAAAAATTAAATGCATAAATTTCTTCGGAACTCCTGTAGGAATATACTAATCCATATCATTCGAGATGATTACTTAGAGTTTTCATTTTTGAATTTCGTCTACTAGTGGCGTAGTTACGGTTTCTAGGACATACTCTACAGCTCAAAATGAAGCGAGGAACCCATATTCAAAGTTTGTCGATCTTATTCTGACTCACCCTGTGTATAAAATTCTGTGTGTCTGCCAAAAATTCTATGATTCTTCTAGATAAATGGATGTGACTTTCAGAATTCCATTCTCAACGTATTTCTACATGACTCTGTATAGCCCAAGTCGAACAGAAGTCTCGTGAATTTCTTTGGATGATAAAAAGTCTCGTTATTTCCGTGACTCTGCATTACACAATTATGTTAAAGCTGATAGTGGAGTAAACTGAAGCACAGTACATGTTTATCAAATAGAGTCTGTGGAGATTCCATTCCAAAGTGCTGAACGCAAAATAACTTCTGTTAGGCCGTGTTTCCACGGGCCACTTTTTGAAGCTGACATCGACGACGAAAAGTGGTTCGTTTGTGGCCTACTGTTGCCAGCATGCAGTTCCATTCACGGCAATGTATACTCTTTGATGCTTTTCACACGGGCGTTTTTTCGACCACGTTTAAACGTCTCCGTGAGTGGTCGAACCCGTCCACTGACCACAAGTCGACTGCAGCGCCTACTTTTTTCCACTTTCTTGCCGTCAATTCGTTTGTTATCAAGATGAAAACCTGCAATTTGGGACTTGAAAAGTAATGTATATTGAATTATTCTGGTGTATGAGAATAAAGCGCCAATGTGCACCACATTTTGAGGATGGTGCGACTACAAAGAGTGGCCGGGTTGGACCACTTCATTCACTTCAGTGGTCGGAACGGCTTCAAACGAAACACTTTTTGTCGTTGTCATTTTCAAAAAGTGGCCCTTGGGAACACGGCCTCAAGCTTCTTGAAGAAAATGTCAACAAGAATGTTGAGAGTTTTTCACTTCAGTTTCTAGGCCCAGATATTTCGTTATATATACATACATATACATATACTGTAATGAGAATCGACCGACCAAATTGTCTTTTTGAGCCAGTCTGCAGTTATGGGAGAGGAAAAGCTGTAAAAGTGTTGTCGTTGATACATCCGGGCATCGCATCGGATCAAATAGCAAGCGCATGATAAGTATAATGCATCGAACAACGTAAATCCATAAAATATTTATGTTGGAGTTTCCCATGAGGATCAGATTATGACGACAGGACATGGTACACGGACTCCACGAAGCGTTTGTATTAGGGGAACGTCCTGAACGGAACTTTTCGAAATACAACACTGGAAACACTGGATGACGATATGCCAAAATACTTATATCTTTTCAACTTCACACGATGCTTTAGACATGAAATTTTGTAGTTTTTCAGAAAAGAAAAGTCTGTTTTGTTGGTTCCTCAGTACTTTGATGTGGCATAGTGTCAGTGTGACTATAGTGTCAATCTTCTAATGAAAATTGTATAATTTCCAAGAGGTATTTGAAAATACAAATGAATAGAACTCAATCAGTTCCTGCATTGAAAATTATTTTGAATTCCTCATAGAGACATATTCGTAATTCAACATTGGTGAAAGTTCACTTCAATTTGAGGAATAAAATGAAATTATAATCTATTCATATCCAAACAATATATCTTTGTTACAATGTGGAGGCAATGAAATAATATGAGCTGACTTCCTGAGAAGAAAATATTTTTTTTATGAATAGTCGTAAGTGGGTTCACTGACGAAATATTGGTAAACCGCAGGAAGAACTTGTGGTACGAGATGAATATTCAAAAATGTCCTAAACAAACGAATTGTTCCTCGTATTCATTGAATGTGTAACAGAAAGCAAAATACACAGGATATTGATTGGAAGAGATGAGTATGGCATCAGAGGAAGTTCCATCGTAATTTCAAAAGTGAAACCCTAAAGATCAGGAAATGAGTAGCGGTCCCCTTCAAAACATAGACTGATGCATTCTACTTCGATTGACCTCCCGGTGTTGCCGGCTGCATTATAAGTTACAAGACATAGGGTATACAGGCTGATGGTTCACGGTGGATGGCACATTAGACGTTTCTGTTGGTGAGCCAGACAACGGATCAATTTGAAAATTTGGTGGAGACCATATTCGAAAATTCTCTATCCAACTAGAATACTTTCAATAATGCGGTGTTGCAACTTCTATCAGAAAGTAGTAGCATTTTTGATGTTTCAAATGGAACACCTTGTATATACTATTGTTTTTAGAATCTCCAATAATTTCTCAACAACTTTTCCTGATAGATATGTAAGTAAACTATCTTTAATATCTCATGATCATCCTCATTTGAAATCTATTCATATTTTCGGAAGTGTGAATGTTATTCGAGTAAAATAACATTCGACGAAAGAGTTGCGATGTTTCCAGTTCTGTTTGAAGTGTAGGGTTGATAGTTGTTATAAGATCAATTCATTATCTTGATCTGTTGATTATCAGTGTCTCTATGAGAATGTCCACGTCCTTAGAATGATAAAAAAATATTGCCTCATTTAAAAGATACTATGAAAAAATTCGCCTAGCGGTTACGTATACCTACCACGATTGGAAAAGAGTTCATTCTGCTTGCCTCTACGCTGTATCAAATTCCAGGTTGAATAGGTTGGAGAAGTTCCTTAACCAATTTTATCTACCATGACAATCCTCTAGATATGGATCTCCATTTGTGAAGTTTCATGAAGTTGGGCGTGTGAAAATCTATGACATCGTACACATACATATACAACGTATATATACATCACGTGTCGGCAGCCGCCTAAGTTTCTGTCAATGTTCCCATCACGGCTGTGCATTCCCTGATACGGTTCTATATCTTAATATTCTTTCTCAATTTCACTTGGCTCCATTAGGTGGGGATATACCAATGATTGAATCTTTGCATTATCAGGTAAATCAGCTTATATACGAGTACACTAGTTGATTGAGGAAAAATATCCCAAGCTGAAGGACTGATGGTCACAGAGTTAGTTAGTTGTTTCATATAAATTCACTACCACGTTCGATGACCCAATATGATATCCAATTAATAGATACATTTCTTCTTTGCGGAGCACTGACTCTGCATCAGTCAATTTCACAAATCATTGGTTTCTTCAGAACGAAGAACGATTGAAGAAACTATACGTTGCCATTTGATAAAATGACAGTCGAAGTCGTTAGAGCTGAAGTTTACAACAAAAAAATAGAGCCATCTCGTTGTACTTGAGGAGTATCATTTCATTGGCTATGTTTTCCTTAAAATCGGACATCAAATAATATAGAATAATAAATAGATCTTTGGCTGGGGGTGTTTTTTGTCAGTCGGTATGTCCCATTTGGAGATTCACATCATATGCCAATGAGTTCTGTTTGAGATTCTCTTCTCTTTATATGAATGAAACATATACAAGAAATGAAATATTCACTCTGAATGAGAAAGTTGGTGATACCTACAGAGAGTTTTCGTTCAGTGATGATTAAGATATATCGAGAAAATATCTCAAGTAACGACCAACTAAGTAGAAAACTCCGTCAGCTAATAAATTGATTGAACTTCTCGATATCGGACGTCAGATTATCCTATCTGAGATCAGCGTTAATGAGGAACATATATATTAGATCAATGTTTAATAGCTGAATAGTGCCTGTCGAACAGAATGACCGACAGCCCTATAAGTCAACAATTATCAGATTCCCAAGGGGCCCGAAGAGACATTACGGAAAATATCTGATAGAACGTTCGCCCAGGGACGTCTCAGTCAGGACCTCCGGCTTTGGGCCTCAGCCCTTGATGTTTCCAATCACTGCAAGACTGTTACAATTAAATCCGCTTTACGGTTGATGGAATTTCGTGTTATGGCTTACGTGTTAGTGGATCTTCTTCGGTTCTTGCTTTATCTTCGGGGATCAAATTACTCTTTCGTTGGTATTGGCAGACTGCCTTTCATTGGTCGGCACTATAATTTTGGAAAGATATTTATTTCAGGCACAGCGCTTCAGAAGAGTGTAGAAGAGAGTTTCAACAACGTATGAAAATATTCGAAAGTTAGCAATATTTTCATACGATATATCTTTGTGTACAACTTCATGGACGTCAAGGGAATGCTTTGTTCAATGTGAGATTCCTGTGTGATATATGTTGTATTCATTCACATCATGCAGTCTCATGCCTAAAAAAAAACAATATTCCTGCCCCACTTCAGACATTCATAATATTTGTCAGTTTCATCAATAACCACCCCAATGAACACCCCAAACATCGTGAACAACAGTCTATGCCAAAAGATGTTTCACGCCGGAATATAAGATTCTACAGGTGTAGGGATTGGTGAAATATCATTTCGAGGGGAAGTTTGAGTACCATCATGTTATGTTGGTGTGCTTTGTGGGCTCACACTCGATTCTCATATTGGTATCGAACGCTCGATATGCGAGATTTACGATGAATTTTCTCGACGGGACTGACTGGAATTTGATATCTTGCCTTTAATTTTATGGCATCATATTTCTTCATTACGAGGAAATATTGTATATAGGGATCAAACAGTGTCTGAAGCTGTACATGTAGCTGAAGCTATATCTGTTTCTCCACTCAAAAAGATCAACTGAGTTGGGGATTCCAAATTATATCTGGAAAATGAAAGGATCAACGAATGGATGAACTTGAGTGAAATAATTGAATTCAAGGCAATCAATCATAATGAGAGGTGTCTCTATTATTTTTTCATACTATTCGTATCATTTTGAATTCATCGATATTGCAGAACTGACTCAACAAAAACGAATGATTTTTTAGAGGAACCTAATGAGAATCGTTAATGACTCGAAACTATTCTGAGATACTGAAGACCAATTGACAAATGAAAAATCAGGAATTATCTTAATGAAATCGAAGTAGATGACAATATCAATACATTATCAGTTATGAAGAAGATATTGCCGTCGCCATCAACAGATGTTTGGCAGAAATCAGACGTTATTACCTTGATATCTTATCACTGGATAATATCCATAACATCCAATCTACATTCATTATGTACCGAAAGTACAAAATGAATTCACTTTTCAACCAACCAGGTACTTTGCTCTACATACATATTCACATATTGCTTACATATTATCATTTCTTATGTACAGGTACTTTGGAATGGCACAGTTTTCAGGTACATAGTATTGTCAAAATGAAGAATAGATTATTGAATTCATTGAGGGAAATACATTTTATAATTAATTTGAGTATACCCCAAGAAATCTCCTAAAAAAAACTCATGTGTTTTGGACATTGAAGATGGTGTTCACCTTATTGGAGAGGAATATTGAGATTCATAAATCTCGTTGAGATTATTGATATAACTATCTCCCATGTAGGTGATGAGATTTGCTTGTATCGAAAGGAAGTGACAGATACGAACTTCATAGAAACAATCTTAAATTATGATAAACTGGCATAATGAATATATGACAATGGAGTTCAACCATTGAGTATTCTGTGAATCCATAGAAATCATCAATTCGATAATGAAACTTCTTATACCATGTAGATCATAGGAAGCTTCTATCACGAGATGCATATAGTGTGCCAAAGTTCGAAACATGTGGGTTTGTTTTGCATTGCGAGAGAACTGCTTCAAGAAAAAAATAGAGATATTTCGAGTGAATCGTCAACGACCTGCAGATGTTCAGTCGATATTAGATTCAATATATTTATGATTTCAGATTCATCAATCGATTCAGCACTTGTTAATTGCTTCAGCGTTGAGTGGTATTGAATGTGTGATATTCGAAAAGAAATTTCTCACATTGTTATCATTCGATAACCTCGATAAGAATCAGTTGAGTTGAATGAGTCTGAAATTCAATCAGTTGCATATCAGGTCGAATGAATGCTCATATTCAAGCCGATGTCCAGGGGATCTTTCTTCCTAGAATGAGGCTTTCGACAAAGTGTGATTTTGGAACCTGCTATATAGTTGGAATATTATGAACGTGTCAAACCTCATTGAATTCATTCGATATTTCGCTGCGCTCTTTATGAGTCGATTGTACCATGAATACCATTATGTATAGGTACCAACTATTACTCTACAATGCTATTCTACTGAATCATTCTTCTAATGTTCCATTCGAATTACTACTTGTCTCATCCTTATAGTTGATACGAAATTCAAAATCTCCCTCAAACTTCCCTCTGCCTATTTGTCATCGACACATTATTCGAACAATATTAGAAGAGAACCCATCATCCACTGACTGCATTAATCTTTTCTATCAAAGCGACAAGTGTAAAAACAAACAAGGGTCGGCGCGCAGATATCTCCAAATTATTTCCTATACACATAAAAGGTGTAACCAATCTGAATATTGGAACAGCATCCCCCAGGGCAGTAGAGGGTGGACCCGCTTTGTCATATGCAGCTTCCCATAAATGCAACACTTTATTCATCAACTTGTCGCGGGATTATTACGGAGGAGGGCCAGCTGCCTCATACATTTTTATGCTTTTTATATAATTGATTCTCATGGTGCGACTAATTTGCAATTTGAATTTACATAATCATACACACAGCTGTATTTGTTTTTTATTTCGGTTGGATGACGGACTTCCATGTCGAGGATATTGCGATTAGGGTGGGTGCATGACAAAGAGAACAGATAGCTGAGTATGAATGAAGTACAGAATTGTTTATCATCAGTAGGTCATGTGGGTCTAGTATTCATTTCATACGTTCCAGCTAAATACCTCTCGTCTCACTCTTCTTCTTCTTTATTCGAAGTATTGTTGACATATCCCCGAATTCAGCTGAATGTGCTGACATTCAACATTTTCCTGATGCACTAATACAGCACTTCATAACGAGAACATGCAGACATGCTTCGTCATCTTCCATGCATTCTCTGCTTCTTCAATCTCTATGATATATCTGTTGAAGTGGTTATCGTTGCAACGTCTGAAGTCGTTGACACAGTCTTGACATTTCTTCAATTATTGAACGACAAGTTCTTATGAAACTTTTCGAAATTGAATTTGGCCCAACTCTATTTCTCAACTCCCTGTTCATATAATATCGGAATCCCAAATGGAATTGCCTTCCTCCACTCATTTTCGTCTCCCTGGTGAGAAAACTCCATCCAGAAAAATATGAATTGAATTTTTTTCTGACGCTGAATCTCATGCAGATGAATATTTCATTCGCATTCCAGGAATCAGAGCACTATACGATATATTCGTTTCCTTGATTCTTGAGAAGTTGCTTCCGTTCTTCGTTGTGTGATAATTAACGGTGTTCGCAAGCTGAATCAATTGGATCTCATCCTTTTCTAGTCTGAATCCTCACTGAAGTAATCTGAAATAGAAATATCAACGTTTGATATCATGGTTTGTACAGTATCCATATTTCACTCTGTGTTTTTGCATTGTCAAACTCAAATATAAAAAAATTGAGGAATTGAGCTTCCTTTCAAGAGTTCATGGAGACAACACAAAATTTGGGATTGAAAGTGAGCACTCAGAGCGTCAAGTGAACATGTTCGTGCAGGTTTTCAAGAGAATTGATGCATGTTCAAAATGATCTTTGATCCTCACGAAACAGTTATATCCTGTTCTTATGAGTATTTGATCGAAACATCTCTCAATTCTTCTATTTTTTTAGTTTTTCTGTGATTACACTTATTGTGAGAATATTTCTATTCGAAAAATCATTGCTTTGTGGTGGCAATTCAATGCCCCTGTATAATGACATATTCATATTAAGACAGAAATGAAACGGGCTGAGAGTTGAACCGAAACAAGCATGGGGGTGCAGTTTGGAAAACAAACGTTAGGGGTGGTTTCTTGGGGGTTGCTCGCCAGGAGGTGGATTTTGCTTTACTGCATAAAGGACATTATATTTTTTGTCAATTCTCTTTTCTACGAATCTGAAATATCTGCTGGCCTAAATGCTCTCTCTGGTACACCTGGTATAGATGTACTCCATGCCGGATTCTTTCATGTTCATCACCAGCACAATCACTGATTTGTAATAATAATTATGATTCACTTTTATGATTTGTGGATCCTTTCAAATGAGGTATTCAGAAACTGTTGATTCCTTGCTATCAATAATTGTCAAAATTGTCAAAATTGTCAAACTTGTGCATGAGGTATCCTATAATGTTTCTCTTCAATATCTCAATTCAAGAGGCACGCAACGTTCAGTTTCTGACACATATTATTTACACGTATTATTTCCATGAACTTGTATTCGAAACATCAGATGATTCCCGAATAAAGTGTATCGAATCAATATCCAAAAGCTTCACCCTCTTATCGATAATAACACCATGATAGCAGTAACACTGAAAAGGGAATTCCCCTGACATGATAGCCTGACAGCACACTTATCATTTCTTCCCGGGAGTTCCCTATAATATGATGTTATGGTCCGTCAGATCTCTCAATCACTCCAGACAGCTTTTCTCCATCACCTTTGAAATCGTACACATGAGCTAGAAAATGAATCGAAAATATCGATTTGTGGAGAATTGCCGATTTTTAAAGGAATATAGTGATATTCTGATGAGTTAATAACGGTGAAGAAAATATAACAGTAGATTCCATGAGTAGACCAGAATCTTCAGAAACCATTAGCGTATTAGTTCCTTTTCCATTATGTGATTCATCGTACCTGATGATGTTGCTGGAATAGGTAGAAACATGAATTGGGAATTTTTATTGTACTCCAGATTTTAATTATATTTTCTCAAAATATTTTGACCATCTTGTCTCATGTAACTGTAGATCATACATTACATCTTCATTTTTGTTGAGAGATATGAGAAGTATAAGTTTTCAAATTTTTCAATCTGTCCAGTCTCCCCTGACAAAAGCGCTTGTTAAATTGCTAATCACAGATGCGATAGTCCCATTTTTGCGGAAATGTCTTTCATCTCCTCTATATACTACACGTACTATATCTGAAACAGATATAGTACGTGAGTAGCCTATGTTTCTGTAGCTAGATGATTTCATCATCTGACAATTCAATAACGAAATCAATATTGTTGAATCAGAAATATATGAGGGAATCCGGACTCCAAGCAATTGCAATTGCACCTATTCCTCTTCTCTAGAATCTGTCTGTTGAAAAATTGATCAATTAGCTGGTTCGATTACCTTAATGACTTTGAATATTGTGGCTGTCGATTCACTCTTGCTGGTATGGTTACTGCGTCAATGTTTCCATTGACTGTTTCGAAAATACTCAATTCATTACTTCAGAGTCATGATTGTTTGCATTGTTCATGCTAGTCTTATTCCCAAGTTCCAGCAGCTGATGCATTTCACATCATCTCAATAATGATCAAACAGCTCCATTGCTTCCCTTTTGCAACCCTCTAAGGAGCCGTTTGAGTACCTGGTAAAAAAAACTATGAATATACTTATTATTCTTCTGATGTATCAAGAAATGGTGCATTATATGAGTGACACTCGGTTATGAATATATCATGGACTGAATATGTATGTAGCTCATTGAACGACATGATATATGTTGATAATAATACATGAAATCAATCAATACATACATACATACATACATACACTTTTCTCTCCATAGAGCAATTCTGCATATCGACCACACTGTCTCTAAATAAAAATAATGGATGTTCTGTTTCACGCAGAGGTTCATAATGTGGTAAATTTAACTCCCAGTTGTATATAAACACATAACTCCAATATAAACGAGACAGACTACAATATTAACATTCACAAAATACTCTGAATCCATTCCTTTCGACGTTGTAAACGAACCAATTCGTATTGAATATTTTGAAATCTGCGGAGAGTTCTTGGCAGCATGATGTCGTTTATTATGATTTGTTCGAATATATTCGTTTATATTTTCAGGAACTGATTGTTTCAGTAGACAGCTTTGAAGTTTGAGACAGCTGCGAGTACCATTGTGAGTGAATTATTATTATCGGTGAATTATGTACAATCGATTTTGATGAGGAGTTCGAGAATATATGTCTCAAAATTCCTTCTATCATTATCAGTTCACGATGATAAGGAGAGTCAGTCAATTCATCAATGGAATTATAATTTCATGAAGATCAGAATATGGCTGAACAACACAGAATATTCCAACATCAACGGATGGAATAATTATGGAGCTTCAATAAATATTGTTCCATGGCTATGGACTTATTACATTTACTATATCACATTTACTCACCATTCTGAGCGTTTTGAACTTCGTTCCTATTGAAATCCGATCACTTCCTGATAGTCGCTTCCTTTGTCCATGGCCATTTTGTATTATTGAGGTTCGACAAATAATATATCCTCCTCTCCTTATTTTGAACCTTGGCTATACAACAGGTTACGTAAACTGACCGCCAGTGACATTCAGAAAAAAAAATTAAAAGGTGATATCTTACTTGGGAAAATCATGATGACTAGGAAATTTTTTGTTTGGAATGTTATATTCACTAGTGGTAGTTGACGGTATATATGTATGCATATATTATATAAATTTTTGCTAATATTCTTCATGTCGTCACATTGTGGAGGGTTGGATGCGAGAGCAAGTTCAGTCCATGTCTCGAGCGTGCCCTTTGATAAGTGAACTTGGTATCATTCTTCTTGCAGATAGATCACTCTACGTGGTGGTAGACGGGGTCTCGTCTGATACAATGACGATCAATGCTGGTGTTCCACAAGGCTCTGTCTTGGCACCAACTTTGTTCTTGCTCCACATCAATGATTTGTTGAATGTGGCCTCCAGTCCAGTTCATAGCTTTGCGGATGATAGTACACTTCATTCCGCCTTTTCCTCTAGATCCCCTATATCATCCAACGAGGCCAGAGGTGCAAGGCGAAGACAGGTTGATGCTTCAAATGAGGATCTGACTCTGAAATGGGGATCTGAGAATCTAGTACAGTTCAATGCGGCTGAAACTCAAGCTTGTATGTTCACAAAGAAGGCTGATCACACAATGCCCAATTTGATGATGTCGGGTACCACTGTTCCTATGAGGTCGTCAATATCTATGCTGGGTGTCACCACCAACAGTGCTCTCTCATGGGAGGATCATGTGAGGTCCATTGCGAAAACTGCTTCACAAAAACTTGGTTTTCTATTCCATGCGAAGAGATACTTCTCATCCCAGCAACTGCTTATGATCTACAAAGCACAAATTCGACCTGTCCAGGAGTACTCTTCACATGTTTGGAGCTCAGCCCCCAAACATACGCTAAAGCTCTTAGATTCAATTCAGAAGAGAGCTATTCGCCTAGTCGATGATACAACACTCACCAAATCATTGACCTCTCTAGATCATCGTAGAAAGGTCGGCGATCTATGCCTTTTTCATAGGTACTTTCACGGTCGGTGCTCAACGGAAATATCATCTATTATGCCACCACGCGCGATTCCTAGTAGACAAGTCAGGCGAGCTCAAGCTGGTCACCCCTACACTGTCAGACTCGAGACCTGTCGAACAACGCTATACCAAGCATCATTCATCAATAGAACGGCAAAGTTATGGAATTCTTTGCCTAGTGAAGTCTTTCCTGATGCTTACAACCTCCAAACTTTCAAGAAAAATTCCAACACCTTTCTTTTCTCCCAAAATTCCACCGCTGGCTAACACGATGTTCCTCGAACATTATAGGTTTCCCTTTCGTGATGTCTACAGATAAAAAAAAAATCCCTTCGTACTGGGAAAACAGGTGAAAACATTATAATTATTCCTGAAATCCCTTTCATAACTCCATCAGGCATTATTATATACGAAGGGTTGGTTGCATAGATTTCCGGTTAGCTTGACGCAGAATTAGCTCTACCAACTTTTCAGCTGAGGACTGCGTTGCCATTGAAATAAACACATTAAATATTTAATCGTCTGTTGAATGTTCCAAGCAACCCGCCCTGAATCAATAACATTAATGAAGCTCAATCAGCACCTTCAAGATCGTGGGTAGATACAAGATGTTCTTCAGATATGTGCACGATAAATACGATTGGGGGTATTGAAAGAGTTCGACATTTGCCTCATCTGATCATCTTCCCTTCTAGTTATAGTGTTAACAGCGACTTGAAGAGCTGTACTGTTATATGAATATATGAATCCCTATCAGGAAATCAAGATCGTCAAATTGAAGTATGATAAATGTAGTATAATTTCGAAAATCCAATAGAACTACCAGAAATCCTGACAACATTTAGTCCCATTATAGTTTTTCATAATAGTCCGGAATTTCAATACTACATCAAAAAATCGATGAGTAACCTACATCTACCAATTACGAGACAAGCGCCTCATTTTCAAAGCTCTGAACAATGTGCGTCTATATTATACGTAATAAAATACTACGGAATATAAAATATGTTCCATAACCAAATCTTCACAAGAAGAAGCATAATATGGAGATCAGAGTTGTCATTGACTATGAGCCAATGATGGGTAAATGAAAGTTGATTTTCAAACGCAGTGACGTTTATTTTTCTCGATTCAACTTTATGATCCGAATACCTATGGAAGTGGATGTCATAGATATGTCGATTAGACTGAGTCAGAGTTATGCTAAGATGGACTCTTGATCATTTATTATCATACAGTAACCTAATCTATGGAAGGTACATCTACAGTACATGGAATAAAATGCTTCCATCCTAAATGTATCACATCGATCATCCCTTCAAAATCTGTAACATGATGCATTCTCTGTAGCAGCAATAAACTTGACCATTATCCTTAGATCAAATCGGAGAATCTGGACGGGAGCAGAATCCAGTCAGGGCCAACGAAGCAGGAACAAGTATATCGAAGCGTGCCACGCGATGATGTATGGCCGTTTTTTTTATTATGACTTTACTCAGAATCAATGTTGGAGGAGAACTTGTAATAGCCGACCGATATTATCGTTTTGATAGATCTCTCTCGATTCACAAAGGTGATTTTTATTGCAGAGCTTTATACATATAGAAAGTTGAAAGGTTATAGGATTACGCTCCGTTCAATAGCTACCCACCCGTCTGATGCCTTCATATCAGAATTTCAGACGTTTGATTCATTTGGATTGCTTTCGGGCGAATCGGTCTTTTATTGATTCGATGTTGGAAAGACTGGAGCTGAAATGTGGTTTTCGCCTGAACATGGAAACACATATATTTTATGTTCGCACAATAATTATTCGATTATCTTCCTATATCTCACGACGAGCACTAAATATCCTCACGATATTTCGTTTATTCATCGAGATATTAGATATTGAATTCATGTTCAAGTATTGTTCGAATCCATATGAAATTTCTGAAGGACCACCACATCATGTGTTCCCATGGTGTTGAATCCTCCAGTTTTCTGATCATTTCAAATCATTTCGATTCAACCCGATAATTGTTCATTTCAAGCTGGTCCATCCCGCTTGTTTTACCTACAGAGTTCAGATAAGGTTAAATGTAGGATATCCTATGGAACTCCATTTATTTTTGCTGATCATGGGGCTGTGCTACAGATCGATGGATCAATTGTCTGAGTAGAAATTTCACTCTTATAGAATTTCACATTCATATTTCTTATTCAGCTTCCTCTGTTGGAAGATCACGAGCCGCCACTGGTGAAATTAGCAAGTTTCGAATCGGTTGATATGTTCAATGAACATTTGCCTCAACTCTTTGTGGACGGAAAAGAACAAGACTATTAGTATGGACATATATCTATCTGAGTGGTAAAATCAGTATACACCGTTTTCGATGGAAATCTATTTTGATTATCTATCAATGAGCACAGTATCATAGCTAGTAGGAGTACTGAAACGTCACTTTATATATAAACTTTGATGAGCACATAATATCAGCTCTCGATGAAACATTTCATACTCGTGGATTGTTTATTGATTTCTCACGTGCTGTCGATTGTGTGGATGAGATCATACCTCAAAGTGTGAGAATGAATAATTTCCGAAGTTATCCCAGGACGTAACATGATAATCAAATAAATGTGAATGATTTGCTCTCATACTTTCACAGGAATCTCCAACTGTGCATGTAGTTTCCTATGTAGATGACATTATAATGGAGAAATCAGAATCAGATCAACTCGTTGCAGGCTTGAAATAGCATACGATGGAATAATGAGATGGTCTTAGAGAAAGAACCTATATCTGAATATGCGAAAATGCACCGAAATGAAGTTCAATCTGCGTGGAACACCGAGCAATTTAAATATCTTCGATGATACTGGAAAGAAAGTTGGGGCTTCCATTCATTCAGGAATCGCATTGGATATACAAATGACGTAAGATCCCCAGCAGATCAATCCATTATGTAGTAAGCTGCAGAAAAATTGGTATGCTTCGAAATTCCTTGCCAGTCACTGTCACAAAAATATACTGCTCACTCTTCATTATGCAAAAATTCACTGTCACTTGCGTTACTGTATTCTGAATGGCGGTGTACCTACGGAAATTAAAATAGGATCATAACTGGGTTGTGCTGGACAGATTCCCGTAGAAGTGTATTCAAAAAGTTGAATATTTTCTACACTCACAGGTGTATCTATTTGAAAAATTCATGGAGAATCTACATGATCATACATATGACACAAGACCCTACATACCAAGTGACAAGTACAATGAGTTGGACACCTATCTTACCTTATATCCTAACTTTCAAAAGTGGACTCAAACGATACCAGCTCGAGAAGAAGTGTTATACATGCACAAGAAATTCTGATTATTCAGAAAAAAAATTTAAAAAAAAAATCATAGAGCGGACAGGCAATATTTTTTTAGTTAATTTCAAGATCATTGACTGGAAGTAGCGTCAAAGACTATATCATTTCTCTGTGACTTGCTAGTGTTAGCTTATATTTCATCATTGCAGGCATATTGAAAGGGTTCGCATCATCTCTATTTATCTATTATCATGAAGTTCATGACTTTCCTTACAAGATTTTGAATATTGAATGAATATTGAATATAAACCAGCATCTTGTCTGTCTATTGTACAATTCTGGCTACAAACATTCGAATACGTAACGTAGTTCAATAAACTTTACTTCACTCTACTTTGCATGACTGTTGTGCACTGCCAGAACCGTATCTGGGTCATTTGGACAATTTCATTTTCAGGAAATGTATCACCGTAATTTGATTACAATGCATATTTTTTTTTAAATATTCACTGATTCCTTGTTGAATGTTGAAAATATCGAATCCATCATGGGATACCTAATTTAGTGAATACTATCTAGTGAAATTTAATGGACCATTTTATTATCAGTCAGCGTAATGAGCCATATGAGATGTTATTCGAATGTCGATAGTATATCACAACAACAATTGAGGAAAGTGACTTATTTCGCACATTTTGATATTTATTTATCACGCGCTGCACAAAGGCGAGTGCCTGTAATGATTTATGTACACAATTTTTCCGACGACCATAAATATTCGATTCATTATCATTCCAAGTTCCACCCGTCCATTGTCATTCATTGAAATTTCATAAAATTCGCCCATTTGAATTCGAGAGTTATTCAAAGTTTCGCTCATCGTCGACAAATACTACGCGATCCAAGATACAGTAGTTAGGAACGAGAGAACTCGACCGGAGCCTTCCGATAGTTATCGATGTCGATTTAATGAAAATAAATGTGTACGCCTATGAATTGCGGATATTCCAGCTACAAATCTTTGGTAACCAACTTCATTCAACCAGGTCAACGTCAACGTTGTTTCGTTGTTTGTCATCGTCCTAAAAATTATGTGTCTCATAAGTTCCCTGAGCATTTTTGTTAAATAATATAGTGGATTTACAATATCCAGAAAAATCGAAATCATAAGAGAAGGAACGAAGGTAGTGGATTGAATCATTTCCCGAAAGGTAGGTAAGGATACAAAAGGCTGGTTCATGCAACGTTCATTATAATTACATTTTAATTATATTATAATTATATTATCACTAAGAAAAACTCCCCGTTCATGCAACACATTAACAGCGCATAAGTGCATGCTTATTGAGACTCTTCAGATTTTTACCATGTGTTATATTTGAAATTCAACTGATTGTGGAATGCATCTGTATGTGTTGAATAATTGATTTTTGTCTTCACAGCGTATTGGACTTTTGTTATCTTCATTGATTATGTCTCTGCTTGTATTGGTTCGAAAGAAAAGGTCACGATTGTCACGAAACCGCAGATTTTGTGTGAGGAGAAGTGACAGGAATTCGATTTCATGCTCTATGTCAAGGTGGATATAGGATGGTGAAATAACTCTTCAATTGTTTCTTTCCAAAACATGTAGACCTGTCAAACGACCTCACTAAGGCCGCACCACTTGAGTATAGATGGCGATACGATCGTCGATCCGGTGAAGTCAAATCCGCTTTTACTGATAATGACGGATACCTGACAGTGATGGATAGCTAACAGTTCAGTTTTTACATTTATGTTGAATTTCAAATCCACATCGTGTTTCCAGCATTTCCAAGATAACCTTCGAGATCGGCATAGGTGACGCCACCTAGTTTCGATCTTGGGAAGCCTTAGTAAGGTATTGAAATCCGACAAAATTAAGTAGGCGAAGGTCTACAACTTTTTCTAGTGGCTGGGTATAGGGAGTTCAGACACCAGTCTTTATTTACATCATGCTCTATGTCTAGCAAATGACATCCTGGCGCATGCGAATTAGCTGTTTTCATTACGAATATAATGTAATTATAATGCATAGTTGGAAGTTGGCCAACTTCTTAGTGGACTAATGTAATGAAAATGCACTAATGCATTGCATGAACTCGCCGCATCAGTATTAGCGATTCAACTTTTCTTAATCATAATATAATTAAAATGAAATTATAATGAACGTTGCATGAACCAGCCTAAAGTCAATCTGAAATGTAAGTACCTACAATTATGGTGGATTTATAAACTCAACCAAATTAAGAATTATGAATTAACAATTATGGCTTAAAAATTAGTAATTGAGAAGGTGTTTATAAACAACAACTAAGAGTTAAGAATTAAGAACCCAGTGGTTTTGTGTTTGACATTGTGATTGACGTTCAGACACAGAATAACCATATTCTGTGGTTCAGATCAGAAAGATATAGTGTTTCCATTCTATATTCACTTCAAGTTCTGCAATTCCAAAGGAGAAAAATTGTGGAAAATACACAATAACACAACCAGGATGAGACATGAGTGAACACAACCTATTTTCATATTCTGGCGCGGTTTTTCATTTGCATTGGTTTGTTCGTCAACTGTCATAAAAAATAAGTAGAGCGCCTGCGTTCATTTTCCTAATTGTTAATTCTCAGTTGTTAGATGAAAGATGGCCATCTTTTCAATTTTTAATTCTCAATTTAAATGACAGATGAAACAATATAAAACGCTAATGCTATTTACATGTACTCATCTTTCTTAATTCTTCGTTGTTAATTTAATTCTTAGTTTAGTTGAGTTTATAAATTCACCATTAGGATTTCCAGGTGAAATATCATTTAATTCATCAATCACTGCAAACGTGCTTTTTTCCAACATTTCCACACTACTGAGTTTGACTTTCTTGTTGCCAAAGTGAACTGGGCTACTTTCTAAGTAACAAGACAATGCTGGAAGCGCTGTTTTTTGGGCAGTCGCAGGAAAAAATATTTCCAAGATAGCTGAAGCACATTCGATTCAACAGAGGACTCATAAACAACGTTTAACGTCCCCGTCATAGGAAAATAAGATTCTGGAGCTGAAAGCTATCCGAGCTGCAATCCCTCCTAATCTTCATAAACGCTATATAATCTCATCTGTGAAATCTGAATATTAAAGCCGTGAAGGCGCAATCCGACCCCCCGAGACGCTCTATTAATTATTTTATCGGAACGGGGAGGTGGCGTAATCCCGTGTCTCCGAGTGAGCGGCGCAAGGGGCAATCTTGCCCGTTTTTGTGTTGCGCGTAACGCGTTCGTATTATTATGGACGCGGCAAGCGGCTTACGTCGTATATGGAGATCGGATTGCGCACACGGCTTAATCCGTTAATAGAGCGGCGTCGCGGCCGTCCGGCAGCGTCATTTCATGCCTCACGGCGAAGTAGCGGACTGTTCGATGAAACAGCCAGTGGCGTAGGGCGAACAGGTGCATGTAATTTCCACGGGAAAGCGACATTGTACGATCAAGGGCGTTTTCACTGGTGGTACAAGCGGCACCTAATACAGTACTTGTTACCAAATGGCTTCTCGTGACGTATTCCACAGAATTGTGTGAATGAGGCATAACTTTTTTCTGTTCCTTCTATTACACTTCCACTCCGACTGTGTTGATTTTTGATAAGTAGGCGACTATCGCGATTCGGATGAGTTGAGGATTTGTATTTCGATTTTTTCCCATATTGATACGGAATGACTTTCACTACTACTACAAATAATACATGAGCTCGAATTTAATATAATCTACGATGAAGAAACAGTATCGATTGGAAGTATGAAAATATATCTTAAAGAGATCTATTTCAAATTGGAAATTCCACCCACTTGCCAGATTTGAAAATTTAACTATTCATTTCTACGGTTTCATTGAGGCCCATGACCAATCGAATCAATATTATGCGAACATTTTGCACGAATTCAATTATTTATGATCACACAACATATTAATCAAAAATAGAAATTTTGATAGTCATTGAAATTCATTGGAATTCTCTAGTGATTCTACTTGAAGTTCGATTTTGTACAGTTTTTCGATGTAGAGATCGAGAATGTTGAGTCATGAAATTCTTCATTCATTCACCTTCAATTACCGAAGTATTACATTTCGGAATTTGATTTATTCCAATTGGTTTATATTTGTACCATTCAGGGTATGAGGAGATTTGTTCGTATATTCTATTTGTTTTTGTCGAAATTGACTTGTTATACATATGATCTGAAATAAACATTGACACTTCACGGATATTCTCATTACGAGACAATGGAAATTCATAAGCAGTATTCCTGTTCGAATATTTGGAGCCGCTCAAATCATGTCCTACCTAGATTTGTTCTGAATATTGGATTGTATTCAATACTTTTTGCTGCTCTAGAAATTCACAGCTTCACCTCCACGAATGGCTAGTTCTGATGATGTTTTCAGTTTTCAAATATTGGTGAGGTATAACACAAAGTACTTTTACACGTCAATATATATAGGCATAAAAGTATAGAACTATAAAAGTATACAACTTGTTTAAAGTAACAATAGAATGTGAGACACATTGAATTGATACTTGGAAAGTAAAAGAGAAGAAGAAGGACACAACAAAGTACATTGAACGGTAAACATTTTACATATTGAAGAGTATACATAATGAAACAGGTTGAAATGTCATTGAGTCACTCTTATGTGATATTAAAGAAATCCCTCTAAAGTATCGTCATTATGAATATATGAATCAAAATATGAAATGGCACCAATTATGTTTGTTTTCCTGATTTGAAACATGGGCTTACATCACATTGTTTTCGATCTCCTCAATATGATGGTGACCATACCAATCGATGAAATTCATACTCAATCGACTTGTTGAGTAGATATACAAGAAATGAACTGAAAATATTATCAGACTTTTTTGATTGTGAATGCTCGAATGTCACTTTGCATGCGCATTCATGAGCTTTGCACAAAACAGAACCCGAAACTTAATTTGAGTTTGATCTCCAATACCATTTGCTATTTTATAGTTAATATTATTGTTCTCTGCATTAGTGAATATCACTATACGTACTAGCGGTTGTTACAGTACCATTGTTCGCTCCGTACAACTACTAATGCATTTTGAATAGGAATGATTTAGTTATGGAGCACTTTTCACTGATTATTTAGACAAAGAGGACATGTGCATACCTTACAATTACCTTTTTGTACTGATGAAACCATTCAATCTATTATTGTTATCATGACGGGATCAGGAACGATCAAGAAATACTATATAAGATCCAGGCCTGTTCAAAAAAGTTAGTAGGTAATGGCCGCTTAGAGGAGAAATGTTGGATTTGTAGACAAGGCAAAGTGATAATGGCGAAGTGGCAATCATCTGAAAATATTCGGATTTGTTTTCGGATACCTCCAAAAGTATTCAAAATTTCATGAAATTCGAAGCACCACTTGTTCAGCATGAAATGTCGCAATTTTGCCCTAATTTAACCAACCCTGTATCTCTCACGGTCACCGAGATGTCCATTCAAACAAAAAAATAGTATTATATTGTATTCCTGAATATGTGATAGTCATATCCAACTTCTGAGATGAAAAGTCATACGAAATATTGACAATTTTTTGAAATTTCTCTAGTTAGTTCAGGTTGTATATCGTTATTTCTTCGCATTCCTTGTAATATATATGAATACAATTTCACCATGACCAGTGGAACTTTTGGTGATACTCTCCATATTTTGTCTCACACTCTCATACTCTGTCACTCATCAAAAATATTGAAGAACTGCAAGTTTAGATTTTTGGATGACACATCGTGGAGTTCTGGAATTGAGAAACATGGCCGGTTCCACAATAATGTCACATAATCATTATCATCAAGTAGTATGACCATCACCCTCGAAAATTCAACTTTCAACTTGACCTTCTGTGAAATAACCATGGAAAATCATGCTCAAATTATAGCACATTGCTTTTTGTTTGGACAGCTAATAAGAATTAACAGGTGGAATTTTGTATATGTTAGCAACGAGAAAGATAAGGAACGTCACTGTACCTATATCACTCATTGTACGAAAATCATTAACCCCTCATCCAAAATAAATATACAGCTGTCAGCGCGAAATTTGAATATTTTAACATGTCGCATTAAACTTGTACTCAGCTAATGGCTTCATTATAATAAGAGAACATTAATTCTCGATTATGCATGCTGAGGGATTTTGTCTTTCATTCATTTCAATGCGAATTAATATTTCCTGCCAGGTTTTTGATAAATGAATTCCAGATCCCGCCAGAACGTTGAAATTTATGTGTTCGTGCTTTCGGTAGTTTTAACTTGTCAACAATTTGCTCCTAGTATGGAAATAGCTGATAAGCTGGTCTGTTCGTATGTGGATAATGTCTCTATGACTATAACACGTGTTATTGTAGATAATAGCATTAATGAAAGCCTTACAAAAGAGTAGGTAGAGTATATTGGAATGTATTCCGTATAGTTATATCTCATTTTTGCTATCCACTAATCCTATCAAAAGATTTGTATTTAAGCTCGCATATATGACATAGTTTCAACTAATCTATTGATAGTTGATAAAGGAATAACATGAAATATTTTACTCGAATACGCTAGTTATGAAGAAATAATTCAAATAAAAAGTGATCCACTATGTGATCTGATATTTGATGCATTGCAAAAATATTGCATGATAATATATCTTACTTTGTGAATGGACATATGTCAACAATAACTTCATTGCTGACATATTTGAATGAATGCTTTCATCATGACCAAAGTATATCGGAGTAGGTTGTTAGTGACGACACAATTCTCTGGATTCTCACAATTGTTTGAAAGCAATATTCAACATATCTGTGAAAATCATATTTGTTCAGGCTCTCAATGATTGATTGGAGATTGCAGAAGAGTATGCGAAATATGAGATAATGGGTCAAGGAGTATGGGCCAGCATTCGAAGAATCACTTGGGAAAAGCAGGTGAAATTAATGAGAATCTCGTCATACACAGGGTTTCTTACGATAGCTGTTCGAGAGAAGTTTTCGTGGTTAGAAAAAATTCCGAATATTTGGATTTCAGAGCTATTCAACATTACCTTTCATTTCCATCAACTTCCTCATTTCAAATTTTGACAACACGGAAGGAAAACCTCTGATGTTCGAGGAACATTGTGTTAGCCAGCATAGTAAAGTTTGGAGGAAGTAAGCATCAGGTAGGTAATACTCTACTAGCCTAATGATTGGCCATCTTCTTGTGTCCGCGATTTTTTCTTCAACCAATAATGAATATATAAATACGCTGCTACTGTTACCGAACTCTTTCCCATCTTGTTCGGCGAAATGTTCAGACCTATACGAAGCTTCAGGAATGCTCAGATCTAGTTCCTGGTTCAGGTGATGTTTGGGTGCAGTTAAACTAACTTGTAGTACGTTCTTGATTCAGTTCTAGGTTCAGAAAGTCTCAAAAAAAAACTCATACTGTCCTACCATCCGAATCACAGAGATCTCGTTGAGATATGTGCGAAGTTATTGGGGGAAATATTTTCATTATGGAATTATCAGTACATTTGCTCCAATATTGGAAAGTTACATATAAATATAAATGCGCCCCAGAGGTAAATGTACCTATATAACAACTACATTCGTTCGGATTGCCCAATAATCCAAAGACCAGTAGGCTATCCTGCCACAATCAATCATCGTCAGTTCAACAGAGTAGTGGCATGACTGACAAGGTGACAACTGGCATCGGACCAACACAGCCGAGTTCCTGTACGTCCAGCCTTGACGTTGAGGACCCCCGTCGGCGACTACGATGATGCTATCTACACCTCGGCACCTCGAGTACCGTTCGCTCCGAGTCCAGCCACTCATATTAATAACCGACGATGGAAATCCACCTCGCCGTCTAGTGCAGCCGACCTAGCCGTGTCTTCTCACACATTTCTTCATTTGTATTTATCGGTCGTGCCCACGATTATATCGCCGTATAACTGTTTGTTATGCTATTGAATGCGTATTCTTAGGGAGTAGCTGGTGGTTTGCCGCAGATAGTAGGCTACAGAAGGTGAATGTCGCTATTCATTTTGTTGATGAGGACGTTGTCGTGATTGATTTGAATATTCAATGAACCGTGGATGGGAAATGTTTCTCAGTAGACATTACTGTTGAATGCATTCGATTTGTTGACATTTTCAGAAATATCGAATTATTAGGTGAAGTTGTCACCATTGTTCGAAATCGATCGAATCGATATTCTAAATCATGCTCTGAAACTCGAATTTTCAACATTTCTTGGAAGTTGAAAGATAATTCATAATTCAATTATTGAATTGGAATTCAAGGTGATTCAGGAAAGTTCCCACGAAATGAAGTGTAAACCAAGTAAAATTGAAGGAAAAATAATAATAAACAAGAAATAAAAAAAACTTTCAGTCATGAAGGGATGCACTCCAATGATGACGGACAGTGAACTCACTGGGAGCTTCGGTGATTGCCGATACGTGATGTAGGTGTACATACGTGTCTATACGGTTTAATTCGGATCCGATTTCATTCCAACGGTTGTCACTCTCATGTTCTGAGTGATGATATCATGGATTCACGCACACAAAACAACTGTAACTGTACAAATGAACATCAATAACCAATCAATATGGTCGTGCATGGTAAGTATTCGGTAGATGAACTTTCTGAGCGCTTTCACCAAATGAAACATTCCTGAACTTCATAACACGCCTTGTAGAACACACAGACAACTGTTTTCATTCGTGGTAGGTATAGGCATTTCCTGCCGTATTCACGAAACCATTGAATTTTCATCATTTTGTCGTGAAGTTTGAATATAGATACTATTGAATACCAAACTGATCATGAAAATACTTTTTCGAAGTTTGTTATTTCCAATTGACCTGAATGTTATCGGCTCTCCAGCATCAAATTGATAAAACCAGGTACCTACCTATCGATTGTCAGCAATTATTTTCTCAACAACCTGAAAACTTTTGAGAACGAGAGTAATTTATGAGGTTGGGTGAAAAGAAGTGATGGTTTTCATTAGATTTCCAGGGTGAATTTGTTCTTGTAAGCGATGACGTGGTTAAGTTTCCCTTTATTTTGATTCTGATGAGACCCTGGATCTTTTTGCTCACGATACAGTTCAGGAGTATCTGGAGATCATGGAAGGGGAGTTCATCAGGCTGTTTCCATTAGGTAGGTGGTTTTTGCTGCGAGTGGCTCATGTTGCAGGTTTCACTTCGAAAAATTCCATAAAAAGACTCATAGTACTGAGGTTGACTGGATGTTATAACTTTTAGATCTTTTCTTCGCTCAAGAACTACGATATTGTAGGTAGGTACTCGAATAACAGATACTCGCTTCAAAAAATATTTGGGTAAGATTGTTCTCTATTGTATATTGTATATTGTATATTGTATATTGTACATTGTATATTGTATATTGTATATTGTATATTGTATATTGTATATTGTATATTGTATATTGTATATTGTATATTGTATATTGTATATTGTATATTGTATATTGTATATTGTATATTGTATATTGTATATTGTATATTGTATATTGTATATTGTATATTGTATATTTTTATAGTATTTGATGATGACTGAAACTAGAAGGCACAATGAATTATTCATATAGTCATATGTACAGGATTTTCTGGTATATTCAGCACTGGTGGAATCCAGCATCGTGATAACCTAGAGAAAAAAGTCAAATCTCACAAGAGAATCAGAATATAAAAAATATAGATATAAATCAATCACCCTAATGAAGAAAACAAATGTTGAATTTTGTTATAATTCATGAAATTATACTATTCTGAAAATTAACTCTGCCCCTAGAGCTGACAAAATAACCTCGTGAACACTTGAAACTATTGATACTAACATGTTGAACCTCCTTGTTCATGCAGGGTTAGGATAACGTATGGAACCAAGTTCATATTTTTCAAACGAAAATAACGATATTTGTGAGAATGCAGATTACTCGTTTATTAATTACTATGCATACGAACAACATCAATAATTAGTTTATCTAAATAGTATTCTGCTCTAATGCAGAAAACTTAAAGGAGTTTGATTGAAGTGCTATATTTCTCGTTTTCACAAATTTTTCCACCATATGTATGTACTTATATATGAATTCAAAATGATAAGATCTTTCAAAATCTGAGATAATATATAGGGTGTCCCATTTGAATTGAAGTTTATGTTATTTCCGGTTGAACCAGGAGTATATTATGAACAAAAAACTGTACAGATGCAGTTTGTTCCATTGCACTTACCTGCGAATTTTCATATATATCGTTCTTTTCGTTTGAAAGATTTTTACTTGGTTCCAAAGCCTTCCCAGCCTTGTATAATCAATCATATTATATGAACAGATCAAAATGTGTTTCACTCAATTCAACCATTTTCTTAATGTTAGCTGTCAAAAATCTTAAGTAATGTAAATCAATCTGTAGGTACTTGAGATATTAGTAATCCATGCTCAGAAGGCAATTGGAATAATAGGGCCAGGTGCCACCTTTGTTAATTACCAATTTGATGTAAGTTTTGATGAGTTTATGATTTTTTTGACAACTTTGTCTCTCTCTTCCAAAGGGGGTTATTGAATCAAGAAATGAAAACCCATGAAAACTTGTCAACATGTCAAAATTTGACATTTGCCCAAAGTATTTCGTTTTTTCACGAAAAAATCTGATAGTTCAGACAAAAATAAACAATATTTGTCTCCACTATTTTCTGATAACTGTCGAAATAACCGTTGCAGGTGGGGTGGAAAAATATACGGAAATCCCTGTACATACATGCCTGTTGAAAGATTGTTATTATAATTGATTGCGATTATGATTATAACTTTTTGAATAGTTATTTGGTGTTTTTTTGAAAAGAAGAACAGGCCAGTACGTTTGCTTCAATGATACGAGAAGAGGGGAAGCTGTATAAGCTGATGGTGTCTCTCTCTCTTTCTCTCATCTACACTAAAATAATCATCGAATTATAATAAGAATGTATTCCAGAGATTTATACCCAGGCCGTTTCATCGTTCCTTCCCATTGTCTAATGTGTGATGTGGAAGTCCTTGAAACTATAACATTATTTCCAGTTCTTTTCAGCCTAGAATGTTGGATTCGAAGATACAGACCTTGGTTTATTGCATCTCACCTGTGAATTCATTTTACTCAGTCGGTACACGGTAGAAGATCTGACCCTGAAGGTTCGTTTCGATGTCAAGAAATGATTATAGAGGAACTTGTAGAAATATCATTCATTACTCTACTAGCTGGCATTATTACTGTATTAGCTGGTTCCACAATGCTCATAAATAACGAATTCGCATGATTCGATTCTTGGAATAATGTGTGTAAAAATTATTTGTTATGATAATCATGAATATTTTGATGTAATTTGATGTAATTGGACTTTTCATAACGATTCCAAACAGTCTACAAAGTGTGTGTACAAATTGGTGTTTACATGATGAGTAGATCCGAAATATGTCATTATTTCGTCTAGTCAGACCATACATGCGGCAACGACATCCCGATGATTTCTAACGATGTTCAATAAGTGGGATGAATCCCATATATTCCAAACAGGACGTCTATTTGATGCATTGTTGTATGTCAGCACTCGAATTTATAGATCTCCAGTTCCGAACACAATTTTTTCAATTTACATAGTGATTTATATAGCGCTAGGTGGTACAATACCATCTCAATGTTGTCGTCGTCGTCAGCACGAGCGCCTATTCTTGGATGCGCGAACTAACTGGTCAGTATTGTCTGCGGGGCAACAATAACAGATGGTCCCATTGATAACTGTATACATCTGATGATGCGATTAGTTTACGCAAACTACCACCCACACGAATTGCTTTATTCAAAGGATTATGTTATAACCACATTATACGATTACTCCGAAATTCTATGTTTCCTGGAATTATCTACACTGAATCACCGCTTCTGGAGTGGATGTGGATCGGATGTAGTTGTTTTAATCCTTTCCAGATTATTATTCTCGGGGAGAAGGCAGAACTGAGATCACAGCTATACCTATTCCAGAGGACATCTAGAGATATCTGGTATATAGTTTGAACTCGTCACGAAACCACAAAACAATAATATGTATATTATTCATGATTAGATATCCATTCGATGTTTCACGGATAATTGAAATATTCTTGCTTTCATTCATTCTGGAATTATTCCTTATTCAATTCGCAAATGGTTATTTTGGTGTTCATTTCATCTATACTGATCCTTCTTCATGGCAGTATGAGGAACACAATGATTCGAATATTCGAATAGTATTCTCAAGGATCATATGATTATCATTTAGATCGCTCTAGCAACCTGATAGAGATCCAGATGGATGAAAATATGAATGTATAACAAGAACAGAAAGAATTATACAGGTTTGGCATGAAGTATGCAACCAACTAAATATCTTTTGAGAGGAAAGAACGATATTTATGAGAATTTGCAGGTGAGTGCAATGCAACAAAATGCATCTGATGCACATTTTTTGTTAATAATATACTTCCAGTTCAACCGGATATGCCATCAACTTCTTTGATTGAAATCGGACATCCTATATATTTCGACAGATTTTGAAAGAGCTTATTATTTTGAATTCATACATACTGAGTTTAGTGTGAAAAAATTGTAAGAACTGCAGTTTTCTGCATAAGAGCAAAAATTTATTTGGATGAACTGATTGATGTTGAAGAGATTTTGAAAAGTGAGAAGTATCATCCGTATGAGGTACAGTTGGTTCAAGAATTGTCAGACGATAATTTTGACCGACGGCTGGAATTTTGCGAACGGCTAATGGACATCTGTAATATCGACGAAAATTTTGCTTCTAACATAGTTTTTTACGATGAAGCAACTTTTTGTTTAAATGGAACAGTTGATCGCCATAAGGTATTGGTCAGATGAGAATCCTCATTGGATTCATGAAGCACAACCTAGCATCCACAGAAGTTAAATGTTTGGATGGGAATTGTCGAAAATAGGCTTATAGGCCAATTTTTCATCGACGGAAACTTGAATGGTGGTAATTTGATCTACTGCATAACGAAATTATTCCTGCCCTTCAACAGATTGGGCAATTACCACAAAATGTTTGGTTTCAACAAGATGGAGCACCTCCTCAATATGATAAACGGGTCAGGGATTTTCTGGATGTGAATTTTCCAAATCGATGAATTGGACGTGAGGATTCATAGAGTGGCCTGTTCGTTCTTCACATCTTAGCTCGTTACATTTTTTTCTCTGGGGTTATCTAAAATCACGTGTTTACGTTAGACGACCAACAAACTTACAGGAATTGAGACAGAGAATTATTATTATGAATGAATGATTATTATTATTATGCCATCATATTAGAATTAATATGATGGCATATTGTCAGCAAGTAAACGGCGAGCATTTTGAACATTTGAAGTAATTTTGTTTCTCATTCTTCTAAAATAATAAAATGTACACCTATTGTACAAGTAATAGTGAGCTATTCCTCGTTTTTACAAATTTTTTCACACTAAACTCAGTATGTATGAATTCAAAGTAACAAGCTCTTTAAAAAATCTGTGAAAATATATAGGGAGTCCCATTCAAATTAGGGAAGTTGATATAATTTCCGGTTAAGCCGGAAGTATATTATCACTGCAAAAATGTACATCAGGTGCATTTTTTTCCATCGCACTCACCTGCAAATTTTCAAAAATATTGTTCTTTTCGATTGAAAGATATTTACTTGGTTCCAAACTTCATCTCAACCCTGTGAATACTGCTACAGTTATCACTCAAGAAGGAATCTCTTCAAACCATTCCTACTGAAAGTTGATGGAGATTTCCATAGGACCATACATTGATTTGTCTTGAGGAATCACTGCCATGTAGATTTAGCTCATATGATCTTCTTTGGAGAATTTTATCAATTGGCGACATATGGACGACTGACTGTAAGAATCGTTTGGAATAATCGACATATATTTTTGATGATAATCGATGATGAAAGTCATCACATCATTCAGTTATCATTTGATCACGTCTGTACCATCGTAACTGAAAAAATATTAGAGGAAACAAGAGATGTTGTAGTTGAAGCATTTGCATTTTCCAACGTTTCCCTCACAGTTACTCTGAGAATGAGAATTCTCGGCACCCATTGCATTTTTGCAATTCATCTTTCCATCAATTGAGAGCATCAGATACAGTCGTTTCATAAATGAATCTTTGGGTGAGTACCAAGCAATTCCAGATTTTGGAATCAGAATTATTTGTTTTTTTTCATGCAATAAATGTTATGGCTTGTACAAGGTCGTATCTCAATGATCCTGAAACTTAGTTGTACGGATGTAGTCGAACAGTTCAATATTCATAATCGGAAAGAATCGTGCTATATTCTGATTGACCTAACCAACTTCCCCAACTGTGCATGTAGTATACACAGTATTATTTATTATTATACAGGGTGTCCCATAAACATATCGACAAACTTCAAGGGATGGTAGAGGACGTCAAAATAAACATTTTTGCTCGATAAACATAAGTCCGGAAACTCTCCGTTTTCGAGATACAGGGTGTTGAATTTTTTATTTAAAATCGATTTTTTATTAATATCGTAAGAACGATTTGGTCGAATTCACTGGAATTTTTACAGATTATTGATACATTCATAAGGGATCTTTTGGAGCTATCAGAATTTACCCAATAATTTCAGTGGCGTGCCCACGGGCTATGTCGGATAGTTTCTGCACAAAAAAAATATCGCCCAGTAGATTTTTTATAATTGTGATAATTTTTTCAAATGAACAACTGAAAATGTAACTTGTCCCTTGAAGTTTTTCTGTATCTACGTTCTGAAGAAGAAAAAATAAAAACCATATCTCTAACATCTAAAAAAAAAAATTGAATGCTTCAAAATTATACCTTTTATTTTACCAATGCGTTTATAGAAATATTGGAAAACTAATAAAACTTCCAATAACTTTTTTTTACTAATCATCAATTATTATTAATGACTTTTAATCATTTTTTGTTTTGTATCTAATTGGGAAATATTCGTAATTCTTAATATCTTGGAAAACATACCGACAAATAAAGGGTGCTAAAGCAATAAAATGTTTTAAATAAAATAAAAATACCTAATTAACTCTCAGTTCAGTTGAAGACCACTGACTTTTGTTTACATTTTTTGATTTAACTACGTTTGATGTTGGGAACAAACATTGTTTTCACAATAAAATTCCACAGATACCAATTTTAATTTGAAAAAAAAAAAATAAACACCCTGTATCTCGAAAACGAAGAGTTTCCGGACTTATGTTTATCGAGCAAAAATGATTGTTTTGATGTCCTCTACCATCCCTTACAGTTTGTCGGTATGTTTATGGGACACCCTGTATATCCTGAGTATACTGGAGAAACCAATAATAGGTAGGAATTCATTATCCATGGACAACCCCGTTTAGAATCGAATGCCTATTGGAAATTCTGTCCAACTTTATGTATTCTGGATGATAATCTGCTTGTAAGGCTGAATGTGAAAGAACAAGGGCATAACCGAGCACCTGTTTGAAAATTCCATCACACCTCGCTCATAAGAACTTTGTCGCGCTATAGTTATCAACATTCGCGTCGAAAGTATGACGACGCAAAAACGTAGGTGTGGTGTTGTCAAACAAAATATCGGTGAATCTTCGATCGGCTCGTCGATTCCGAATTCGTCACGTCCAGTGGCGCATAGCTTTGTTGGAATTGAATAGAAATTCAAATATGACGTTGCAAAAAGCAAATTAATTTCTCACTCATTACAAAATATTCCTAAAACTATGGTTTTTTATTAATTAGATCCATAACACCATTCATTAGAATTTGCAACAGAAATTTTATAGTTCTATGAATATTTGAAATATATGGAATGTATGAAAATACGAAGAACAAGATGAGATAAATCATGTGATATGAGAGGTAACGAACTGAGGAGTAGGCAATATATATCAAGGAAGAAATTAGGAATGTTGAGTAGGGGATGTTCATTGAAAAATTGCTCTAAAAAATATTGTCTTCACTCGCAACATATCGATATCATAATCATCTTCAGAATGTTACTGGTATTTGAAGCCTTTCACTACTGAGTACTCTCAGGAAAGTAATGAGCTGGTATGAACAGAATAGTATCAAGAACCCCTTTTCATGCGAATATTACTGACAGAAGTTCACTAGGTACTGTACAACATGAACTGAAATTGTTTACCCGTTCCCCCTTCCATCAAGTCTACTCAAATCAAATAACCTAGCATTGCACAATGTTCTATGATTTGATATTCGAATGTGACTCTCTAGTCTTCAGTCTTTTTCTCATGATTTCATCAAGTTGACCTTGCTTAGGGTCAAAGCCTGGAATCGCTCTAACTGAATGATTGTCGTAGTATCCATTTCAATATATATTTTCCCAGTAAATTACATTCCTATGTATCCCAACTTGACAGATATTTACAAGGTTCTTCATTTGCCAATCATTGTAAGCCCTCTAGTGGTCTATACACCCATGGCTACTGCACTGGTCTTAGACAATCGTTCGGATGAAAATATACGATCTCGACTTTTGATTGACATGATACATGACTGTTAACAAATTCTTCGTGAGTGTAGATCTAGTTCTATTAAAAACGCTGACAGTGGCATCAGGGTTGTAGGTTACTTTGGCCATAACAAGCCGCCTGCGATTGCGATGCGCGGCATGCTCTTCCATGTACTACCAACAACAGGTGTTTTTGTATTCGCCGCACTCGTTATCTCTTTTTAGAACGCTTTATTTATTATTATTTTATATGTGAAAATTTTTTCTCGGCGATTCATCATAGCTGTGTCGCGAGAATTTCGATCCGATTGGAGAGATAACGACACTGCGGTTAACTTCGTTTTTGAGAAAAAGGCTATCGTCAGGTGCTGCGAAACGTTCACTCTTTTCTTTGGCAATCAAGTCGACCGCTATAACCTTCAGGAATATTTTTCCATTTACAAGTTTCTTTCTATCGACACAACAAGAATACACAAATGGACTCAATGATCTGACAGTTCCATGAGGAATTGGTAATTCTGGTGGATACTTCCAAAAGCTCTTCATTGGTAGACAGGTGTAGAACTTCGCACATAACTTCATCATGAATATCATATCATCATGAATATTTCTGAATGCCTCCTCGCACCACGTGTCCAGCGGCGCCCTGCGAGGACCTGGGGGAAAACATCTTATATGCATAGGACCCTGGAACGAACATGATCTATCGATTCGTCTGGATGTGTAACAAAGAAAGGAGCAATTCTGCCAACTGTCAGCTGATCACTGCTGGTTGCCTTTCTCCCGTTCGCTGTTTACATTGGTTGGATTCCTTCGCCTTTCTCAAGGCGCGATCTAGGGTCTATTTGAAAATTGACCAACATCATTCACAATCATGATATGATATATTATGATATTTTTTGAATCTATTAGTGGAGACAAAGGCTAAAGAGGACAACACCATTCCGAACAAAATTCCAAAATTCTTCCTCGACTTGATCGGCTGAACCGGCTAGGCTGAACCAACTAGGATTATTCACCAATTTTTAATATCCACACAAGAAGTAAAACTGAGTCTCTTTGTTTGAACACACTCATGAATCATTCAACTTCAAACGCTGAACAATTGAGTGAATTTTCTCTCACTATCAACTCGAATACAATGAGAATAACTATGGATATCATATTTATCAATGCAATGGCATGGCACATCAAAGAGTTTTGCCAATAGACAGCTGATTCTTAATCGCTGCTTCTCTATCTCACTTTCGTTTCAATTCCTCTCTTTCTCTTTCTGAACTAGATCTAACTAGCTAAGAATATAATATAATATCATATACTTGGGGCAGTCGCGGTACAACAAATATTGACCCGTAGAGGTTTACCGTGAGAAATTTACACATGATATCATGGTTGTTATTCCGAATACACTTCTCAAATTTCTAAACGGGAAGTGCATCAAACTTTGATATTTCTTATGTATGATATTTTTTGAGAAATAAGCATTCAGCATAAAAAGGTTCAACGATGTATCGAATTCATATTTTCATTCTAGTATTGATTGAGAATTGATGTGATTCATATAGTGTTTGCACTTTCCTTTCGAAACAAAACATTCTCATGAAAAAAAACCGTGGAAGACTGAACAATAGCATGTTTATAATAATAAATCGATGTTAAGGTTTTGAAATGAGATGAGATAAGTTCTCAAAATCAACGAATTGATATATTCGATTTTCGCAAGAAAATTCTCTCAATATTGTCCTACTAAACATAAGAAGTCTCTCTTATGTACTGATGTTTACTCACTATTGAATTTTCATGTTTATTTAATCACCAAACCATACCCAAATTTACTATTGAATTGAACTTTCCAACTTCATATCATATTGCTATAGAGTTGAAAGAATAATAATGTCCTCCAAACCAAGTAACGATTTTCACACTTTATTGTTGCATATAAATCTTATTGTTCAATATTCCATACTAAGCACACATTCGTTCTGTTCTGCTCTCAGATATGAGTTCATTATATGGTACACATGTCTTGCTCCGACTTGGGGTTCTGAGAGAAACAATAATTATCTGTACATTCACATCATGTGATGAAAGCCAGCGCCTTCCAAGCACAATGATGGGAATGATTTATCATCCACAATTATATCATTGTCCACTCAGATACTTACTTTTGAAGGAATTCTCATCTGCAACACAAATACGGAAACTATCCGCCGCCATATTAATCGTCAAAATTGCGTAACTCTCACTGAGTTTTGGCGAAAACAGTTTATTACAACTTGTGTGGAAAGTGACTCATTTCGCACTATCAGACATTTAGCACGAGCCGCGTAACTGCGAGTGCAGAAACGAGTTATGTATACCATTTTTCCTACGATCACGAATATTTGAATTATGGGCATTATAAGTGTTCATAAAACCTGTGTAGATATCATATCATCATGTTTCTAGTCAGTTTCGCTCATTATCGACATTTACCATGCAATCCAAAATAAAGCAGTGAGCAACTAATTTATGAAAACCACATCACAGTTCACATAAAAACTACGATATTCTGCAACATTGCGCTCATGCAAGAACTGGTGCACAAAATATCTATTTATTGATATAATCTTTAGAGCACATGTGAATAAGGATGAATCAAGTTGATATCACTGACTTTTTCCACTCGTTTAGATTTCATGAATGAAAAACACACTGGCAGTACTTGCAAGCACAAGATTTTCCTTGCATCAGAATATGCGCAAATGGCAGAACATCAGGTACTGGAATTTTACATAATTTCTTTATATTCCCGTCTCTTTGTAGAGAGTTACGCAGCATACTAGATATTCAAAATGCGAAATTTGCAGTGAATATACTGTTTTTTTCACCCAAACTCATCAGTGTACATCAACAACAATATTCATTTTCCGCTTTCACCATAACAAGTGAAGAATCTCACTTTGCATCATGTATAAATCATTCATTTCCGAAACTCTATCAAACTTATATGAAATCATAGTTACATCATCTGAGCGAAAATTGAAGGAATCAAATGTTATCGATAGGCAGTTGGTATAACGGAAAATAATTGAACAATGCGGAATGAGAACCTTTCATTGAATGAACTCGTTTATTCAAATCTGTGTCGATAATTTCTTTTCCTTCCTTGCCACTCTTGTAGGATTCGATGGGAATACGAGAAATAATATGGAATTTCCCAATTTCTCGTTTCCTGGCATCATGATTCCAACATATTTATCGTAAAGCTGGATCCGAGCATCGACAAGTAATAATCATCGATAACGAACTGCTTACAGAAGACATAAAGCGTATTCGTGGTACTGGAGGAGATGTGAATATTACTCGAGGGAGCCTGGGGGAAATATGAGAGGGTTATTTCTCACGTAGTCGCCATATAAAGTCCAATGGATGGGTCTTGTCAGAAGCGGAGCATAACCTCAACATCGTAGTGCGTCTGGCAAGTCTTATAGGAATGAGTTATTGCTGTCTCTTTGAGAACTTCGAATATGTACCTACAGGAAATGATAACAAATAATCAGAGTTATTTCTTGAATGGATGGTTGAATTCAGATGAACATGTGATACGAAATTATTCAGAAGCTTCAGAATTCACATTTGATTCGAATTGTATGGGAGAAACCTGAATGTGATGGATCAACTAGAGATGATGAATACGTGATTATAACGTTTTTTGTGGAAACCATATATTTGCAAATCTTTCGAACAATCACCACAATTTTGTATTTTATCGATTTGTATACCTGAAACAATGTGAACATTATTTTTTCTTTTAAATCAGGATCTACATGTGACATATGGATTTTTCATATGGGGGAGAGAATTCTCAATCAATTATACATATGTCCTAAATACATAGCTCGAAAGTTTATAACAACTGATTTTTGAACGCCTATATTTATATTGAGGAGCTCTCACTTGAGTTTCGTGATTTTTAGAGTATATCATCAAGGGATTAGCAATATATCCACTCTGGTAACAGTCAGTGAATGTAGTCATATTCTAGCACGAGTCTGAAAGTCCGAAATTATCTGCATAGCAGCGAATTTCCGAACGGACGATACTATTTCCTCTGTTTCGGATGAATTATATGGTTTCGATGATGTTGGAAACATAATTTATCTTCAACATGATTCAATTATCATCGAGGGAAATATAGGCGGAATAATTAGTCTGGCAGAAATGATTCGTTCCTTACAATTGACAGAAGTTTGAAAGAATATAGCGGAAAGTTCAGTAAATTCAGGAGTTGCTAAAAATTTTTGTAAAATGAACCTTCCTGTCAGTGGATTTATATGTCAGATGAATTTCAAGAGACAGTGCCTAAATTCTCTACATAATATTCCTGGAAAGCAGGAGATACTCCCACGAAATTTGCAGCAGTTGTACTATTGATGAAGAATATTAGCAGATTTTTTCTATTCTGTGACTATACCTAGCTATATCATAGTTTGGGAACAATCAATGAACTTTTATTGCTTCGTTTTTCAGTATCAACTGAGGTTTCGACTTCAGAAATATCACCTATATAAGTGAATGCCTATGTTACGAGTTGTATTCATACTCTTTCGATGGAACGTACTCCATAATTGAGGAAAAAAAATCTGTTGATAGTCATTCTACTCTTCCTGTTTCCCATATTTCAATATTTGATTGTAGTTTCTAGAGGTGAATCTTACAACATATTCAACTATTACTATAATCCCAATGTCAACAGCCGTTAATACGTCTATAGTCCCAGTCCTGAAATAATTGAATTATGACTGGAGGTGATTCCTTCTGTCGAGTCTAGCACCTCCCAGCTCCATTTAGTTTAGTATGACAACCCTATGAACACGTAATGGGCCGTAGAAAAGCAAACTGAATTATGAAAATGGATATTTTCAGTGTGCTGCCAACGCGTTCATTAAGGCGTTGAGCATAAATGTCAGGGGATTATCACTTCGAAGACTCTTGATCATTAAACGCTATTTCAGCTCACAGGCCGTCCATAATCTATCATTCGAAATGAGAAATGTCAAACAATCGTCGCTGCCGAGTAAAAAGAAAAATATCGATGTACCTTCCATTCCAAACGAATTTTGAACTGTGAATGTGGAAGGTCATACATGCGGAAGTAGCATATAAATAGCTGGATTGATGTTTCCGTGGTTCATTTTGTTGAAATGATTTATGATGATGATGATATTATGAATGAAGGATGAAGAAGGAAATGAAATGAATAAGAAATGAAGGAAAAGTGAGGTACCATGCATAGTAGTTATTCATCGAACTATTCACACATACTAGATATTTTTATCACACAATTACATCGGACACTCAAATCCATGCAACCACATCCGATTCATTGCTATTGTTCTTGTATTTAGGTATTGGGCCCTATACTACATATTTCCAGCCCTTGTTAGATTCTACATAGATTAAAGACTCTTTTATCTATGAATTCTATAAGAAAATTTAATTTGTCGAAGGAAACTCAGGATTTAGTATTCGAAATCAAAAGTAAGGGAATCATGAAAGTTCTAAGCGGCGTTATTCACGCAGTGACTCATTTCGTCAATTTCAACTGACGTTTCAAGAGAAATGGCGATAAGGACCGATCATTATATCAAAGATTATCATCCCAAAAATGAGGTCGACCTGTCCGAAATTCAAAATATATGTGATCGTACAGGAATGAGCCAACTATGTAACAGTCGTAAATCTGTAGATATAATGACTTGAAGCACTTTGTGATATTTAATGTTTATATCTGATTATAATTCCTGCTATCCATGCGATTCTTCTTGTTTTAGGAAGGTGAATCACCGAAGAACGGCTCATGAAGACATATAGTCTATTGTGGATAACCTCAATTTGGTGTATGCAAGTACTCCATCTTCTCTATTATCTATAGTCAGAAGGAATTCAATTACAAATGGAGTTTTATTCAGTACCTATATAGTCACCGTCGAAATCACACGAACCACACAACTCATTGGAATATCACACAAACGTGCAACGCGATCAAACATTCTTTCATTCTTTCATGGACCACCCTGTTTGTTCCGAGAAGACTGACTATATTCGGGTTCAATTAGTTAATCCTGTAGTTACCATCCATTGTCTCTTTATTGATGTTCTTCATCTGAATATATCATATGTGTTCACTATTCATTCATTATGATCATTCTTTCATATTATATTGTCGATAGTCATTATTTGAGAACAATGAAAGAATTTACATTTCATTTCCGAGTTTGAACTACAAATAATACTCACATGCTTTTTAAAATTTAAGTACGTGATATGACTCGATGACCAAATACTGACCAAGACCATTCATAATGGTATTATGAATGGATATGATGTATATCAAATGGTAATGTTGTTCACGATTTTTCAAAAACAGGTGACCGAAGACCGTTGTTGTTCCTGGTTATGGATAAATGCAGGGCGAACTGCATTAGTGGAATGGAACATCTGATTATAGTTTTCAAAGCTAAAACTCAATTACATTGGATCGAATTGGAGCAATCACAGAACATCTTTTATTGATTCGAAAAGCGTGAAATTCATGACGCAGATTTCGTTTGCAAATTTTATTTCATATGACTGCTTCGTATCTTATCTTTACTTGATCTAATTCATTCAATCTCACATTTTGCGTCACTAATGAAGTCATTATCACCAGCTTCTCATTCAGGATGGAACTTTTATTTTCTTGATCCTAGGTTACCCAAATGTGGCCTTGTCAAAATTCTAAATCAGTCAGGAGTTTTCTCGACGGATTTTCTACATCTCCATCATCGATCTTTCCTCCATTATATTTCCCAAATATTCTTGCATGCATATAGTTCCATTTGACTGAAAGCGGTATGATCTAATGAATCTCATGGTATATGTTTACTCCTACTGAAGAAACATATAATCATGAGGTCGCTGTTTGGATCACTGGATGGCCGTTGATTTTGGATCATTTTATGGTCCTCACAATTCAATTTATGAAGTTTCATATGGAAGTTACCCAAATGTCACAGCGGTTTGAATTCCACTTTCATGAATTATACATCCCTGTTTCTTTTACTCGCACAAGCCCTTCAAGTGCTTCTGACGGTTACTTCTTCAACTGAGAAGATGAGTAACAACAACAATGACAATATTATGTAGATTCATGATACGTTGATAAAATTTTCATCAATATGTTTGTAATATCCAATGGAGGTTATTTAGACTACACTATGGTAGAGGCTGCAGAAAAACATAAAATTGTTTCATTTTGTAATCTTGTACTTCCAACTCATGAGTTACAGTCCATGGAAGAAGTTGTGCTTACTGCTTCTCCATCTTACTGGGATGACTAGGTACATTATATCTTCTTCGACATCGAGAAACTTCGATTATATTCAACCCCCAGTTGATGTTGTTATTTGATGAACCATCGAAACGACCAAAAACATGAATCGTAAATGAAATGAAAGAGTAACCGTGTTTTAAGGTTTGATGTGAGTTCTCATATATTCAAGGAAATTTTTTGCCATGGTCAGTCACATTTTTACTATCTCAGAAAGAGAGACTTTGAATATGCGGAATATCGCTATAATTCGGCAAAATATCACTCATGGACAAATCCATAATGGATCTGTTATACTTGACCCTTGGATGTGGAACTTCCATATCTGACATATGAGGTAAGATGCAGGAAATCTAATAGAGCATAAGTATAGAGTATATAATGTGGTTTTCATTGAATCCTATGTTTTCGATTAGCGCGTATGATCGTTAGATCAAAATTACATTCGAATGATGGAATACTTCATAAGTTCTATACAAACAATATAGTAGTCAATTATCCGGAATCTTCTAACTTGCCTATCAGAGTGAGAACTATGTTACTTTAATATCACACTATCAGTCAATAACCTCGTTATAATAGACTCAATAGATTCCTTCTATGCATTGATCCAGCTGTTCTCGATTATTGGATAATAATTGATGAACACCCACGTCTTCATCAGCCTTCAATCCTTCATCACTCCTGTCCCACCTAAACACAACAAGACGTCAAAATCAATTTTCATCAGAATCGCAAACTCAATTTAGCCTTCAATAATAACCCCTATTAGGTCATCAAAGTGGCAGGAGATGATAGATTGACCCGGCGACGAGGACTAAATAAAATTTTATTATGGGCTTATGAAAGCGCGATAGAGAAACACCTATTTCAGTGGGGTGCCAGGGCTGCATCGGTAGACCCTAAATCTGGATCAGGGCCGAATTGAATCGAGATGGAAAATGCTGATGTTTTCCTATTGTCAGCTCCTTCTTCAATTCCGTCTTGTTTGATGAAATATCCGCTCAGATATGCTCAATGAGATGAGTCAGAAAAGATAAAATTATGAATATGCAAAAATCTATCGTAGCAACTTCTTGATGAGTTCTTTGCAATTGAGTGTATCATTCTACTCCTGAAGTCATGTTATATTTTCGACCAATATTTGAATCAATCCGATTAAGAAATCAATAATGTGAACTGTGATCGCGATAGAGATGATTTGACGACTGATCCAATCTTCTCCAGCAGCTATGACGGAAAATAATCGTGGTAATCGATAGTCTAGTGCTTATATTTGTGATGTTTCAAAAGAATCAACAGATACGTTGTCTAGGAAAACCCCAGAAAAATTGAACTCTGCCGCGACTCTCAAGGGATGTGAGACTTCATGAGATGTATTTCCTTTTTTCAAATGGTCCTACTAGTGTCTCCAACCTCTACATATTCATGTATCTGTTTGAATTGAATATGAAGCAGAACCTATATGTATATTCGTCAAATTTGAGCACCATTCGATTCTGATTCAGACTACTCAGTTTCTACAAAATAGAAATGAGTTTGTGAAAGCAGGACCGAAATCACTTTCAACAATGACTGTTTCCAATTATTTTCATCCCAACTTCGGACATTGATCGAACAAATAATCAAGGGTATCTCCTGAAACTTGTTGGAAATCTCGTCCGGCGGCAACAAACCAAAGCTTTGAAATTCACAAATTGTAACTCTCTGGCATATTCGGCCATTTCAAGTCTTTTTCACATTGCTGTTCAAGTCGTAGATCATGGGAGAACACATAATAATATCACAGCAAAGAACGAACACAAAAACAAACAACACGAAAAAACAAAGCAGGGAAAGTCGTGCTGCCCAAAACCTTCCACTAAGTGAAATTGATTTGTGCCTTTCGTCACTTTGAAAACCGAATCAGTCATTTCATCATTGGTGAAGGTGTTCGAATCTTCAGGCTCCTCTGCTCAAACTAATTGAAGAGATGTGACAGTCAGAAAAAGTGTTATGGTGCTAGTACGGCCCTGTAATACACTATCTCGGGGGCTCCAAATCCAGCTGCGAACCGCGTCACATTCCATATACAGATTTATATTTTATAAGGGCGGATTACCAGATATTTGCAATTGACGGCTTTCATTTACTTATTACGAAGGGCAAATTGATTCTGTTCGCTTTTTAGACTGCATGTCATTTCACGGCGAATAAAACTTCTGAAATATTGAATCGACCAAGAGCTCGTCTGAATTGGACGATTCAATTAGATACGTCGAATGACATTTGGAATTACCAGGGAATGGAACAATGGCATTTTGAATGAATTCAATACGCAAGTCCCCTACGATGAACGAAATTCAATCAATATCTGATATGATCATTCAATTTATGTACTCATATTCACCTGAAAATAATCAATGATTTGAGTATTCTCTTCCAAAATGCAGTTTTATTTCCACTCACTTTATAATATTATTCATTCTATATCCATTTCAGCTCACCTTCTTCTTCCATTTTGATGGCTATATCTTCTATCTTGCTTAGCTTATTCCATTGCAGACAATGGAACTTCACAATTACTTCCATTAACCAATATACATTCACATGAAAACAACATATCTCAACAAATGTGTGTGATTGTATGATACCTCGTCTAGAGTCAAGACTAGCCAATGAAAAAATACTTCACTCTTAGGCATGCATCTCTATTTGTGATCTTTCTCAGTTAACGTAATATATTTTTCAACACAGAACAAAAAAATCATGATTGACGCTTCCTTATCGCCTGTATAGGCCTGAGAACTACGTCACATGAGTAAATCACGCCCACTCTTGCGTGCGATGCGGACGGTCTATATCTGTAGTATCCAGATTGATTCAAAGAAAATCTGAAAGTTCTCGAAATGAATAAGGATTATCAGTTGACATGGTAACCATTGAAATTCCCTATGTGGGAAATAAACCCAACAAGCCTAGCCAATCGTTTCAAGACAAAAAAATCACACTACATTTCTGGAAGTAATCTCAGTTGATCTCCTGTTGTTTATAAACTGCAAAATAGAACTACGTCACACCGGATTTTCGGACCTCATCTGACAGTTTGGCCATTTTATCACGATAGGAAAAAGAAAGAGAAGGAGAGTTTTAGAATTTTTCTTGGCAGTTTGGATGTCGTAAGCATCAGGAAAGACTTCATTATGCAAATAATTTCACGACTTTGTCATTCTATTGATGAATGATGCCTGGTCTCAAGTCTGACAATGTAGGGTTGACCAGTTTGAGCTCGTTCAGTTTGTCTTCCAAGAGTCGTTTGTAGGGCATTATAGACGAGATTGCCGTTGAGCATCGAACAACACATTCGCTGGTCTGAACACATGAGTCATTTGACAAGAAGAGCATTATCTTATACATTCTATATTCTACGATACATCCTCTCGAGAGAAAATTTGATTATATTATACAATAGTCTGGCTGAATCAATTATCATATACTGCATAGTCGCATGGAGGGGAGCTTTCATTACCACTCTACAGTTACTACAGACAGCACAAAATATATCAATTAAGATTATACTTGAAAAAGACAAATTATTTTCTACCCATTCACTCTATCGAGATACTGGCCTGCTCAATATAAAGACACTTTTCATTTACTAATCAATACAACGACTGCACAGTACGCAAAATTAATTTACGGTTAAAAGAAACAGGATGACCAGATCCACTCTAAACAACAACATTCGAGTTCATTCATTCAAAAAAACTGTAACCGAAAGATCCTTCATGTGTTTCGGTCCAAAATTCTATAATCTCGTCCCAGCTGACCTTACAGACCTTCAAAAAGAAAGTGAAAAAGTGAAATTCCATGAGAATCGTATAATGAATTTTGCATCGTCATCTCGCTCAATGAGCTGGCTGTTCTTTGACTGCAACATAGGTAATTCTAAATTGGAATGGATCGATTTTAGTAGTAGATACACTGCAACCAGTTAGGATTCATTGTGCTTCGCAGATTCGTTTCAATCTTCTCCATAGCTGAATGTGATAAGAATACATTGGATTTCCCGACACAGCATACAAGTGCTGTCATCTTTCGAGCCTTCGATTCTTGAGTCCAGAACGTCACGTCTTGAGACTTTTCACAATGAGTTCGATTACACTTTTGATATTTCTCACCTGAAATTATCAGGAAGATCTTCTGCTTCCCACAATCCTTGTTCCCGTCAGTGCTTATCCCTCGATGCATGTATCGAGTTCCTGATCCTGGAAGTAAAAGTTTTATGACACAAAATGATCCTGGAACTATCAATCATTCGAGTTGATTATATATTTCATGCCAGTGTGTCTTTTCATTCCTGTTCTCCCGATGAACCTCTGCACCCAGAGTTCGATTACATTGTTATTTTTGCTTATATTGTTTATGCTCAGATGGCTGCTCGACTGTCTGTCCTGTTTCGAAGACGCTATATATTTTTCAATTGATCAAAGTATTTGGTACGGAACCTAAGTCTTCAACCTCGAAGTAGAGATATAATTCGCAAATGATATGAAAATCAGCTGATGTTGAAACATTCAAGAATGATATGATCTGCGTTAGAAAGCATCTACCATATTTTCATACCTTCACTGAATTTCGGATGGCTATTCGATGAATATTATATATTTACTCTAACATATATGTTCAATGTTACATATCTGTGGGGAAATACAAAGAACAAGGGGAAAGGCATCAGCCACCGACGTTCCTTCAGCATTTTTTACTGTAATAAAACTATTACATTAGTTTTTTCCGAGGGTCAGCTTCGTCCCTTGACGTAGTGACCGTGATGCATCAAGTAATATCAGTTGTCGGAGTGGAGAAGGTCTAGGGACCCCAGACGCCCATACATTTCAATATAAACTGTCACCGAGTGCGGTCACCTATTCTACTTTTTACGTGCTTTCATATCTGCCAGGACTGTATAATATTTTTCGCGCTAGGGGACTGAGAGAATGTTCGAGATAAATGACGAATGCGAAAAAAATTGAGCTGAGATTTAGCGTCTCAAGATGTGTTGAGCCAGATCATTTATCAATTGCGAATACAGAATTTGTCATGAGTGATGGCCTAGGTAGATAGTATACGGTGGTCTTATATAGACTATCATCCCCATTCTGTCTATTATTCGATGTTAAAAAATTATGGCCTGAGGATTAAATATGACAAAGAGGGTATAATCGGTATTCGTTCTACCACCAGTTGTTATGAGGACCAGCGTAATCCACAATCGATGGATAAACATATCCTACTAGTACATCATAATCATAATGATGATATGTGAATGAGTTTTCCAATCATTCATCTTATAAAATATTGCACTATTTCCACTAGGAGGCAATACTTCAATGACATCACATGCAGATCAGTTCACTAGTTGTCCTATCATGAAATATTTTTTTCTACCACTAGCCATAGAACTTACTATTGAATATCTACTCCTTTTCAAGATGTGGAGGGGTATTCTTTTACATCTCATCTTTTGACACGAAAGGAAAATATTCGAGAAACATCGTGTTAGCCAGCGCTGGAATATTTTGGGGAAAGGAGAAAGGGATTGAGTTTTCAGCATATCGCTGAACCCTCAAATCATCCTAAATAGTAGAAAAACTAAGAACCTAGAATAGTCGATTGATCAACCGTAAACCAACTGATATTTCCAACACGTGTATTCAATGTCACTCATTCTGGATTGTATTCCAATAATAACTGCCAAGGTCAAGGTACTAGTTTTCCCTTGGAATAGAAAAGAATTGCCTTCACAGTAGTGACAGATGTTTCATATTTCAGTAAGAATCAATATATTGAATGAAATTTCGGTTCATCATCATTACTTCCTATCATTCATCGAAAGTATCTACTTTCTCTATACAGAGAAAATAAGTTCCCATGCAGATTTGGTTATCAGCTCTATGAATAAATCCGTACTAATAAATATTATATAGAATGATGATTACGAAGGAATAACTGAAAATCCAAATGAGCTCCAGCATTGGATATTATTTTCCCAAATGAAATATCTCGCAGACAAACGGCTCACCTGCCGTTTTTTTTTCCTAGCTCTTAGTAATTTATAAGGTAAACAAGGAAACTTAGTAAGTAAGAGATACGTGAGCATATTGTTGACAGCTTCCCAAAATTATTGATTTACCTCATGAACAAACCCCGGCAATTAATCACAGTGGCATAGGACACGTGCCCTTCCAGATATTCCAGAAATAGTCGAGCTGAAATTGTCTCTTGGGATTTACGAGACTCCGCATATGTGGAGAAAGTTGACGACATAATAGATATGAGAGGGTTTGGTATGGAGTGCTGAAACATTTCGAATGAAAGAAGATACAGATTTATAATGTATATAAATAGGTATATCAGATATGTAAGACCGATCTATATAAATGACATTATTTGCAACTTTCTCACAGTTATTTTCACACTAGCACAATAATTACGGAAATACATACGGTCCTGCTCACCACATCGTCAGTTGGAATAATGGAGGAAGTATCAGACTGGTTTCTGGCAAATGAACTGTCTTTCAACTACTGTGAATCAAATAACATCCAATTCAGATCTCATAGAGAATTCGATAATGTCACTATCAATCTCGAACGAAACTCAACTGATTCTGTGAATTCAACTAGACAATAGACATCGTAAAGATTGTGAGTTGATCTGGTCGGATCATTTCACTGCGCTTCAGTCTGAATTAAGTAGGTCAATTTTTGCTCTAAATTCGATCGAGAGAAACACGAACATATCCTACTAGAGACCAAGAATATACTTTTCCAAACCATAACAACAATACCATTGTATTCAGGAATCAGTTCATAACCACTCACCCTCCAAAATGAAATCTTCGAATAACTTGCAATTCGAAGCAAGTTCGAAAAAAAAATTATAGCATCAACATGTTTATCACCTTCTAGATGAATATTTTTCTCAATTGAGGAATGAATTCGAGAAAAACATTATTAAAAACATTTGTAACATTGAAGCACTGTACCTCCGATCTATATCAGAGAATTTCCCTCATTTCGGTATCTTCATTATCACTTCAGTACATCGATTTGATGTAGGTACTGTTTGAGTGTTCGATGCTATGAATTGAGCTGGTATCAGAGCGAATATAGCATTGGTTCAAAAATAAGTAAACACAACTATTTTATTTCATATAAAGAGTATAACTTGTTTTGTTGAATCTCGATTTATTATTGAAGTATCTTTCCACCAATATCACAATCATTCATGAAGTATTCCACATCATTTATACGATTGGAGAAGAAAGAGCATCAGTTCGTTGGATGAACAAATTTTGGCAATGAAAAAGTTCTGAGAGAGGAATGTGAGTAACTATTATCAATCTGGAATTACACGAGAAATAGGATTTCTTAATTGAACTGAATATATTATATCGAACTTGTTCGTTTTAACGAGTTGAATATCATCAATTTCAATCACCATTTATATATTCATCAAATGACACCATACTATTGCAGAGACGAGATGGAATTCTTCATACAATCCTCATATATTCTTGATTCGGAAGTATTTTCAACAAAAGGAATCATCTCATTCATTCAATTTGAAGAAATGGTAATGTCGACGGGAATATTATATCTATTTGAACTGAGTGATATCTTTCTTTCCAAAACTATCGGTATCGAATCAATCAACTGATTCTGCTTTGTTCAAGATTATATATAGCAATCAGATGAAATATGTTCTGACTCATCCTAAGCTGATTATCATGATCAGGAAGATATTGGATTTGGAAGAAATTTCTATTATTTCTCATATCACTACAATTCAGGAATGTTCCTTTCCATAGTATATAACCATGATACTACTCAATAGATGGCTCTGTTTACAAATAACTGTTGGAGAGCGGTTCCAAAATATCAAATATTGGGATGGAATCATCATCGCAGAGCGAAATGATATTCCACCTTAATGACAGTTTCAGTTCGTTCATTGGATTCTAATATTTAGTTGACCAAGAGAAGTAATTCCACTGAATTGGAATGATAACATTTGTTCCATTCAATGATGAGCAATTTCATTCAAACCGTTCATCAAAGTTGATTCAACGAAATATTCACTTCACTGATTCTGAAGTGTGTATCAATCTAAACAAGAGATTGTCTTGATATGATCATTAATGTGGTTGATTCAACCATTTTTCACTTTCTGATCAACGAAATAACCACTTGAATGGATTCATTATTGTATCAAATTGATGGATACATATTGCTATGACATAGAATTCGGTCGATTCATCCATTTTCCACATTTCAATCAGCAAAATAATCGATTGGATCACACCAAAATCTGCATGGAAATAAAGCATAATGTGGTTGATTGAGCATGATATACCGTTCATCCAAAGTATATTTAGTTGATCGAACCATTGAATTTACTCTCCGAACAAGACCGTTTCAACAGTAGTAAATATTACTTGAATCAACGATTTCTCTCTTTTTATGTATACCGGCTGTCCTAGATCTTTCAGGCCAGCAGATATTTCAGTTATTTGCTGAGAAGACAATTGAAAAAAAAACGTGTCGTAAGAGAACATCAGCTCGTTCATGCATTATAGCAAAATCCACCCCCTGGCAAACAACCACAGAGAACCCGCCCTCAACTTTTGTTGTCCAAATTGCACCCCCCTGTTCGTTTTGGTTCAACTCACAGCCCGTTTCATTTCTCATTCAATGATGTATTGTATGCAGAATTATCGCAAATAAAAATACAAACTGAATATGAACTATGAGCTCATCTGTATTTTGGATGATTCATTATACTATAGAAATTGTCCAAAATGTAGGCCAGCACTTGCCACACATGCATCATGTCGCCGAATCAACGCGCGATTACAGAAAGCTCTAATCTTTTCCACAGTATTGGTATCACAAGCCTCAGAAATTTCCTGGGTCGAACAGATCTACTCATTCCACTCTACCCACTAACGAATTCAATTTTCTCAATTCTAAATTTTCACAGCTACATATCATGATGTATCGTTGAATGATGTAGAATGAAATGGACTGTAGTTGAAACAAAACAAACATGGGGTGCAATATTAAGAACGAAAGTTAGGGGTGGTTTTGGTGATGGTCACCTATTACGACACGTATTTGTTTTCCAATTTGTTTTTCTGCATATAACTGAAATATCTCCTGGCCTGAATGCTCTGGGAAACCCAGTATAGCGATGCTTCCCTGGTTCATCCACAAAACAGCTTGAGTCCGTAAGGATCATGCGATATGAAACAGATAACAAAGTAATATATCTTTCGCTCTCACCACTCGATCCAAGCTTCCTCAGCCATGGCCTCCGGCCGGAATCCAGAATCCTGGATCTCCTAGATATGCTGTCGTCCAGATGAGATTAGGCAAGAGTGCTTGCGGCGAGTTCAGATAACGTCCGACGCTAATCCGAATAACAACATTAAATACGACTCCAATTTGCCGCCCCGCGGGTTACCAACGATTCCTGGCGGCCGCAAACCAGCCAAGGACTGATGCCTAAGAAATCCCTAACTAAATTGCGCGTCCCTAAATGAACGACGATGTACCTACAACTACTGCATAGTCCTTGGGGTGAGTATTTCCGCAATAAATGGCACTGTAATGGGACCAGCAAGATTCAACCCGAATCATTATAAACGATTTTCGTTGAATTGGGAGGATCACAGCAAAAAAAAAATTGTTGGACCAACGATACATTTTTTGTTGAATAATATCATTGTACCGTGAAACCAATTTTCGCTTTAGGGAAACCAAATGGATTATTATTTCAGTGAATCCTATCTTTCAATCGACAGGATATTTTATTTGGAGTTTCAGCGCGAATGAACAAATGTTCATTTCATCCAACAAAACTCTTGGTTGACCCCAATCAATCAATAATGACTGGAATATAGTTTTGATGTTCGATTGATGGCAGGCATTCTGTTCATTCGTTATCATTATAATATTTGTGATCGTTGGTCGACAAAATCATTCTATATTAATAATTTTTGTTCTGCGTGGAAAGTTACGTGTTATAGCTATTGCCATAGTTACGGTTAATGATTTTAATCAGAGAATTACAGTTCCAAAGATTTCAGTAATCGTCTGATATCTGATATGGTGCATGATCAGATCAGAACTAAACTATCCAGTTTCTTCTGAATACTTCTGGAATTCATTATTCATCTCAATGAAAACAGGAAGTTGTACTGAGAGCAAATATTGTGAAATCAATCACCTGATATAGGTATTCCTACATCTATTTTGTGAGGATCCAAATGAGGATCCATTCATCAGAATTTAATTTTGAATTTGAATCATCGAAGCGTAGAAGGTCATCATTCATATATTTTTACTTTCCTCTTCAATTCCGAGAAATGTAATTCAGTTCTAGACCAGCTGGGAGATCAGGATCAGGAAATGAAGAAGAATTCCACGGAATTCCACCTAATATATACATTTTTTCCTGTTCTATCGTTGGCGTTGTGGATTCAATAAATTTTGGAATGTAATTTCATTCTTTTTGAATCGAATCATCGAATGTTTGTAATGGAACTCACATTGACACATGTATCTGTCACATGGTTCTGATTGTACCAAATATTTATATATCTTCGAAACCGACTGTGCTCATTTCTTCTTAGTGCCGTAACTAATGAGCGACGCAATATATTTCGAATTTCGTAAACATGTTATCCTTCAACCCCCCTAAACTAAAAACTAAAATAACTACTTGTCGGAAAATAAGTCTCGTGTTCTCTTATTAAACGGTACTTGCTATACATATAATATCAGCGTTTCATAAGAATTGTCGAGAGAAGAACGTCGTCATTCAGTTGCATCACTCACACCAATGACTATCAAATTGTATTCCGTAGACGCATTTATGCACTTTTCCTTGATTGAGATTGCAATTCTCTGATTGAGATACTTTCTTCGATATAATTACAGTGAGTATCGTAAGGAACATCAAATACAAACCAAACTCTGATTAACAAAATATTTTCTACTGTGTAGCGAGGAAACCGTGTCTGGTAACTTCTGGACGGTTTGCAATTCCCCAAATCTTCCGGAGTAATATTTCATGAGCGTGAGCGACAACAGCGACCCCTTCAAGGTGGCTGGTTTCTCGTCTGAAACACCGCAGAGCCCAAACTAATTAAAGTTCTGGCCCGCTCGTGGTGCATAACCGGAGAGCAAGGAGCAAACATATAAATTACTTTTAATTACAACAAAATTTTATAATTTGTACTTGCCCACTCTTGATTAATTAACCTGCGAGATTAATGGCCGCTGTGAATTATTAGGCGCAAAGTGGGAAATGAATATATTTTGGGAATTTTCTTCGAATAATTCAACTTGAATTGTTGGGATATCAAGATAGTGTTGCCTAAATGTAAAACCAACCACATGTTTTGCTCATTACTCTGCAACATTTCCGATAATCATGTGTATAGTCAAGGTGTGATGATTTGACACTCTGATCACCTGTAAAAACCAAGAGATTCTCTTTTTCTGCTAGTGTCACTCAGCAGCATGCCAATATAAATTACAAAATGAGTATTTGATGAGGTTTCTTACATCAAAGTTTCTACTACTCTCTGGTTGGAAATATCTGAGAGATTAGAGCATTATCTTCAATATATGAGCATACATATTTTTTATAAAGTTCGTATGACATACCCTGTATAGTTTCTCATTAACATTTTTCAATTTTTTTTGGTAAGTTATTAGAGAGACTTTGAACTCTCATATTAATAACAATAACGAAGTGAATTTATCTATGCATACTGCCTAATTAAAAATAATGGTGAAATTTTTGCTAAACATCTCTCGGAAAACCATAATATCTTAGCAAGGAAAGCTTTCGGGACAGTGTCTTATGGTGAACTATAAGATGAACAATATAATGAAAGTGCTGGTGACGGAGGTTTTAGAATTGTTTCAAAAATATCTCTACCTATCTAGGAATCAATAAGTGAGAAAATTTGAAGGAACTTCGACTGGAATTGGAAAATGCGGAACAATATAGAGTAACGGTTAGATGAAAACAAATCGGAACTAATTATGGAAAAAACAAGGGGGAGCGTCTCTTCCACAAAAGTGATTACCTAAGTTTTGTGATTCAAGGCATATGAGAGAACTGATTCAATATGAAACCACTCTAATATGTTAACTATTACTTGTAGCTGTTTCGAATTATGCATTCTCGAAAATTACAGTTTCCATGAGCGGTATTAGATGATGTTGAATATTCAAGTTACAACAGAAGAAAAATATTCCTGAGAAATCATTTCGCACGCTTGGTGAAATTTTTGCTTCGTTATTTCTTATACGTTATACTCACAGACTTCTTTGGAATTTCTCTTGAACTAGATACGATCTAACAGCGTTCATTATTCAAAATAATCCATGATGTTGGTGGCATCCTCCCCAACCGGTATATCGAAATAATACTTCAAATTCATATTGTGTCGATCGAGCGGCAAAAGGGCGGCTCGATGAAAAGATTGCTGGAATTGATGGGCTCTCACCGAAGCCCTTATATCGAAGTCATTTGCAAATGAACATAGCTTCCGTCTGGCAATCGTTAGGGGCATATTCAGTGGGAATAATTTCGGGAAATTATTTCTGTGCAGACTGGCTCACAGTGCGCAGCCAAGATGTGTAAATGCATAATTGATCTGGAGCCTCTTCATATTAATCAACTGATGAATTAGTTCTCTGGATGAAAGCAGAACTCCCTGAATAATTCAGAGTTTCGGTTGTGCAAGCATCATCTTGCTATTCATTGCTGTTCGCATATATATTCGGATGAACTGAGTAACTAACAAGGATTGGATTCATCAAGGAGCTCGTGGAATTTTGATATTACACAGCTTCTCACTAACTGCATTCTATGTATGTGATCATAAAGAATATCACCTTGTTTTTGGTTACAGGGTGTTACCATATATCCCAAAAAATTATCAAATCAAAAGTTCCATATGAATCTTCAGCACTTCAGAATATAATGTGTGCAATATTTCATTATTCTGTTATGAAAGTATAAGCGTCCAATTATTTGAAATATAAAGATGGATGTCCACTTACATGATTGGCCACGTAGGAAAGACAATCGATAATGACAAAGTCCCAGCACCATTTTCGGCATTCACTAATGTTTGAGTTGATGTATTGGTTATAAAATCAGATATGCTCGCCACACCTCTTATTCTCTCTAGTGAAGTCTTTCCTGATGCTTACAACCTCCAAACTTTCAAAGAAAATTCCAACACCTTCCTATTCTCCCAAAATTCCACCGCTGGCTAACACGATGTTCCTCGAACATCATAGGTTTCCCTTTCGTGTTGTCCACAGATGAAAAAAAAGTGATTTTTTCTCACTCAGTTGTTTCACACTGAGTATATTCAATTTCATATATTGGAGCATGTGGAAGAACAAGCGATGGTGGACCCTTTGGAAACACATTGATTTATTGATCAGCACACACACTTCGGTCGTGTCATAATGATCAAGTCAGTATCCATACCTTGAGACCATGATCTCACCAAAAGCAGCTAGACACCTATAAGGTGAAACTACTTTGAATTCAACGAAACTATGGAATCCGAGTGTTTCCTTCAGTCACTTCTCATCAGGTCACCAGTCAGGAAATATATATCTACATGTATAAAGAGCTGATGGGAATAATAGGGTGAACTATGGATATTCCCTAGTGAGTGCATAGAACAAACTTTTCAATAATCAAAAGAATTAATCTAATACTTGACTAATCTTAGTGATCATGTTATATCAGGAGGCAGGTATTTGAGTGAATTTCATCGATCGTACCAAGTCCACAGGCAAAACAGGCAAGAGTTTTTAGAGAAATGATTCCATCTTCTTGTGTCTTCTGCGTAAGTGAAATGCCTATGCGGGATTGATTATCCCAGCCCTGACGTTTACTTGAAGTAGTCGTTACAATGAACAACAAAGCATTCATGTCTGACCATTGAGAGAATCATGGAAGTTTCAAAAGAATTCATGTGTTGGGCTGAGACTTTCTGAAGACCACCTAAGACTTACTCTTATAATCCAGACGATTTCTTTTAGTTGGTCTTTTCAGTGCCAACAATCCTCTGCTTTCTTAGCTTAATTAGAATTCAAACTTCTGGCGCTTTCGACGTTCTGGCTCTTTTATGAATAAAAACTCTAAGGTCATTCCGGAAAATTGAACGAGGCGTTCCACCTTCCAGATTACGAAAACGGTCAGCACTATGGTAATCAAGCCATTTTCTAGGACGGTCTTTTTGTATATAAATGGAAAGACCGATTCATGCTATATTTTTAATTAGTCGAGATGGAAGTCGGGCTACTAAATCAGGAGTTGCACTGTCGTCTGGGGGAACGTTTCTACGCAGATTGCCCTTGTGGCTTGAGGGATTTGCGTGAAATCATAAAATAAGCAAACCGATCTCGTATAATTTCCCAATTCCATGAATCCCAATCTCGTCATTGTTGTCGTGATGTCTATACCATTACTTCCTGAGTCATTTCGTAATTAATGCATGCTGATCATCAGGGGCTAGCAGGCAAGTTCATGAATGTCATGGGAAAATTATACAAAAATTGACATTCGATGATGTGAGCAGCGATGATATATGAACTGTTTTTCCTTCCAATAACTATATATTCTATATACTCCAAATATTCTATATAACTATATATTTTGATTGAAGACACAATGCATCTTCTTTTCTACTCATGTAATAATGACCAGAGAATAGCACTCGATATTGAAACGATGAGTTTCAATCCAGCAAAAATAAGGATAATGAATTGCTGACTCATAGTAGAAGAATTAGAAATCATCACATTGCATCACAAGGGAGAAGAAAGAGGAAAACTTGGATGAATGGTGGATGTACTGATATATTGAGATTTATTATAGATTTTGATTATATGAATTCGAATGTATTCCATCACTCTGAATATAGTTTATTTCCATAAAGGTTCTTGGTCAGCAATATTTAGAATCCATGGTTCATAAGCAGCATGGGACATCGACATCGCTCATTGAGAAATGGAGATATAATAATAATAATAATACTGATGATAATGATGATGATAATCTTCATTGCACTATGTTACCTGAAATATTAAAAGAATGTACAAGTCAGTCGAACAGAAATGTGATAATAATTCATAACATACGAACATTTCATTTCACTTATTTTCAAATCATTTTCAATAACGTCTACTCTATTTTTCAGAAACGAGGAGAGAAAATCCCACAAAAAGCTGGAAAATGAATGTACCACCTCCTCGAAAAACTTACAGACAGTATTTTATTTCGCAGATGAATAAGTGATATATTTTTGGTCATTTCTTTTGAAGAATAGATTTGATTTGGTATTTGAATCGAAATGGTTGTTTTTTTGGTCCAATTCCGGTTATATCTCCTTATCACCACATCCTCACTTTCATTTGATCAGAGAATACATTTTGAATATAACTGAAAAGTATGTTCAATAATTGATCCATTTAATATCAAATCGATGATGTTTCATTGAATTTCAAGTCCCTACCTTGTTTTGATAACAGTTAGGAATTGATTGATTCTGAGGTTCCATTTGAAGAAATTCTTGTCCGCCGAATAACATGGGGAGTATACATTCCTGTACAGTGTGCTCTAGAAGATGATACATTCCTTCGATAGAATATAAACCTCCTCAAAATGAACAATGTACTGAGGAAATTACTCAGAAAGTTGAAATTTCAAAGGAGATAAAATTGTCCTTTTCATGGAATCGAATTAACGGTCTTGGTAAGTTCGCGTGTGATGGGTACTTTTGAGTATTTACGTTGTCATTGCATTTTCCTACTTCACTAGAACCGCGGAAATGTTCCTGAAAGGAAAAATCATCCAAAGCCGCATCTATTCGCCAATTTCGTCAAAATGTACGAGTTGTTTGATGGAAATTTACTTTGGCCAAATGTACCAATGCATCGTTCCACTGATTCAAATTTTATGAAAGAGTTAATAATTCTTCATTTCAACTTGTATATTTGCGCGCTCTTCTGTGATATTTTATATCTATCATTAATAAATTCTACACCCTGTTACGGAAACGTTCAAGGGCCTATATTAATTTATTTTTATTTCTCGCTTGGAATTTCACTGAATTCCGAGATGCAACTCGGAATATTATATTCAAAATTCCGAGTAACAACTCGTAGATAATATTCCGAGTTGCATCTCGCAATTTCGTGACATTCCAAATTTCAACTCGGAATTTTAGAGAGGAATGAAAATAAAAAAAAATATTGGCCCTTCTACACTCACGTACCCTGTCGAAAACGATGCTCCACGTTCGAGAAATACACTGAAGAAATACATGATCACCTTCACATTTCTAATATCCGATTCTATCATATGAAAATTTCGAATGCTAGTGATTTAATGTGTCAGGGATATCTTTTGTGACAAATTTGACAAACAGACTCTTTGGAAGTGCGCATATTCATTTCAGCAGATTACCTTACTCTGCTTCCAGATGCAACACGATCGATTCACTTCTTGGTATTCATTTTATATTCAAGAAATGCTACAGAACGATAATGAATCTCAATGAATGCAGTTCACCGGAATGAATGTGTAGCACATAATTTTCAAAGAGATCTGTTGCGAAACTTTTCAGTTCTCATTAAAAACAACAACTACTTAATTTTTCTCGATTGGCTTCTGAGACAAGACCGAGACTACTCTCTACAGCTTTTCAGCGAACAAGATGCTGGAGAAGGCAACCGGGGCGGGCAGATATGGTTATTTTATTTCGCGACATTCCCTATCTCGCCCATAATTTGTGACGCTATGAGAATTTATTGTCTTTATTTTGCGAGCCAATTAATTAATTCTCGTCCGCCATGTTAGTTCTGTAGTAACAGAAGCGAGGAGGCCCATTATCCAAGATTGCGATGGCTTATAGCGCGACACCGCCTATAAATCTCTGTTCGGGATTCTAATATTCACGTTCTTGGCGATATACAGCCACCCCCCACCCCGATTTGGGGATGCGGCAACAATGTGGGCATGTTTCGCAAGGAACAATTATTTCATCATGTGATATAGTACTCACTCAAACTAACTTCCTGCACAATCCGATTTTCTTTTAGTAATTCCTACGTTTTTGAAACAATTATTTAACTTCGCTATTTTCATAGAAACGAACAGATCTAGTGACATCATTAGTCGCGCTATTCGGCTGCCACCCCCGAACACCCCAACAGAGATGAACTGATAGACTGACCACCCAGAAATAATACGAAAGTTCCTCATTCATTACGACATACGTTTCGATTATATTTGTATGTCATACCTCATAGTTTCTGAAAGAGAGAACGATTACTTCGTATTCGTATTCCGATAGGGCAGTCATTTGAAAATAAAGCATGTGAGGTAATCTTGATAACATGATGTTTTGTATGAGAACATCCTTCCAGAGGTGGTTATTGGGTGGTACCAAATTCTTCGACATTGAATTGTGATATGTAGTTTGTTGTTTGAAATGATACGTAAATACGTCATTTTCACACCTTAACTTGTGGATTGTACAATTTCATCAGAATCTTTGAAACGGGTGGGCAATTCCAGTCCGATATCTATGCCAGATAGGATACGAAATCTGCCAATCGCAGGTCCTGCACTAACCGTCACCAATAAACGAACCATCGAACTCACTGAGAATGGGTTAGAAAGCGACCTTCCAGGAGGCTTAGGAAGCTTGAAGACATGTTATAGAATGACATGTTAATAGAAACTGAGCTTCCATGATTCATCGAAGTTTCTGTTCATTTAGTCATGTGTAATCCCGGTTCGACCATTTTGCTTCTTTTATTTTTTGATTCGAATCAAACATCACAACTACAGGAACGGGTGTACGTATATTTCTAAAGAAGGATAGATTTACTGAAACAGGATTCATGCTGGAGAAACTGCTGTGGCTCTACGGTTATATTACTAAAAAATGATGAATAACTTAGCACCTGCACACTTTTGTGAATTTATGAATTTGAATTCAGATATTCATGAATATGCCACAAGATACAACATGAATATATGTATGTATGAAGAACGAAAAAGAGAAGTACGATGAACTCCCTATTTTTCGAAGGCTTTGCTTCACACACGAATCCTCAGACGGAATTATATGGTCCAATGGGCGTTTTTGATGAACACTTGGTGAAATGATACATGAAGCATATGATTTCTGGTAGAATACTTCCATAGTGTTATTTTGTATCGTTTCGTAGTTAAGCCTATAGCATGCATAGTATTTCATAGTAATTTTTATTGAACTAGAGTTGTTTGAAGCCAAGAAGGCTGATCACACAATGCCCAATGCCCACACATGAAAAAAAAATATTTTGATGTTATACTGTAATGGAATGTTTGATTATCCCATTTGGAATGCATTTGTACTTGGAGATGTGCATATTTAGTGATCATTCTCAATATCATTGTTGATGTGATAATGTGCAATCTTACATGAATCATTCTCCTCGTTTTTATTTCTCGTGAGTATTTGAATTTTCTACTTTCATTGAATAACAAAATTTCATTGTAGTTTAGGGTCACATATTCCAAATGAAGATTATTCTTCTTCATTTTGTAATATACAATCGTGAGAAATACAAGCGCATTGAATCGTGAGTTGCAGAAAGCAAAATATTCTAGCACGATTGTTACAAACGAAACTCAGGTGAAACCGGATTTGCTCGAATCAGCTCAGAGAGCTGAGTCGATTGATAAAATTCAGCGAGCAGCTCCATGGATTCAGTCTTTTGGCTACGAGGTAACAGTTCTTCCAGTAGCCAATGGAAGCAAGTCATCAACAACAGATGCACACGTTTCCACTCGGAGATGAAGGCGATCATAAAGTTATATCCCTTCTTGAATAACAGGAAAGTATCAGTTTGTTTGTTACAGAATGGGGAATACTCACCAACCGGATACCGTGGCTCCAAGAAATCTTAATCGCACAGAGCCATAAACGCCTAGAGGACGATTTACGATCGCATTTGCATGTGTAGCTCGATTAGCATAAGTCATAACGCGAGCTTGAACAACGAATAAACGCATAGGCGGCCCTGAAGTGGTGTCGAGGTGAATATTTCTCTAAGAACTTTCCTATGTTTCGGAGGATCTTCGGAATTCCTCAAATCACTACTCAGTTACTCTCAATAAAAAATGATGAAATTATTCACGATGTCTCCATACCTCGTCGATGATGTTGTTCGCTTCATGAATGAAAAGTAATCAGGTCAAGTATGCTCGATGAAAATTTTCGAAAGAAAAATTACTGGAATCTTCTGAGTCCACTCGACATATTCCCTTCTCAATCGTAGTTCTTATCTTACCATCAACCCTTTACCCTTTCATCGCTGTCTATGCTCAGGCACCTGCTCCTAGTGGGTGGGAAGAAGAAAGTTATACGTACGCACCGCACGGACTAGAGTGAGCCTGGAGGCACAGGTGGAGTGATCAGTTGTAGGAAATTAGCACTCCATCATTTCGGCTGAACACCTTACTTCCACCTACGCTCTCGGGTGTATATTATTGTATGTTAATCGGTAGCTGCCAGTACTGGTTGAAATTGATCATCGTTGTATGAATTCACTTCATTAAGAAGACTATAGATAGCAAGAACATAACACCTCGTTTCAGAGGGATTCTCTAAATGACTTGAAATCTTTTGGAAAAGGTAGAAGTCATACTCTTCTGCAAACGAATACAGTAAGAAATACGAAGCAAAGCGTACTTTTATGAAATCAGAAATTGATTGAAACTGTACCATATTCATAACATTTCACCAAATCTAGATATCATCAAAGGTGCCATCATTGGATTGATAAAAACTGATAGGTTTTAACACTAACGATCCTTATTCACAGCAATATAACATTTGTGGCAATTGAAGAATTGAAATAAATGATGATAGTTTCCAAAACAAAATATCCTAATTCCCCGAGCTTCACCTCGAGTTTCACCTTTTCTAGGATCAGGTTTTTTTCACGAACTTTCAACTTGAATAGATTCAAAAAGTCATCGAACATTGATTCACCTATTTTGTAAACGTCAGTTCATTCTTTTTTTTTCAAAATATTCACCCCCAGTTGAGATATGATGTTTATATTTCTGGGTGACATTCATAACATACTACATAATCAACGATATATATTTTCTGTCCGAGGGTTGGTTGTTATGCGCACATTTCAGGAATTCTTACTATGGATGCAATTCCTAGTATTCTCTCACAGAAAATCACTCGAAAAATTAAATTTCTTTAAAACAGCAAAGAAAGGCTGAATGATTTCATTAGAAATTATAACACAACAGTTTCTCAGAGAAACCTGGGCAGTACCTTTTCCGATCTTTCATATCACAAGAGTTCGGAATCAAAGAACAACATGTATGTTCATCATCTCCTACCTATGGTATCAAAGTCTGAAGACTGAAGTTATTTAAGAAACCCCGAGAGCAAAGTGATGTTCTTGATGAGTACTGATTCTCAAGATATTTCTATTTTTTTCATGAAAAATTATATTATGTGTTTTTGAAATATCTATATATAATGTACTTCCGCCATTGTGTTATTTCATTTGTTAGTATCATTGTCTGAAATTGCATTGTTCTAATAGTGTAGCATATCGTTCATCAACATTTTGTTTTATTTTTGATACATATTCTATTTGTTGGGCAATAAATGATATTCTCTCAATTTTTGTAAAAAAATTTACAGTTCTCTAGAACATGAAATTTGCCTTTGCATGTACCGGATCACGAAGAACTCTACCGATAGTTCTCAGTGCAGTATATACAGTGGAAAAACCAATGAGTCACTGTATGTTATTTATTAGATGTTCGAGAAGAATATTCAAAGAATTGAGTGTTCTCAAAATTTTTCCTTTCCATATTTTGAAAAGATTCCTCTTGAGAAAAAGAAAGAACAGCAAAAAAATCACTCATTATCGAGTTTTTAAACCTAAACCTACTCAAAACTGGGGGAAGTTGATCAGTTCGGAAGAATATTTTCAAGTGACTGAGTTCTATTTCACTTCTACTAATGACTACAATTCACTCAATTTGGTCAGATATTGAGAGATTGATATTGTGTGATATTTGAAACAGAAATCACTTGTTCTTTCTTCAAAATCGACAATGTCGTTCCTTATTAAATTCACTGTGACTTTCGGGAAAGAGACGAAAAGATTCAGTCGAAGAAATTTCAGAAGAACCAAACAAGAAATTAATAATTTGGAGGGCTTGGATATCATTCTTCCTCATTTCAACAGGGCGCATATATAAATTCATTTCATATCAGGTTGACAATGACGAAATTGTGAGAAATATCTGAACTGTTCAATTAGGACACCTGACTTCAGCAGAAAGCATAGATTCTACACGGAACTGAACATCGTATACGGTTCCCATGTTTTACTTTGCATATTATAGCGATTATTAGAATTGTCTATTTTCAGGGCAGTAGACCGAGACATGTTGTTTTGCTATGACATGATATACACATTTACTATCGGCAGTTATAATAGGAAGCACAGCTCTGTGATTCTACGGACAGCAATAATAATAGACCCGTGGCAAAGGTGAATAAACATGTCCTACACTACAAGATACCGTATTTTGTTGATCCGCATGATATCGAACTTCTTATGCATATTCATGAGAAATATACAGTATTATGTGAGATATATTGTGTTTCAACTAAACTCAATTTCGAGTTGAAATGAAGTGAGTGGTGATAATAGGAACAAATCGTTTCTCAGGCGAGTCGTCACTGTACATACACATAGTGTTGGGTATAATCATAAATAATAATTTTTATTATTTGAAACTTCTACAATTATTCATTTACGAGACGAGCTTTTGATTCGAAAAATTTCAAATTTGGAAATGTAGGACGGTTCATTATATTTGTTTCTGTACTTCGTTTAGTTTAGTTTAGGTTTGCCGGTGGAATTTGATGCCCTTCGATATTTTCATGATCATAGTGAGAGGACATACAAAATCAATCATAGTTATTCATGCACCATGCAAGATCATGACACTCAAGAGTTTTTCGATATTAGTATATTCATCTATAAAGATTACAAACAGGTTCATATAAACCGGATACTATCCAAATCAGAAAAACTAGTGTTGTTCCTTCCCTCATTGGAACCAACTGGGATCTGATCAAAATGGGGAAGTATATTGTGTGGACGAATGAGTTGAAAAAAGAAATGATAGAATCTGGTCAGGTAATATTGTTAGATAACCATAGAAGTGCATCGCACTATGGTGTGTTCATATAACCGTATCCAAGGTATCGAAAACGAATGATATACAGGTGAGAAACAAAGAGTTCTTTCATCATGAATGAAATCTTCCTATCAAATCAACTATTTTCTATCTCATCTATCCATCCATGCTATCTTGCATGCTATATTGTGAAATGAGAATTTCTGACAACAAAATGCACAAAAACATATAACACTTTGTAATCATTATTTTTCGATAACTGTCGGAATAACCTCTGTAGGTTGTGGTCTAGAAATAAGGATACGGAAAAATCCTGTACGTGTGATCAAGAGTTATCAAACTTGTTCATGATTCACACGATTTCAGAGCAATATTTGCGATATCATATGATGAATGTTATTACTCAATAATCAAAATTCCCCTTTCCTTCATAGAATATACGGGTTGACTGACTTCTGATGATTCTGTTACGATTCAACGTTGTGATATTGATTTTATCTTCCGACGTTTCGTATTTGTGCAACAACAATCAACTTCAACAAATACGGTTCTGATTATGTGTTTATAGATTCTGAAAGCTTCCCTCAATCTAGTTTTATCCATGTATCATACAACGTGGTTTGGATGGGTTTTACCTAGTTTGACATACTTAATCACTTTTTTTCAAAACTTCAAGTCAAAAGTATTATCAATTCCAATTGTTTTGATGGAAAATGAGTCCACAATGCATGATCTTACAGTATCAAGTATTGATTGAGGTGATACTGAATATTGAAGGAAAAAATTACTCCACATATTATTTGAATTAGTGAACGCACAAAATGAAAACAAAATTTTCGTAAGTAGTGGGCAAACTTCAGGAGAAAAAAAAACAAACGATGATGTCTGGAACTAGTAGGAAACATATTCAAGTCACTCTGGATGTTCCATGGGTACATCCAAAATGAAAAAAGCTCTCAGAATCTGTGAGTACATATTCAGGAACGTATATTTGGAAAAAATCAAGCGATTTTGGTTTCACGAACACAAAACGTCAGAGAAAGTATAATCAACATCACCAAGTTGAATCATATCAAGAGTTGCTACGGGGAAGTATAGTCAGTTCCTCTTATTCATTTCTAATAATAACGTTGAAAAATGATAGATTTTTCGAAGAGTCACCTTTTTATAAAACTGAAGAACTTTTCGATTTCGAAATCCACATGATGTATATTCTCATCTTGAGCTCAGTGTCCTTCATGACACAAAAATCCTTGGTTTTGAATAAAAAAAAATATCTATTCACCGATTGGTCGACATAATGATAGTGCCTACCTTCTTTGTGGGGCGTATGTATCAACAATATTCTTGTTATCGTTCGAAGACATAATCATGAACATTCAATGTGGTTTTCTTAGCCTTCTTACTATTTTTACTGGTAGCATTCACAAAGTGTAAGAGAAACGGTATTTTTAAATTTCTTTGTTCTAGACATATTTCTACGTTTAAGTAAGTAGTTATGTAGTTATATGTCTGAATATTTCTCGTCGAAACTTGAGAATGCGATGTTTGATTGCTCTCCTACCTTGAAGAGCAATGAAAATAGTGATATGATTAACTGATTTGAAAAATTCTGAATTCTCAATAATAACAAAGTTATTGAGGGTGGGCAGTTAATTTGGATAACCCTCTATTCGTATGTAGTCCAATCAATGTCTCCTCTAGCTGCAGATCATCAATGAGAATGTATACGCGAGGTAGGAAAACAACTGTGAAAATATATACCTTGTCGATCGATGCTTCTCAGCAATTTCTATAACATACATAACCTTCTGGAGGAAGATAAATATCCAACGAAGCTCATTCTGCAAAAAATCCGCTAAGTAAAACCATATGTGTGTTCCGGGAGTGAGCACAGATAAGCAGGTTAGACGTCCCGAGGGTCCTTCCGTACTGAGAACTCGATCGTTCTTTCACTTACTCCGAGAAAATATAGAAAATTTGCGGCGGAGTGGGTCTGAAATTTTAAAATCCTCGAGAAGAGCGCTCAGATATTCCATTTTGCGGGTCCAATATACGTAGAGAAAATATCGGCCAGCATCTGAATGATATTCATAAATAAATGAATCGAAGCAAACCGTGTCTCAGGGTGATAGATCGGGGTTTCTCGCAAAAAAACGTACGTAGAAGATATTCCCTTTGAAAACTTTGATACGTCATGATAAGAACTGAATTATAGGATATCAATCGGATGTATGTATCGATATATATCATGCTATGATATCGAAGTTACGTTCATCAGATGTATATGTACTACAGACTCATTTTTCGATATCAAGTAAGTGTAGCAATATGACACTGACAATCTATATCGATTTTGACGTCTTTTATGTTGAGCAATGGTAACCATTGGACGTCGATTCCTTTATCTCATTCATATAACGATTGCTATGAAGAATCTGAAGAATCGCATCACATCTGGACCTGAATGGATTTCCTGATGAGCATAAGAAATATGAGTACCTACCTATAATAGGAGGTATAAGAAGGATGAATTTTTCAAACAATTCTGTGATTGGCCATCTATACATTCAAATAGGTGATTCAAATATGATATAATGAGATCGAAAAATAGTGGCACTAACAGGTCAAGCTTTCATTCATACTCAACTGACTTATTGACATAACAGAGATATTTCTCTGCTGTTGACTAACAAGTTGCTTTGAAATTCGATTCATTTCAGTTGTCCGTACCTCCATTGCCACAGAGTCAACAGAACTAGGAATGGCGTAAATTACTGTGCTCCAAAAATGTTCAATCTACTTTCCCACGTATAAAAGATCTTCTATTGAATATAATAAAATTAGGGAGTATCTTATGAGAAAGCATTTTATTGTACAGAAGAATATTTCAATAATAATTTCTAAGACATGTAGCATCACCGAACCTGTACAGTGTTACCAAACGATACGACAGTGATTTGAGCAAATTATTTTATGTTACCATTTAATTTATATATGACTGTATGTTTATGTTTAGTTTCGGCTGAGTAAGTTATGTCCTATTCAACTGTACTAGACTTGTAAACTTTTGTATTAGCACCAAATATGGACTACTACTACTACTACTACTACTATGAGGAAATGACGCAAATTTTAATGGATACGGAACGCTATATAATATGCCGGACTTTTTCGAAGATAATACGGATTATCTGGAGCTTCTTTGGGAATGTGTGAATCGTGTAGTGAGAGCTTTGCCATTTGCAGTCGCTAATGGCAGCACATAAGAGCGGTAGCGTCCACTGCACAAATCCTATTTATTCACCGGCCGCAGCTGGAAAATGAGAAAAAAGTCCGGGAGATTCGCTTCGATGGGCGGGTTGTTCCCCGTCTCTGCCATCAAATATTCATATATTTGTTCTGTGAGAGTACAGGCAGCTTCATAAGAGAAAAGCGAAAGGAATTGCATTATTTGTGCGATATGAATATTCCTTAACTGCAAAAACTGACTGAATTTGTTGTGATGTTCTTGGAATAGTATTGGAATAACATCAATAATAATCGAGAACCTTCATGATCAGAAATATTGCAGGCTGTATGAATTATTTTCAGCAATCGTTAATGTTTGAGGGTATTGTGACATTTTATTGACGTTTCATTCACCAGCCAGAGCTATCTCAAGTGAATGATTTTTCAAAACATGCTTGTATATCAGCTTCCTTTCCATGAACGGAAAGAGTATTCGCTGATTCAACAGAAAGTTTATCACTTTTTCAGTTCGAAGAACGAAAATATAATCAGGAAAGTTTTGATACGGATTTTGGCAACTTCAGGTAACAGTTTGGTTTGGGTTCTTCTATAGGAGGTTGTCAACCCAGTACAAGTTCAAAATAGAGTTTTCTGTTTTCTGAATAATCTCGTGGCTGTCTGGGTTCTCATACTCATTGTGTGAACATGTGGAATCAATAAATTCATTCACGTGAATACATCATATATCGAATACCTATTATCTGATCATAAATCTCAGAGCGCATACATTCAGATGCGCGGATACGTTCATGTCTTCTGTAAGAGCAGATGAAATCCAGAATTCCATATGTTTCTATATGTTTATAAAACATTTCAGAATTCAAACAGTTCATGTTTGTGTTAATATATTCCCGATGTCTATTTACAGAGTTCATAACACAGATTATAATCGTTTTTCTTTGAATAAATACACTCTCTGATATAAAATTAATCGACTCCTGATTACACAATTTATAAATTTATGTCGTTTCCCAAGTTTCACTAATGGATGAACAGTCAGAAATATGCATTTCCTTTGATCTATGTGACAGCAGGTATATTCTTGATATAACAACTCGGCATTGTTTGTTTTGATTCAATATCAATACGGAAATCACTGAATCATTCAACGATTTTTGAATGCTTTGAAAAAATGATTCACGTGAGTTTGTACGTATATACTGTTGAGCTATGAATGATCATTCTCATAATATTGCGAAATGAAGATATTTCGAACTAGGAAACTGATAGTGTCAGTGATAGTGGACATTACAAGGTAGTTCCGCTCCAAGGTAACAATACTTTATACTAGGTATGACAGTTTGTTGGTTATGAAAACCTACGGGATATTCGAGTTTACCGAAAGTATTCTCAACTACACAATCTTTTACCTCGTGGTGGGAATTGAATCACTATACTGATAAATTTCTCTAATGATTTAGTAATAGTAATCTATATAGCATCGAAATGGGGCCATTATATCTCAAAATATTCACAAATATTATTTTCTCTGCGATTTTCTAGTAAGGAGACTATATCCATTCAATCTTTCCATGAAATTGAATATTGCTAATTATTTAATTACGATTAGTATTCAGGACAAGGTGATTCTCAAACATCAAATAAAAATAATGTCTTCTCGTCCATTTTGAAAATACTTTCCTGCTCTTCTTGACATCTCCATTCGAAAACTCGTAGGAACAGTGTCGAGGAACCTATATAACAAATCACAAAACACTGTTCAAGAATCAATTCTAGTGAAATCTGTTCGAATGATATTGAATAATCAATTGTAATATAAATCTCGCAATGCAAATACTCAAAAATTCGTCCACACTTCAATTATGAATACTCGTACAACTGCTTCATTCATCTTCAGACCAATCCAATTATTTCTTCTTTGTGAATTTCCATGCATGCTGAGAATTATGGACTCCATTTTGTTACCAGAGCATATAATTCACGTAACGCCATATAATTTTTGTTGGATGTTAATTTCCCCTTATAATTTGTAGCATAAACGGCCTCTAGAAAGGAAAATCATGGTGGAACGCCACTCGAGTCCATGTTATTACATGAAATAAGCGTGAGATCTGATATGTTGGTCGATAAAATAGTGTGTAACACAGGAATGGCCTCACCGAATTTGGAATGTCCATAAAGAGAATTAACAAAGGTAGAAGATTTCACTATACAGCTGGATGGTCGGAGAATTTACATCAGAACAAAAAATATTATCACTGATATGATGACAATTTTGAGGAAACAAAAGATCATTATTCTTTGAATATATGCGGGTTGCTGCTCATTCCAATAAGTGATTTGTTGAATGATGTTCTTATGATAAGAGATTTCGGATGCTCCTCACGAATTTTTCATGGACATTCTACACAGTTTTTGCAATTGAGATAAACAGGGTCATTGATTGAAACGGTTCATTAGACGTTCCTGGCCAACCATCCGAGGAATCGTTTTGAAAGTTGGGGTGATCGCATAAGCAAATCTGTTCTCTCTCTGAAATGATTTCAATAATGCGGTGTTGCCTCTTCTACCAAAAAGAAGTAGCGAATGGAACACCCTATATATAATATTATTTTCAGAATCTCTGACAATTTTCTGACAACTTCTTCTGATATTTCCCTATACCTTTCTGTAAGCGTTTTTCAGTAAATACCTGATTATTCTGTTGTTTTTTCTTATTTTTTCCTCCAAAAAAGTCGATATTTTTCAGCTGTGACTTACCTATATGAAATTTGCTATGGAGTCAAGAAATACCAGAAGGCTAATTGTCCTGTAGTGCGAACTTCTCCAATATATCTACAGGAAAATGCAAACATTCAGTCCATTCATTCACTTGAAAAAGTGATTGAATTTCGATTTTTCCAAATGGAATACCCTTTATTTCCACATCGCATCGAATAGAAGTTCAGATCATCTACCCATGTGTATCATACCTATACCTATCTACTAAGGTTTTTCAATTACAAGTAATGATTGGTGAACTTTCTAATCGTCCACAAATCTCACGATGTTTTATCGATAAGTAATAAATAAATCAATAAAATTGACAGGTTATGTGAAGAACTCCATCTCCAGCATCAGATGAATAATAATTATGAGTGTTAGATTTTTGTTAATTCGATTCATTTAATCTAGCAGAATGGAAAACGATGACTATTCGAACATGGATATTTCGAATTTGTTTCATATCTAGGGAGAATTCAATAGGGTTGTCGAAAGAACATGTCGTTTGTTCAATCTGAGATATACTTATTTACAACCAATAACTGAATGAAAATTAAGAGGAATGGAATCATCCTTCATGAAATTCAAGAGTGTGAAGATTATAATAAATAATGATAATAATAACATGACGAAATTTATTACCTATCAATTGAGTAGAACTTTTGTGTCACTTTTCATTCTACGACTCTCAATTCTTCGTCCACAGTTTGATACATTGAAAAATACCTCACTTACATCACTCACAAGACAATTTCCAAAATCATGAGGAATGCAGGTCGTGATGTAGGTTTCCTTCGAAGTTCAAGTGAAAAGCATGAATGAGTAAGGTGGAACTGAAATAGATGGATTCAATCAGCCCGTAACCATTATCACAGCAACAATGCGGAATTTCTTTTGGATCATTTGTTTATTTGACTCCGAGGACCTTGTTGTAGGCTGCTGGGGTTGCAAAGTATGCAACTCCTCAATCGTTTTGATACTGATTTGAAAATCACAAGAAATTGTCTACATATTTTAATATTCATTTGCAGAGAAAAAAATCATTGAGTATCGAAAGGCGACATATTCACCTGATGAAACCAGATGGTGTGTTACAATCTTAATTAAGGATATCCTTAAAACAATCGAAGCTGCATCCGTCTCGCACGAAAAGATAGAAAATATATGTTGTACTTGGGTAGATTCAATTCAGAAGAGAGCTATTCAGCTAGTCGATGATACAACACTCACCAAATCATTGACCTCTCTAGATCATCGTAGAAAGGTCGGCGATCTTTGCCTTTTTTATAGGTACTTTCACGGTCGGTGCTCAACGGAAATATCATCTATTATGCCACCACGCGCGATTTCTAGTAGACAAACCAGACGAACTCAGGCTGGTCACCTCTACACTGTCAGGCTCGAGACCTGTCGAACATCGCTATACCAAGCATCATGCATCAATAGAACGGCAAAGTTGTGGAATTCTTTGCCTAGTGAAGTCTTTCCTGATGCTTACAACCTCCAAACTTTCAATAAAAATTCCAACACCTTCCTCCTCTCCCAAACTCTCCCACCGCTGGCTAACACGATGTTTCACGAACATTATAGGTTTCCTTTCGTGTTGTCCACAGATAAAAAAAAATCAGGACATGGAATATCATAAATCGAATGAATTCTGGAAAAGAATAGAAAGAGAGAATGATATAGGAATGATAACTCCGAGAATGCTATAACATATTTATATGGAACAATAGATTTCTCATAAAGTGCATGAGTGAAACGACAGATTATTTATCATTCATCGAATTGAACGTCATCAGCCAGATAGGAAAACTACAAAGAGGTGTTATATTTTGTGCCGTGAGGTCGGCCCTGGTAGTCTCTATATAGCGAGTGTGGTTGGTTCGTTTATAATTTGTTAGAAATGAAAGCCAGAATTTATCATCATCATGACGGGGGGCAACAAGACTTCCGCCAACGCTCTCATATTGTATGCAAATCATAGCAATGTACACGCGGAAACGTAATTTATTCAAAATTGTTATCACACTCCGCTGAGTATGCCATTAAAAATGGAGTTTTCATTGAAGTCAGTAATGGTCGAAGGAAGAAGATCAAAACAATATTATATGTTCAATTCTTGAAATTTTTCAATAGAGCTCTAAGAGACGAGTTTATCTTCTTTATCAGTCGTTGTGAGGACGCCCATCCAAGGACAGCCTTGGGACGTCCATAAAAGGACATCTTGAGAACTACGATTATATGGATATTTCCTGTGTTTTCTCAAAATATTGAATCATATTCATTTTTCGCGTAGTGCGCATGGCACTTCATCAGCCAAATAATATATTATATACCTGCTTCAGTCTCTAGTTCCATTGTCTACACCATGTTTGCAGTATAGTTGTGATATTGTTGCTCATGTCCTCTTGATATTGAATATTTCAGCTCTTCAATAAATACGATTTGACAAACGATTTTATTCCACACAAGTCATGCGTGAGCAGAACCAGCAGATCCAAGTAAAAGATGATATCGTTGGTCTGTGTTTTCTGTTTTCGTTGTTGACCTATCCAATGATTTTTTCAGTGGTTGACGTGTCGGTGCGAAATGATCGAGAATTGATGCTATAACTACATGATAATAAAATGATCATATGGTTTGTTGAGGAAGGTTGATATTAACTCATCGTGAATTGTTTCCATTACCACCCGCTCTTCACCCGAAATCAGAACTTCTGATTTCTGAATTGTTCGGAGTGTGTATTGATCCAGATCTAGAAGGTTGGTTCAAAGGCAAGTGATAAATATAAAAAAAACTCAACTATTGCATATCATTCGATCATCACCATTACCTAGGAGATTATTTATGGCTAGAAAATTATTACATGGCTTTGAGAGACTAATTGCGATCGATGTTCACTTTCTCAACGATACTTAATGATTGTGGAATTTTTAATATCTTCACATGTTGTTCAGAGTTCACGTTTAAAAAACGTCCATGAGATGTACTTGTGTTGATTGGAGACATAGTCATAATATCAGTGTGATATTCCCCATTTCGGAGGAATTTGCTATACGATAACCAGAGTGCGGTTTTCAATTTCGACGATGATAACCGTATCAGCTATAATAAGACATTCTTTAGATTCCTGTGGGATTTTCCCTCCTGGTTTCTAAAGAATGAAGAAGAAGTAATAACATTTTCTCAATATATTTGTACGACAGATTTTGTGATCTGCCCAAAATGTCACTGTGCTTGAAGTGCTTGAAAATAAACCTTTAGATACCTGAAAGCGAAATATTTTATTCCTCAGTGACACCTTGTTTTTTAAAAATTTGGAAATATAAATATATTCAATGAAAATAAAACTCCTTCTCATCTCAGTAGATGTTTTGGAAACGAATCTGCTCCTGTTCTCAAAAAAATTTGAACACTCCACAAGACATCGAAATGAGAAATACAAAGTGCATTACTGAAAATCGCCAACATGAAGAGCGTTGTATTGTTATATCGGTTAGTGTTGGATTTTGGGAATATGCATCGATAGAACGGCAAAGTTGTGGAATCCTTTGCCCAGTGAAGTAAGTCTTTCCTGATGCTTAAAACCTCCAAACTTTCAAGAAAAATTCTAACAGCTTCTTCCTCTCCCAAAATTCCACCGCTGGCTAAGACGATGCTTCTCGAACATTATAGGTTTCCCTTTCGTGTTGTCCACAGATGAAAAAAAAACTTCAGATCGTAAAAGCGACATCAGACAACCAAACATTTGGTATTTGTCATGACGAGGATCATGCTTCGGAATATTATCCGGTGAGCCCTACTGGTAGCACCAAACATATAAATATGTTCGGTGCTGTTAGGGTGCACAGGGCTTATTTGGAGAAGTCATAAAAAACTATGAAACCATCACAATCAACATTCAATAGGTGAACAACAAAAATAGAGCCATGTCCTGTTCTCACCGATTTCCTCTTCAGCATGGTTAAATATGTTTCATTGCACATAAATCTTCATTTTCTGGAACATTTGAACACTAATGTTCCAAAAACGAATGAATTCAATGAACATATGTATATATTTTTGGAAAAAGAGAAAGTAGCTCTTGTTAGATAGGAGATGATATACAAGGTGTTCCATTACAAAAGTCGACATGTGAAAATGTTACATTTTCCGAAATACATTTTTTGCAAGGAATTTTTGATTCCGAGAGAAATATGAGATCTGCAGGTAGGGTGCAGAAATGTACGGAAAAACCTTGTACCCCGTTGAGTGATCTTATCGATCATATACGTTGAAAAAACACCATGGCTCCAGTTACGCAATACTACGGTTACTGGTTGATTTCATTGATGTACACATTGATGTTTTCGTCTCTTTTTCTTCCTGTTTCATTCTTGAACAATCGAGAACAACTCTTCTCTAGCTGTCAGTTTGAGATGACAAATAAGTTCCTTCAAGTTTGAAATCTCGATTTAACAGAGTCATACTTCAGGTCCATGAATCATGTGAATTTTTTCAAATCTTCTGACTTTTGTTTGTCCAATCGTGGAAATCTTGGAGTTATCACTGATGATCATTAGAAATGATACATATCCCAGAGGAGATGATCGGAAGAACTAATCAGATCGATAGTTAAATGAAACGAATTAGATAGGGTCGTTGGTTGATGGAACGAAGACCGATGATTTTGAAATGTTTCTTGTTTTTTTTTTCATGTGGTTTCAACTTCTCATCGACAATAGACGATTCATTCCAAAATATTTTTCCTCACGTTGGAAACTCATTTTGTATTGCCTTGATGATGCAGAATGAAACAATATAATATATTTTCAGTTATTGAAGACCTAACCCAAAAAAAACTCACTAGATGAACAATAATTTGTGAAGGCATATCAAATCCAGCATGGAATCTGATTTGAGCTCAATAGGTCTATAATGATCAGATTCTGAAATATTCATAAGAACAGTTGAAAATGGCGGCCGGAAGGGCTCTACAGGGTGTGTGGGAGTGCGTCACCACCGCTGCCGACTATAACTTAGATGATTATCTCCAGAAAGCATAGCCTCGTTTCTCGAACGGATAATTTCAGCAGCTGTTGAATATGTTACGGCTTTAATGTACTATTGCTATCTCTAATTGCTGACATCTACTTAATAATGCCGAGTTTTAATAAACCCCGTGGCCAGCCACGTCCGAGCATGATAGCTTCTTTTGACAGGCCAGATGAGTAAGAACGATACGGACATGATAATTAGAATTAGTACCCAAAACAAAAGCTCTCATATGATCACACGCCTTCTTCCTTCGTTTGTTATCCTAATTTCTAGTTATATATGCGAAGAAACTCCTTGATTGTATTCCAAGAATTTTCCACTATGGTCTCCTCGTGTCAACTATCTACAGGGTGTCCTTAAAAGGTCTTTACAAAAAGCTACCACATATTCTTCAGACCAAAACAATTCGATACAAGCAAACTTACCTCAGTAAAAAGTTGCTTAGTTTGGGCGCTAGACGGCTCTGAAGTTGAAATTTTCAAATCGATTTTGCTTAATAACTTTTGAACGGCTCATGAGACTTTTTTCAAATTTGGTACGTTGGCTTAGACTCATCGGGCAATAAAACTCATATCATAATCATAATGAATATCATTCCATGGGCGTAGAACTTGATTTTTTCAGTAAATAAACATCTAAAACTCCTACGCCAATGGAAAAAAATTAGTTTCAATATGAAATCTAAATTATTCAACTCATTCACTACAAAAAAGGTACTCTTGACAAAAGTCGATTCCTCTCATGGTTTCGACAACATTTTAATTTTAGTGATTTAGAGCATAATTAATAATAAAACGATTAACAGATATTTCATAAAAATTGTTCAAAATGTTCACCATTTTCACGTATACAAAGATTTATACGACGCAAAAAGTTGAAATGTACTCTTTGCATAACTTCTTCATCGCCTGTAAGATTATTCGTCGCCTGTTGGATACGTTGCCATAATTGTTCTACAGTATTCACAGGGGTCTTGTAAACCGTAGACTTGAGATAACCCCATACAAAATAATCCATCGGTGTTAAGTCTGGAGAACGTGGTGGCCAATTCACGGGTGCATCATTACCTCTACCTATCCATCTGTCTGGGTACTGTTGGTTTAAAAAATTCCTAACATCCACCGAAGAATGTGGTGGAGCTCCATCGTGCATAAACCACATATCTACCCGATGTTGGAGTGGTAAATCTTCCAACAAATTTGGCAACGTATTTCGTAGATGTTGTAAATACATGTCTCCTGTTGATCTTTGTGGAAGTATGACAGGACCAATTATAAAATTTCCTATTATTCCAGCCCAAACGTTGATTTTGAATTCGTGTTGAAAATGGTTTATTTTAATGGAATGAGGATTTTCAATTGCATAAACGTGTTCATTATGAAAATTAGTTATTCCTCTTCTCGTGAAACAGGCTTCATCAGTGAACAAAATATTCTTTCCAAAGTTCAGATTCATTTCTCTTTGCAAATTAATGAACCTACAAAACATCAGACGACTTTGTGAATCATGGATTAATAAATCTTGAACTGGCGTCTTGTGGTATGGGTATAATAATTGTTCTCTTAGTACTTCATGAACGGCATTCCTAGAAACTTCTAGTTCATTACTCATCCGTCTAGTACTCAATTCTGGATTTTCTTCAATACGGTCTAAAATTTCTACTTCGACTTCGGGAATCCTTACATAACGCTGTCTTCCATAATCACCAGTTCTAGGAGCAAAATGACCGGTCTCCCGAAGACGTCTCTCAACTGCAGCAAAGGTTGGGTGGCTTGGTACGCGACGATTTGGAAACCTTGCCGAATACACCCTCACACTCTCTCGACCATTTCCTTGACAATATCCGAATACCAATAACATATCGGTGTATTCTTCATTGGTGTATTGTACGGCCATGATAAATCAGAAAAGTCCGATATCAACAATCAACGTCAATAAAACTCGACAAATCAACACAGATGAAACTATGGAAACCAAGAATGTGAATATCACTGTTTTCGAGCAGATAATAATAGTCTTCAGAAAAAAAAACCAGTGCTACTTATTTTCAATAGAAATAACCTATGCAAAAAGTACATCTCAACTTTTTGCGTCGTATAAATCTTTGTATACGTGAAAATGGTGAACATTTTGAACAATTTTTATGAAATATCTGTTAATCGTTTTATTATTAATTATGCTCTAAATCACTAAAATTAAAATTTTGTCGAAACCATGAGAGGAATCGACTTTTGTCAAGAGTACCTTTTTTGTAGTGAATGAGTTGAATAATTTAGATTTCATATTGAAACTAATTTTTTTCTATTGGCGTAGGAGTTTTAGATGTTTATTTACTGAAAAAATCAAGTTCTACGCCCATGGAATGATATTCATTATGATTATGATATGAGTTTCATTGCCCGATGAGTCTATGCCAACGTACCAAATTTGAAAAAAATCTCATGAGCCGTTCAAAAGTTATGAAGCAAAATCGATTTGAGAATTTCAACTTCAGAGCCGTCTAGCGCCCAAACTAAGCAACTTTTTACTGAGGTAAGTTTGCTTGTATCGAATTGTTTTGGTCTGAAGAATATGTGGTAGCTTTTTGTAAAGACCTTTTAAGGACACCCTGTATATGGAAATATCTTTATTGTTCATCCATATCCATGAACTGAAAAATCTTATTTCCATTGAATGTATCTCATTTTTCATGATGATTCAATAATTCAAATTCGGTACACCGATATGTACCGTATATAATAACAGAGGTTTCACGCATGTCCATGAGTGACACCATCTGATCTTCGGCGTTTTTCTAGTGTACCTACTCTGTACTTCTCGAAAATGAAGACCTATTATTATTATTATTATTATTATTATTATTATATATCTCGATTGATATATATTGCAATTGAGTTCAGAGCATATCAATAGCTACTCTAGATGAAAAAAGGAATATTGCCCCACATTTGTTAAATTTATTCACCCTATATATATTGTCATTCGTGATTCTGATATGTTTTGGTGATTATTGTTACTTTCATTTTCTTAAGAAACATACGATACATTGTGATGTTATGTATATGTGTGTCACTGTCAAATAAAAAATATAAAAAGGTTTTTGTCATCCCCATGAAGAATTTCTTCCTTCGAATAATTTAACAACATTTACTCTTACATAAGAAGAAGAAATAGAAATATCAATCTCACATTCTATCCTGGACCATTTCCTTTAGGTTTTGCTATCATATATACTGGGTGGCCCAATGAAAACGAAACAAACCCGATTAGACATAGTTATCATTCATTTCGAGGTGGAAATATTTTGCGCATGTCTTCAACTTTTCCACTCTTTCGAACTTCTCGAAGGGGTGAGCTCCAATTCTTGAATCTCAAATGGGATAAGGGGTAAAGTGATAAATCATTTTGAAGGTAAGCGAAATCTTTCACCAACGCTTCCTTCACGTTCATGAAAATAATAGGTAGTGATTTCTCATTTTGTAGTTCATGGAAATGGATTGGATTAGGAAAAGATGTCATATCTCAACGATATCCATTATTATCCAGAATTATCAATAATTATAACAGTCACAAGATCCATCAACATTTTGTGTACAACAAAAACACTGAACACATGCACCTTTCTTCGATCCTTCTGCCGATATCGCTTAAAATTTTTCAAATGATTAGGACTCTCTCCATATTTCCCAGTAGTGTTCCGTTTTGACGTCGCGAAAACAAAGGTGTTGACTACATTTTTCCTTCAATTCATTTTTGCGTACAGTTTGTCTAACACAGGCGCCAGCAGCCAAAATGTCTGAGCTTTTTATATATAAAAAAAAAGTTCGGTTTGTCTGTACGCGCTCAGCTCGTTTGGTTCTTTCGCACCAAATTGCTCTAATGAATAAGTACCCACCTTCTAGATTCTACTATAGAATGTACCGTGTAGATATCCAACATTATACCTTCTAATTATACTTTATCGTTCATGAATTCATATATGCCCTCATGACGCATTCAATGCATTACGGATCAATCAGAACTTCGATGTTGCCATATTTTGCTGAGGAATTGCTACAGAAAATCGCTTCAATTCGAGGCGTGTATCATTGACAGGTGTTCCAATCTATTGGGTTCCTTGAATATTGGTCGGTATTGTTCTTGGAACATCTGCAGTTAATAAATACATGAATAAATGAGCGCTATTACAGTTGAAACCTGAATGAGGTTCCTGTTAGTAGCTACATGGTAACCACATCGGTGTGTGATAAGGAAATCATATATATGTTGTGAATCACTAATGGATATTTCTATGGAACAGATACATTCATAGACACCATACGAATGAATTACTCTCGGGTACCTTCCTTAGATACCAACTATTCATCTCAGTCTCTCTGCTAACAAATCCTCAATAATTTTACTTCAAATATCAACATTGAAATTAAATAGGTACCTAGTTGAGAGATGGAGTTAAAATTGGGGAGAAAGTAACAGTTAGTAGCTTCAGGAAAAAACATCGAAAGAAAGAGAGTCAAAATGAAATATATTCACAGATAGTAGAAAGTCATCACCAATAAAATGATAAAAATCGAAATTTGGATATGAAGCTACAAACAATGATGTGGCCTCATGCGTTACCATGTTTTTAACTTCAGTCCTACAATATCAATTTTATCACCACTGATGGTCTATTTCGAAATACTGGAATCAAATATAGGATTTCGTTTGATCTGTCATTTAGCTTGTGAAATACACAAAGTATTGTACATCGTCAAACAAGGTAAGTTTGAGTAGAGAAAGGAAAATAGGAGAAGAAATAGAGTGTGCTATTTGAAATGAGAAAATTGGATTCACTACCGGAATTGTTGGAATTGACTCGCCAGTTACACTCATTGCTCATATGAGAAAAAGCTTTATGTATAAATATAGATAAAGAGGGAATATGGACGATAAAACCAGAGACGAAGTTCAGGAAAAAGGCTCATCATGGGAAGAAAACTGTGGTTGGAGAATGTTCCGATTGAAACGATTGAGTAAGTAGCACAAATATCAGTATTTCCTCTCCTTCTGTCTCAGTTCAAGGCGATCTCTTCCAATACGATAAATCGAAGTAATCCAGTAATCTCTCGACGCAGACTCTATAAATTATGATATCAATTAGTCATCACATGAGATCATTTGCCGATCACCGACGCTGACAGCGAACACGATCAGGCAGCTAGGTAACAATCGACAAGAAGTCTGAAAAACACGGGACGGCACAGCATGCTATCGGTTATTATCATTATTTCCGAACACGGCGGGCAAAAAAGTCGAGCGACCATATGCAGTTACATGTACGGTACGACAGACATGCACGGCATATTTTTATTCTCGCTCATAAAAACTTCCACTATGAAAGGTTGTCAACTTGCCATCCTATATACCACGACAGGTCCGTGGTCTATTACTACAATAAAATTATTCTCAGCAAAATGTTAAAAGTGGTAATATTACTAACACTAATACTAAAATTATGAACTACGAAATCTACGACATATAACAATAATTAAATATATAAAAATTCACATTACGATGGTGAATTGGTTTTCGATGATAGACATGCCAAATACGTCACAAAATGTGTCACAAAAGATGCCTAAAAAACATATTTATAATACTGCCAGCTTCAGTGAATTCTTGAGCTTCTGGACAGATCCACCAGAAACATTTGAATTCGATTCATTATTTCTTTTCAATGCTCTGTCCAGTGCAGAATTGCTACCATAGTTGGTTGAGTGGTGTGGTATGTGAAAAGTACAAGAAAATCTCAGAGTTCTACTTGGAACATTTAAATTAATATTCTTCAGAATATCTGGACAACAGAACATTCCATTCGGAAGTTTGAATACAAAAATAATATCTCCATAAATTCTTCTTTTTTCTAGAGTATCTGATTGTGAAAGTTGTAATATATTTGTATATTCCTGATAATGGTGAGTCATATTGGCTTTGAATGAACATACTCTTGAACATTCATTTTGGACTTTTTCTTAAGTGTTACTATGTACATAGAATGGGGACCATATCATTGATCCATATTCGAGTTTTGACCTAATCAACGAAGTATAAACTGATTTAATAGAATCAATAGGAAATTCTTCACAGTTGCGTAGTACGAATCCCAACATTTTTTACGAATCAACTGATTCAAAGTTGATGTGTTCTGTAAAGTTCATTTGTTCATCGAAAAAGTCCTTGAGGACCTGTAGGAAATGTTGACTTTTTAATTTCTTTTGTAGAAACTGATAGAGCAGCATTTTCTAGTATTTAGATATAGTTGATTAGTGTTGCACCAATTTCTGAGATTATTCAAATCATCTTGCAATAGTTGCTCATCTTTGGTGGAAGAGATTCTTTTAAAAATCTTCAAATCATCAATATTGTGCCTAGTAAATGTAGGTGGGTTGCTCTTTCACGAACATATTTCTCAAAGGAGATGATTCTGACCACATATCGGATTTTCTTCCAGACACACAAACCAAGTTTGATGAAACCGTTCGAAACTGTTGAAGATCTTTCATAAGATGACTCTTTGTTTTCCTCACCTTTTCACTTCTTCTGTTCTGGGGTATCAATCACCATCTGAATGAGCATCCCAGTAACATATTCGAACATCCAATTACTATATTCCTTTCATTCACACAATACAACAACATTCGGAGGTTGTTCGGTGATATACAGAGCATCAACTTCAGAGGTTATATTGGCGATTCATATTGTTGATGCTATCAGATCTGTATTCTGTGATCTACCAAGAAATAATGGAATTTTGCATTCCAATATTTCATAGATTTCAATTATATGTCTGATGAACAATAATGAGACAGAGAGGAAAAACTAATTGCATTGGTTCTGATGTCCAGATACATACTTATACTGATATATGAAAGTAAATAGTATAAAATTCATTCGATTTTCGAAACATCTAGGACTCCAAGCTCATCAACTTCCCTTCAGTATGAAATTAGTTCAGAAAGTGGTGAATATTCTCAATCATTTCGAATCTGAGATTCATTTGCTGGAAGTTATGCCAACAATGCTCGAATACCATTTTTCTATCATCCTGTGATATTATAATGTGAATTCTCTCTGTATAGAACAATTCAAACATCTCACATCTTGGTTCAATGCTTATACCATCACACATGGTACTTCCATTTTAGATTGACTTTGCAACCTAACCTTTTGGGAAATCATTCAATCACCTACCTTCGTTCCTTCTTCGAGATGCGTCCTTGTAATGATTATGATTTTGATCTCTGTGGATATTATGAATCCATCACTTTATTATTCAAAAGCAAAAGGTCAAAAGTTTAATTATTATTCACACTTCATATTGATGACAATGACAAATAACAAAACAACGTTGACTCGATCGTGTGACGTTAGTTACCAAAAATCTGTAGCTGGAATATCCGCAATTCATAGGCGTTTATACATTTATTGTCATGAAATCGACATCGACAACTATCGAAAGGCTCCGGTCTCATCTCTCGACTGTCGACCGAAACTCTGAAAAACTTTTGAATTCGAGTAGGCGTAATTCGTGGAATTTCAATGAATGACAATGGACATGGGTGGAACTTGGAATAATAATGATTCGAATGTTCATGATCGTAAGAAAAATAGTGTACATAACTCGTTGGAGAGTGTATTTCAAGAACTCTTTACATTTTCACACTCGCCGCTATGCGGTTCGTGCTAAATATCAACTCGTGCGAAATGAGTCACTTTCCACACTTGTTGTTTGATATACTATTTTTTCTCAACTGAGGTTTATTCTCATAACAATATCAATTCGATATCTTCCTCAGCTTTGCATATTGCATTGCAGTCACATACCACATTCGTAAAATAATCGGCTCAGGTCTTCTCGTATAGGTATCTGAACGTAATAAAGTGTCGTTACTATTGAGTTAAGAAGTTAATTTACAACCTAGCGTAATCTGTAACTTGTGCAATTCACGCGGAACCTAAAAAAATTGCCAACATTCGTTTATAATAGCGATAAACACAGTCAAATGAATAGATTGTCCATATAGAGTCAATAAGGAAGAATTTCTTCACTTCAATTTAGTATAATCTATTCATTGAGTTTTCTTGATAATTTCGACCATTTCCTCATTCCTTTCAAGTACGTAGTCATTTGAGTTTAAATATTGAAAAAACAAAATACAGGGTGTCCTTAAAAGGTCTTTACAAAAAGCTACCACATATTCTTCAGACCAAAACAATTCGATACAAGCAAACTTACCTCAGTAAAAAGTTGCTTAGTTTGGGCGCTAGACGACTCTGAAGTTGAAATTTTCAAATCGATTTTGCTTCATAACTTTCGAACGGCTCATGAGATTTTTTTCATATTTGGTACGTTGGCATAGACTCATCGGGCAATGAAACTCATATCATAATCATAATGAATATCATTCCATGGGCGTAGAACTTGATTTTTTCAGTAAATAAACATCTAAAACTCCTACGCCAATAGAAAAAAATTAGTTTCAATATGAAATCTAAATTATTCAACTCATTCACTACAAAAAAGGTACTCTTGACAAAAGTCGATTCCTCTCATGGTTTCGACAAAATTTTAATTTTAGTGATTTAGAGCATAATTAATAATAAAACGATTAACAGATATTTCATAAAAATTGTTCAAAATGTTCACCATTTTCACGTATACAAAGATTTATACGACGCAAAAAGTTGAAATGTACTCTTTGCATAACTTCTTCATCGCCTGTAAGATTATTCGTCGCCTGTTGGATACGTTGCCATAATTGTTCTACAGTATTCACAGGGGTCTTGTAAACCGTAGACTTGAGATAACCCCATACAAAATAATCCATCGGTGTTAAGTCTGGAGAACGTGGTGGCCAATTCACGGGTGCATCATTACCTCTACCTATCCATCTGTCTGGGTACTGTTGGTTTAAAAAATTCCTAACATTCACCGAAAAATGTGGTGGAGCTCCATCGTGCATAAACCACATATCTACCCGATGTTGGAGTGGTAAATCTTCCAACAAATTTGGCAACGTATTTCGTAGATGTTGTAAATACATGTCTCCTGTTAATCTTTGTGGAAGTATGACAGGACCAATTATAAAATTTCCTATTATTCCAGCCCAAACGTTGATTTTGAATTCGTGTTGAAAATGGTTTATTTTAATGGAATGAGGATTTTCAATTGCATAAACGTGTTCATTATGAAAATTAGTTATTCCTCTTCTCGTGAAACAGGCTTCATCAGTGAACAAAATATTCTTTCCAAAGTTCAGATTCATTTCTCTTTGCAAATTAATGAACCTACAAAACATCAGACGACTTTGTGAATCATGGATTAATAAATCTTGAACTGGCGTCTTATGGTATGGGTATAATAATTGTTCTCTTAGTACTTCATGAACGGCATTCCTAGAAACTTCTAGTTCATTATTTATCCGTCTAGTACTCAATTCTGGATTTTCTTCAATACGGTCTAAGATTTCTACTTCGACTTCGGGAATCCTTACATAACGCTGTCTTCCATAATCACCAGTTCTAGAAGCAAAATGACCGGTCTCCCGAAGACGTCTCTCAACTGCAGCAAAGGTTGGGTGGCTTGGTACGCGACGATTTGGAAACCTTGCCGAATACACCCTCACACTCTCTCGACCATTTCCTTGACAATATCCGAATACCAATAACATATCGGTGTATTCTTCATTGGTGTATTGTACGGCCATGATAAATCAGAAAAGTCCGATATCAACAATCAACGTCAATAAAACTCGACAAATCAACACAGATGAAACTATGGAAACCAAGAATGTGAATATCACTGTTTTCGAGAAGATAATAATAGTCTTCAGAAAAAAAAACCAGTGCTACTTATTTTCAATAGAAATAACCTATGCAAAAAGTACATCTCAACTTTTTGCGTCGTATAAATCTTTGTATACGTGAAAATGGTGAACATTTTGAACAATTTTTATGAAATATCTGTTAATCGTTTTATTATTAATTATGCTCTAAATCACTAAAATTAAAATTTTGTCGAAACCATGAGAGGAATCGACTTTTGTCAAGAGTACCTTTTTTGTAGTGAATGAGTTGAATAATTTAGATTTCATATTGAAACTAATTTTTTTCCATTGGCGTAGGAGTTTTAGATGTTTATTTACTGAAAAAATCAAGTTCTACGCCCATGGAATGATATTCATTATGATTATGATATGAGTTTCATTGCCCGATGAGTCTATGCCAACGTACCAAATTTGAAAAAAATCTCATGAGCCGTTCAAAAGTTATGAAGCAAAATCGATTTGAAAATTTCAACTTCAGAGCCGTCTAGCGCCCAAACTAAGCAACTTTTTACTGAGGTAAGTTTGCTTGTATCGAATTGTTCTGGTCTGAAGAATATGTGGTAGCTTTTTGTAAAGACCTTTTAAGGACACCTTGTATATTTCATATACAGCTACTTCGAGAGATCAACCAGAAAACAAAGCCCTCAAGATCCACCATAGACGAATGCAATAATATTGATTGTAACTGTTCAACAATTGAAAAAAAAGTTGATTACATAAGATATCTTGTAGTGATTGTGGACCAACATCTCCGTTGGACTGAACATATGAAATATGCTGTTAAGAGACTAAAAAAATTAATATATAAATTTTATCAATTGAGAAATATTGCTAACGCAAAATTACTTTTCATGATTTACGATGCCTTGGCCGAATCGGTAATAAGATATTCTATGATCATTTGGGGTGATACAGGCAAATCCTCAATGAACATCATTCAAGTTGTTCAGAAAACATTGATAAAAATTCTCTTTAAGAAGAATCGGAGATACTCAACAAAAACGCTTCATGCAGAAACAAAATTATTCGAAGTAAGAAAACTATACGTATATCATAGTATAATATGGACACTGAATAATCAAATGAAATTGAACACACATGCTTACAATACAAGAACGACTGCCAACCTTGCTAGTCATGTACCACTATATTCTGAAGGCTATATACAGAAATATGGACCAAAATTGGTAAATATGATACCACTACAAATTAAAAATACTAAAAATAGATATAAACTTAGAAAAGAGATAAAAAAATACATAGATATTTATTATGATTCATTTGAAATACTTTTTGACTGAAAGTCCTTTCATCCTCAAATGACAATCATTCTCAGAAGTCAATAATTTTAAAAAAATACTAAAAATTGTACTTCCTATATATATATTATTTCAGTTACATACTTTTTTCTATAGTATAAGCAGATGAACATGACATAAAATATCACCATGTTCATACTATTGTTTGTGTTCATATTATTACCTGAATAAAGTCATCTTATCTTATCTTATCTATTTGCTTGCCATTGTATTGCCAGATTTTATCACGGGTCAATACATACAGTCAGTGCATAACTGGGGGTATTTAAATTCAGGCACCAAGTTATTTGGCACCTCCCAATTTTGTGATAAACCAATGAGGATAGTTTCTATCAACGCTGCCAAAATACCCCAAATCAATTGCACGAGTTGAAATTGAATGCTTTTTCTCATTATTCTATGACGGACAAATATGAATGATCAACAGAGAACTGAAAAACTTTTCGTGAAAGGAAGCTACTTTGGATGAGTACTATCAGACGATGAATTATTTTTCCTTCTGGAACATTTCCATTGGAACGACCCGATATTCCGAAGTCGCTATAAATCATTCAAAATTGAATCCTGGAAAATATGAATTTCCGATTAAAAACCATTTGAATCGCAAATATATCATCATAAATGCTTTCATCCCTGGGATCTTAGTGTGAATTGTCATCATGTGGAAAATCACAATCAAGTACGTCGAACATCTTCGGCATGAGAATCCTTCCTCCCCCCAGTGAGCATCAGCGAATCGAATTTTCATTCGGGAAGTTCCATGAAGACAAATGATCCGAGATGAAACTCCAATAAAGAAGGAAATCTAAAACGAAGATAAATTTCTTTTTGAATTTCAATTAAATATTCGTGTCTCATAATTTTATTCCGAGGCAATTTCCTCACGTTGCCTCCAAGGCGCATATACAATAAAGGAAAACAATATAACCGAGCTCTGAAAGCCTTGACTGGAATGTTAAAAGCAAAGAGATCTTATAGTGAGATTTAGGGGTGCATGTTGACGGTTTACGGCGAAAACGGGAACCCTAAATTAGGCCCGTTCGCGGAATTCTCGTATTATTTTCTCTCTTGGGCACAATATCGGCAAAGAAATAGATTAGATTCATTCTAGGTACCAGAAATGATACAGAAAACCACGACCAAAGCATGGAATGAATGGGTTGATACATAGTACAATTATTACATACAGTGTGGAACAGCCAAATAGAGTAAATTTGATAACGAATAAATGAGATCGTGTTGGGAAAAACGCTTGAACACGCTCGATTCGTATTTTCAGACGCACATTCTTTGAAAAACAAAAAATAATTATATAGGGTGTGTCATGTGACAGTGGCCGATCCCAACTTTCTTATTTTAAATACAACCCCCTGTATATCATTAGTTTTTTTGGATTCTTCAGAAGATTCTTGACATAATTCATGCACAATATCCCATGCCTATCTTTAACTGTTTCGGAAATATTAGGTGTTTTCAGATGTATACAAAAATCAACATTGAAAAAAGAAAATTGTTTTATTTCACGGAGAATATGAAACAAAAAACAAAAAAACATTAATTTCAATGTGAGAGATGTTCAAAATGTTCGCCGCGAACGTCTTGGCAACGTGCTAATCTGCTATAGAAATGTCTTCTAACGTTATTCAACGTGATTCGTCTCTTCAAGTCATCTAAGTTGAGTGGTTCAGTTTGGTATACAATACTTTTGACATATCCTCACAAGAAGAAGTCTAATGGCGTCAGATCAGGAGATCGTGCTGGCCATTCTATCAAGCCGCGCCTCCCTATCCACCGATTTGGAAAATTTTGGTTCAGGTTTTGCGGACATTGATTTGGTATTGGGGCGGCGTTCCATCTTACTGGAACCATGGTTTATTGGCAAGAACTCGTGGGTTCAGGATATAAGTTTGTCAAAGTTGGCACGACATTATTTTGGAGCAGTTCTAGATATTTATCTCCATTGAGTGACCTACGATATGATTCCCAACAATTCTTGTCCGAACATTAACTTTTTCAGGATATTGCGTATGTTCCTCTCTCATCCAGTAAGGATTCTCGTCAGACCAATAGCAGCAATTTTGACTTTCAACATGACCGTTTAGTGTGAATGTGCTCTCATCAGAAAACAAAACATCTACTAATTAGATCATATTGGTATCTAACTTTTCTATCATTTGTTCACGAAAATACGTGCTCCTGTCAAAATCGTCTTCCATTAGCTCTTGAGTTGGAATAATTTCAAAGGGATGCATTTTACTTTCCTTCAATATTCGAAAAATTGAAGTGTGGCTAATGTTGAACAGTGCGGCTGCTTTTCGACCAGAATCATGTGGGTTTTCTTGAAACTCGAGCATAACATCCAGTTTCATATCATCACCGACTGCATTGGCAGGTACTTTTTTCATTTGTCTCACATGACCAACCTCGCGAAACTGTTTCTCTATGTTGGTAATTGATCCTTGGGATATGGGCGGCAAATTTGGAAATTTTTCGTGATGTAAGCGAGAAACTTCCATTTGTGTCCGTGTGTTATCTCCATAACCAATCATTTGTAGAATGGTTATTTTGTGCATTTCTGTTGAATGAACCATTCTTCTGATATTATTACGTACAGTTATCGAAATTCAAACGACAATTGCACTGACACTGATCACTACTGTCATGCAGACAGACAAGTTGCAAAAAAAAAACTTTTTTCCATCTCATATCAGTCAAAAGGAACGCATGAGTATTGAGTGTGATGTAGAAAATTTGTGAGATCAAATAATTTTCTTCTTTTAATGTTGATTTTTGTATTACATCTAAAAACACTTGATATTTCCAGAACAGTTGAAGATAGGTTATGGGACATAGTACATGAATTATGTCTAGAATTTTCTGAAGAATCAAAAAAACTGATAATATACAGTAGGTTGTATTAGAAATAAGAAAGTTGGTATCGGCCACTGTCACATGATCTGAAGGAATTGATGAGTTTTCAGTGCGTAAGCTTCCCAGAAATTATCAACTCATCACAATGATTAATATCGAATTGAATGTGTATTTGGTATATATCACTCATACTCATTATTCAATGTTGGTAGCAATCCTGAATAACAAATTCCGATAACATCAATTACTCCCATTTCTGAGCAAGTCAAATAGTAATAAACTAAGTGGGGTTATTCAAATCCATAGAAGGACCAGAATATTGACATACCTATTGACATGTAGTCTGTCATAAATATATTTCATTGAATTCATAGTGTCAGCTCCATTGTCTCGAGCCATATGGTTCAATGAGGTTGCTGTTTAATGTTATCAATGAGGATATATTCATGAAGAAACATCCATACTGTATTTATATAAATCGTCATTCGTTATATTGTTAATGTGCCCAATTTTGAAGGAATAACATCCCCTGTCAATTCCACCTCCGCGATATGAATCGTCCTCTGGGGCAACAAGTCCGAGGGCTATTTGTCTGTGAGGATGAAAAATCCATTTCTGGCGGACTTATTGATATCACCCCAGAGAATCCGGGTAATATTCGACCGCCCAACTTATGATCGCAAGTCGGGCAGCACTTCAAAACATATCAGTCAAAAAGTTTCTTGTCGTTCCTTGCCGAAGTTAAATGCATGAGCGAAACAAGGCATAGATAGCGGGAAGACCTCGAGAATAAGAAAAGTCAGATACAGTGGCGTAATTCTAACTAGTTGCCCTAAGCCTTGATATCCTGCTCAATGTACCAAAATTCCACTGCATTGCTTGAGAACTGGAACATGACTATCCATACTAGATAATTCTTCACATCTAGATGAGAATTTGAAATGCCAGTAAACCGGAGGCCAATAAAAAAATATGATAACTGAATTATGGCCTGTCAATAATGTTGTCTTAGATTTGAGATATGAGTGGTGAATCCACCTTGAGTGGTGAATCTACCTTGATTGAGTTTGAAATGTTGGTACTTGTGCCATCTACCTATATATATATATATATCCTCTATATATATATATATATATATATATATATATATATATATCCTTACATATCCCTACAGAATGGAAATTGAATATTTTTGGATCATCACTCATTGAAAACAAATTTCCCACCATATACAAAAGATTTGTTCGACAATAGCCACTATTGATTTTCGAATTTTTGAAAAAACATCGTTAGATATTTTATATCACACTTTGAGGGGCTATAATGTGAGTTGATTATTCATATCGAGGATGACACCAGTATGGACAATATGGGACATATCGTCTACAAAACCTAATGATCTCATGAGATATTTAGGGTGATGTTTTCAATTTGTCAATCAAAAGCGAGACATCTTCTGAAGCATGACATGATTCAATGATGAAAATCTTCTCAGGAATATTCTTGCAAGTGATGGTAGTCACTGGTAAGGAATAATGAGTAATTGAAAATGAATTATAACGATATATAGATTAGTTACACATTTTCGAAACCCAACTCATTACTATCAAGTTCTATTCACAAAATTGTCTACTTTGCCTTTTCTCGAACGCATATCCTCGGCATATCTAGTAGTGTATCTCTGCTATGAATGAAAAACAATGTATTAAGGAAATATCAATGATAAATGGTTTGTTTCCACATGTATAACATATTGGGAGATCAAGAGGAATGTGTGCGTTAGATTATTCATTCAAATACGCCACTGTGAGTGTCAGTGTAGCTTAAAAAGCTGTCGCGTCGAATATTTCGCATTTTATCAAGTTTGAAGTCTCACGGGAAAAGCTGAGATTTGGACAGTAGCTGAGTGCATGCGCCCTCGAGGGGGCTTATACCCTTACAGGACAAGTTATTGAATATTCTTGTCTATTCAGATCAGATCAAACCGATATCGATATCCTTTTTATGTTGGGAATATCAAGCTGTGCACGGAATTATTCATGAGTCAGTTGGTGTGGAACACAAATATCTGAAAGGGAATATTTCTGGAGTTCTGGAAGTTTCATCTCAGCGATTGTGTGGGTTTTGTCGTTTAGTACCGGGTTGGATAGATTCGGGGGACTACCTTTCCGAAACTTCAAATTCTGAATGTAGTCCTAGTGTCTATTAATACATATTCACATCATTTTATAACTATACTCGCTAACATATCTTTCCTGCGATAGATTCGAGTGATATCCAGAAGAAAATGTCATGAAGATATGCTCATTGATTGGATATGCTCAGCTGATGATTCAACTGTAACTGTTGAAGGGTTGAAAGATGAGCAAAGATAAGCGATGCACTAATTTTGCATCGAAGCACAGGTGTATCAAGTCCAAAATGTCGATAGTCCTATTTTTCACCTATTTCATTTCATATTTCGCGCTGTAGGTATCTATAGATGTACGTTGAACGACAACTCATATTAAAATCTTGTGAGGAATCACCTCATGAAGTGTGTCAAAGTACTTATGGATCAACCTGTACATCATCTGGTGTTCTATATATAACTGAATCCTGGATCACTAGTATGCAACACCACAATGTAAACCTGAAGCATTTTACATTTTGTTGATGACATAATTCGACCAATGAGTCAAACAAGGTAGTCTCATCAAAGACTGACGATGCTTTTCCAGCGAGCATAAGTGCGTTGTCATCTCTTATATTCATGCTGAAATCAACCAGCTATCGAGAACGATCGCAAACTCAATATCCGTAGGTACGCATGAATGGAACATATTTTTGGGATCTGACTAGATATTGAATTGAAGTTTGTTCCTTGAGTTGTTGAATGACAAATGAACTCACGAAATATATCAGTTCAATTCATTTCTGAACCTGATCAGTTAACACTTCTGACCTCCGGATTATCTTGTTGAACATTATTTTATGATTATGATGAGCATTATTTGATATTCCATACTTCGTCTTTATGACTAGAGCTACTGAAGCCATCAATTTTCTGCCATTCTCACTTCTCAATGATTATATAATCAGTTTTATGAATCTCAAGCTGCCAGTGTCCAAAAATCACATCGTACAAATCAACCTATTGAATGAAAATTCTGCTGCTACCAGTTCAATAACAGACGCGAACTACAATCTACCTGTATAGTCCTCCTCTGGAACATACCACTACAACATTCCTTCACAATATTCCGAATTCAAAGTAGTTAAATCCTTTCTCAATCATTCAGAGATCATATCTGGCAGGAATGAGGAAAGATAAGGTGAATGAAACAATGGAATAGTTGCAACGATGAGCCATTCTTTTCCACCCGATATTCGAAAAGAATTTTGGGGAACTGACATAAATCCCACTGAATTCAGATATCCAGTAACATAGCATTATGTCGGCAATTACTCAGCCCCACCTTTGACTTATCAATATTACCAAAACGTGTGCATCTATGTTTCATGGATTTTGACGTGCCCCGCCGATATTCCAGACGGATAGCCCTAATCACCTAAGAGGTAATCCCCATCTGGCTGAGTTATGATATGACCGGTCAGCCGATATGCTCGTAAAAGCAGATTCAATAACCCATATACCTAGGACGCAGAGCAACACGAGCGATATCAAGTTGTGCATATGAAGCTACAACAAGACCTCAGCATACGAAAGGTGAATAAAGATGATAGACTAGCTGAAATAATTCAATAAGTCAACAAGTATTCTTCGCCGAAGTAAATTATAGAACGTGAACTTTTTTTCAAAATGAAATATTCTTTCTCTGCGACCATGGATTATTTCACTTGATATATGAAGGATGGCATGAAGATCACCCTTTTACTTCACTAGTTCATTGATATCACTGATTAACTCGAATTCATTGTATGAAGAATCCTTTGACTGTGAGTAATGAGAGAGGAGACCATCAGTCTCTGGATTCGATTTACCATATGAGTAAATGATTGAGGCAAGATAAAAGTCTTGATACATAATAACCTTCCATCTCAGTTGAAGTTTACAATTAACATCGTGGAATTATATGAGGAATATCGAGGCGATATAGTCAGATCGGAACGTTATGAGGTTTGAAGAAACGAGTGAACACTCAGGAAGACCAAACAACGAATGGCAAAGTATGAATATTAAGCACAATTCGACATCACCCGCTACACGGCTCAAACTTGCCGATCGCTTGTATGGCCCATTTGTCAAGATCCTTCTGCTCTATGATAAACATGATATTACATAAATCGGAACTAGATTTTCTCTACCTTCTATATGGATTCCATTCTGCTGACTTTATCTCAAATTGGTTGAAGGGATGATATTCGATAAATTTGAATTCTCCGAGCGGACTTTCGAAAACAACTTTCATCTGATTGAAAGTCAAATCCTTCAGTTATGCCATGATCCTTGAATTCCATAGTCCTAGATCAATAGAATGAAGAATAATGAATAGGTTTTGTCTTTCACTGGAAAAAGTGTACGGAGTTAACTGACAAAGAGGATTCATATTATAGCAATCATATACAGGGTTTTTCATGGCAGACGTTCGTCGGAGGGCTTCGTGGTTTGAATAAACTTAGAATTCTCAATTTTTGGACTTCAGGGTTATCAAGCATTCTCTTCCATTTGAAGATATTTTCAAATGGAAGAGGTTATACCGGAAGTTGCCATCGACTTTGTTTTTATAGAAATTATAGCAAATCGATAGAAAATCAAATTCTGCATCCGATCATTCAATGAATACAGGGTGTACACATTTCAGTCCAATACAAACATACTGTAGAATGTCTTGCCATTGCACGACTGATAGGAGGTAATGATTATTATTAGAATATTCACAAAAATCCTAGATGGAGAATGAAGATGAAATGAAAATACTGTTTGTACGTTGATTGAGGAGGTGGTGTATTTTCATTGAGATTTTCTAGAAACCAATGGGAAACAAGATGATGTAGATGAGGTCATGTATGAAGTGTTATCAAAACTTGCATTACTGACGGTTTTTTTTTTTCAATATTTGTCACCCGAGGTGGCTATTCTTTGATGGAATACTTCAGCAGCAGTTGTGGAATGAAGATGCTCTGTTCTTATTTGCTCTAACTATGTCATCATCTGTAATATGTCCTTTCCACCCGTGTTTAGAATTTAAATATGATGGAGTAGATAACTGCTGTTGCCTGGGCTGCAGTGCACAAAACTTGTTGATTAATAGGATAATAATGGTAGGATATTTGGCCTCATATGGCGACCGAGAACAAGAATGATTAATTATCTGGGCAGGTAGTGCGTGCACTGTCGGTGCTATCATTTATTAAGTACTTGGACAGTTTTATACCGACCCCTTGACCAAGACTGTCAATAGGTTATAAAAAGTTCAGCTGTATAGATCTCGCTTGGGCTGGGGAGTTGAGGGGTCTTGTATCGCAACTGGCGGGAAATTTTTGTAAATATTCAGTCTTTGGTTTGTTTTTGATGAAAGTTCGAGGCAATTGACTATCTGAAACATCTTCAGGTTGGAATAAATTCTACTCTGGAATGAAATAATAGAGAGAGTTTATAAACTTTCGACTGGCTGACTGGACAGAAATGATAGAGAATTGTATTCTCTATCAGAGGTAGTTCTGAGCTCGACAGTATTTCTTATGACTTCGTGGACATAAAAGGAGTAGGAGTCCGAAATGGATTAGTTTTCGAAATCGCCATGTATCTTTCGAACGCAAACAGTTATGCAGAGTCTGATTGGACCATATTGAGTTCCAAGAAACAGAGAAGACTCAGTCTTCAATAACAACCGAGAAACCTGACAGTCTCAATCAACATGGGGTGCACTGTACAGCTTGTATGTTGATATAGTAACGATGTGAGTAATCGTTGATTAAAATGCACCTAACTTATCGTACTACTGACTACTATTTTAATACATCTTGTCATCAATTTGATAAATCGATTAAAACATGTAACACCAACTAATGTGAGGAGCATTTCGGAATGGAATTCAAATGACGGTACTCATGAACGTGGATTTTTTTTATATCTCCTCCTACGTCGGAATCCAACATCCCATAAGCCGAAGCTTGAGCAGGTTGAGAGGAGCGGGAGGAGTTTTTATAGTGGACTCCGCCAACCACTCCTGGGGGACCGTGTCCGAGACTGCAAGATCGATGTCAGGATTGAAATCGCTGAACTTACTTAATTTTATTGAAAAATTAACAGCCGTAGCCGGGTTCGAACCCACTACCGTTCCGGCAGCTCGATCATGGTTCAAACACCTTGACCCCCTCTTAACTTGAATCTTTCCGTCTTTCAAATCAGACTCCATATATATATATATATATATATATATACAGGGTGTTCCGGTGATCATGTTACAAACTTCTAGGGTAGATAAAACACACGAAAATAGGAAAAAAAATTCATGTGAACATGGGTCCGAAAACGCTTCATCAGGGAGCTAGGGCCCTTCGAAGATGACCTTCAAAAACTACTTTTCGTTTTATAGCTTCGGTACTATTGCAGCTCTTGCGACCAATTTTGGGACATGAAATCTAGTTCGTAGGTTCATCAATTTGGGCCTTCCGGATTTTGTCACCTTCAACCAGGGGCGTACAAACCAGGGGGATATTCGGGCAAATTTGACCCTACTCCTCTTAGGCTTTAATTTCTTGCCATTTTTATATCTGATTATGATTCTCCAATGCCTTTTACATAAAAAAGGCATTCTTGTAAAAATCGCTATCTGTCACCGTCTCCTCCGAAAATGGCTAAATCCAATCAATACTAAATTATTGGTCTTAAACCAATTATTACGTTGAAATATGAAAATGAGGTTCAGTACAGATAGTGAGCATTATTAGTTAGTCAAATCCTCTTCTTTGATGAAAATAAATTAGATTAGAGAAATTTATTGCCTTTTTGAAATTGGGGGTATAAAAAGTAAAAGGGAACGTATACAGAATATTTCAAAAAAAAAACAATTGAACCTACACAAGCAAAACTAATGATAAATTTGCAATAAATCATTCACGAGCACCAATGAAACACTTGAAGTTTTGAAGTTTCAAAGGTACAAAATAAACAAGTAACACGAACAGGTTTAACGAGTGAGTAAAGGATGAGGCAGAGTAAATTTTTGCCTTGAAGATGAATTTACTAACGCTGTCGTTGACTGACCCTGTACGTACCAAAATAAATTCAAAATAACAATTGCTGAAAATGCCTTCCACCACGTTCAATACATTTATTACACCTACGTAGCATATTTGAATTGACGTCAGTGAAAACATCAGGCATATAACAACTATCTGTACTGAACCTCATTTTCATATTTCAACGTAATAATTGGTTTAAGACCAATAATTTATTATTATTGATTGGATTTAGCCATTTTCGGAAGAACCGGTGACAGACAGCGATTTTTACAAGACTACCTTTTTCATGTGAAAGGCATTGGAGAATCATAATCAGATATAAAAATGTGCAAGAAATTGAAGCCTAAGAGGAGTAGGGTTAAATTTGCCCAAATACCCCCCTGGTTTGTACGCCCCTGGTTGAAGGTGACAAAATCCGGAAGGCTCAAATTGATGAACCTACGAACTAGATTTCATGTCCCAAAATTGGTTGCGATAGCTGCAGTAGTACCGAAGCTATAAAACGAAAAGTAGTTTTTGAAGGTCATCTTCGAAGGGCCCTAGCTCCCTGAAGAAGCGTTTCCGGACCCATGTTCACACGAACTTTTTTTCTCATTTTCGTGTGTTTCATCTACCCTAGAAGTTTGTAACATGATCCTCGGAAGACCCTGTATATATATTGTATCTCATTATACATATTCATACGTGAAATAGCCAAGAAGAAATCTCTCAGTTTTGTCTTAGTTCGATTGGTACAATTTCCCGATATTTTGCTGCCAAAAGATCATTCCAAACATAACTGATTCAGTATAACAATTATACTATTTGATGTACAAGTCAAGAAGAATAACATATTATGTGATCATAAGTTACATGAGATCATCTGATCTTCGGGCGTTTTCCCATCTAGCTCAAGTTCAATTTTTTTTCTAGTCACTCAATTACATGTTGTACTGCATATGGAATATGAATATATACTAGCTCATATGCTGGGAAATGGAGACCCATTATTATCATCATTACTATTTTTATCATCATCACTATTATTATTATCATCATTATTATCGAGTGTTTCATGAGGCACAATGATTTGTGTTCAAGAATACAATATCATTCAGCTGATGGTTCTGATCTACAAATTATCAGTGGGATCTCTTTTGTTGAAAGATATTGGTTTTCTTATACTGTATCATCATTCCATAACATGACTGATCCTTTTTTAGGAAGTAATATTGACTGACAGATGTGTGAAGAACCTAGAGGTGTCTATTGCATCTCTCTTCGTAGGTGATAATCATCCGTGAACGACATAATAACGCTAATATTGATTTAAACTTCTTTTCATCGAGAACCGACCAAATCATCCGGAAAATTAAAAACCGCCTTTTCTAAAACCCCATTGCATGGCATATAATAATTTCATTTCTTTATGAGAACTCATACTCATCACCAGATTGAAATAATAGGTATGAAATTGAAAAAAATTCGAAGAAAAAATTGCTACTCATTGCTACTAGGCGGTTCGGGTTTTTCACCAGTGAATTTGATAAGCATTTTAGGCAAGGATGAAACCATACAAAGTGGGCAATTTTTTTGAATTTCGATCATGCCGATCCGGCTACCAATCGAATATGATTCCGAAAACAAAAGCATATTCATGGACCTGTATCGAGACTACCACCACCACTTCAATAATCAACAGAAATTCCTCCTAATATTGGCTTTATTGGGATACTCAAAAAATTGATGAGTCGAGTAGATGGAGAAAGTATTCAATCGGTAATAATCAGAACTAGAATAAAGTAGATTCTACTCTCTCAGAAGGTGGCGCTAAATGGGGTATATATGATTATTACGATCTATATGGTACCAGGTGACACAATCTCATGGTACCAGCATTATTTCTGAAATTTACTAAACATGAAATATTCCCACTAGAGGGCACTTTTTGGAATATAAAGATTTTTTCCAACTTCCGATAATTCCTCATATCAACTTTTGATTATGGATGGATTTCCAATCGATGGTAGATTCGAGTGACGTCAGAGTACCACTTGAGTACCATCTGAAAAAAATGAAGTTTCAGTAGAAATACCCTTTGGTTCCCTATTTTGGCACATGTTTCTCACTTGAATAATTTCAAATCGAAATGAAATAACAAATCATTGTAGTATATTAGAATTTCCATCATTTCGAATTGAAAAAATTTGCTGAATATCAAAATGTGTACTTCAGTAAGCTCATTTCATGTTCGAAATTTCAGAGATGTATAGCTACAAGAACAAAGGAGAAGATGGCACGTCACCTGATACACATATATTTGTATTTGACTAAGTTTCATACAATACTTCTTCTATACAAGTATCCAGTAAGGAAAATATTGTACGCACCAAGTTGATCATATATTATTATATGATAACGGTACTCAACGGGGCCAGGTGGATAGATCAGTCACCCACCTGACGTTATCATCTCTATAACGGACTGCATGAATAGGTAGAAAAAGCTTTGTTTTCTGGTGATTCTAACCTAACCTAACCTAACCTCACGTGCATCATGCATTGAACATATTTCCTAACCGAACACATAACACAGACCTTTGGAAAAATATATAGACTCAAATCTCACAACGTAGAAGATGATAGAACAATACCTATAAACCCTCAACTTTCCGTCCAATGGTTTCTGAAATCTTGATAAATCAATAATTATACATGCATGATAAATAATCCAAAGCTCTCAGCATCTTCGCAACAGTATCATAAAGAAACACAAAATCTAATCTGTAATCTCATAAAGCGCATACAAGATTGTTTTGTTGAAATTCAAATCTCGCAATCCCGCCCGATCTTCGATAAGGTAAACTCGCACCAATTTATGATTATTGTCTTCGGCTAACTGAACCTTATCTTACTTATTTTATGGGCTTTTATGAATTCCGCGAATAATAAAAAGTAACGAGAGCGTGCTCGGCTCATCTCTTCCTGCATCATACTTGCCGTCATAAACAACATAATGCTGTTTCCATATCTAAAAACGGATTTATTTACTGCATCTGCGCTCGCTACTATGCCCATTCTATAACGGCGGAATCATATATGGATTCCACATTCTGTTGAATTCCTTGCTCACAACACAAACATAACTCTAAGCGATTATCGAAGACAGAAGAAATAAGCAGGAAATGAACAAATGTAGCAGGAGACATCTTTGTCCTCGGTACTCAGTACAACAACGACGATGCCACGAAAGAGAACATTTAGAATTCAACATAAAACTGATATCTCTCATTGTTATTCGCATTCCCGAGTGGCTACTATATTCATCCCCTACAACAAAGTGATTGGAGACCATCATTAGGATGAAAATATTTTGTGTTAGATAGCAAGTGAAAAAGAATAATGAGGGAGAAGTCAAATCAATGATTCAATAATTTTCAGTCATGATTTATACAACAGTCACAACAACAATCATATTTTCTTGTCATATCGCAAGAACTACGAGAATAGTTGAATCGAGAATGTTTGTTGAATGTGAAAAAGTGTATTGTTGAAATATCTCACGGGTTACAGTGAATTTATAGGTTAGGTATCTTGCGTATTCTATCAGATTATCAGAATTGAAGATATCCAAAATTTTCAAAAATGTGACTTGTCTGGTAGGATGGAGAATGTCCCAAAGCAATTTATATACAATTCGGAGAAGGTTTCATACATCATTTATGTCGCCTTCCACAGTGTGTAGCCAAATATTTCAGATGAATAATAATTTTTTCATACGATCATCTATGATAGCAGCGACTGGCACACTGTTAGATTGATCGATTTCGCATCCTAATCTTTCAAAAAATGAATCCACTACATCATGATTAACAAGCTCAAAAAAATACTGTCGACACATAATAATGACATCACGATGGCACAAAGTCATCAATACGCTACGTCACAGGAGAGCAGAAAACTTGAAAACTAGACCAAAAATGTATGTATCATGTTGATTTTTGCTGATGTTATGATGAACGTTAATTCTCCTCTTCCATATTCACTGATATTATTTCTTTCTCAATCATCGAGCAATAGATGTTTTTTTTATGTTATCAAGAAGATCCTGACCCAGATTTTGTTATTTACGAGATTCTGCCATTCCGCCATCGGTAACAGTTAGATCTGCCCACATATTTATCTTCATGAAATCGACATAGGTATTGTCTATCAAATCATCTATTGGGTCTGTCGACAATGATCAAATCTGACTAGAAATATGATAACAGTACACTCAGGTCTCAAACATACTCATAATGTATTTTATCAAAATATTTCGGTCGTTTCAAGAATAGAGAATAAAGAGAGATAGAGGGAGAGACAGAGAGAGAGAGAGAGAGAGAGAGAGAGAGAGAAAATATACTTTATTGTCGAAGAGACAAGTTCTTATTGACAAAGCTTATGAGATATAAACTTGAATATATATTTAAAATAAACAATTCATAATTCAACCACTAGTTCACGATACGACACGAAATGTTCAAATAATAATAAGTACATATATGTCTATATAGCAGATAATGTACCTATATATGATGTAAAAGCGAAAAAAAAATGGTTCAATTCACAAATGCCTTCGAATACGTCAAAAAATTAAGATAAACTACTTCATATGTATGTAAAATAAATGAGTTACGAATAGAACTTCTGACAGTTATACCACACAACAGGTATATATATATATATATATATATATATATAGACATAACAGTACATGAGTCATATCATATTGAATTGAATCAAATCTGGATTCTGATGAGAGTGTCATTATGCAATTCTTCCCGATTGTAATTGGCTTTCTTTGAAGGGCCTGTTTAAAACTATTTCTGAGTTTATTACATCTATTCTCATTTCTTATGGTTGAGGGTATGTGATTATACAGTTTTTTACTTCCATAGATTAACGGATCCTTTGTCGAAGCTGTCTTTGAGATGGGAAGTGGTATTTTCCTGTCCGTAATCTGCCTGGTGATATGGAGCTAGCTTGTTGTATAGATTTGGAGGTGTTATATTTTTTATATGTAAGGCAAACAGATTCTAAGATGAATATACAAGTGAGCGTTAAAACCCCTGAGATTCGATCAGGGAATAACAAACCATTTTTGCTGTAGAGGAACTTAATCCTGATGCAGATTTTTTTGTTAATGCTATAACATGATCGAATTTCAAATTGTTATCGATGAATATTATTAGAAATTTGTACTGCTCACATACATACTTTACATACCTCATTAGAAAGTGTATTTGATTCACTGGTAACATTATCGAAATAAGTCATTTCTCACACTGGTTATGAGATATTCTATTTCTGATGACCCAATAACATTTTGTTGCATCAGTTGCCTCAGTGCATCATTACGTCAAAATATTGGCAGATTAATAAAAATTTCCTATGGATTGAATGGGCTGATAATTTGATTGAGCAGATACAATTTTCATTCACGTTACACTTCTCATTAATGTTTCATGAAATCCAAGTGAACGGTCAGCTGATTATTCGAATCGTATTCGAATCATAAAAATCTGCATACCCATTGTTGATTATCTTTACCGTGTACACTTCTCATGTTAGCTCCTGATGGTCATAAACCATTCTTGAAGAATGAATTTCCTTCACAATCCTCAATAAAAGAACAATAATCAAAACACGAACAAAATTTTCATACACATTAAGTCATTAACTTTACAATTTAACAGAACAAGCAATCGCTTTTGTGTTATAATGAAACAAAAGCACTTTAATTATGGCGTTCTGAATATGAGATCAGTAATTTCCGAGTAATGAGCTTCACATGTTTAACATTTTATTTGCATCGAATCCAATTTCTTAATCGCGCTTTTATGAACTGCCATAAAGCACTTTCTCCATAAAAAACTGTACATCCCGATAGTAGGCGTATCACTCAGCCTTGGACACACTGAAATCAGTTCAGTATTTTCTCATTTGAATCATCAATTTCTTAATCTTTGTCTTGATGTAGAGTTCCGGCAGTGTGTTGATTGAGAGACATATTTTCGTCGTTCGAGGAATCAGGATGAGAAGGCCCAAAAGACCACGCTTTTTCCTATAATCCAACGATTTCAGTTATCCTTCATTTCATCAGAAGCAGATTCCAGTTAGTAATGAGAATTCTCGTTGATGATGATCAATGTCTAATAGTTTTCTTAGAGATTTATTAAGTTTCATTATCATATCATATCCTATAATTACATCAGCAGATATCAAAATAAGTGTGAGTACAAGTACGAACCAGAGTGACAGATCATAGGTACAGTACTTGGAATCTTCTTATCGTAAGAAGACGTTGATTGTGTAATCAGAAACTAATCATAGTAGTTACATCTCTGCAAGGTTACTATCTTCATTTATTTGTGACACCTCTAGATGAGTAGAAATATCCGAATTTTGTATGAATCACATGAAATACTTTCACAATTTTCATACAATCAAGTATTATTCATCATGCCTATAAAAACTTGAATGAACGTTACTTTTATTATGAACGGTATTTTCATTATAACAAAAAAATATTCTTTTCCTTTGTGTTTTCGTTACATGAAAAATTCGAAAATCGAATGCGCCTATGCCTGATGAGTTAGTCCACCTCCAACGAATGATATTTTATCCTTGAGCGAACTGAAGTTACAGTATCCTGCCATTCACAGAACAAATTAAATTTCCTTCAAATCGCCGTGAATAATTCAACTTCTCCCTCATCCATCAAAACAAACAGTTCAGTTTTCCCGAAACGGTTTTCTGCGCTGTTGTCCGCATCTCGATTAGCGGACGGAAAAGGAAATGGACAAAGATCGGGCCCTGCTAGGGTGGAAAATTTGCCCTTTGGTCTCTGCGACTCGCCAGATGGACTCATTAGGAGGGCAATCGATGACCTGGCCAGCTGCCCGCTCTCGCACACTCCTCCACGCAAATAGAGAAAATCAAGACGGCTTCGGGTGTCAGAGAGATCCATAATTAAAAACACGGGGCTGCATATGCCGGCATAAGTTTAGAGGGTTCTGGTATCGAGTCGCTCTCGGGTGTCGATGTGCATTTCAACAGGTGAATAAATATTAATTTGAATGAATGGGTTTTGTGTGGGTATACCGGGTGGCCCGATATGAATGAACAACTCTCGTTGCAGGAAATTCTATCACAAACCATTCCAGTCCCTTCCATACACGCTATGACTGAGTGGAATTTTCTCAAATTCTGGACTGGACTAGAAGGAAACATTCTAACTTCTAGGTAAGATATCATACAATCGATGGAGTTCAGTGAGCACACTGGCGTTATCTGACGCATCTGTACAGGGTGTTCTGGTTGTCTACAACTGAATGAAAGAGAATCATTATTCACGTTCTCCGTATGATCTTTCATGAAATGGTTCATTAATTTGATATTTTCGAGAGCTTCCTTGGATGATTCAATTGTCCTCTCAGTCATCGCAATGAATTTTTTAGGGTCCACTCAGATGATTAGTCGTCATGAAAAGGACCATGTCATACCGATTTCATCATGAAACAAAATGACACAAATTTCGAGTAGGTATATCGTTGATGAAAAAAAATCAATAGAACACTCTTCAATGACGCCATACCCATATCTTGATCATTCAAATCTTTCATCTATTACAAAACCCGAGACCGCAGTGGATATTCGTGCATGATATTCGTCATGCTTTGTATCTGTAAGTTCTCTGACAAAATTTCTTCTAATGTATTCGAGAACAGTGGCAGTAATGCCGACCCACTAATATTCCCCGAATTTCGTTATCATTATTATTTTAATTACTATTATTATTATTATTATTATGGTTCATTTCAATAATTATTATTGTCTATGGAATGATCGCCATGTATTTTATTTTCGACTCTCACAACACCTCACGAACTTTGCCTGTGATCTCGCCATTCCCTCCCTACCATGCTGCCATCTATCGGTATTCAACTAAGAACCTCTCAAACAGAGCCACGATACTGTCGCTGAGCAGCTGGTCGCAAATAACGATATTGGCGTACGGGCTGAAAGCAAGAATGATTGACAATTTTTTTCGTCAATCAATACGTAGTTTTGAAGGATCTCATGTTTTTTGAATGAATTTGAAATGAAAAAAAAAATGATAAAAATGCACAAAAACAATCGAAAATCGAGAAATAAATTCTTCTTGTTCTTAAGTGAAGTATTTATTTTTAGTAGTTTTAGTACCTGAATCACCTCATATATATTTAGATGTATATAGTTAGTAGTGGATCACTATGTATGTTGTTATGTATGTATGTTGTTATAACTACGTTGTCAATTGTATTATTTCAAAGTTACATTCGTTGAGTTCTGAAATGAATAATTATTTCAAAGTCTTCATTACCATCAATATAATACAGTAATCAGGATATTACATTTTTCTTGCGAAAAGAAATAACGAATTACTTCCCGTAAATCCCACGACGAAGAGCCTGAACACTGTATTCTTTATTATCATTGGGTCACTATGTTTACCTGAGAATATGGTTTTGAACCATTGGTAATCTGGACATTTGGTCAGAATGGCGGAAAATTCGGGACCATCAAAAGTGGCTCATCGTAAAGTAATAATTACTCTTCAATATTTTTGTTCATTTCATGTTTGAGATAAATTTCGATATAACTTTGCACCGAGTTTCTTGCCTCATCGGCCAACACCGACTTGTCTCAAATTTCCATGATCCGCCACTGACAGAAACGAGAGTTGATATTACATTTCTGGTCATTACAAAGATGATTTGTATGGAAGTGTGCTGGAACGAACATCGTTATCATAACAATATGAATCTTGACACAAAAATGAAAACCTCTGAGCACCATCTAGCATGAAATTGAGAATATTCAAACGATATCCTAAAAATAGGGTGCTCAAACCGAAAACACTAACGATTAAGACGGCCAGCTGGTCGAGATGGTTAAGCGACAATTCCTTCGGGGCTTCTGAGAGTTGCTTCGGAGATGAGTAACAATAACAATAATAATGACAACAATAACAATCACCGTCTGTAAGTTATATAATTTTATTTCAATATATTTGTGGTAAAAGGACATATTTTGTGATCTGCCCCAAAATGTCACTGCGCTCAAAATTAAACCTTCAGATACCAAGAAGATAAATTTTCTATTTTTGAGCGACAGATTTTTTTTGAAAAAATTTGGAATATAAATTCATTCGATAAAAATAAAACTTCTACTTATCTCAGTGGACGTTTCGGAAACAAATCTGCTCCCGTTCTCAACACGTTTAGAACACTTTTCTCAGACACTTTTTTAGAAAAGTGACAATTGGAGGGCCCCTAAAACAGTAACGTCTATGTAGGTTCTGTCAGGAACATCACTGGCCACGTTGTCATATTGCCTCATTGTCAAGATGGTGGTCTTCAGCATCATCAATGATCAAAAACTTCCAGCTATGTATCTATACAGGAGTTGGTACTCACCTGTGTTTTCTTGAGTTGTTGAAGGAGCTGAATGGTTTGGAGGTGTTATGATAGATATGATGAATAGAAATAATTATTGTTCATAAGAAGCACCAAATCACAAAACGTGATGACATTCTTGTCGTATGAACATGAATTGATGTCATGAGTAGTGGAACAAAGACCATCATTATTGTTTCCACTTCAATTTGATACCCGTTTACCTCATGTAATAGATATGGTAATAATATTATTTCATATTATGAATTTTGCTTCCAGTCGCAAGGCAACAGATGAGATGGCAGAAGATGAATGAAACGAGCATCAACAAATGAAGATTTGTCAATGAAGTCAAAAATGATAATGGTGGTTCAAAATGAGGCATTATTGTTACACTATGTTTTAGGAGCTGCTCACTGTATACGGTTGTGATAGTTGAGCCAGTCCAGTTCGACGAAAGGAATTCATCAGGAGGGACAATCGGAATTGACGAAAAAGTGAGAGGTCTCCAATATGCCAAGAGTAATACCTGCCGAATAGTCGTATTCGAGCTTGTCCATTGAAATATCGATAACTTAATGAGATGAATAAAAGTTTGGTTGATCGCAATATAAATGGATCACCTACATACCATTAGATTTATGGCTCAATATAAGTGCCTACCTGATTTTCACAACGGTCATGCTCAAGGAACAGCAGTTCCTCAACTTTATGTAACTTAAGTGACATTCACAATTAACGGAAGTCGTTACGGATTACTTTCTGACTAAGTTAACAATCAAATGCTATTTTAATACTTTCGAAGTGCACTGATCGCATAAATAGCTAGCAAAAAACGGTATTTCACTGATATTTATAATGAAGCTTTTCTTCCCACCAATGTTATGGATAGACTGATGCGTTGAGAATAATTCATTTTCTGGTTGAATATCATCCAGATGAATCTAGTTTCCATAGACATATTCCGATCATTTCATATGATTCGGTATATTTGCCAAGCCAGTATAATTCGGATTTCAAAGACAATTTGATTCTTCCACTATGTTGCTCCGTATTTTGAATTAACTTCTGTTGTGCTTTGATTTCCAGTAGTGATAACTATGGTGTCAATGAATTAGTTGAAAAAAAAGACACTCTTGGACGAAAATAGAATTTTCAAAAAAAAAAAAAACATCCATGATCAGTGTTGTCTAATTATTGCTGAAAACTCTGAAACCATGTTGTAAAGATTCAACTCGAGAATTGTAGAAATGTGATATGGCTTCCTGAATACGAAAATATACAGGACGTCACATTCCTGAGAGTTGAGGTCATTCCCAGAAATATGTCGAGGAGCAAAATCATATCAGTGTATATGAAAGAGGATGAAAGTGGAAGAAGAGGAGAACCCTCCAAATTTCGGAATTCTATCTCAAACAATTGAAAGTAACCACCAAGTTTTTTGTTTGATTGTCTTCTCTTATATCATCCGTGCAGAATCTAACTCACTCATTTGTTCGGATGGAAAAAAAATAAATATAATTGTTGGAGTAGATATTTGTACAGGGTGATAAATTATATCGTGACAACCACCTGCAGCCGTTATCAGGTATGTATGGTAGGAAATACTTCGAATACAAGAGTTGTATTTAATGTGATCATCTCTTGGATATAACGGAAAAGAAGAATTGCTACGCAAAGTGGAAGAACATCGTATATATTCAATATTTCAAATCAAATACTCTGTATACTATTACTCTAAATGAAAAGTCTTCCAATTCTGTTCTCAACAATTCTCATCGAGTGTCATTCAACCAAATATGAATATTAAATAATTCAATCAATTTAATTTTTTTCTATATAGGTATTTTTATTAAAAAAACATGAGAAACTCTACAATACCTTCCTTTTCCCTCAACATTGCTGGATTACACGATCTTTCCACGATCTCTACACGAAGTTTCCCTTTCATGTTGTCAAAGTGAAAAATGATTACATTATTATCAATATACAAAACCGTGATCAATTGATTTGATATTTGATATTGATATTGATTGATATTTGATTAGATCTCATCAATGAATCATGATAATCAATCAAAGTAATTGAACATAGAATGACGCCATCTTTGACAGGCATCATAATCACTATGGTATGAATTCAAATTTCTCAAACTGAATAATGAATTGAATCTTTCAAACTGCATCAACATTTCCATCAGGGAATGTTTACGATATGTCGAGATTTGTGAATGAACAGAGATTACACAGTTCATCATGTCAATCATTCGAAAATAGAAATAGTTTTGTTCACTTCAATAGGTATTCATTTCACACCGCGAAAAGGTGATACTATTTGAATTCAGTGAGAATAATTCTCGTACTATTTTTTTATTTTGATTCACTCGAAATATGTAGCAAGGAGAAGTATTGAAATAATCCTTCCAAAATATAGGTTAGAGTATTATCCATCTGGAAGCGGCAGAGTGTACTCCGTATAAATCCTAATAAACCGGTAGATATGTGGTGATAAATCCCCATTTCTGCCGGAGATACGTTCTCATTAATCCTAAACGGACAAGTCCGTTTACTGGCCTTCCATAAAGCACTTTCATGTTTCGGGATATCATAGTGCTTTTCATTTCTATAACAGTAATTTATCAACGTGGTGCTAGAGAGAAGTTACGACAGTAACGAGATATTTACGATTGACTGTTACATTCGTGTAAGATTCCAAAGATGATAGATGTCGAACGTTCGTCATGTTGATAATCAACATCTTTGAAAATCTACTCAATTTGAGTCGACTGGGAATATGTGGAGCCACTTGATCAGTTCAGGCTCCAGATCTAGAGCAATGTAGCCAATTCAGGCTTATAGACGCTGGTTTCATCCATATGTTATCATCATTGACTTGAGGTACTTCCTTGTACTTGTGGACTGTGGCCGATTCTTGATCCCGCCTCTTGCATCACATTGACGTCTGATCAATTTAAGAATATCATGACATTGCTATAACCATCTTACCACACCAAATCTACCAAGAAAAATTCTTCCAAAGAGTGTGATGCTTTTCGTATGCCCACCAACATATTTCGCCTCGAAGAGAGGTCTTTGAAATTTCATATAAAAGATCTAGTCCGTGATTGCGTGAAGTCCATTGAAATGTCACGTATCATGTATCATTCTCGGATTACAAAATCAAATTAATTTTCGAATGAATAAGTTCAATCAGAAACATTCTTCAAGTAGCTTCCAACAATCACTTTCAATTTTTATGCAGTGACTCTGGCATTTTTTATCACGCACGAATATCCAGTGGCGTATATGACGTAGGCGGAGCAGACGGATACGGGTCCCGGACCCCCCTCCCAAACCTCCACCTATGTATTCACTCAATTATTGAAATCAATAGAAATTTCGTTCACAAGGTATGTATGGTGTTCTCTGCCTCTGACTAAATGAATTAATTCATCTAAATTTCCCTCATTTCATGAGCCTGTACTGTACTTTGTACTCCTGTTCGATATCTGTTTGGATTTCTCCACACATGTCGATAATGATTGAGAATTTTTCGAATCTATCCTCGAATGAAAAAGTATCTGAAATTTCTGGTATTTTCCATCTTCCAATTCAGAGGCATTTGACCCCAACGAAAAATTGCCTGAGGCGCCTTTTTCTCTGAACTTACCCAAGCCTCCTCCCCTCTCCGACATGCATTTCTATATAACGTCAAAATCTTTTTCGAACTTTTGGCTAGGTTAGAAAAAACTTGCTTGTTGTTTCCCATTTTCTCAACTTCCAGACGGTACACTCTTTATGAAGAGCATACAGTTCCTAAGAAGACGACACTATACAAGCTCTATTCTTTGAAAATTCTCTGTTTGCCTGAATTTCTTGAAGATGACACATTGATTTGATGGATAAAATTCACTATTCTTCCGGATTCATAATGTCACACTCTGAACTCTCTCCATTATCATACACACCTATGAATTTTGATGGGAATATTAGCGCCACGAATCGACATTACCAATAATAAACATTGTTTCATCAGAACATACCAATATGTTATCACTGCATTATTATAATGAGCAAGATGTGTGAATATGATAAATTCCAAGATGCCTTTCTAACATTATGAGAAAGCAAAACGGGTTTGCAATGTACCTTATATCATAGTTGACATACAACTCATGTCAATTCTGCTAAATTATTATTATAATTACTTTTAATGCTGCCGGTATCATGTTTCCCTTGGCATATTTATTATTGCCAAGGCGTTCGTTAAGATATGGTGACGTTCTTCTCTTGTATAGTACTTAAAATTCTATAATAATTCAATCGGCGATCTTCTCGATCTTCTTTTTGGGCGATTCTTGCTGTTCCAACTGGAGCTTGGGAAAAGAATGTGTGAACGTATTGTTCAGGATTGATTCGAAGGGAATAAAATAAAACGAGTCAATGAAATCTGATAATTGTCTGAATTTTAAATGATTCAAAGCAAAATATTAGTGATTGAAAAAAAATCTGTTACTCTATTTCAGTTGTGGGGGTTCATTATGTTTTCTGAAATATCGAATATATTTCACTCTGACTCAATATTCCATTATATTCGATAACAATCACAGAATGTCGTTAAATATATTCCTTTCCTCCAGAAATTCCTACTCAGAAGTTGATCATGAGAAAAAATCTTTCAAAATCTGATATTACATAAAAAATATAATATGAAAAAGTTGTATTTTCCAATGTCAGCTATATTTGGTATCTTGTCCTTACATACATGGCCACTAATTGTCTGAAGTCTCCTTCGTCAACTCAAATTTCATCGTAGCTCGTATTATTTCCATTCTCTAATGTTTATTCATTCCCTGTAATTCCTCCAGATGAGTATATGTAGAGTATTATGATAGTATGGAAGTGGTGAGTTCAATCTACAGGTGGGTTTTAATCCTGAAATTGAATCATATGATCAGAACTCTAGACTTGCGACAGTTATTGATTACAATCGATACTTACCAGTCCGAAGTTTTCAAATGTTCTCCCATGGATCGTGAAATTCAACGGAAAATGAGTGATTCTCGAACAAGAATGATTTTCTTGCACGATGCTTCGTTCTGGTGCAGGTCTGAACATTTCGTATGGTGAGACGAATTGGTTCCTCAGTCACAATACTCAGTCTTAATACTCACATCAATGGTTATAGAACAGCAAACGTCGATGATTTTTCCAATTATCTCCAGAGATGCCGAAAAGTGTCAATCTAGAGGATAAGCCACTCTCATCAGATCGGAAATTATTCTTATTAGTCCCAAACATTTATATCATGAGATTACTATGAAATTGTTGTCCTTATGAAAAGAATATGTCGAGAATATATCATGATATCGAATTAATTCTTGGTGTGAAATAGTAAAAGTGAATTTCAGACTGTAGAAAACTCTGTCCAACATACTGAGCACTGGATAAATTCTAATTGAAAAGTACTATACGTTTAGTCATGCTTTTTGTGGTATATTCATGTTATATCGTTATATCATCAGTCTGGTACTTGAATTAAATCAGATATCTGGTTCATCCCTTATTTCTGAACTGCACACGTAATAATCAACATCCACAACATGGGCTGCTTTCTTGAATCATTTGAATTAATCCATTCATTCAATTTTCAGGCGATATTTGTGAAACTAATCATGAATTTTGTATCAATTAAGATAAACAAGATCCTCATTCTTCAGCTCAAAAAGGGCACTCTATATGTGATAGGTACTATTCCTGGAACATTTTCTTATAGTCACAATTTCTATATTCATTGGAGTATGATGGCTAGTCAGTCCATGCTCTATAGCCGTACTCAGAATAAGAAATGAGCGAGTTCGAAGATTGCACGTATCAGAAATCTAGAGGGTATCTACGATTTTGTTACGTTGCCACACATTGACAGACTTAATGATTCTTACTAGCGCAGTCGTGTAATTATTACGTATCTAATTGGTGATGAATATCGATATCATTGATATTTCGAATGAATTGTGAAACATGTGACATGTAAAATGTGAAAACAAAGTTTCGCTTGAGAGCGAATGAATCTACTACTGTAGAAGTAAATACACAAAACTATCGTTACTAGCCGAAAATATTGGAGATTCTGATAGGATCGACAAATTCACCATAGGTAAGCATTGAATACCTACCTATCTCGCATCAAATCGAGGCGTGTGAATAAATAATGTACTGTACACTTCGGAGATCAGAACATGCGTACAAAGCCACCTTGCTACCTACATACGATCAGCACAAACCGTAGTCGAATACTACAATCACCATAATTTTTCGACGTTCTGGTTCATTAATGAATTGGAATTGAGATGGAATCTATACGAAGATTGGCTGAACACACACTGTAATTAAAATACAAATCCCACGATAGCGCATTTCGTTAATTCAACTGGAATATCTCACGTCATCAGAGTTATTGGGATTACGAGTGCGATTTTTGGAGCACGATGATTGAGATTTTCTCGATCGAAACATGGTCCGCAACCCACTAATACAGGTAGAGAATGTTCATGATATAGCTACTAGGTTTTCAAAACGTGAACTGGCATTGGGACAGATCACAAAATCGTTCCTTCCAACCAATATATTGCGACAATTATTATAATTTCTATTTCTGGATTTGTGAAACGAGAGAAAACCCAAATGATCTAGAAAAATGAGATAAGATAGATATTCAGCTTTCAGAGTGATTAGGAGGGGTTCCTGATAATAGAATTTCTGAAACTAAAATAAACATAAATATTCAGACTGATTGCGAGAATAATTTCATGATTGTATACTGTTGAAATAATACCTGTACTATCACTGAATATATGTTTGAATTTGTCTTTTCGTAACTAAATAAATGTTTTTCAGATGTGTGATGAATGAGTATCTTGTTTTCGGAACCTTTTCAATGAACAACTAATGTGAAAGCTCCTTTTGAATCTTCACAAAAGAGCATCAATCTTTCATGGTAGCAGAGCCTGGTTAGTGAATAAAACAGTGGTGCAAAAATGGAGTAAATATGTTTCGAAATCGATCGAAAATCGATCGAAAAATTCAGGGAGATTATCGAGATAGTCTTTGTATACTTTATTATTGCTCTGAATATCGATATTGAATACCTGAGTATCTTGTTTTCAAAGCTTTCGTGATGAGAAAGTGATATGAAAGTTTATATTGATACTCCTCAAGAGTACACTGACCTTTCATATTCTGAAGACGAAATTTTCCAATGTTTCTCAATCACAGCACACAAATATGATAGATTGAGGAGAACAAGATGGATTTCATCGATTGAATAATGGAATATGGTGAGGTGGGTTCAGATTGCACGAATCGCCAAATTTCGAATGATATCGACAGTTAACTATGCCACCGTATTTTCATTCAATCAAATCGATTTTTGCATGTACTTTATTGGGAATAATTTCAAGATGTTGTTAGTAGTTGATAATACTTGTGAATGAAATATCTTATCGAGATGATTCATAAGCCATATAATGTGTGATATAAAATAAAAAACATAGTAGCTTGATTCATTGATATATTCGGTAAAATGAAAAATTTCCTCGAGACATTCAATCCAACCTCATCGTAGCCGTAACAAATCAATAAGTTAAAATCTACTGTTTCTACGTCGAAGCACTCTTCCATTTCAGTGAACATGGCTTTTTCATTGTTTCCATTCCTTGCATATTTTCCACTTTAACGATTTCACATCCTCAAAAGTGTAATGCAACAATTACCCTCATTTGCGCAGAGAAGCCGAATAAGACAGGAAATTATGTTAAGCGATATCGTGTGAAGAGTCGAAGCGGAAGGAAATCGGATCATATTCATACAAAGAGATATACAGTGAAGTTAGTTTTGTGGGAAACTATAGGTACGAGTTGAGGACAAATAATATTTTCGAGTTCATTGTTCGGCAAGAATTGTCAGGACATTTATCCACGCCATCATTAGGATATTTATTTATATGTTTGCCTTGGTGATTCTATGAACTCTGTTGGTAATTTGAGCTTCTAACATTGCGAAGAAGAGTATCTCTAGAAAACATGCAACGAGCAGCACCTCATATCTGAGTCATAAAAATTATGAATCATAGTGGAGAAAGTTTCAAAATGAGTCAAGAAGCAATAGTTCGATGGATCTCATTGATTGATCTGACCTAGAGTTGGATTTTTTTACAAGAAACCACTCTGTATTGGGCATGTGAGAAAGATACCGATTGAATTTCGATATCTGTATAATAGCATTGAAAATCATGATTTATTGACTCAACCGCAGTCAGCGGTGACAGGAATCGAGTAATCATTATTTTTATTGTTGAACATAACCAATGAATGAATCATTGGTTATTATAGATATATGTCATTTACACAATCATAACGTTTTATCTGATCTTCAGATCTACCAATGGAATCCATAAATATCTGTTTATGTTTCATATTTCTCTCTCCGTTGGAAACATAAAAACATTAAAAAGTCCATGGTCGTTTCCTTCATGTCATTTATATCGCGATATCAATGCTATTTCATAATGTGAGCACGATGAAATGAATTCATTTCTATCTTCACGGTTTCTCGAGTTGGTAACTCGGTAAGAAATCACAATCAAATAAATCATTGATAGACTATCGATGAATATCAATAATCTATCGATAGTTTCAACTACCTACTGTATATGTAAAGGGTGTTCCGCGCGAAAATATTGTGCAATTTACTAGCGGCTGTCCGAAACGATTCAGTATAAAATAACGCAATATTGAATACTTCATTCGAGAGTATTCAAACCAGGCCGGCTCAGGGTTTTTTCAGCCCTAAATTTTTTGGGTATTTATTTTGAAATTTGGAAAAGGTACTCTTGCGTTCGATATAATGCGTATTATTTCAGGGAAATCAATTCGAGAATTTCCTCACACTATGAGGTAGGTGTAGTGGGTATGCACTAACTTGTTTTTCTCGAGCAGTTATTGAAATAAAACTATATGAGAATTCGAAGTCACCTAATTCTGGCAGTAGAAGTAGCCGTTGAAGTATTGTTCACTATGTTTTCCCGAAACAACCATGTTTTTGACCATGACATGAACAAATCAATTTCTTTCGGAATTGGTTCATCCTATCAAATTTGACCAAGATCACATTCTTCTCTTGGAAAATCTCAAAAAAAGCCTACAGAAAAGCCCTGTTTGTATACCCACTGAATGACTTTTTCACTCTCTTTCACACATTCTAATTTGACATCAATCACTAGGTGAGTACATAGAATTGCATTATTTGATTCTGAACCGTCCCTGGCAAATTATTAGAAAACCAGCATGAAAATTCTTTTTCTTATTTCTGGTCCTAGAAACCGTTGGTGAAGTATTGTGCATAATTTTCAGGACCCTGTATAGTATTCAATCTGGATCAGTGTCGGGGATACAGAGAGCAGAAAGTCAAGGTTGTTTTCAGTTCTCAAAGTTTATTGTTCGGATGGTACATCCCACTATTTTGAAAATGTTCAAAACCGTATAATCTTGAAGGTGAGTAATCTCTCGAAACGGATATGTATTTGTAAAATTGATAACTATTCACTTCATTCATTTCAAATCCACCCTGAACATCAAACAATTTCAAGTTACAGACATTATGAAAGAAATAGTACTAACGCAAATGATTGAACCTATACATGAAGGAAAACTGAAAAGTATAACACATACCTGGAGATAAATATCAACAGAGCTCAGGGTAAATTATCGAAGTGAGATCCTCTATACACTTCCTACATCGACGAACTAATGCAGATGTCGATCTAGATATTTGGTTGGGATCAAAACTCATTAGAGCGCCGGCTTGTTTGGTACGAATGATAAGTTCCTTCCTTGTTTGGGCTGGTGTCGCGTGAACCCTGTCTTTTAGAGTGCCCCAAAAATTGAAATGCAAGAGATTCAAGTCGGGCGACCTGGGAGGCCACGCAATATAACCTTACCAAACGAACGCAGAAAAGATTGTAATTTGAAAAATTGAAAGAAAAAAATCTAAGTGTTTGTCATTTCCAACCGCTCCTAATAGACAGTGGCAAAATATGGTGTATGAATCTTGGTGGGTCCTCTGGTTGTGAAATCTGCACTGGTTGCAGAGTTGACTCAGAAACCTCTATAGTTGTATCGCGGCTCCTCGTATACTATGGCTTCGATTCACATCAAATAATTGGAAGATACGACTTTTTTCTTATGCGTATTCCATTAGTGTCAATTCAATCTTGCTTTTGCTTTCCAATAAACTCATCTCGAATCTAAAATTTTTCCACTCATGCCACTGTGAAGTGTCATGTTTTTTTTTTTTCATCAAAGCCTTCTTTCATAGATTCAACAACAGTGGAATACGCGAAGGAAATTATCACACTCTGTAAGAAGATTGGCTTTTTGAACTGTCTACTGTAGAAGCTGTTGACAATGACGAATAGTTGGAATATATTTTGGATGAAGCCATATTTACCAGAAGTAGGGTGGTGAATTACCTCAACTCACATGAAACCCAATCATTACGTAATGTCCTCTGTGGACCGTACAGAGACTCCACGTATATTTTGAACCTCCCCTCAACAAGATGTATAAATTTTTGAATAGAACACCCTATATATTTTGATACTATTAGATAGAGTATATTTTTGGGATTTCAAGTATATATATTTGTTGCATATTAGCTATCACTGATTTCGAGATATTTCATTTTTAACTTCACATTTTCACCAGATTCTCTTAGATGATCAGAACATTATTGGTAGAGTAGGCCATGGAAATAATTGAATTATCTGTTTTCAATTTGATAGGTCCTATGATGAATCAGTTATTTTGCATTATGGGCTTCAGTGACAAGGAAAATGTGATATTCTTTCAGTATATTTGAGAAATAATGAAAATGCAAAGCAGCGCAACGGGCGGAGTATAGAGTGTTATATGGTGACCGGGTGATTCCTTCTAGAAATTCTTCAAAATATATATATATATATATATATATATATATATATATATATATATATATTGTTGAATGTGGCAAAGTCTCTCAAAAGAAGAAACCGGAGAACGATTCCAAATGAAGACAATGAACTTGAAGTGTTATTGTATTTCGAAGAAAATAAAACTAATTCAATTGCCGATGCTTCGAGAGAGCTGAATTTTTCGGTTGGATATATATGGAACATTCTACATCAACACAAATTGAAGCCGGTCTTTACCATTATCTCGACTAACCGACTAACCGATACGAATGTTGTCATGAGAAGGGAGTTCTGCCAATATATTCTGACGCGTTCAGAAAATGATCCAAGCTTTTTTAACAAAATTGTGTGGACTGATGAAGAGAACTTTTCGACAGCTGGTGTTTTCAACAGAAAAAACATTCATGTTTGGAGCAGGGAAAATTTACACAGCATTAAAGACATAAAATTCCAAGGACGCCAGTCATTTTCTGTATGGTGTGGAATATATGAAAAGGATAAAGAAGCCTTTACCCCCGGAAACGTTTCACCTTGTGAATTTTCAAAATCTTCAAAATTCTCAAAAAAAAGAGTTTTAACCACATCTGAGTTCAGCTTGATATCTCCAAGAGTGAGCGAGATATTTCAATCAATAGGACGAAAAATTGAACCTGAGTAATTGGCTCACCTATACTAAGTAGGAAAATTCACCTTGGTAAGTAAGTACCTAATTAGTGCTTTCATAAAATGGTGACTAAGCATTGCATGAATGTTTCAATTCACGAATTTTTGAGTAACAAGCAGTATAAATACATAATTCATGAATCTTTCACTATGGTGAGTGAACAAAACTTGATTTCCTGACAAATTGATCATCATCGTGAGATTGGTCTTCGCTCCAATGTGAAAATTCCTGAGCACACGAATTTCAATGAATTCTGACGAATTCAAATCTGGATAATATTTATTTTACATAATATATATATTTTATATTTTATATCATATAGATTTTTGGGATCCTGAATGCAATCCGGAGAATTCTCATTCATGAATTTCGGGAATTTGTTGGCCCCTTGTAGCTCTGCTACTGATCAAGATCTGGTTCATGCTTGAATAAACTCATTGAACTCATATAAACTCATTATAGTATGAATACAATGAGAAAATGGTATGAACTTTGTCATGATGAATATGGTCGTGAGAAACGTATGATGCATTGATAGAGTTTCAATGTTATAAGGCACTGCCACTGCGCTGCTGCTTTTGTTTCTGCACCAACTTTATGTTCAACACAAGATCAGAAACTCTTGTTACGGAACACACTATTTTCTCAATCGAAAATCATTCTGGGTCTTTATATTTCACCAGAACGCTTCCTGCAAGCAACTGCTATCCGTAGCAAAACCGGGCGAGAGCACGCAATTGAACATAGAACAAAGCTTTATCAGTGCACAATTATGTTTCGTGTCAGATTATAACATGTGGTGGAAAGCCAATTAGTGATGAACTCAGTCGTACGGAACAACATAAGCCCCTGCAACAAATTGCTTACGTTGCAAACGAAACCCGACCTTCCGCTACGCTCGATCGGGATGAACCTAGTCAATTATTTCACATCTACAGAAATTACGCTTGTGATATTTGATGTTGGAGGTGAATGCTATAGGGCTCGATTACAGATTACTTCTTAAGATCACTTTGAAGTGCTGCAGAATTCTGAATAGTTCTTTCCATTGGTTCGAAAACGGTGAGAAAAATCAGAAGAAAAAAACATATCGATGATTTGAACTTGTCGAGAGTGTTGTTTGTTTCAAGAAAACCATCAGGTCTGGTTATGCAGGAGTCTTCCTATCGCGAATATAGTGGACGGTATCATCACGTGTTCGAAGGCTCGGTAGAAAGTGTCGACAATGCTAAACATTTTAATCACTTTCCTTCATTCATCCAGACATGAAGAGTAGAGGCTTTCCGTGTATAAGAACCTATTTCGGGATATAGAGGCCAATCCTTCGAACAACTGTCCAAAAACAAGTTCACAAAGTTTCATCCTGCAACCATACCTGATTATAAGATGAGTATATGAGCCGCAGATCTGAGGTAGCACACAGATATTATGATTTGACATGTTTCATCCATCTGTCTCTCTGCTTACCTTACGGTTACCTGCACCAAGAAACTTCATTAGAAATTTCGTCAGTTGACAATCACAAGTTCCAATATCTACTACTACTACTGAACTGTTCGAAACCATAAGTGATTTGCTCCAAACGAAACTTCGACAATATGAACTCTATTTCGAATGGGAAGAATAAAATATTATGTGCTAATATATATTCTGACCTAGAATTCAACACCTTCTGATTTCATATCGAAAGGAATCCATCTCAAGTATTAGTTATTCGAAATAAGAATCTCAAACATCAAGCATCGAACATTTCGAGAATAAGCTTCCAGAAAGAGCATTATAGACTCGCAAGATATTATGAAACGTATTCTGTGTATTTATTCCAGGTGATTCTCAAACAATCCGGCCTCTTCAATCAAGGTCATTAAGGACAATATATCATTCATAGATTCTCCTTGATTCCAACCTATGATGAGAATTCTAAAGATACGAATGAAGGAAAAACTCGTCAAAATTCAATTCAGTAAACAGTTGAATTTTGAATGCATAATAGTTTATCAAGAATCACAAAGATAATCAGTCTTTCCTATCCTATAGACTGTTTGGGAAGTAGATACGGTAATATATCAATACATGAAATACCGATCAAAATGCTCGAGACCTGTGGAACATCACTCAAATTTGTGGAATTCTTGTTGCTGACAACCTCCAAACTTCCTAGAAAAATTTCAACAACTTCTCTCTTTCCCAAAATTCCACGGCTGGCAAACATGATGTTCCTCGAACATTACAGGTTTTCCTTTCGTGTTGTGAACAGATGAAAAATGAATGGGAGATATTTTGACAGAATATCGATTTAAATCTACAGCAATATGTATATATTCATGAAAATTCCCCAATGATTAGTCTAAGAATCAATGTCTGTCTTTATTGATCACTTGATGGCTTTCAACAATATCGATAAATGAGATCACTTGAACGCAGTATCATGGAGATGTTCTCGTTGAATTCGCTAAAAAATTGTAAATCTATTTCATCCACTCAGTTGGGATGTTGTATGTCGGATTCATAGATTCATTTATTACTTTGCCCACTTTCTGAACAGACTATCGAAGACACGACATTCAATCAACATTCTCGCTCATGCTTGCCTAGGCTACAATTCAATTCACCAGACATGTGGAGAGGAAGGGTTGTTCGTATGATGACTGGAGGCAGCTAACACTGTGGCGCGCCGCCAACTTGTAATAACAAACCGAGAAAGCGTGAGAAATGAAGCCGTTCTAAGCATGCAATGCCACGATAAACACGTCAAAATTATGGGAACTGCGTGCTTCTAGATGAAACACACGTTCCGCTGACTTTCACGACGATATTAATAATGTGCTATGATAATAGAATTGGGGAGGGTGTCTCCAAGAATAATGATGTTCGGGGTAAAACAAACGAAATAGAAGTCTTCGACAAAACAACTCGGCTAGCGCACGTGACTCTTATGCCACTGTGTTCCCATAATAATTCTATATTTGAATTCTAATCAAAATATCACCCATTTCCCCGCTATTCAACACAACATCAATCCAGTTATTGACTTACCTCGTTAACTTGATTATCGTGAGCTAGGTCGAATTATGCAGAAATAATTACATCAATCGTCAGGGGATATTAGTTCAAAGAATCACATCACATGAACGAGAACTGTTAACAAAAGGTGCATCTTGAGTTGGGACGTTGGGTGGCTATTATGAGTGACGGAGTACATCAATATCTTATATCCCGGATGCTAAGAAAATACCAGATTTAATGATAATAATAATTCATTCACCATGAAATTACAAGATTTGGATTGTACAATACATTAATTATATAGCACATGGCGAATAAATGGAAGAAAATCCCACTAAAGTAAGACTTGTGCGTGCGCTGATTATTCCATCTACATATTGTGCGCGAGTTGACGTTTTGTAAATATGGTTCATTCAAGTAAATGGTTGAGATAAAATGTATAATATAAATAGTGAAATTCTGGAATGTTACTTCATGTACATAAAAACACATAGAGACATACGTATATACATGTGGATACAGATAATAATATATATTTACATCAGAATAGAACTGATAAATAAGCCACTGTTTCGAATGGGAACTTATTTTGTTACTGATATTAGTTTATTCTTGTACTTTATGACCTATTTGCGAATATGTTATCAGATATGTAACCATAAGGGAGAGTCAATATCCAATTTTGAATAAGTTTATTGAATAAGTTATATGAATTTATTTTTCTTATATCTGGTGGTAGTTTATTGAATAGCTTCGGGCCAAGGTAGGTAAAGCATTTCTGACCAATTGTCTTTTCTGCTCGGGGCATAGTAACGGCATTGATTCTGTATCTAGTGGTATAGGGATGGTTGATTGAAATCAATTCTTCTTTATGTTTGTATTGTTTCAACAGAATAGTTTTGGCAAATAACTGACTCATGTTCAATACTTCTAGTTCAGAGAACAAAGCTCCAGAAGAATATCTTCTTGGTTTTTTATACATGATTTTCAAAACACTTTTTTGTATTTTTCCCACTCTACTGAAGATAGTTGCCGTTGTAGAACCCCAGGCAATAAGTCCATACGTCACATGAGATTCTACCAAAGCATGGTATAGTATTATAAGATATTTCAAGTCGATAAGATTTGCTAGATTTTTGAATTTGTAAACCAGGAATTGAGCCTGTTCGTCCCATTTCATGTGGCAGTCTATGATTTTTCCTAGATATCTAACTTTTAGTACTGAGTTTATATTTGTTTGTGTATTAGTGGTATCTCTGATTTTGATATCCTGATATGAAGGTAGATTATCACTGTATGATGTGAAAGGGATGAAGAATGTTTTTTTAAAGTTTATCGTGTGTAATTTATAGTTGAAAAATTTGTTATTTTTTATAAATCCAATTCTATGGTATTTTTGAGTGAAGTCCAGTTCGAGTCCTCATAGAAAATTACCGTGTCATCAGCAAAGCTAATGATTTCTCCTTTCGTTTCTTGTTCGAAAAGGTCGTTGAGGAATACGTTGAAGAGAAAAGGGCTTAGTACAGTTCCTTGTGGCACGCCTATTCCGATTTTTCTTGAGTCGCTCAGGGTTCCGTCTATTTTAACACATTGCTTAGTGATATCGAAGAAAAGATCTGACTGAATCAGTCTGAAGATGTTCCGAAGAACCTACCAGTAAAACTTCCTGATCTGACTGATCAACTCATGATATCAGCCCAGGTGGTACAACAAGACTCTGGTTTTGCTATCAGCTGCGAATATATCTCCATTACAAAAATATTCGAAAGATGATACCAAATTATAATCATTTCAAGAATTCTCTTTGATAATCGTCAATTTTTCTTTGGTACTCCTCAAAAAACTTATCCACCCTATGTATTTCTGAGAATCCATCACTATCCTGTGAGGGAGAAACAGCACCACGCGCATTCATCTTCACAGTAGTGAATCATCATCAGTACATACTCTTCCTCTATATCCAGATGTTCATAAAACCTGTATCGAATTCGAACTCCATTCTAATCTGTCCAGCCTATAACTGTCAGCTTCCGGTATGTGGCATTTCACATGGAGTGTCGTTGGATCATCTCAATTCTGATGTGTATTCATGCACTCATATACAGTTCGACAATCCTCATGGAGACTAGGCGATCACATGCAATTAGTTAATTTAAATTCATCATCACTCCTGATGCAGCATGAACATGGAAATGAATTATTTCTGGATGCTATGAAATTGGTTCAATTCCATCGCTATTATGCATCAAGTATTCCATATCAGAGTCACTTTTAGCTGAACCTTCAAGGAAGATTATAGTCAACATTAAAAAGGAGAGTGCATGTATTGACATTCCGTGTAGCTAGTTCAAAGGAAGATTCATATCGATTCGACATAACAAATCAATAATTATCATTCAATATCTTCAATGAGAGTTTACTTACCAGAAATATTCACGTTGACCTTATATCCAACTGATTATTTGAATCTTCTGACAAGCAAAATTCATTCAGACACGGTATGCTCATCCAAATATCTTAATGTTATTTTGAAACGCCTATTTTAACTTTTCGAAATTGGTGCTACATACCAGACATATTCCATTATACTATTCTCTGTTCATGAGTGATGGAATTCAATTTCATACGCACATTGATTGATAATCTGAATGATTGATGATCTGAATGATGAACTTTCCTAATGATTTGGGGAATTATCAATCATTCAGATTCTCACCAGAAAATCACGATTTGAAATCCTATAAGCGAAGAAATGACCATAATTGTCCATCAGATATAACCTCCTGCGCGCATCTCACTGTCAAGATAATAAAATATTATTCATTCATGATGATGAATTTGTGAGGATGTTCATATTCATATACTGGGTGGCCCAATAAAAAGGAAACAAGGCTGATTTGACATAGTTATAGTTCTCAGAAAAAAAAAACCCTCGAGCTCGTCGGTTTTTATTTCGAGAGGGGAATAATTTGCGCATGTTTTCAACTTTTTCACTTCATAACCCTTGGGAGGGTGAGCTCCAACTCTCGAATCAACGCTTTTTTATTTTTGGAATTCGATGCAGTTGCTCTGGAGATAATCGGCTAATGATGGAAACTAACGCTTTTTTCCTTCTCATCATTATTTCTCATTCTGTAGTTTGAACGATATTCATCTTAGAAGTGCCTGATGTGTTTCTTTGAATCCTGTCCTATCCAACATTACATGAAAAATAATTCATTTCAATGTCAGTTCCTTGATCTCTCAGTAAAATGCATTTTCATCGGGACACCCTGTAGATACCTATTGAACCAAGGATTCAATGATGAAATGAATCATAGCTTCTACCTGATCTTCCATTACTTGAAGGAAGGAGACTAATCTAGAATAATCCAGATGACTCTTCTGCTTTGACGTAATCGTGAAGGTATATGTGCATATTTTTCAATTACCTACTGGAAATGGCCGATTTGATTCTGTGATTTGGGGAGAACCCTTGCAGTTCGTTGAAAGTTAATGAAATAAGAATTTTGATGGTCTGTATAATTCAATGGCCACGAAATATAGCATTGCATTGATAATTTACAACATCTCTTTGAAGAAACATTGAGTACCCCATTATAGTCACCTGAAAAAAGGTGACTATAATGTAAAAGGTAGATAGATAGATAGATAGATAGATAGATAGATAGATAGATAGATAGATAGATAGATAGATAGATATATAGATATATAGATAGATAGATAGATAGATAGATAGATAGATAGATAGATAGATAGATAGATAGATAGATATATAGATATATAGATAGATAGATAGATAGATAGATAGATAGATAGATAGATAGATAGATAGATAGATAGATAGATAGATAGATAGATAGATAGATAGATAGATAGATAGATAGATAGATAGATATATTTCTCATTACGATGAACATAGACAAAAATACATTTTCACAATTCAAAGTGAGTTCCTAAGAACATTTGAGACGACAAAAGAGAAGAAAATAATATATAATCAATAGGTAATTTGAAATTGGATTATATAGACTATATTCATGAACATGTGGAAAATTATTATAATTTTTGCGAAAGTTTTTCGAAAATGTGGGAAATTGGTATTGTATAGGTATTGTAGGTGATGAGTTAGGTAGGTAGTTGATGATAACAAGTGTACAATAATATCAATGAGTATCGATATCTACGCATCAAATATTCCTCAACATCTGTTAACGCAAATATATGTAAAAACAAAATTTTCTTATGACTGCTGTTGGTTGGGCTTGTATACCTAAGTTTGGGTTCTTATTCATCGATTTATCATGGTGTTCGCCAAGACAGTTTCAGAATTATTCAACACCATCATCATCATAATCTTCTTGTCTTCACAAGCTACTCCTGCAGAGAAAACACGAAAATCACGCCCATTGCCAGCCTGTTTTGTCGCGGACAACTAAGATCCCTACGGGGGGTACACATCATTGGGTCTGGAATGGATGCATGAAAATGTGGTGTGTCCAAATTAGGAATGATTATATTATCATGACAGCCAGCCGCTTTCTCAATCTCATGGATGCATCTCTAGATTCGCGGATTTTGACTGATTTTCAGAACCATCGTTATTACCGATATGAGATTGATGATGATTTGATAATAATAATGATAATAATTATATATAATTCACCATTTTTGATACACTAGGTATGTATGGTATGTCAGGTACATGATTGTGAATATAATTTATACAGGTAATTGGAGAACACAAAAAAATACAGAATTGACAAGTACCACATGTGTATATAACCAGAAAAATAAATAGAATAATCAAGAAACAATTTAAGATTAATCCAAAATAGAAGTCAAGAAGCATGCGGTTCGAGTGTGTTTGAGAGATTTTCAGTCAAGAATTCTTGGAGACTATAGTAGCATCTATCTATCAGAAACGTTTTAATACTACCGAGAAAATTTTTTTCGCTACTGACTTGTTTGAGTTCATTTGGTAATTTATTATAACAAATTATAGCATTGTACTGGGGGGAGTTTTTGAAATTTGACAAACGATGTTGTGGTATTCGCAAAAGATGTCTGTTTCGAGTGTTATGTTCATGTTCCGATCCCGTTTCCGCAAAATAGTCAGAGTTTTGCCTCGCAAAAGTTATACATTTGAGAATGAAAATTGAAGGTGCTGTTAATATTCTTTTTTCTTTGAAAATAGGCCGACACCTGTCTCGAAAATCCCTATTGAACATAAGCCTTATAATAAGTTTCTGAGCAATGAAAACTCTCGTAAAATCTCATGCTCTACCCCACGACAAGATATTCAAACAGAGATGTGAATAGACCATAGCGTAATAAATACTGAGTAATAAATATACAGTAATTAATGCGATTTAAGGAATTCACACTCTCACTGATTTTGAATTTGGTTTCTATGGTTGGACAAATCGCTCTCATTAACAAGTTTATGAGGAGATGATGAACAGCAATGGATGGGATGAGTATGTATCGTAACTCATGTACAGGGTACTTGCCGATCTGAGTCGTTAATTATATGGAAAACTGATGAGTCTAGTTGCATGAAAATGTGTCAATTTTGTTACCAATGGTTATACAGGAAGTGAATCCCAACTTCTCTCGTTATCGAATGATTAATTCAATTCATATCATAACATTTTCGAGATTTACGATGATTTTACATATTTTTCAATTCTTTTATTCGATACTGGATTCAACAACATATCTCCTGAACTATTTGACTCATATAATAGTACAAGATGATAATTTCCCGAAATACAAGAGATTTAACTTCTTCAATATTTGGAAACTCAGAAGAAAATTATAAGATGCACAGAAATTACAGCGAAATTTCACTTTTTCGAGATGTCTGTAAGTCATTTTTATCACACCTCCCTTTGCGTCAATATCAGTGGATCTATAATGGATGGTTTCATAGAAACTTGAGAATGAAATATTTCTCGTATTTGAAAAAGAATTTCGAATAACAATTGTTCTACTATTGTGAAAGCGCAGCGTCAGAGTGTTATAGGTGTGCTTTGGTCTATTCGGATATCGTGAAGGATTCATATGCCCTTTCAATAAACTTGTATCATTTCCCATCCACAGTTGACAAGTTTCTTGAGACAATCCCCATCAATGAATCCTCAACAGGGCATTATCAAGAGTTCCACCACGCTCAAATTCATAATATTGTTTGTTGATAACGCCCATTGTGTGACATCCATCCCTCGAGTCGGAGGCCCTCTGGCTAGATAATTCATCCTTCAGGCGCCAGGGATATTCATCCCGACAAGCATAGTTCAAAAATTAACCAATATTCGATATTCGTTATTGATGCGCTCTGAAGATAAATTAAACAGGAAAAAATAACTGGATGGGAGTATTTTTTCTTCTCAAAATCAAGCACAATGAAAAGAAATTGTTGACCCCTCGCATGAAGAGAATCATTAAAAACTATGTTGGTTCAAGCGCAAGCGGTTAGTCTCAAATAAAAAGCTTACAAATCCTCGTATTACCATAGGCATATAAATAGCCATAAAACGTTGGGAAAAACAAAACCCGATTCCCACAAAATTTAAATTGAATGCTGCATATTATATGGAATATTCTACCTCTGCATTCTGAGGTGTCGTTGAAAATATATGCGCTACTCTGAAATTCCGAAGCTGCCACTTATCTCACCGGCCATTAACGAAAACGAAAGTTAACCTGAAATACAATGACAGTTTTCATCCTTTTCTGAAACAAGACACGTAGAAATAATATGACGATGAATAATAATTCAGGTATATTTTTGCCTCAGAATCCCTTTTCTATGCAGCTTTGAAACATGATCATGGCTCATGATCCATCGGACGGGATACAGGTCAACAAAATAATGATCATATCTCATGAGGAAAGAATGATAGCGATAACCTAGCACTTTATTGAAATGATATCTATATCGTCTCAACCACAATACAAGGCGAAAATGAAGATACCCACTCTTACCAACTCGAATACAAAAATCGATTTCAGTCGTTTCATCACTTGGGGGAAATAGACCCCGACAATTCTTCGATCAATTCATAATCAATTGGTGCGATTTCATTACAGAAAATGACGAATCATGAACTCTATCATAGACAAATTATAAGAAACAAAATGACGAAACCCATGCATTTGTCAGAATTCTTCTCATAACATTCTACAACAAATGTATCTCGGTCTTCCGATTGAACGTTATCCATCCCTGAGGATGAATTCAGTCCTAGTATTCTTCATGGAACAATTTGATCACAATCAAGAAATTTCAATGATATTGATCAGATATTCTCAGCAAATTGAACGATACCTGGAATCATTTTAAGGAAGAACAGTAGAGATTAGTTGAACCTCAAACCTTTCTGATTTACTGGAGGTGTTTCGAATTTCGAATAACGCATGACAGGTGATTGCTCTTGAGAATCCATCAAGAATGAAATGAACATATTTCACTATCTATGGCCCTCAAATATCTACTTAGTTTTGAAGCACCATGTGTGGGCTTATAGTAATTTTCTCTAGAGATGGAATTGGAATAAATCACCGATTTCTAGTTATACTGAGTGTACGGATGAAATAGCAGGAGCCGACGACAAAAAAGTGTCGATAAGTTACAGGGCGTTCGCCATACAGACAGTATTTCGATTATTGCATGTGTTCATCTTCCAAGGATGTTCAACCTTTGAAGTTCACTATAGGATGGCCCAATCCGCTGAATTCATCATCCCGCTCGTTGACTGTCTGTCTACTACATAATTCTTTCCATGTTTGTAATTTCCATTGGTTAATTTATCATTATCTTTGATGATTGACGATATTGGCCATGACTCTAATGAGAGCATCATCAGTCAAGTGAGTGTTACTCAGTCCTCATACCTCATCCCTGCTCAGATGATGGAATTTCATCAACAATTGATAGAATATTCCTCTCGGATATATTATAGGTATATCGAATTTGAAGCAGAAAGCAACGATGTTGAACATCTTCGCTTATCTTCATGATAAATTCAAAACTGACAAGATTTTTTGACGTAGGTATCATGACACATGAAATGAGTTTAAGGAATATCTTGAAATTTCATGGCATGATGAGCATATATGAAAAATTACCCTATGAAATGAAATTATAAATATTATCTGAACATTGAAGACTATACTTCGAATCCAAGTTTATTGGTTTTTTCCATCGCAAGCCTGTCCTAAGTAGGGCGATGAAAATGCAGTGAAAATTCAATTCATTTCAAATTATCTACAGTTTGACTGATCACTATGGGACTATACAGTCTGTCCAAGATAAGGTTGCACAGCATGGGGATCTCGGAAACGGTAGGAGATACGTAGTCTGCTAAATGGGGAAAAAGTTGCGCATTTGGAGGCTCATACCAACAGCCTTCGAAAATTTCCAAAATTGTTTTTAGTTTTTCAGTTATATCGAAGAAAGTAAATTTTTGGAATATCTATTTTATTTTTTTTCTCCGTTATTATTAGAGCTACAGAAAAACTGAATATACTTTTTCATAGCAACTTTTGATGACGTTGAACGAGGTGATACCGATTTTTCTATGCGACGTTTCGTATTCGTAGAACCATCATCAACTTTTGTTTTTTAAATACGGCCCTGATAATTCTTTCACAGATTCTGAAAGCTTATTTTATTCTGAATTCAACCATGTATTATACAAGGTGGTTTGAATGTGTTTCGAACTATTTTTAGCCATCATCAATGTATTTTTCGAAATCACAAAGGAAAAATGTCATCAGTTCCACTTATTTTGGAGGAAAATTAGTCAACACACTAATACCTCATCAACTAGTTCCAATTGATAGGCTTATAGGAATAATTAGTTCGAAAAATCTAATTATGACAGGCTCCTTCGGAAAAATACGAATACAATTTTTTCTCAATGTTTTTAACTGGAGTATAATTTCTTCATAATCACTCACTATTCTGCAAAAATTGAATTTTCGTTGTTTCAATAGTTTTTCCAATTGCAATCATGAAATAATTCATTTCATCAAATCGATCAATGAAGAATACGACGATATTATGCTATGTACAGCTTGGAAAATCTAGCTGTGCCTCTGAGATGCTCGAGAAAGTGCGAGCGAGAAACGAATAACTAGTCCATCAATGTTTGACACTAAATGATCAGAAATAAGTGGAACTGATGGCATTTTTCCTTTGGAATTTCGAAAAAAACACTGATGATGGCTAAAAATAGGTCGAAACACATTCAAACCACCTTGTTTAATACATGGTTGAATTCAAAATGAAAAAAGCTTTCAGAATCTGTAAAATAATTATCAGGACCGTATTTAAAAAACAAAAGTTGATGATGGTTCTACGAATACGAAACGTCGCATAGAAAAATCGGTATCACCTCGTTCAACGTCATCAAAAGTTGCTATGAAAAAGTATTTTCAGTTTTTCTTTATCTCTAATAATAACGGAGAAAAAAAATAAAATAGATATTCCAAAAATTCACTTTCTTCGATATAACTGAAAAACTAAAAACAATTTTGGAAATTTTCGAAGGCTGTTGGTATGAGCCTCCAAATGCGCAACTTTTTCCTCATTTAACAGACTACGTATCTCCTACCGTTTCCGAGATCCCCATGCTGTGCAACCTTATCTTGGACAGACTGTATATGGAAAGCTACAATATATCTATTGAAAATTCAGACAATTCTACCCAGCAGAACAACGTTATCACTTGTTGAGTTCTGAGTATTTTCCAATCTCGAGCTCACATCATACTCCCTTGATATTTTCCCAATTCATTGATAATTCTGCAATGCATACTTTCATATAAACCGTGAATTATTCATCGCTTGTATTCAAATGGCAAACATATAAATCCGTACAAGAAAACAAATATGGAAATGATTTGTACTTGAGTATCGATTTATTAGCTTATTATATTGTTTATTATTTGACCTTATTATCCTGTTACAGCGTCTAATAATAAATGGTCGTTCTTCCAACGTGTTTCATATTTATTTATGTTGATATGGGTGGATAGTAACAATGAATTCATTGGATATTTATACAGCGATATTCCAGACACTACGCATGGAATACTGGGTAGGTATGTAAAATACGTGCCATTAGTCATGACGATGTTGAAGTATGTATCTAGGACGTCGACAGAAAACCACATGAGTAGCGAATATTCCATAGGAAGTAGCTTGAGTCCAACTCTGGATTGATCTACCACGAAATCAACAGCCGATTATTAATCTGAACATGCAGGATCATCTTGAATAGCTTCGGCGGAAGTACAGGGCTATTCGTTATATTTGAGGAAAGTACAGTGATGAAAGTGATAAGAAATATGAGATTGATTATGATTTCTCAGAGAGAGTCCGAAGGAAAATTTCGTTTCTCGAAATTGCGAACATCGCCAGTACGACTCGTTTTTTTTTAACATCCTATTGTTGATTTACAGTTATCTGTTATTCGGTTCAGCAGCACTTTATAATAATCCATCGTCGGTTACTAGACATCAGTAATACATATCGTTCGTGAGATTTTCAAGTCTGCCATGATAAAAGCTATAATGCTTTCGTTTGCCACCGTTTTCAATAGCGTAGTTCGTGATCTTAAACTCCTTATGATTTTGGATTTACTAATCACTGGTCTATTGTTGATGTGACCGATATGAATGGGGAAATATTCATTTGATATGGAATGAACAATAAAGAAACATAACATCGTTGTTAGGACATCGTGAGAAATTCAATACATGTCAGATTCAACAATGAACGCGACCATATAACAACCTCTACTTATTACGTTCATTTCGATATTCGCAACAGCCAATAAGCGCTCTTCGAAACCAATAATTACTTTCTTCTTCTAATTTTCTCTCCCGCTGGAACCCATCACGGATACCCATCAAACGATCACTGGAAATTAGAGACCAGTCAGGTGGAGAAATCACTTTGAAATTGCTCTCGAACAAAGGGAACTCATGCCTTATTGTTTACATGAAAACTTCAAACCATAACAATCGGATCTGCTTCACTTACATACAACGGATTAATTGATTTTACCCCGTTCGACTAGCTGCTAATGATGGGAACAAGGAATGATTTGATACATTCGATACATTGAAGCGAAATGGATTCCATCTATATAACACTTTACCTACTATTATATACATGGTGTATCATAATCACCTGGCCAACCGATCAGGTATGGAAGTTCTTCTGAACATGGGTCAAGAAATCGCTCCCATAATTAAAGAAGGTAAGCGTGAAAATATTAGATCATGACAGACAGGATGACATTGGTTTATCAAAGTTTGATTCAGGTGTGAAACAATTATCATTAGTTTTTATCATAGTGATATATTATAATCACCGTGATGACGCACGTAACGTATGATATACAAACGAGGTTGCCACTTCTGGTAAAACCAGAAGTGAAAGCATATTTTCCTTCTCAAATCGAACATGCCATCTCTACTTTATTGAATATTCAAAAGGCGCTGAATAATTCCATTTTCTTTCAATGTGGAATCCTTTCGAAAATGGCAAATATATGGTCAATTGTTCACTTAAAAACAGTTATCAGGAGAGTATTGAGGTTATATCAGAAAAATGAGCTCATCTTCGAGTTGAATTTGAAAATTTTGATTGAATATACTTCAGAGCGGAAAATGCCATTCCTTCTATAATCCTAAAATGACTTTGTAACTTCGAAGAATGTGAGATCCAAAGTTGATGTTGCTATCTGAAGTAAAAGTGGAGAATGACTCTTCCTGATTCATTTTTCTTTCTCAAGAACTTCCAATGGATATTGAATAATTTCAAACAGGTATGTCGTGAAAACGATCGAATCTGTTTTTTCCTGTTACCTCGAAGTGTTTCCTGGAAATTTTCTGAGCAGTTTATCTATTGAAATGGTTCAATACTGATTTCCATGCGATAGACTTTGTTTGCGGTTGAACAATCCACATATTCATCATTTTCAATCGGATATCGAATTCAAATGAAAAAATATTGCGAATGAGTTAGTTATCATTCTGAAAATTCTGAAAAAACAGTTATTGCTCTTCTTGAAAACAGAAGGTAATTTCGGTATGTCTGTTGATTGTTATACCTGCTATTTATCATAACCGTTTTCATTATATTTGGTTCTTGGATCAATTTCACTGAGAACAGTAGGGAGAAATTTTGGAAAACGCAATGAGTACTCGCCAAGTCGTTTTCAGATTTGGTGTAATTCATCGAGAATACTTTTTTCATAGACTTGAGTAATAATAGAATCATTTCGCGGAGTGATTGAACTCTCTCAATTTTTTATTTTCATTGATTCAGACAATAGAATTTTCTACACTCTATATCACATTATGTATTATCCTATGTGATCGGAAAGATTACAAAGAAAGGAAGCTGGGAATTTTTGAGCACATCTGATCACATTGAATATCTTATTATTAGCGCAAAATCAATACCATCTTGGTACACAGAAGAGAATGTAACACCATGTGTGTGGTGCTGATGTACTCAATGACGTTACGTATAATAATGCACCATCAGATATAGTACTACAGCCTCCGAGACTTATGGTAACCGAGTGCTAATATATTCATACGAGTTAGGTCGTAGGAGGCTTCGCTTGTCGTGGGCATTGTCTGGCATGTTCTCTTGTCTCATTGTCGCCCTATACCAGCTCGTAGCTCTTGTGGTACTCGTCTGTTGTGGACTCTCAGACGCTGTTTCCTATTTTTATTCGTTCTGGCGTTCTCTCACTCTCATTCACTCTCCGTTCAATGAGAATGGTGAGTTTCACTTTCGTTGAGCTTTCAAACTGGTATCGGAAGAAGTACATTTGATGGGAAAGGAGTCTACCATAGATTACGATAGTGCTGCAATCTACCATATCTCGTAGATGAATGTGGAATCGTATAATGATCAGAATCATCAGTTGCATCTGTGAAAAAAATGCACTAAAATTATCAACTATACATTTCTTGGGAACCGCAGAATGTCAAGCTACATAATATGTCATGAATGTATTGTTTTCAGAACACATACATCATCGTAATCATACAATAAGATATGGTGTCTATATCTTATTGAGACGAAGTTCATGACGACGCTGTAATAGTACATCAAAACGTTGAGTTACAGAAAGTTACAAAAGGCAACATATTCATCACGATGAGTCTGAAATTCGGAAATACTCTGGAATCATGGTGGATAAAACGTTCTTCACATCATGAACTGTCATGACTGGTTACATACCTACATTATTTCCTGAACTATCCTATGTTCAATGATCGAATCGATTATTATTTCACTGAAATGAACAAGAATTCGTAGTTTCATTCATTATTCAGCATTATAACCTCGATGAACAAGTGTTGAAATTTGGTCAATGCTAATACTCTGGTTGGAATGGTATAGTTCATATTGAGATAGCTATTTTTTTCATCGAGTTTAATGAAGTAAATAATGATAGAATTCATCTTTCCTTGCAAATGTGGTCAAAAATGATATCTTCACGATAAAACTAGTTATTGAAACTCTTCAATTATATAGTTCTTTTTTTTTGTTTTTTCGAATGCAGAAACATTCAAACAAACTATACTGAATGAAAATACTCGTCCAAACGGCCTCGTAATTGAAATATCATTGGAATTTGAAGTACTCTGCTGTGATATTACGCCAGCATGTAGTATTATTCACAATGAGTGAACTATTGGGATGAGTGAAAATTATGCATTATTTCTGATGTCTAGGTAGTTTGTATAGTTTCGATAATTATTCGTGAATTGAAATGATAATGTTGAATGAAAACTCATGTCATGTAATATTTCTATTGAACCTTGCTCAATGTCATGAGACTACAAGAATTGATCTGATGTTGAAAATTTGAGAAGTTTGTGACCCAACATTACTCAAAAAGCACATTGTTCGATACGAGAAATACTTTTCACTGAAAAATATCACTGCTGATTATATCATATATATAATTATGTACCTCGAAATAGACTACTCCTGATGCTGAATATGATTCACTCTCACAGAAAGAATCCAAATGATTCCTGTTGAATACCGATCCTCAAGAACTCCACTCACCATACTAGCATGAAATTTGGTTACGGAGTGTATGGAGAAACTAAATATCAATAGTAATCTTATGATTTTTACGTTATGGAACTCATTTTGCGAAGATTCTTTCTTGCCGATCATTTCTCAATTGAACGCAACTGGCAAAATTGCAATTTCATTATAATTTTTCGCTTCTTCAATACTTCACACCTGAATATCGTATCTTTCCTCATAGTGATGAAGTCATTATTTTTCGAGATATTTTCGAGATATCTCAAGTTGAAAATGAAGTTGCAGAATCATTTTGATTTGATTCTGTCGATATCTTGAAACTTCAATCCGAGTCAACAGAGTAGCACAATGTTTTTCATCGATTTCTTTCCAATTCAACGTACTGGACACAAATAATTCTTGAATCAATGTTTTGGGTTGAATCTTCTGAAGTTGAAATATTTTCAATTGGTAATAGAACACACCAGTAATGGATTTCTTATATGAACCATCTGACTGTCAAAGTCAAAAGGTATGTTAGCAGAAATAATATATACATATAGGTTGATGTTCACACCCTTCCAAAGTTTGATGTAGTGTAGTTTCTATATCCGCTTACCACTTAAGACCTAGCATACCACCTAGCCTTGAGCTCTCTCTATTCATAATTTGAATTCAAAATGATTTCACTGGTCGTGCTCTCATTATTATTGTCACTATGATTCTAGTACTTGGCTATGAATTCATGTCATCTATTGAAATTGCTTCCCATACACCATTCCACAAATCCCTTGTGATGTTTACGAAACGTTCTGTTCTGTTAGTCTTCTTTCGAATGGGTATGCACAGCACGTTCAAATAAATTTATTACGATTCAACCGGTTCAGAAACTTAATTTCATTAGTTAACATTGTTCAAAATTGAAAGCCGGCAAGAGAGATTAGTTAATTTATCATGTAATTCGGCGAATTTCCCTATTTTACACTAGAAGGCCCTTTGTGCACTCCAATGAAAATGTGCGTGGAGGAAATATTAGCTTGAGTTATTTAAATTGATTTCAAATGCGCCCCCAACCCTTTATGGCTCAGACAAAGCTGAATTCATTTCGATCACTTAACCCTTGCCCGGCTTTTATCGAATCCAATGAATTCCTCGTACAGACAAAACAATCAACTAATCAAAAAAGCGGAAGAAGAATAATAGTCTCGTGACAGTTTTGAAAAATGTGTTCATTATTTCTATCGTTCTGAATGAATTGATTACAGACGACAAAAAATTTCTGTTTTCAATATATAATATGTCGGTGTTTCTCAATCTTTTATTATATAGAGCGAGGAACCTTAGAGTATACTGATAATTCGGTCCGAGGAACACTTTTTGGACTGAAATATGAGATAATAATTCTTTCGTCGGACTATCTATCAACACCAAGCTAGTTCCGCCAGAATTTGTTTCTGTTGATGAGGGTTCCAAAAGAGACATTGTCGACACGTAGCCGGATATAGTACCTAATTTCTCGTTACAGTAGAATCAGATATCTCATCAGAGTGGTTCTACGAGTATTGTTCTTACCTTGTGGGTTGATACTAGTTTATACAATTTCCATTTGTTTGTTTCCTGTTCGAAACCTCCTGTTCCGGAAAACCCCAAACCTTTCCTTCAGGGGATCGAGGGGTTCCGCTGAACCCAAATTGGAAATTACCGTGATAGTATATGTATGAAATTGGTTAGTGACATAATGAAATGAAAATTTATCGACCCACCGAATGCAGTTATAGGAACATTTTGGCTCATTTACTTGCAGTCCTTATTTTGATTCAGAATCACCCATATCATGATATTAATACTCTTTGAGTGAGAATGAACTGACCTCATCATCTTGTTACGCTTGAACACAGAAAGAAATAACAAGGTAAATATAAAAAAAAAAATTCTTCGAATATTACAGAAACTTCTTTCGCTATAGCGCCAATGAAAGTTTCTGTTGATACCATAATCTATTTCTTTTGAAATCCACAAGTAAGATTCATTAACATCAAATGACATTTCGGTACTTCTACAGAAAGTTCATTTCATTGTGGAACAATTTGTTTGTTGTCTCAACAGGTAGTTCTGTTCATTTTTCAGCTTTTGATGGGATTTTCTCTCCTTGTTTCTAAAAAATAGAGTAGAAGTTATTAAACATTATTGCAATATATTTGTAGTAAGGACAGATTTAGGATCTGTCCCAAAATGTCCCTGCGCTTGAAATTAAACCTTCAGATACCTAAAAGAGAAATTCTCTATTGGTATCTTTTAGGTATCTAAAGGCAGTGACATTTTGGGACAGATCCTAAATCTGTCCTTCCAACAAATATATTGCAATAATCTTTAATAACTTCTACTCTATTTTTCAGAAACGAGGAGGGAAAATCCCATCAAAAGCTGAAAAATGAATGTACCACCTCCTCGAAGAACTTACAGACAGTATTTAGGTAGTTCTGTATACTGCAAAGAAGAATTCGGAAGGATTCTATAATATTATAGAATAGTTTGATAGTCATAAAGATATCTCTTTCGATATATAATTTGAACAGATACATGGTGATAAGAATTATGGGTTATGCATCACCCTGTATGTGTTTCAATTGAATTTTTAAGTTGATTCTGAATCAAAAATTGAGATAGGGACATGAAAGCCGTTCTGAAGAATTTAGATTTTTCACAGTAATAATTCCCTGTAGACCCCAAGTGTGATATGTGATGAAATCAGCTATTTAGGGAGAATCCAAAGATGCAATGAAATACAGGGTATTCTACTTAGAATTATTTCACATGGATAGAGCAGGTTTGTGCATGTAATAATACCAACTTTCGATACGATCCGCTGCCTAGTTCGCCAGAAACGTATATTTAACGGTTTCAATCAATCACCCTGTATATGCGAGACTAAACGAAATTTGTGATCCTCGACTTTATGGTAGGAGAAGAAATTACAAACTCGCCCGCCATCTGAGAGAGGTCATCTTCAACGGAGTCTTCAACCTTAATTTTCGACTACATGATATGTATAGAAATTCGTATTCGTCTTTACCTCAAAAACCTCCAGGCAAATCAAACGAAATGACAAACTAGTTTGACTTATTCTTCCAGCTGAAAGATTTGTATCAGTCAAACATAGCTGAATGAGAGTTTTCGAAAATAAATGAACATATCTTTCATTCCAATATGTTTAATACAAATGCATGATGGATACATGAATATCAATAAATGATATACGAGTCATATCATTTCTTTAGAATAATAAAACTTCCTGGCCTCTTCGTTTCATGTTTTCTATCGTTGATAATACTTTTGCCAAAGTAGGTCCAACTAGGAAAAAGGAACTTTCTGAGTCCCTTATGGTGAACTTCAAGACATTCTTCTTTCCTGATGGATCTTTGATTATTTTTCTCCTGTCGGCTTGAGGTAGGCATGCAAGAAACAGAATGTCACTGCAATTTTTCCTTCTGAGAGTCTGTCTAAGTAAGTTATATTTGTTATTTGAGGGGGATGAACTGGTTGATCTGATAAATACTTGCCTTCTGATTGGACCTCATCGATTTTGAAGGTTTCTCTGAATTTTTATGAAAATATTCCATTTGATTTCTTGAAAAATTTTCCCAAGAATCCATCAATATATTTGGGTTTTCTTTAATCAGTTCTTGATAATCAATGTCAACCTGAAACAGTACAAGAATGAGCAACTTCCTGTATATGGTGAACTTTTGAAAGAAAAGAAAATTACCTATACCTACTATTTAATGTGTACTGTATATTGATAAACAATTAGGTAGGTAGGTACTCAATATCCAAATCTCAATTGGATATTTTAGACGAAGAAAGAGGTATTATCGACCTATGAGTATAGATACCTATACCTAATATACCTTCATATATGAAATGAAAAGGGGAAAAGTGAAACAAATCCCCCCTTCACAACCAATACCCTCTACTATAAATATGTGATAGATATTATACTCACGTGAACACCATATGAATTATACCGTTTTTCTCTCTTTCGCTAAGCTACTGGTTAAATACACTTACCTACCTATCAATCGGGAAGAAAACAATTCACTACACTCAACATCGATCCACTCACTGTCAACTGTGAAATGAGCCCTATCTATATGCCTACGCCGTATGAGGGATGCGACGCAAATTTAAAACTAGACCGACACCTGTGAGCATGAATCTGATTGGTGAATGATGACATGATGATGTTTCTCACGTTTCTCGAACTGGAACAGAACTATTTGTTATATCCACAGAATATTCTTTCAAGATGAATGACTTCACTAATGATCTCTCAATATTACAGAACTATTCGTAGCCTCATGATATATTTTCTTTAATATGCAAAGAAAGTTTTTGGGTCAATTATCAATAAACATTCCATGAATGTTAGAGAAGATTCTATCCTTGGTGTAGAATTTTCATTGAATTGAATTGTACAGAATAAACTTTAATACCAACAGTATTTTTTGTAATCTCATACCTAGCTGTTCTATTGATATTGAAATGTTAATAGTATAAAACTTATATATGATCGGAGATACCTACTTACGGAAATGGATTTTGAAATCAACAGAAAATCTATAACATTCTGTATCTTTCGTGACAATGGTTTTGTTGATGGTAGAGAAATTCTGTAATGCTAAAAAAATTTATCGTTAAATTCAATACAGAACCCGTTCTGTTAATTCTATCAAACTATTTTTTTCTGTGAATTCTGCATTATGAAAGTATACGATATATTTTCTTCGACTGCTAAACTACAGTTTCAATCCTGACGATACTATTCCATGTATTTTCCCCACTATATTCACTTTTCGAGATAATTTCCATGCTCCAGCTAGAAAACTGTTGATATCATGATCTGTAATTATAACATGTGACATGATTTTCATTGATGATATTTCAAGTGGAACTCGTCCTGCGGACTCCTTGAATCTACCGCTTCAGTTTCACGAGTTCTACAATCGATTATCAATCATATCACGATGTTATATTAAACGGCCAGTAAAAACATGGCGTCTCTCAGGACAGTATACTTGGATCTCTACTATTTCTGCTTCACATCAGGTATTCAGAATGCCGTTCGATTTTGATTTCTGATACCACTTTCTTAAACGGAATAACTGACGAGTCTGGTGAAATGAAGGCAGTACAGTTGATGATGCTACTGATGCTACAGTTGCATTCAAATGATCTCATGAACATGAAGAGAAATCAATCGATTTGATTTAGCGCCAAGAGTACTTACATGAGAACAGTTGAATTAATTAGTCAGTTCTTCAACTCGAACTGGTTTCGCTTATCAGTAGGATCTCTTGTGGTGGGATTCGTCTATCCTTGTTTTGAGGAGGAAAATCTACCCATATCTATTCTCCTGTTGTGGGATACCAGCTACTACAAAGAGTTCATATGTCGATACCTGGAAATATTCAAGCTCAGAAGAGTTTTGATTTCATGGATCATCTCAGCAGTTGAAGACATTTCAACACTCTTTCATGACAACCATTATGTTTTATTGATGATAAACTGAATGGAAATATTTTCCATAAATATTCAATTATTATTTATGATAGAATGAAATATATGAATATTTTGAATTATTTGTTTTCGAGATGAATATGCTTATTTATGTAGATTATCTACAAGACAACAATTCTATGAATTTCATATCAGATATGAGACGATTCAGAGGTCAGTATGTTCTGAATATTCAATAAGGCAATAACCCAGTTAGCACTGCGATCCAAATCATCATGATGGCATCCTTTCATAAACTTGGGAATATCACTGGCACTCCTCTGGAATTTTGCCGATACTATGAGTAACTACTGGTATTACTTCATCGCCCCTGATTACTGATGTTCTCCTCAAACGTTTCAATGTCGAAATATCCATTATATCAACCATCATACAGGGTGTCTCATAACATATCAGCGTCTTCTACGGACAAAAAATAAGAAGAAAAGTTCGAATCACCATATGGGTAGTGGAATGGATCCTGAAAATGGTATTTCCTGAATACTTTCGAAACGCCATGTGATGAAATGATACTATTTGGTACAAAAGCTGCAAAAAATGCTCAATGCAGTGAAATTCAAGATACATTTCATTAAGGAGTGTATGAAAGATGGTGGGACTATGCTGAATATCTCTAATTCGGGTTTTAGTACGATAAAGATCAAAAATGACCTGTTAGAGAAACTCGTTCACTTACTGAAAACTATTTCATTCCCACACCAAATTAACAAACTCTTCAACCGATCCTCAATTCCAAGTCAACCTCGAGCCTCCCTCGCTATCAGCCATCGAATATGTGTATCGAATCCAGTTTTTGTCTGCCTAATCTTCAATACATTACTCATCACACCGGACGTTGGGTTGTTTTGCTCAGGTACAGGGAGATTCGCTGCTAACAGATCCAAACCCGGAACACCAAAAAAAAAGCTCTCACTGGCTCCAGATCGTTTCATCTGCTCCTCGTAGTACGTAGTAGATAGTAACAACATATTGAACGTCTTGTTTGGAAAGGTGAAGGGTGGAGAGAAGGTACATTTTGTGTTTTCGAAGTTTATCGCCTATATTCTGGAGATAATGAGGTTCAGCACGGAAGTCACTCCATATCATACCGAGATGATCCACAGAAAACAGTTCCATACAATTATTTATAGAACATGGAATATGTAATGGAGGCGGAATAAGCACATAATTTTCCAGTTCGAAAAAAAGCTAAACAAAACATGATGAAATCGCATGCTTATTCTCCCTCTCCGAATCGTATTTTAGTCGTATGTGGTTGAGATGGATATTGATGCAACCAAAAACGTTCCAGAGGAAGAAGGTGAATAATTGGCACACCTTTAACAGGATTATTTCGGATATACAGGTTTGCATACGTTTCAATTGGCAAATCCGGGTTCCTGAGGTCGAATTAGGTGATGGGTTTTGGAAATATTTCTCGAGAAAATCGAAAAAAAATTTCTTTCGATTGATAATCCAAATTTCAGTCTTTATTTATCGATGAATATACAGGGTGTCCTTAGAAGGTCTTCACAAAAAGCTACCACATATTCTTCAGACCAAAACAATTCGATACAAGCAAACTTACCTCAGTAAAAAGTTGCTTAGTTTGGGCGCTAGACGGCTCTGAAGTTGAAATTTTCAAATCGATTTTGCTTCATAACTTTTGAACGGCTCATGAGATTTCTTTCAAATTTGGTACGTTGGCATAGACTCATCGGGCAAAGAAACTCATATCATAATCATAATGAATATCATTCCATGGGCGTAGAACTTGATTTTTTCAATAAATAAACATCTAAAACTCCTACGCCAATGGAAAAAAACTGATTTCAATATGAAATCTAAATTATTCAACTCATTCACTACAAAAAAGGTACTCTTGACAAAAGTCGATTCCTCTCATGGTTTCGACAAAATTTTAATTTTAGTGATTTAGAGCATAATTAATAATAAAACGATTAACAGATATTTCATAAAAATTGTTCAAAATGTTCACCATTTTCACGTATACAAAGATTTATACGACGCAAAAAGTTGAGATGTACTTTTTGCATAGGTTATTTCTATTGAAAATAAGTAGCACTGGTTTTTTTTTCTGAAGACTATTATTATCTGCTCGAAAACAGTGATATTCACATTCTTGGTTTCCATAGTTTCATCTGTGTTGATATGTCGAGTTTTATTGACGTTGATTGTTGATATCGGACTTTTCTGATTTATCATGGCCGTACAATACACCAATGAAGAATACACCGATATGTTATTGGTATTCGGATATTGTCAAGGAAATGGTCGAGAGAGTGTGAGGGTGTATTCGGCAAGGTTTCCAAATCGTCGCGTACCAAGCCACCCAACCTTTGCTGCAGTTGAGAGACGTCTTCGGGAGACCGGTCATTTTGCTCCTAGAACTGGTGATTATGGAAGACAGCGTTATGTAAGGATTCCCGAAGTCGAAGTAGAAATTTTAGACCGTATTGAAGAAAATCCAGAATTGAGTACTAGACGGATAAGTAATGAACTAGAAGTTTCTAGGAATGCCGTTCATGAAGTACTAAGAGAACAATTATTATACCCATACCACAAGACGCTAGTTCAAGATTTATTAATCCATGATTCACAAAGTCGTCTGATGTTTTGTAGGTTCATTAATTTGCAAAGAGAAATGAATCTGAACTTTGGAAAGAATATTTTGTTCACTGATGAAGCCTGTTTCACGAGAAGAGGAATAACTAATTTTCATAATGAACACGTTTATGCAATTGAAAATCCTCATTCCATTAAAATAAACCATTTTCAACACGAATTCAAAATCAACGTTTGGGCTGGAATAATAGGAAATTTTATAATTGGTCCTGTCATACTTCCACAAAGATTAACAGGGGACATGTATTTACAACATCTACGAAATACGTTGCCAAATTTGTTGGAAGATTTACCACTCCAACATCGGGTAGATATGTGGTTTATGCACGATGGAGCTCCACCAAATTTTTCGGTGGATGTTAGGAATTTTTTAAACCAACAGTACCCAGACAGATGGATAGGTAGAGGTAATGATGCACTCGTGAATTGGCCACCACGTTCTCCAGACTTAAGACCGATGGATTATTTTGTATGGGGTTATCTCAAGTCTACGGTTTACAAGACCCCTGTGAATACTGTAGAACAATTATGGCAACGTATCCAACAGGCGACGAATAATCTTACAGGCGATGAAGAAGTTATGCAAAGAGTACATTTCAACTTTTTGCGTCGTATAAATCTTTGTATACGTGAAAATGGTGAACATTTTGAACAATTTTTATGAAATATCTGTTAATCGTTTTATTATTAATTATGCTCTAAATCACTAAAATTAAAATTTTGTCGAAACCATGAGAGGAATCGACTTTTGTCAAGAGTACCTTTTTTGTAGTGAATGAGTTGAATAATTTAGATTTCATATTGAAACTAATTTTTTTCCATTGGCGTAGGAGTTTTAGATGTTTATTTACTGAAAAAATCAAGTTCTACGCCCATGGAATGATATTCATTATGATTATGATATGAGTTTCATTGCCCGATGAGTCTATGCCAACGTACCAAATTTGAAAAAAATCTCATGAGCCGTTCAAAAGTTATGAAGCAAAATCGATTTGAAAATTTCAACTTCAGAGCTGTCTAGCGCCCAAACTAAGCAACTTTTTACTGAGGTAAGTTTGCTTGTGTCGAATTGTTTTGGTCTGAAGAATATGTGGTAGCTTTTTGTTTTGTTTATTGCCCAATAGTTTTGATGAATAATATTCAAGAATATTCCAATATAGAAGAAGAAAAGAGATAAAAGAAATAGAAGCATGAAAATACTACAATCTATAAAATATAAAAAAATGAGAGAAAACTGCTATATATTACCTCATGTTTTCATTCAGATATTGAATAGCCATATTTCCTATATGATTCAGTGTATCATGATGGAGATCACAACAACCAGAAATTTCATTGAAGTTTTCACACGTGGTATATATAGGGCACTTCAGATATGAATTTGTTCTGGCTCTATCACAGTGAAACGTCTTAGTGTACCTGGTTCTAGAATTTGGAACAAAAAATTCTAATTGAGACACTATATTACTTGCATCAATTTGATAGTGCAATAATTTGTGCATAAAAATAATACCAGCACGCTTTCTTCTTACGTCAAGACTTTCAAATTCAAAGCGCGATATTAAAGTTTGTTATGGTGAAGTTTGGACTCTTGAATTGAATTCGATCTGCATGATATGTGTCGAGGATAAAATTAGTTTATACACTTCCTTTAAGACTCTGTTGAATTTCCTCACATACTGAAATCCCAATAAATGTTGGGTCTCACTAGAGAACACTTCTTTATGATATTATCGAAACATTATCAAATTTTTTTTGATTCAATATCCTAGTATAGAGTAACTCGTGCACAAAACGTCATTATTTCCTAGATATAGGTGAAAAACGGAAAAAAAAATGTTCTATCTGTCCACCAAACCTGACGCTCTGTGGGGTGTAACTTTGTACTACGTAAGTAGATAGAAAATTTTTGAAAAAAATATGTTCTTATATGTTTCGGATAAGGTCTAGTTTGATCGTATTATATGAGAATTCTCCGACCATTCGGATTCGGATCATGAATATTCAAATCTTTTCACAAACAAAAGTGAGGCTACAGAACAATCTTGATATCCATAATCCGAAAAGAATCTGCACACAAAATAGTCACAACGTGGCCCTACCTCATTTTATATTCTTCTGAATGAAGTTTTGAGATTATGTTATCTTCACTACATTTGACATAAAAATTCTAGTTCAAAGTCCAGTATCGAAGTGTACAATTTTATTGAATGGCGTTTCAGAAATACATGTTCAACCCCATCAGAAGAGACCGTAGCTGCATCAGGAGCCATGTCACGACTCATGTTCATTCCAACATTTTTTTTTCAGCTGTAGAAGTTTGGATAGTCGATTGTGACGCACCCTGTGCATTTATACCAATATTCTCATTCAATCTCACAGAGACTTTGGTAAGATTTGCCTTCAAGTCTTCAAAACTAGAATATCGATGAGACTGGCATTTTGTTCAACAAGTTACAGTAAAATTGTCCGTACAACTTTGCGGCAAGTCCAATTCAAAATTGTCGATATCAGGGACAGTTCTGTTCGGATACTTTTCCATTGAATAATCATTCAGTGGCGTAGTATCACTATCCCAATCACCATCAATCGAAATGAAAACGTATAACTGTTCACTGTTGCTGATCTTTTTCTCGATTCACATGGCGATGACATCCACATGACGAAATGAGGGCTGATTTCTACATTCGAATCAAATCAAATCAAAATGTACTTTATTGCCTGAAGGATAAATTCTTATTGACAAAGTATCGATCGTCCTTACAAAGCATAGTCTCATATAGAAAATAAAAACAGATATTCAGATATGGAATATAGACATGTGAAAAAGTGTGTAAATGTATGAAATTGTATAAAAATGTATAGAGGTAAAAATGTATAGAAGTGAATATGAATATTCACAAATTTGTTTGAAAAGACAGTAATACATTTATAAGCAAGTTTGAAAATCAGTAGAATTAATATGAAATCAGGTACCCTGATAGAATTCGGTGAGATGATGAAACGCTTTTTCCAATAGAAACTTTTTAAACGACTTCTTAAACTTTTGTTCAGTTTCTATTCGCTTTTTGTGCAAGGGCAGATGATTGAACAACTTCTTGCCTTCATAAATTATAGAATTCTTGGTAAGAGTTGACGTTGGAATAGGCAGTTCAATGTTATGGGACTCGACTCATGTCTGAATTCTTTAAACTTTTTTTCAACTAGGCAAACGTTTTCCAAAATGAAAATGCAGGCCAGTGGCAGTATGCTATTATGAGCAAAAATAGAGGTCTACATAAATCCCTCGAATCGGATTTGCACATATATCTCAGTGTTCTTTGTTGGAGAATAAAAACTATAACGAATAAATAGTTTGTGCACAGGCCCCAGAAGCAAATACCATAGCGTAGGTGCGATTCAATGAGCGAGTAGTGAGCGTTCTTTGCCGCAGTTAGACCTAATTCATTGGATGCAACTCGTACGGCATAACAGCCAAACGCTAGTTTTTTGGCTGAGTTCAAAATGTACCCTTCAAATTTTAGTTTGGCGTCAATATTCGATCCTAAGAATCTATGCGTAGCTTTGATGCTAAGACAGTCATTATCGAGATATACATTGTTGATAACGCTCTCAAAGTTGATTATACCTGTCTTAGAGGTGTTAAAAGGCAATAAGTTGGCGTCGCACCTTTTTTTAACTTTGTTCGGGTCCTCATTGATGATGTCTTCTAAAATTAATGTTATCAGTACCATGCCAGAGGATGGTCGTATCGTCTGCAAATACTGTAAATTGCCCATGTATGTCTACAAGTGTTAGGTCATTCACATATAATAAAAATAGAAGGGGTTTCAGTTCATGCATGGTATGGAGTGATATTGGAATTTTCCTGAAGCAGATAATTGATTATTTTGCGAAACTCAACAACTCATCATCCTCATCAAACTTATCCTCTCCGGATGTGAATAAACTCACTAATTCATGAATATTTTTTTTCCTCCTCCATTATTTTCTCCTTCTTCCATTTTCATGACTGCCGGAGGGATGATTCAAATTATTCGCGACTGCAACCCGTTGGAACAACCCTTCTTCCATGAACAAGCCATCATTCGGATGGAAGACTTTCTTATTCTGAGAATTGGGCAGCATGATAATATTTAGACCCTTCCCATCAATTAAAACTTCGAGGAAAATATTATCTCTACTGAGATATCCAAATCTCAATTACGGAATTATCTCATCCTTGGGGTTTGAATCATTCAGTATCCAGTGGATGTGATTGATTTCTGAAGGAAATATAGACGGAACGAAGAGAAAAACGTACAGTTGAATCATTATGATCACATGATCTTATCGGTAGAGAGTTTCTTTTCCTGCTTATTTTCTATTGTCCGTCTGCATAATTCGAGAAATGGCCAATTCTTGAACTAATTGAGATAGTAGGATTAGGAATTCCACGTATTGAACCACACAAAATGAAGCAATCACATCAAACACTTGACAATATTTCAATATTTCCTATACAGGTTTTATCATCAACACCGAGGTCATCACTGAAATAATAAAAACTATAAAGTGATGTAATGTAATGTAATGTAATGTAATGTAATGTAATGTAATGTAATGTAATGTAATGTAATGTAATGTAATGTAATGTAATGTAATGTAATGTAATGTAATGTAATGTAATGTGATGTGATGTGATGTAATGTAATGTAATGTAATGTAATGTAATGTAATGTAATGTGATGTAATGTAATGTAATGTATTGTGATGTAATGTGGACGTGAGTGGTCTGGAGCTGACGTACTAAGGCCACCTATTCGGTCTCATTGTGCATATACAACTCCTGAGATTGATTGAGACGATACCATATCCCTTGGCCGAATCTTGTTCACATCCTCTGCATGGGTTCTGGATACTGCCCCCAAGATACATAACCCTTGCTGCTATCTCCGCCGGCTACTCAGTGAGGTTAAGAGTGGAAGTTTCTTCGTTCTCCAGGCACCATCTGCATCTCCCACATTTCTGATCGTGCTCAGATGTTTGTTCAGGTGGCAGTGCCCTTTCAATAGCCCGACCACCAATTCCTGCTCTTTCCGGTTCAAATCCAGGAGTGCATTTGTCTGTCTTCGTGACGGGATTTCCTATGTGGAGTTTGGAATGCCTCATTCCTGGAGCCTCCGTCCAGCTGTTCTGAAATCTTCGAATCGAGATTCTCGCCATTCTGAAGTTGCTCCAGAATCGAGTGACCCCCAAGATTGGATCTGGTCTAACAAGTGAGCCCTCCGCTACCTGTCTGGCCAGACCGTCGGCCATTACATAACCAGGTACCCCTGAGGACACCAGGTAGGGAGTCACTCTGTACGAAGTCAGTGCCTTGATCGCTGCCTGGCTGTCAGTGCATACACTAATTTGCCGACCATGATAGACTCTTCCTATATTCGCCTGAACACTTACAAGTATTGCGAATACTTCAGCCTGAAAAATCGTTGCATATTTCCGAAAATTGAAGCAATGGTCTACCCTTCGGAATTTCCCTTAGACTCCAGCACCAGCGCCATCCCTATCATGTCACTGTGTACCGTCCTTTCTGATTGCGAGACAAATATATATTTATTTGAAAATATGTTCTGTTTCGTGAAGAAAATCTTAGAATCGCTATTTTCGTTCTGCGAGAAAGATGTGAGAAGTCATTTATTGTGTAGGAGAGTAGTCTATGCTAGGGGTGTGCGATATTGAGAACTCCATATCGATATCGATATATCGATATGATGTTATGATTATTGATCGAGTCTTTTGCATCTCACTCAACTGTAAGTATTTCTGAGACGACAGTCAAATTGTTCTCGACTAGTATTTAATCTTCTCACCATCTTATTACCAACTATGACATTAAAATATATTTCTGGGGATCTTTGGGTTTTCATAAATAATATTTTTCATTCAACCATACTCTCTCCGTACCGTTCTCTCGAATCAGTAATGGAATTATACGAAAAGATATGATTCTGAAGAAAATTTGTTCGAGTTGGCCGTGAGAGAGTATCAATTATGATGAATTCACTGATCGAATGACCACAATTTGATTTGATTGGCATCAACAAAGGACGGTTCGCAGCGCAGAATACACTATATAGGCTTGTCCTTAATGTAATTATGTAATTTGTATCAGAATCACCCATCCCATATATTAACAATTGTTAATAAAAATACCCAACATTATGTTTATTAAATCATTCTTTATTGAAAAACTCCGGATATCCCTGCATTTATATCGTAACCGGAACTGTGAATTGTTCGCAGCGTTTTAAAGCGTTTTGATCAATTACATTCATAAACAAGGACATTGTGTCAGGTGTATGAATAATAATGTTGGGTGCCACTCTCCGTTTGATCGAAGTTGCTTTGTTTGATATGATATGATAATTTGTTCCATAATAGGCAGTGATTTTTTCATGAGCCTACATGGTTTCGTTCTGTTGGTTTCCCATAATAGAATTCGGATGAGAATTAATATTCAATTCGAGATTATGGATTAGATAGTAGACATGTTATGGTCACAACCAACAATCATAATGAATATAATGTTATTCAGAAGTGATCTAATCGGATTCATTTTTATCAGTTTCGACAGTATTCATATATATCATACATTACTTTGGGAAAATAGACGGGAAAATAGATTTGTAGTCTGAATCTAATGAATCAGTGGAAAGAGAAGTAGAAATGAGTCAGTTGTTCAACTAGATAGCAAAGTAGTGTAATGAGTATCTAGGCTGGTAATCCAAAGCACGGCGAAACAAGGCTGAGAATGCATCCAAGACATTGATCAATCCAATGAGAAATAATATGAAATAAAAATATGATGGAAAAATATGTATAAAAATATGTTGAATTCTCAGAAATCGAACAGATTCTACCACGTTTCACAATGAATGTTGAGAAGGAACATGATCGAATCATTCAATGCAGTGTTCTCTTCTCTCAGATGCGCAAGAGAATCTGATAGCTCGATATAATACAATAATACTCTTTTTTTCTTAATATGAATGCAATGTTGCCAGCTGAAAGAGAATTATTGATAATCTGACTGTATGGATCATTATGACCATGACCTCAGCTTACATTCTCATCCAGGAACTCGATGTACTTTCTCCATCTTGTTTGGAAATCAACCCTACCTGGTGGAACCCTCTGTTCCATATTTCATTCATTCCCAAGATTTTCAGTCAATCATTTCAGTTTTCTATTGACAAGACTTTCTTCAAATTGAGTATTAGTGTCCTCTTGAATGATATATGTATTTTACTTCAATTCAAATTTCATTTGGTTACCGGAATACCCATAATGTGGAACTGAAATTTCATGTTTCTTCATTGTTCTTTTCAGATTGTTACCATTCCTGTTGATTCTGTCGATTCAGGAATAGTTTATGACTTAAATCAATCACAGTTAATCACTTTTTTCATCCACAAAGTGATAATTCACCCAAAATCCACATCACTGAAACGTTCAGCGGATCTCTGAAACCCTGCTGATTTCAAGTGATAAAGATTGTAAACGTGTTATATTTGGTAACTAAAACATCTTCGGAAATATGCTGTTTTGAACAGAGGTGGGGACAGTGTTCCTATGAACCTAATTTTCAAGCTGTGAACATCTGTACGAAAAATAATTTCTCTATTAAAATAGGATGGCTTCTAATCCATTATATGAAAGAGATGAGCTGCCTGATGAAGACTCTTGTTCTTCATATTCAACCAACCACAGCCTCTTTCAACTCGTGACAGATTCTCTGGCGTCTATGAAAACGAGAGTTTCAGATATGATTGAGATCACGTTGAGTCACATTGAAAATTTTCCATAAGGAAGGTTCATTCCTTTTCCAGCTTGTTGGTAATGAAACAATATGTAGGATATGTGGGAATATAAACAGAATATCTTTCCCCTTTTCTGAATCCATGAATACAATAATATCTAATATGTGAATGAGTACCTATATAACCTTTGCATCCAGAGCTGTTGACTTCACACCTCTACATCAGAGAACCGAATTAACTTTTTTCCAATCAGCCAACGTGTGGATCAGACTGTATTATGTGATTGGGCGAATTGTTTGTCAATGTTCATGAAATAATGTTTGCACTGCATCGCATGTATATCTAGTGACCTCGGCCTCTATGCTAATGTACAAAGGACCTAATCAGAACTGTGCATCGGGCAAATAGAACACACCGAGTCAAAACATCATAGCAATCAGTTTTGATTAGATTTTGTATCCATTTCAAATTCCGACTTGATATGCTATTATGTTGGAGGAAAACTGTGTTGGAAATTCATTCGAAGGTACGGAATTGTTTGAAACCATGGTATGATGATTCAATATACATCCAAAATATAATAATTCTCCTCTAACTGCTGCAATTCATCTTCTAAGTTCTGATCCAGGTCACGTAATCAGATTATGTCACGTTCTAGATTTGACATAAAGCGCTCTTACCAATGGTACATTCATGATATGATGTCGACAGTCAAACAACAATTATGCTTTGAATAGGGATATCGTCATGAGAAATATACATAATATACCAAACAATGTACATCGAATAATGTGAATTGCTGTGTAAAATCAACAACATCTAGAATTCTGGATCCAATTCAATATATGATCCATGGATTCACCTTTCAGTGTAGTTTCAGAGGTACTATTGTTGACTTGTCTAACATATTTCGTTCATAACATACCTCATCAACCTTATATAATTTCTCATGGCCAATAAATATCTATATTCATCATTCGGTGAGGCTCAAATCAATTCTCGAGATTAGGACATTAGATTTCGAATCAGAAGCATCAAAAGTATCTTTGAGACGAAAGAGTAATTACTACGGTTAATATGCTTGTTTTATAGTACCTCTAGTAGCTGAATCAAGAAAAACTCTGGGAATTTCCAATATATATCTTGGAATTCAAAAAGTTCTCGCACTGTACGATCATAGAGATTTTATCTATATTTATGAGTATTCATTTTTCAGTCTTTTATGGGATTTCCTCTCCTCGATTCTAAAAAATAGAGTAGAAGTTATTAAAAATTATTGCAATATATTTGTAGTAAGGACAGATTTAGGATCTGTCCCAAAATGTCACTACGCTTGAAATGAAACCTTTAGATACCTAAAAGAGAAATTCTCTATTGGTCAGTGACCTTGTTTTTGAAAAAAATTGGAAATACAAATATATTTAATAAGAATGAAATCTCTACTGATCTTGGTGGACGTTTCGGGAACGAATCTGCTCCCGTTCTCAACACAATTGAAATATTTGTCTTTTCGCAAAAGAAATAATTTTTAATAACTTCTACTCTATTTTTTAGAAATGAGGAAAGAAAATCCCATAAAAGACTGAAAAATGAATGTACCACCTCCTCGAAGAACTTACAGACAGTATTTATGAGTATGCTCATTTTAATTTTGCATATCGCAAACCACGGCTTTTTCATAGATTTGGAACTTTCTATTTTAGAAATGAGAATACATAGAGAATAATAAGCATTAGATTTCAAGGAATATACACTGAGTGATGGGTTATATCAGTTTTGAATGCTTGGCATTTTCATAGTTATCAATTATTCAGTTCCCATCTTATTACTTACTAATTACATACTTAATGGTTCTTTTACATGTATCCACCTATAGTTGAAGTGTGGGAAGATATTTATTGGCCACTTTCAACTCATTGAAATCATGAAGCGAATGAAAATTCCCTCGAATGAATCAAGCGTTCCTTTGAAGCTTTTCATGTAGGGTGCCAAAAGAATCAATATCGTATGTATACAATACCTCGAAACGGATGAAGAGTGCTACAGCCCAACGTATACGAATGTAGAATCTGATCTGATCGGCTGTGATCGACTCTCGGCTTTTCCTTTTTTACGGCAAAGTGTTGCCACGGCCATCTGTGCGTCAGCTGACCAAACTTATATGTGTCTTTTTATCGTATGGAATCATCTCGTTTTGTACAGTTTCCGTTCCTGGGTAGCGGCATTCGAGATTGATTAAATTGTGGTCAAGAAGGTTGGAAAGGTCGAATCTCAAGAAAATGGACAATGGACAGGCGTCATGTAGGCAGAACTATCTGTGCAGGTTGATTAATAATAAACGCCCCCAGCCAATCGCCGCTATTTATTGTCTATTCGAATACTTTGAAATGATACTGACATTGTTTCAACTTCAACTCTATCGACTGCGACTGTCTGTTTGTTTTTGTGAATGCGAACATATATTTTCTCGATTTTTTTCATGGATACTTTCTTCTCAATCTAGTCATGTATGACAACTTGACATTCACGCAAAATTAATCCTCCGCAAACAAGAAATGAAGCTTCAATCTAAATGTTCTATTCTGGATCGTTGAACGAGACAGTTAATCTATTTGAAGCACCTATGATACCATGAACTGTCGGTGTGATATTTGTGCCTGAGGGCGCATTGCTATTTCACTCTTCTGAATAGAACTGAATACGAATAATAATCAACTCGTCGACATAAGGAAAGCTGATACATTCGCAAGACTCAAAGGATATTCGATATATTACAGAGCATTCAAAGAACAAGGAACCTGAAGGCAAACAACGTCAGCTCAATGAAGTTGTCGAAGCCGTTCGAAGATATAGAACAAATATCACACGGAGGAAGAAAATCAAGAGAAGAATTGGATGAGTCAAGATCGAAGAATAACGAATATGATGAATTTTCTGACAAGAAAAAGTTACCAGAATGATATAATTTCAGATATCAAGAAAACAAAGAAGGAGAAGTATGTAATAAAAATACACATGATTATAACAATGAAATATAAAATAGAATTTCAAAACATAATATAAAATAATAATAGAAATAAATTGCTAATCAAGACCCAAGTCGAAACATAAATCGAATGATATGAATAAGATTGCAAGAATTTGCACACCATTACGAACCATGATGATACACATCAATAAACTCGACGAAATCAACTTACAAGAATATGAAGCAAAAATATTGAAGCAAAAATTCGAGGAGAAGAGTGAACATCAGAGATCTGTGTGAGGTACACTACGGGAATCGTCTCCATGTAGTCATTGTTTAGTTTTCGATGATTATTTTGTGTGAACGATTCAATGAAGTATTCGTGTACATTTCGAAACCTATTCGATGTTTGGTTTCAACAAATAATAATGAAAAGTATATATCTACCGGGTTTGAACAAAAAATTATGAAAAGTATATATCTACCTGGTGTAACATTTCTTTCAGTTCCAGAGACAGTTGATTAGAATCCTTAATGACTCATATTCCTCATGAACGTCACGTTTTGACATGTATGAATGATTTTCTACCATATTCGGTTTCACCGGAAGTGGTTGGGAAGATTCTGTTTCACCCGGTAAATGAAAATATGATTACATTGATCAGATAATTGAATTATTAAGTCCTGCGGGAAACCTATTTTTAACGATGGAAATTTTTTTCGATAGTAGCCCATATGTAATACGTTACAAAGGACAGAACTGGTCACAGTTGATCATCCCTAATGACTCATTAATGTTTGCTCTCAGAGTATTATTGAATCCCACTATATAAATGATATATAGAAACCAGTGGACAGCCTTCAGGAGAGTCAGACACAATATTTCTCCTAATCTTTGTCTTTGCCGCCTAATTGGACCTGATCTGCCCAAAAACCTCATTCACAGCCATAATAAAATAATAAACGGGTCTCCTACGAACCATCTCTTATATATTAAACTGAATTCTAACAAGTTATCGAAAAATCTGAGTCAGGAAAGGGTTTAGAAATGAGATGAAGGAGTTTAAGCAGTGGCGTGCAGTGGATCGAATGATATCAGATGCCGCTGCTGGGATGATCTGAAATAGTATCAGGTGTCCTAAACAATCATTAATGAACCCAGGATTTCAATTGAACCTGAAAATTTATCATTCATCTTCTCTCGAATATTCCAACATCCATTCAGTTACTATTCCTAGTCATATTTGATGAGAAAAATGGTGAATCAAGCAATATTCATTTCGATTAACCAAATATAAGTGGACTTATGCAGCCACATTTAACAATTATCAAGTAACATTTATAACAAGTAGCGAAAACATTACGAGTAGAAATAAATGATACGTATAGACACACAAGCCAGTCCCAAGCCTTCGAATTCCTTATTTTCTTCAACGTAAATCACAAGAAATTACGAACGAAATCGACTCAGCATAGCATCATCCATATATGTTTTATAAAATGATTTTCTACCCTAAAATAATCGAACCCATGAAAAGTAAGGTTAGATTCATCATCTCTCAGACAAGGTCTAGGCAATCACAAGGTTTCTCTACCAGTCTTAGAACCAATTGGCGGTCATCTGCGTACTAGAAGAAAACCTGGTTCAATTGAAGAAAAAAATAAAAGTTGGCCATCTTCTCACTTGTTAATTGATAATTGTTGATTGTCTGCATAAACACAGCCATCAAGAACAAGAAGTTAAACTCATAATTGTTAATTCTTAATTGATAAATGTTACTTGATAATTCTTAAATGTGGCTGCATAAATCCACGATAAGCATCATATATGCACTAATATTGCATTATTTCGGAACGAGTAACATTTGATCTTGTTTAAATTCATATTTTAATTCAGTATACCACATTGAGGTTTTCTCCTTCCTTCCTGAACTATTGTTCTATAAGAAGAAGTCGAAATTTCATATAGATCTCATGCCTTATTAAGTGGGTAATTGTAGGTGATCCGATTCTCACAATAATGCAGTAATATTCTTGTAAGTACTGAATGAATCCAATGTCAAGAACATGATGGTAGATGATTGTCTATAATCATGAAAGTGTCTATCAAATAATGTACTCGATCTCGATACACTCAAAATACGGAATCAAAGTTGTTGAATTGGCCATTAATCGACTATACAGGATCATTTGTGTTTTCAATCACCAAAAAAAGTTCTATTCATTATGATTAAGAATATTCTAGCTGCGTCAAGAAATTTTCCAATGATTTCAAGAACTACAACATCAATTCGCGTATCAGGGTTCAGTTCATCAACTTGAAGTGAGTATAATGTATTTCATTTGATTACCATATATATTTGAATCTCATTTTGCGGAGGAAGAACAATGATCAAATAATATTCATTTACAAATATCACTCCAGACTAAAACGGAGATAAAAATGATTGTGCGAAAGCCCTTTCTTCCTGCAGAAGTATTTCGAATTTCCCGAACTGAAACTCAACATTTTGTTGAGCACAAATGCCGTCACTTTGTTTGCAAATTGGTAACCGCTTGTGTATCATGTGTGTTTATGATTCATCTATTCCGAAAGTCAAAATCGTATCCATTCATTGAATGAATAATTGTGGATGTTCTTTTACGAAATTTTATTTCAATCGCATGAGGATTTCCGTTGTTGTGCTCATATTTCCTTGTTTATTATCTTTCACAACGACTTCCTTCACACTATAGCGATGACTTTGCTTTTTTTGTTCAGTTATATGTATTATTTTCTCCAGTTTGAGTCTTTGTATGCAGGCTACTCGATCTAGAATTTATATAACGCACGTAGCCGCTCGTGCTCAATGTAAATGTAATTCCGAAGTTTTCAATCATTTATGCAACCTTTCTGAATTGAAATGATGGAATTAGGGAATATTATTTTTATTATTATTATGACCTGTAAAAGCAGATTGAAATTTTCCGAATACGCCACTGGGCACTAGTCACTTTTTTCGATAAAAAGGAATATAATTGTGGCAGCTCTAAATCTTCGTTGATTTCCGATACCTGTAGCTGTCAAACGGCTGCTCATATATTACCGGCTGAATCGACGTTGACGTTAACGCATGTCAAGAGAATGGCCCACGACATCGTCTGACGCTTTTAACTCGGATCCAATAACTTAAATTAAGTTGACTAGGGATCCGTTCAAAATGATTCTACCAAATGGTCAATAGAATTGCTAAACCGTCCCGTATGGTTTTAATAAGGTTCGGAAATCACCTACTAGATTTCCCATATTCACATATCACATAATTCAAAAAGGGTTTTCTACATTTCAAGATCGAGTATCATGAATGCCTGAAAATTATCTAACTGGAATCTTTCTTTTGCTGCTTTGACTCTGGCGGATCGCGTGATCTGTACTGTCCCATGGACTAGCAGTCTTTTTTTTTTCAAATTGATAAACGATGTCTTCAAACTTATCTGTATATATAAATATATATATATATATATATATATATATATATATATATATATATATATAAATATATATATATAATATATATATATATATATATATATATATATATATATATATAAAGTGGTAGTATGCGAAATACACATACAAGCACTAATCGCTGACATTCTACTTTATAGAAATGATACAAATCATGATGTATGTGATTATGTTGGGCTCTATCAAAAGAAACCGAGCTCAGTCACCCAATAGTCTCAAAACATGAGAATCTCAATTCAGTGGAAATTCTCAGTGAATTATCAACCGGCTCAAAACGAGAACAAGTACCTTCTCTACGTGCCAATTTTTCAAATGTTCATTCATTTACTAACCGACTTGATGAGCTGCGTCTTGTGTGGCCATTTTTTCGGAGTTTGCTCTAAAAGGCTTTATTATACATTTCTTATGACGAGACGACGCGTTCATCGATAAATTGCAACTGGGTCTGGGGCTTACAATTTTTTTCCGATAGAATTATACACGATATTGGTTGGTTTTTCATTGAGACGGCATCATGTAAATATTTCTCACATTTTCATATGTTTTGCTTTATTTCGAATTCCCAGCATCTTAGTGACGAAAATTGGTTCGATGTTTGCTCACTGTGAACGACCCCTTATTTGATGAGACAGTACCTACCTCTAATTGTTCGGAAAATAGAATATAAATAGAATATAAGAAAAGAAATGAAGATTTCGTGGGAAATAGTGGTACCTCTGAGGAATGTCGATTTCTGAAACAAAAATTTGATGGTCGAGATCATCTGCTTCCTATGGATTATAAATGTAATATTACATCCTGGAGAAGATATATATCCCATATATTCCAGAAATATGCAAAAACTATGATATTATTCAACAATGATGTGATGAGGACCCTGAAACTAATAACTGGATTGATATAGGTGAGGATTACTAAGGGCTGTAGAACTTTATGTAATTGAAGCATGAAAGTTTCATTGAAACTCAGAAGGTTGCCAGAACTACAAGAATTTGTAATGATGAAATTTTCATTTCAACAAATCAACATAATTTTATCTTTGGCTCCTAAGTACCTATAGTATCCTAATGATCCTCTGAACCAAAGGAAGATGAAATGTGTTTGAATTTCACCTCGAAAAGTCGTATAAGGTGGTGCAGGGATCTGATAGGATGATTTGATGTACAGAAAGGCTGTAGATGATTGAGGAGGGCGCCAACAAAAAAAAAAGATTGAGCGAACATCTAACCTCCCATCTCCTTTAGCAAATCGATTCGAATCATACGCAACAATATCTTCATCAATGCTTCAAAAAAATCATGTTCTAATATTGATATATTCATTGGATTGCTCACGAAACGTAGAATATGGGCTAGTTCAAGGGCTAGTCCGAATAGGATTCGAAATCAGATTGTTCATTTGTTGATTTCCGATAGGTACGACATTTGAGTGGAAAACAAGTATCATATTCCTAGGAAGTGTGTAATTATACTTTTCCTACGACTATAAATATCTTCGAAATGTCATAACTACTCGACATCAGTTATCGTCAGTTGACTTTCAACGCAGGTAAAATCAAATTACTCCTATGAAAAACCTCCGATCACTGATCGAACTTGATATGACCATTTGAAAATGAACCGCACGCACATGCTGTTGGTGGCAAGCTAGCGGTTTACCATCCTCCATTTATGATTTTGAAGTATAATTATTTCCTCTGTCATTACTGATTTTCCTCATGTTGAAAGCGAACAGCTCAATGTGGAAAGATAGGAAATTACTTATCTAGTCCTCACAATGATCTAAGTCTGGGTATCTACTAGGAATATGGAAGAGAAATATCGCATAAATGCAAGCCCAACCACTTTTTTTTTTCGAATGCTGTCGACGTTGACTGAACACAAGTAATGTTCATTTATCAAACCATCGGTACCTAATTTGTCGACTTATAACAGTTTTCTCCAGCTCCATAAATCATGAAACGAGGGTTGGCTCGCTTACAGAGCCCTCAGGGGGGGGCGGAGTGGCCTTATTTACTGATAACTTCATGTCAAGCTGATGAATGGAAATTTAATGCTAATTCCCGGGCTTAGTTAGTTCCTTTAATAAATAAGGTTACGTTCGATACGAGGAGGAAACAAAGCGACTACTCTAGATATTCTAATTTTCCACTTATATTCGCTCATAACTTTAGGGAAACATTCGCAGGGTATATTGCTTTATCATGGCTTAAATAAATAAATGAGTTTCCTTCGCGTTTTATTGGTAGATGGAACAGGTTTGGGGCGTCTCGAGATGTGAAATTGTATAAATTATTATTATTGCTCCGGTTTTATTGCTGTGAATAGAGATCGGTTGATCTGAAGCTATACCAATATAGTGCTTCTATATTGTATGGGGATGTTGAAGTTTATATAGCTGGAAGTATGTTGAAATGGGGATGCTAACAATGAGAGATGGGTGGATGTTGTCAGTTTTCTCAACAAGCCAGGATTCCAGCTCAGTTTTCCATAGTGGACTTCAAGATTATAGTGCAATATGCTGGAAGGAAGCTTACCGATGCCCTAAGGCTCATACCTGTTCACTGTACATTTGAAAAACTATTCAGTTGGTCGATTTCACATTTCAAGAAATCGTCTAAAATGTCAGCGATATCATTTAAAAGCGATATTAGGTATATATGATCTGAATCACAAGCAAAACTTACAGTCCGGGTTCCACCATGAAATTTCTTTCTCATGAGACAACGTACAAGGAATATGTTCCAAATGTTTCAAAAGATCGTCCTTCCACCATCAGACAATATGGTATGAGAAAATTCATGAAAAAACATTGAATTGAATATAGTACTATAATGAAATATGGAAAAACATAACAATCAGTTTCTGGTGGATGATGAAAATTTCAACAGTTCACATATGTAGAGTAATCAGAAGAATCCGCATTAGATCCAGTAAACTAATTCTAGGAAATGAAAAAGCAAGTTAATGGTCGGCAACCACCATAACAAAACCAAGCACATCAGAACCCAGGATAATCACAGGACAGGATGTTAAGAATGAGACACATGAATGAATTTTATGAAATGTAGAGAAATCGTATTCTCTGTGGTGATCATGATTATAATGATTGAGGGCTCATCGAACGATATGAAATATTATCTTCTTTTCGGAAATGCAGAGAATTGAAAAGTTTGAGGCAGGCAAATTGGGTTTGTTCGTTGCGACTGGACTGCTTTTTCAATTCCAAATGTTCCTGAAAGTGATGAACTTCTATAGTTACAGAAGTGTACTCAACATGAACATGGATCAAATATATGTTATATAATTCATGACTGAATGAGAATTTTAATAATTCCATTCTTCTATCCTGATAGGTTCTGAAATTCTATAGTTCTGAATCTGCAGCTAGTTTGGCCAATGTGGGTATTTGAACAATTGAGTTGATAGACGCCAAAATCATCTAATTTTGGAATTTCAGCACATCTAAGATGATTTCTCAATTTGAGCTCATCTAACGTTATTCGGAGTATTGGAAGAAGAAGAGCGTATAGTTATGAGAGAATTTTTCATTGAATTTTCATTATAGTTTGTCAATTGAGGAAATGGAAAGCCATTGTCGAACAAATCTTCTCAATTTGTTCAATGATGTTTAGATTAGCCAAATAGTTGTATTCATTGAAAGGGACTGTGAAAAGTATATGGAATAGAGCATACTGTAGAGACTTTCTGATTGTTAGAATGATGAGACTTGAATGGAATGATATTTTCAGTTCTTGTAAGTTTTATGAGGTCTTCAGAATCATTCGATTGGAGTAAATTCACCCCAGTATAAAATTGCTCACTTATTCAGGGTACTAGTCTGAAGTTACGATTCTCGAATAGTATTTGTTATTCAATTCAGAAACGGTTTGTGAACTGCTACTCAAATACGGTTGGAGAAGATCATTATCGTTCCATGTGACATTCAAATCATATGAGCATATTAGTGCATTCATAATTTTCTTGTAATACAAGGAAGCTATGATTTGTGAATTAGCGAATCAACACGTCAGTTGTGCAACAAACGGTTTGTCACTACCGCCCGACAGAGACTGTCGACAGATTTTGCATCATGAAGGTACTGGCACTCATAAGAGACAAACATATGACCACAAAGATTCACATTGATCTGAAGATGATGAAGTTTTCGTCAAACAAATACATGAGTATATGATTTTCGTATCTTCCTCCTTCTACATGGTTAGGCAACAATACAGAGATATATATTTTCGAGTCTTCAAATTCAAAATCAAGTCATATGTTCTCTAAATGAAGCAGAAACAGTGTATGTCATATTCACAAATATTACCATACTCGTCTCTTTGAAATTCCTCAGCAATGAAATGGTCTCTCTATTTCAGGTTGCTGTCACACCTTCGGATTCGTGGACATTATAAACTCGAAAAGAAGTATCAAGTTGTCCCAACGGAAAGTTCATCATCTTTATAGAATTCGAGCGCTACCTTCTGAGAAACTTCTTGAGAAAGTGGTCCGGTCACCTTAAACCGTCACTTGAACAGTGCGAAAACTTCTGCTAACTACTATCAAACTCTTGTGAACCACCGCAAAGTGAGCCCAAGTTGATATTGTACACCGTTATCACCAAGACCGTGGTTTCTACAAGAGTGCGGTGGCAGGGGATAATTGCACATACAGAGTGACAAATATGACAAGAAATCCTATCCGATATCCTAACAGGAATGAATTCTTCCTCATCAGAATAACAACACATATATAACTTTTTGCATTGGATTGAATTGTATTGAATTGTACATCACTGAATGCAATGATCACTGAGACCTTCCAGACCTTGCTTGTGAATTTTTTTCAACTTTCACACTGAATATCCTGGCTTCATCAACAAATTTTCGCTTTTCTCCTCCTTATATTCGTATTTTCAGATGATATCAGAGTTTTTGTTGATAACATGTATATTTTTCGAGTTGTAGGGGGTGGGAATGGGCGATGTTGACGTTTTCGCAAAAGTGTTAGAAAAAACGCTTTTTTTCAGCGCACCCTTGCGCTGAAACCGCTTATCGAGAAATAAGAGTTGATGCACGCATTTTGTAGGAAATTATATTCTCTTCAAATTTGTGAGAGATGGTCATCTTCTCGGGAAAATGCAAAATTTTCGACAAATACGCAAAGAAACTGGGAATACTGCGGAAATTTGAGGATTGTTTGCGTTTTTCGTTGTGAAGCCAAACTCGTGCAAGGCAGCAAACTCTCAATTCGAATTTACCAACCCAAAGAACGTATACAGTGTGGAACAGCCAAATGAAATAAATTCGACAACAAACAAATGAGGGTGTGTTGGGAAAAACGCTTGAACACGTTGATTTGTATCTTTAAATACGCATTGTTTTAAAAAAACTTGAATTGATTCTTGAATCTTGATTTTCGATTTACTATCTACTGTTATTTATTTATTTGGAACAGATACAGGATGATCCATTTTCTGAATTCTGCACCAATCAGATGACAGTAGGTAGTGAATCGAAAGTTGAGACAGGGGCATGTAAGCCTTTTCGATCTATGATGAATAATTTCGAAACAAAAAATCCTGAAGTTGAAAAATCTCGATTTTTCACACCCTACATCTTTGTAATCTGCTAAACCCCAAGTGTGATGTATCGATGAAATCAGCTCTTCAGTGAGAATTTAAAAATGGAATGGAATACAGGGTGATCCTTCCAGAATAAGATAGTTGGTATTGGCCACTGTCACAGGACACACTCTATATGATTTAATTTTTCTGGAAAAAATGCGTATTCGAAAATACAAATCGACGTGTCCAAGCGTTTTTCCCAACACACCCTCATTTATTTGTTGTAGAATTCATTCCATTTGGCTGTTCCACACTGTAGAATCAGTGAGAAAAAAAACTACCTGTAATTTGATTGGACTTCAATCCTACTGATTCAAGTATGGTCTACTGAAAATACTGAATAATTTTTTTCCTTCGGAAATAATGTCATCTTGAGATGATGATATATATGAGATCAGAAATTCTATGGATCTCATAATTCAATAGAGGGTGCTTCAAAAATACGGTTATTTACTTTGCTTGGAAAATTGACTGAAGTTTGATATTATCTATTTCAAATGGAACATATTTATGAAATTTCAAGAAGCTGCTTAAATTTGCCTCTCGTGTATGAGAATATACCATACCTATACCTAACTGGTCCAGTTCCTGATTTCTATTATTCATCTGTGAACATGTCCCTTGGAAATGGTGACCCAATTCAAATTATTCGAAGTTCTTATGAATTCAAGTATTCTAGGAAAATTACAACATCCTCCCGTTTGAGAGTCAAGTTGTAGTTGCATAACAAGTTGCTTCAGAAAAGCACCTTGTTTATTGCTATTCCATGATAGCCATAGTATTAGATGTTTATCAGTCGACTGAAATATAAACAACGCAGATGAAACAATGATTGGTAACGCATCACTAAAATCAATCAGATGTACCATCACAAATGAGCGGATTTATTTAGTAATATGAGTTGTGGTTACAAGCCGTAATAGCGCGTCACTAATATCACCATTAAAACAGCTGAGTCTCTATGCCACTCAAGAAGAATAACAAGAAAATATTCAATAAGCAACCTACTGACAAGTGTGAAATCCAATCTGAGGTCAAAGTTGTTTCTATTGTGAAGAAATTATTCGGATATTGAGTATTAATACGGTGAAAACATTATGATTTATTACCCTCACGGAATGATCATATATCACTCGTATGAGAGTTATATATAAGTCTAAGCGAGCCTCAGCGAAATGATGATAACTGTGAACTATACAAATTGCATTTTCAAAAACAAATTCTTACAAGAAATCAAAATGCACGCATTTCATAAATTTTCGAAAAACAACGATTGTTGTTTTGACTAGAAAACATCACGATATTTTCAGCAAAAGAATCAAGTTGAAGAGTAATTAGTACTCACAGTGGCGTAGCCAGAAATATATTTCAGGGGGGGCCCATACCTGATTTTAAGTGATTTGTAAGGAAAAATAAAAAAAAATCAGTAAATGAGCAAATCTAGGCTCATTTATTAAAACAAGTAACAAATTAAAGAAGACAATAAAATTAAACAGAATTCTAATAAGAAATAGATAATTATATATTTTGGTGTACACAACTAAAGTGCAATTCGTCTATTGGTTTGGCGAAATATGTTGATAATTTCATCAGCATCGATTTGAATATCACGATGAATACTCATTAGGGCTAAGCTTGTTGTACGCTCATCAGTTGAATGATTCCTCAAATAAGTTTTCAGTCTCTTCAAAGTTGAAAAGCTTCTTTCCGCTGTAGCGGTAGTCACTGGAAGAACGGACAGAACTTGGAGTAACACGTGAACATTAGGGAAAAAATCGGGATTGCACAAATGGAGAGTATCCAGAGCAGTTCCTGGTAGATCCGTTTCATTTTGCCACTTCACTTTCCACATGTCCCATTCCCCTTCTAAAACTGCAAAATTTTTGCTATTTAAATCCTCTTCGTAAAACTCGAAAGCAGGTTTAATGGAGACAAACAGAGACGATTTTGCGTACTTCGGTACAACCTGTTGCAAAGAAGAAAGCACCGTCTTATGTTCGGTAAATCTTTCATTTAAAGAACTTATGAAATCGTCTAAATACGGTACAAAAATAGATCTCCTAAAATATTCTTCTGGTGTACTTGCTGTAATATTTGTTCTATGTCGTTGTATTCCTACTATCCTGGGCATAGCGGGTTCTACTCCAAAAGTAAGAGCTATTCTTTCAGATTCATTAAAAATCTTCAAAAACTCAGTTTCAGAGTTGCTTCTTATATTTTGAATAAGAATCAAAGTTTTTTCGATGGCATCCAGGGCAGAGCATAAATCAATTGACTGTTTCTGTAAATATTCAGAAAGTGGTTTTGTGATTCCCAAAAGTTTTTCCGAGATTTTCAAAGCAATTATGAATTGAAAATTGCACACACAGTGATGTAATGATTCAGCTTTATCGTCCTGATTTTTTAGGTCTTCTAGAGCTAATACAATATACTTTAGTGAGTCCGCAAAGAGCAAAATAGCGTCGTGTCTTTCAACCCATCTTGTTTCGCAATATTTTATCAAAGTAGTGACATTTTTTGGCCCTTCCTGTAGCCGTTTTTTGAGTATTTCAGATCTCTGTGCTGAAACTCTGAAAAAGGAGCAGATTTCGCCAACTTTATTGAAAGTGTTTCTTATGACAGACACTTTGGAAGCGTCATTTAGGCATAAATTCAGACAGTGGGAGGCACAGTGAGTGTATATTGCTTTTGGATATTCCTTCTTTATAATTGCTTGGCATCCTCTAAATTTCCCTCTCATTGCTGCTGCCCCATCGTACCCTTGCCCTCTCATATTGTCAAGTTCCAATCCTAAATTAATTAGCGTATCTTTTAGTGAAGAAGCAAGCCCGAGACCACTAACATCATGAACTGGAACAAATATTAAAAAATTTTCTCTAATATTTTTTTCTGGGTCTAAGTATCTGACACACATAGAAAATTGTTCTACTCTACTTATGTCAGTGGTTTCATCTGCAAGAACGGTGAAAAATTTTGCTTTTCTGATTTTTTCAATTATTGTCCTTTGAATGTACGATCCAATAATATTTAAAATTTGATTTTGAATGTCTGAACTTAAATAAGTTGCGTTAGCTCCTGCAGTGGTTATATGATCTAAGAGAACAGAATCACCGCCACGGATACGATATCTCAATAATGCTCTCAAGTTGCCATCATTTGCAGTAGGTTCTTCTAAAGTTAATCTTCCAGAGTCTCTATGTCCCCTTAGCGCTATCTCTTGCCGACCACAGACAATAATGGAATCTATAATGGAACTAAGAATTGCTCTATTTCGTTTTAGTTCTTCTTCATTTCGATTGACAATCATTTGCTCAACATTCAGTATTTTGCCACTAGTTGTACGGTTAAAATTTTCTGCTAATATTGAAGCTTTTTTATGATATTGGTTCGATGCGTGATTACTGAATTGTTCAATAGCATCCTTCCAGTTCTTGAAAGCCAATGCAACAAAGTTTCCAGGTTTCTGATGTTTACCTTTACCAACATCAATATTGTGATGGAAAAACACGCAACTTTTACAAAATGCCCCCTTCAAAACATCTGAGTAAGCAAGCCAGTTGAACCTTTCCAACCAATTTATTTGGAAATATCGCTTTTTTGTTCCAATGATTTGAGGTTCGAATTCGGTTGAATTTGACGGGCGCCATAAATTATTGAAAATATTAAGTAGTTCGACGTCATCGTTTACTTTGGCTTTAAGATTGACATTAACATAGAGACCAATGTCAAATTTATTTGACACTTTGGGTTGAGGATCTATGTCGCAGTCGGCATTACCAACGTCATTAACTACGTCTCTAAGTCTGATAAGACTTGATGTTGATTCCTCTTGATTCTCCATTGAGTCTATTGTGAATCTATCATTGGTAGTTTCCTGTAAAAAAAGTTCGACGTCACTGGAAAGTATACATCCTCTGTCGTTGTTCGTTCGAAAAGAAAATAGTACATTGCAGAAAAATGATTTCTATCTTACCAAAAAAAATATACCTACTTATGCTTATTGCTTACCTTGGTTCTCCTATTGAAATAAGCTAATAAAGTTGTCTGATCTGCCTGATTATCAGCAGGCCGTTTTCGATTTCTATTTGGATCCATAATAACTACAAAACCAATAAAACTATTGTATGTGGAATTCTTCTGGTATGCCTATGCAACTTGCAATTTACGACAGCAATGCGCACGCACTTAACCACTGAGTGAGAGTGGGGAGTGGGACGTTCTTTCATTTTGGACGTTGTGCAATGAGAACGGTTGTCGCCGCTGTTGCCGCAGTTGCCAGCGCTGTATAAATTTCCTAATGTGCGTACGTAAAATTTGGAAATTTTTGAATTCACTTGGTTACTTTCTCAGTAACTGGAATTTCGGGGGGGGCCCGGGCCCCTTGGGCCCCCCCCCTGGCTACGCCACTGAGTACTCAGTTGAAATATTATGACATGAAAATTGATCCACGATTCTTTGAGACTAGTTTCGAAGGCAGACGGCACACGAACATTATAAAAAAAAGAGTACCGCTGATGCAATCAAAAATTCCAACTTGAGAGTAACTATTCCATTTAATACCATTGAATAAATTCTAAAATCAACAATAACACGTAGAATTCTTTGTGATTCACCTGTCAATAGGTTCTAAGTGGAAATTGTATATACCCTGTGTCGGTAGATATTTTGAAGTCTTTGTATTTTGTCACAATTGTGAATAGTTCGCAATAGAAGCAGAAGCAGGATATATTTTCCCTGTCTTGGGTTTTTGCAAACATTTTTTGCTCAACTCCAACTGTGTTAGAATTGCAACCCCTTTGTCAAATTCCAAGAAAATAACCCTAACTAATCAAGCAGCCCAATTCGAATCGAATTCAAAGAGTGAAGTATCAAGTAAATGCCAAGAACCACAGTCTACCACTTGACAATTCAGAAATCTGTTACCTCTTTGATTTATTGTATCATTAACTCTGACTCAAATATATTGTGGTTGTAAAAGAATATGGCCGCATGACAGGTATATGAAACGTCCAAAAAACGATACACCAAATGACTTCGGACATTGATATGTATAAACAGAAAAGGAGAAGATCATAAAAAATGCCAAAAAGTTATTCTTATCTTTATTTGCAAGGGAAAGGTCGACGATTATCTCCCAACAATTGTTGCCATTTAACAGAGTTATTATACTCAACGATTCACGGACATTGGTGGGATTTACTGGTTTCAGAAATTCGTGTACCTAGCAGCCTTGAGTTCTCTTTTTCCAATATTTTATGTCATATTCTTGCTGACACGACGTGAAAAAACTCTATGATTCTCTGATTTCTTCCGCCGAGTAGAGGTGAGTGAATAGATTTTGAGTTGAACTGATGAATGATTCTGATTTTTTCTTCATCTGTTGACAACACGAAAGGGAAACGTATAATATTCGAGGAATATCGTGTTAGCTAGCGGTGGAAGTTTTGAGCATCAGGAAAGACTTCACTAGGCAAAAATCCACAACTTTGCCGTTCTATTGATGAATGATGCTTGGTAAAGCGATTTTCGACAGATCTTGAGCCTGACAGTGTAGGGGTGACCAGCCTAAGCTCGTCTGGTTTGTCTAGTAGGAATCGCACGTGGTGGCATAGTAGATGATATTTCCGCTGAGCATCGACCGTGAAAGTATCTATAGAAATGGCAGAGATCGTCAGCCTTTCTAGAGGGGTCAATGATTTGGTGATTTTTGTATCATCGACTAGGCAATTAGTTCTCTGAATTGAATCTAAGTGCTTTAGCGTATGTTTGGGTGCTGAGCTTCAAACATGTGAACAGTACTCCAGGACAGATCGAATTTGTGCTTTGTAGATGATGAGCAGTTACTGGGATGTGAAGTATCACTTCTCATGAGAGAGCGCTGTTGGTGGTGACTTCCAGCATGGATATTGTCGACCTCATAGGAACAGTGGTATCCGACATCATCAAATTGGGCATTGTGTGATCTGCCTCCTTGGTGAACATACAAGCTCGATTTTTTGTTGCATTGAACTGTACTAGATTTCCAAATCCCAATTTCAGAATTCTCGTCAGATCCTCATTTATCGACCTGTCTGAACGCAGAAATCTACTGGAAGAGGTGCAATGGATGAAATTTTCTATAGATTATTGAACATTGAACACATTCGATTTCTTTCCACTCATCAATCTTCATATCACTCACTATATAGGGCGAGTCGGGAGGAAATGTCAATATTTCAAGCTCATATTTGGGGACACAAAATAAACATGAAATTTCTCATGAACATATCTCCTGTTCCTGGCCGTTGATGAAATACAGCAGTGAACAATATTCAAATTGAGTTATTAAAAACAGGTAGGCTGGGTTCTATTTTCATTTTGTCACCTTTGCACTGTAGAAGCTGGACCACAGTAACCCCATCAGGTATCGATAAAAATTATATTAATCACTGTTGAATCGTTTTCAGCATTTTTGTCTCCTGACAATTGTTTGAGAAACATTGAATACATTTCATTCTGCCTGCGACATTTTCACATCGTAAATATGCTGATATAATATTCGTTAATGGCTTCTGTGATGAGAGCTCAAATCTTGCAGTCGTCGAGTAGCAAAGTCGATTTCAGAATCGGAGAATACCAGGTAGAAGGGGTTTTCAATAAGTTTTTGCTACTGCTAGAAAATCTGGTATGTTTCCAAGTGCGAGAATTGTATCTGAACGAGAATCGGAACTTGTAGTTGCATCAGAAGCTATTCTGATCGCCGTCGAGAATTATCCAAGCATGGGATGTCCACAATAGTTGTTTATACCAATTCCATTCACAACGAAATCGAGCATTCGCGAAATGGCGATTTTGCGTTGAGGATGCAATTCTGCAATTGGATTAATGCAAATCGATGACTGTCCACGTATGTTCTGTTCACTGATAGAGCACAGTTCACTCGCGATGTTATTATTACCCCTCACAATGAAAAACCTGTGGTCCCATGAAAATCCTCAATCTACGACAGAATATGTATTCACAATAAGGGGCTTCAGCTTCTGCACACTACAGTTCACAAACTACATTTTAATCATCATTTCATTTTTCGAACTACAAGTTTGCAAACCGGTGAATCGGTCGAGGAGGTCCGCACAATTGGCCAGCTAGTTCGCCAGACCTGAACCCTCTGGATCATTGTCTTGAGGGGTGGATCCAATCGTTGGTATATTCAAGTTGATCGAACACTATGAGCTGCATAACTAAATTGAATAATAAATGCAGCATCAACTATAAGAAACAAACCTTCATCCATTCGTAGAGTGACCCAAGCTATCCATCAGAGTGTTTAGTTTTGGTCCCCATATACGTACTTGGGTTATTGACATTTCTCCCCGACTCACCCTTGATTCAGAGTGATTATGCTCAACAAGTAATATAGAATGAAAGATTTTTCATTATTCAAATCCAATAAAAATCAATTTGGATGACGGTAGTCAGCAATTTGTCTTCGAGAAGTATGGATAGAGATGATCTATTTGGAGATGCTCAAATGATCCTGCATATTCAACTCAGAAAGACCAAAATCATGGTTAGATAATGGACTTTCTCGGGCTCTCGCACTAATCCAGTATCTCGAATGTTCGGAGCTGATTTTGTTGAGATCAATGTCTACGAATATCTATTTGTGGAAAGTGGAAAGGACATAGCGAGAGAGAAGTGCGTAAACAAAATGAATTGATAAAAAGTTATCAAAAATGGAGGTTGAGAATAAGCAATTGAATACATTCGATGATGCGATTTGGTTTGTGTGAAAGACAACATATTATTCATATCAGTATTTCTAGTATTGAATCCTAATGTCCTTTATCACAAGACGATTCAAAAACTATAACCTGTAAAGTTTCCGAAAATCACTAGAATCCTTGATTTTTCACATGATTCAATTACAAATATTTCTCTACACAGATCAAACTTCGTCAAGTTCCTTCAGTACCTTTTTTCAACCTTTTTCCTGATGTTGTCATCCATTCTTCTCCTCATTTTTTATATTCGAAGGAAAACTGTACGATCTACCTCGAATGGTTCACAGCGAAATACAAGACAAGCGTTGAAATTTAATATATTTGTATTTCCAAATTTTTCAAAAACAAGGTGTCACTGACAAATAGAGAATTTTTCTTTTAGGTATCTGAAGGTTTTATTTCAAGCGCAGTGACATTTTGGAGCAGATCACAAAATCTGTCCTTACTACAAATATATTGAAATAATTTTTCATAACTTCCACTCTATTCTTTAGAAACAAGGAGAGAAAATCTCACAAAAAGCTGGGAAATGAAGTACCACCTCCTCGAAAAACTTACAGACAGTACTTTTCATATGAATATTATATGGGGAAAGCATAATGCCCCAATTTTTGTAGTTTGTCATGAATATCCTTCGAAAATCATTCTATATTTCGAGCATATTGTTAGTATGTGCCTTTTTTGTTCAAATTGAAAAAATATATCAGAACGCCAGTGTATGAATATAGTATGTAGAGTATGTACAGTATATTTTTTTTCATGCCAATCCTCAATATAAGCTCCAAAATTTGGTGAAAATAGTTAGTGACTCAAATTATACCTACCATCTCATTCAATGAAAATACACCAATACTAATAAATAAAAAGGATATATATGGAAATGGAAATAGTGAACTTTTTGAATCTACTTTGATACCATTGTTAGTTCACAATAATACGTTGAAAATTTTGAAATGGATATGGGTTTCAAGTATTAGTGAATTGAGATATACAATAGCAAGTTTTCATCTGAGGATCATATCAATTGTCTTCAAAAGGCCGACAGTTCCAAATAAGAGGTTTTGATGTCAAGGAACCGACCGGAGCTAACAGATCTTGATGATAATTAGATTCCACCACACCCTTGTCTTGAGTTATAAGGTAATAAGAGGCCAAGACATGCCTAATTTATAGTCAACCCGCTCATCGAGACATTACAAGAAATTTCTAGCCGAAGCGGTGTCATTCACTTCTTCCATTATAAAAACAATTGAATGAAAATCGCTCAGTGATATCTCAACAAGAAATGAGAAGTTTAGGTACTCCAGGAACGTATCCATTGGATAGATTCTTGTTCGCCAACTTGCAGTCCTGGGATAATTCATACTTCGGTCCTTAAATTTGATTCGAGTTGATCTTCATTGAATACTGATATTCCTCCAAATATAAAATAAAATGCATCCCACAATCATATGGTCTCATTTCACGAGATCAAGTATATAAGTCGAAAATTTCAGATGGATATGGGTCATCAAACGTTTCAAACTTCAGAAACTTTTCAAACCTTCTGATAACAGGACAGATAACAGTTCTTGACACGCAGCTGTCAAACGTCATCTATTGAATTGGATCTGAAGTTTTATTCAATTCACATACAATATTAAAAAACTTCGATTTCTACGAGTTTTCAGCTGTTCCTTTGAGTTTTACCTGATCCACTCCAGTATTAAGGCACACAGAACAAATCGAAAATTGCAATAGATTTTTGTATATTGAGACTTGGATTGAGGTCGCACAGATACAGTTATCACATAGTGTCCATGTTTTTGAATGCATCGTTGAATGTTGATAATCTGGAATGCCATTTTCATGAGATGAGGAATAGAGAAATTCAGATTTCTCAACGTTCGATACAAGCATTCCACCACATGCTTATCATTTTCAGAGTTTTTTCAGATTATTCTTCAACTTCCTGCGATAATCTACCTTCGATCAATTGAGCTGATATCATTTGCACACAAGAAGACACTCGTATCACAAATTCGAAGAAATAGGTCATTGACATAGATGATGAAGAGCAATGGGCCAAGGACTGATTCTTGGGGCACACCGAACTCCGTTATGAGTCGAAAGCTCATTTCAGAACCAATTTGTTCCCAATCATTTGGGTAACTCTTCATGAAATCGAGTATCTCTCCTCTCACTCAGTATCAATTGAGTTTTTCTTTTTATAATTCATGATGGATGTTTCGAACGCATTTGCTAGGTCTAGGAATACTTCGACTGTTGGTTCAGATTAACCTATGTTCTTGTATATTCTGGAAGTTGAGGCTGCAATGACATCTCCTGTACCTTTCGAGATCTAAAATAGAAATGATTGTCAGACAGAATTTTAAGTTTCGCGAGATTATTTGTGATTCAAATAGAAATAAGTTCCGTGTCATTGAGCGACTAAGTGAGAGATTTTTCATCGAACTAATTACTAGGAGTTAGAATTTTTGAAGCTTGAGACATTTTTCCAGCACATGTGCAATGAAATATTTTGGGCATATCTGTTAAGAAATATTGCAGGCTCCGTTGATATGTCGATATTCATCGGGAATATTTCCATCAAAAACAGTATCTTACCGCTTGTATGTGCTCAATTCATCTAGAAAATTCTCATCGATACAGTGTTGCCGCTTGCATCAGAAAGTAGTAACAACAGTATGTTTGATATTTCGTATTCGTTATCTCGTATGTTATGATCATTCATGTTCGTCATAAAAAGAGATTATTCATGATAACTATACCGATCTATCATGTGCAATAGCTGGACATTGAAAAACAATGGATTTCTTCAAATTGCAAATTCATAAGATATTTCTATTGATATCATAGCTGCAGAAAGGTCTCTGAACTGAATTTCACTTTCACTTTCAAAATACTTCCTTATCCATGATGAGATAACAAACTTGTAACCTACCTTTGTAGAAGCAGCAAAACTGATTTGACCAAACTATTTCAGATATAATATATCAATGAGCTTGTTCGATCATTCAGGCCTACAAATTTTCAAAATTATCTGTTTCGACCTCCAAATTCATGATATTGAATCTCATACCCCGTGAAACACCGTGTGGTTATATCTATTCGCGGTGTCTCAACTAGCCATAACCACCTCCATCAGCGAGGTATAATAATGAATGAAAATTTACCTGTTTCAAGTTGACGACGCTTCGGCTAGGCACTTTGAAGATTCGGAACCACACAGGTTTACTGTTGAGTTATAGCAGAAGGATCATTTCAAAAAAGAAAAAGAAGAGGTTATACCTTCTTAAAACACCTCATAATTAAATCAGATAACGATTCAATGCTTGGATTTATACATTCCACCTTTTCATTCAGCTTTTTTGGGTGGGATGATCATGTGCGTAGGTTCAGAACATCTCAGGGCAATAATAATCTGTGATTTCATTTCTTGGATCATTATTCAGACCAATAACTTTGCGCAAATGAATGATCAGAAGTTGATAAAAATTTGAATTCCAACAATTAATTAACTAATGGGAACCATCAGAAACTTTACTCATATCGTGAATACAGGGTTATGTCACGATTCGCTTACACTACCTGCAAATAGAGAATCAGTCATGAGAGATTTCTGAGAATGTGTATGCTCATATAGAAGATGGCGATCTATTCATTTGAAATATTTTTGACAATGCAGTGTTACCGCTTCAACAAGGAAGTAGTGGCGACTTTGATGTTTCGAATATTACGCCCTGAATGTTATATCGTTTTCAGAATCCTATCGAATTCTTGATATATCTCCCTGATACCTTCCATAGTGGGACACTTGATATTGAGACACTGGAATTTGGATTAGGATTGGGTGATAACCGAGAGCTATCTAAACCATAGCTCGATCTGATATTGCGTCAATGAAGGATAGTGAAAAATAATTCAATATAAGTATTATAATAAGTTTTCCATTTATTTGAAAAAAAAGTACCAGAAAATTATTTTTTCAAAGGGAATAGCCTGTATATGATCACTAAATTTGAATTCTGATGATATTTTCTATTCATTATCATTGAGATGGGCCTTTCCAATGGCCGCCTCGATTACCAGATTTTACATTCCTGATTTTCTGCGTATAGGGATTCGAATAAATTGTGCTCATTCTTCTGTACTCACAACGAATCAAGACTGAGAGAAGAGTCATACACGCTTTTTTTGGCCTCTCATGATGATTAAGCATGCCACAAATGAAAATGATAGGGGTAGAATGAATAAATGTCTTGAGGTTCAGGGTAGCCACTTCAAAAGCTCATTGTGACTCATACCGTAACATATTTTCAATAGTTCTGTTTCTCAATATTTTTCTAGATATCATCGAATGAAAAAATACATCTCCATGACCATTTCTTTCCAAAGCATTCTTGACGAAAATTTCGAATAACATTTTCTCTTGTGTTAACCTCTAACATCCGAGATTGGGGAATTTACATTCATGATTTCTCCATGGAGAATGAGAAGAAGGATACAAACACTAATAAACTAATACAAAACACACAACATAGCTACCTACTATGTTCCGTGTTTCTGAATTAGTGTTCATATTCTTTCTATCACCTCACTCTCTTGAGGAGAAAAATAACGAATGAAAACTCCCTAATAATCTGAATCACTTTCATATATGGAAAATTTGTGGCCGACTATCCACGAATTCCTCATTTTTCCTTCCAGCATCACTCGAAATCCTATGTGAAGAGTATTATACATCATTTTTGAGGCGAACAAAAGGAGAATTCAACTATAAAAAAATGATCAAAAACAGAGTGTTCCATTGAAAATAATGTAAGGATCGGGCATACCCCGAAAAAAATATTGGTACGCTACTGGATTCTCCTTAGATCAGGCGTATTTCTCAACTCAACAAGATCTCTAATAATTTCATAGTTATAAAAGAGTATAAATTTCCAAAACCGCCCTGTATCTTATGAACGGAAACAGTAATGCGAAATTCTGATTGGCCATCTTGAGTTTGGCAAGAAGTTGAACACGTGAATAGAACGTGAAACCCTCATGGCTCCATCTTCAATAACAATCGAGAAACCTGCTGGTCCCAACCAAGATGGGATGCACTGTACTTAGCAACCTTCGTTGAGGCATCGAAATTGAGCTCAGCTGGCTGAAGAATTCACATTTGCAGGCTCATCTTCAATTCACCTGACCCATAAAGAAACTAAGCCTCTAAAGTTGCAATTCCGTTTTTATATTACATCACTTCAATGATATTTAGAAATTGGGATTTTATTATGTTCGCCCTTCTATCGTTCATTCTCTACCGATTCAAATCGAAGTAGTCAATTTCGAAAATAAAAACTCTCAGGTCTATCGACTTCTATGATATAATTTGGATTCCATTCCTGACCTCAAGAAATTCAGATGCATCTAGAAGTTTTTGGAAACCCACAGGCACATCTACATACCATCAAAAATTGATTTCTACATTCACACCAAAATAACAAACAAAGTTTCCAGCCTACAAGTTCACCCCTGTGCATCGTAGACTACAAAAACCCATATCATCGTAAGAAGCGCTGGTTTGTCTTTTTTTGAAAATTAGGGACGTTTCACGAACGAACGCTTTCTTATCCAAAAAATCGTTCCAATCACCGATTTTCCACCCCCTCTGATCTCATCATTTTTTAACCACATCACAAAGTCCAGATATGACGAGATCTCTGAAATGACATCAAAAACATCCACCTAGCGACTGCGAAATTTTCAAGCTTTACAAAAATTGCTATCGGACCTCCTATAAACCATTCGATACACATAGAGAACGTTAACTATTCCCAATTTGATGGAAATGCAAATGTTCAATCGCATGCAAATTCAACCGATTCGACTAGAAACACTGGAACTTATGATATTCACTGATAAATGCTCGAGATGTCCTTCAGTATCTGTTCAAAAATCGGAAAAATCCGGAAAATCAACTCACAGCAGAAAACTGATGAATGCCATACATTTTCATCGCACTGTATATGAATTTCAATTCTCAATCAGAGCAGAAATCGAATACATCTTTCAAATTCGATGCATATGTTCACCCTCGTCTACGACCCTGGTATCAAATATACCTATACTGTGGGAATAAAACTGTGATTTATATACGCATCCTTCGTCACCAATTAAATAAATGCTTGCTCAACCTTTGTCAATGTCATATTGAAAGCGATATTATGAAAATATTCCGACCGGTGATGCGGTTTCCTCTAAAGGACTTTTAAGTTATAACATTATCATAAAAACAATAGAATTCAATGTTGGAATGATATTTCATAACCGCCAGGTTCGTATAGGAATTTTATTCAAATATTTGTTTTCAGAAGCGGGTAGGTGAAAGCTGACAATGGACTTGAATCAGAACTGTTATTTCATTGTATTCAACATGTCATGTTGAATAGTGGAAAGGCTTATCACCTGGACCATATGGGTCCATTCTATCATGTATCTTCTGAAAACGAAGGATGGGCAAGTGACAAAATGAAAGAATTGAATGAAATCAGCAGAAAAAGTCGACATAAAAACGATTTTTGCTATTATGTATAACAAATAAATGAAGAGGATCAGGAGTCGACTTACTGATTTCCGCTTCCTAATATTATTAGGAGGAAACCATATCTGATGAACTTCTGAAAACAAAATTGGTAGAATTGACCTCATACATTTTTTCCTCATTGAAAAATGGCCTTTCAATCTCACTTGGAGGTATCCAAAATTGTAAACAACAACATAAATTCGCTATCGCGCTGCAATGGAAATATCTCATTCATTCTTCCAAATTTGAAACAATAATATTATCACTGACTACCTATCTTTCTCTTGTTGCTTGTTGCTGGAATGTTGATCACTCCATGAATTCTTGATAGTACACCAAATCCCTTCTTTTTCGATCGTGCCATTGTACTTTGCATGGAAAAATGTCCTCTGGAAGAGAGTCATTGGAGTCAATGTCAACATCATATATGCGCCTGATTTCGGATATCCAAGCACATGAGATAGTGAACATAGACAGTATCAACTTGCTAGCACATATCTCAATCACTTGTTGATGAAATTTCGATCAAATAACACACGGAATGAACTACGATTTGAATCTGGCGGTAGTCCTTCGAAATACTGAATGATTGTAACCAAATCGACTCGACGAAATGTGCTCCAATGTGTTTTCGAATGAAGGGAGCAACGTCAGAATTTTTGCATCCTCTGACTGTACACACTGACTCATTAGATGTCCTTACTTTGTTATGAGAAATTGTATATCAATCTGATAAAGATATGGCAACGGAACCCCATCAACACTTATCTAACAATGCGTAACAGAATGCATGCTCCTGCCAAATCTCCTAATATAATTATGATACCATCTCGAACATGATCCTTGTTTACACATTGTATTATCCGTAGGCGGAATAATACGCGCTATTATACGGTCTATTTCATTCCGCCGTTCTTATCTCAATCTACGGTACAGAAGTCCGTTGAATTGTTACATAATGGGGGCACGGTTTAATGGCAGGCATGGATAGGGTGAGAATAGCTCTTGAGATTAATCGGGAATTATGACGTTGAAGCTGATCAAAAACGAATGCACGATTTTATCAGTAGCTATAGGGCGATTCTGAGCTGATGAGTGCTTAGTCAGATTTTGTGTTTGAACTCCTATCAGAATAATTCGAGTACCTCGATTTATCACATATGCTAGCAGGAGGAGAGGTATTGAATTGTTCCAAAGATATAGTAGTCAATTGGAAAGATATATTGAAGGAATGAGAGTGCAGAAATCATAGTAGAAGTAAAATGGTATGTCGATTGAGCTAATTATATTTATAACGGTCGATGGTCATTCTGAAAATTCAGTAACTTCGATAAGCACTCATGATCTGACGACTCGTAATATTCTCAGCAATGCAGCGTTGCCGCTTATACCATAAAGTAGCATCATCTTTGATATTTCAAATAGGACACAATGTATATTGAAGCATCATTTAATGTGTAATCACTTCCTGTTACTTTTCGCTCGATACTTTCGTACACCCAACTCCAACGGTTTTCTAGTTAATAGTTATTTTCCATATTTGTTATGTTCAAAACATTGCTCTCATTTGACGTTCATTACTGAGGTATCCTGATTCTTAGAAACTTCAAATTTTTTATGCACACAAAAATCAATACACACCAAGGTGCTGTATATTGATTTTGTGTGGTAGAGTCTGTTCTGAATCATACAGGGTCCCTCAGAATCAATAATTTCACCGCTAAGATACAAGAATTGTGGAGAGTCATATTTTTGGAATGCAATCAAAATCCCTCTCGAAAAATACATAATGTTCCTTTACCTGAACTGTGAGGTAATGAGGTAATCATGTTTCTGCGAGAATCAGAATTTGGCATATTTTTGAGGTACTTTGCTGAGAATATGTGCGAATCACAAACTAATAGTGAAATTCTCATATTCTCATATATGGTCATGACATTTTATCGCTATCATGATAAAATGCGAATTTTTGACCTCTCCAACTTCCTCAATACAAACTTGCAATTGAAATTCTCATAAATTTCAATGAAGAAACCCACATAGCACGAAAACATTCGAAGTTTGGTATAGCAAACCCTGAATCAGTTGAAGCAGAATTCAATCGTGTGTCGGAGCTTTCGAAAACCTCCAAATGAAAAGGTATTTTCGACCACACTGTATAAGATGGAGTTCGTAGTGGACCTATCATTTGAAAGCTGCGTAGAGTTGTGTGAATCTGTTGATTTGAAATCGTTTCTTCGTGAAGAATATCGTAAGTGGATTTCGAGAATAGATTTGGTCAATTACATTTTGAGCACTATTTTGTTCGCTATTTTAGAAATGACCATAACGCGGCAAATATCATCGATCTCACTGGATCGGAGTTGGAAGGTTGATTAGTTATGATAATCGCATATGGAGAGTCACAAATGAATCAATTTCAGTTGGTACGGAGTTCCACCGCGTCACTAAAAAAATTTGGTTTCAGAAGGGGCTCCTTCTGCGCTACATCTACCTACATCAGAAATAATTGACTACAAAATAACAATTCCAATATCATCAGACTATTCGAAAGTTTTCGACATTCATTTCTCTTGCATTCTTATCCACATGATTGACGACAGAACGTGATTCTCAGCGATACATTCTCAAATTGGTAGAAAATATACTCCAATTATCTTGACTTGAATCATGAAATGTATGCAGATTTATATATAATTCTCGTTCGATCCGCCGGATCTTATCGAAGTCATACTGTATCAATAGCGACTCAAATGCAATTCTGGAAAAATCCACACATCATATATCAAAAATCAATCCTAAGAATTGAATTACAACTATGTTCGGAAACGAACATCGAAACGAAATTATTCAGCTAGTAGGTTAGTTGAATGAGTTAGAGAATTGGAGATTTCAAAAAAAAAATCAGTCACTTTGAAAATTCACGGCTTATTATAAACTTCCAGCTGAGATTCACCGAACATGTTAATGATGAAGTCGAAACTGCTTATGCTTTCCTGAAATTGATACATCTACAGAAGGAATTCTCAAAATTTCCACATAAATACATACTATGTCTACATAAAATACCACTTTTGAGAGCAAAAGAGCTCAAACAAATATTATGTCTAAAGATCCAATCATTGTGGTGTGTTCAAATGCTAACAAATTATCAAATATGTGTATATTTTCAACTTCAGTGAGAGTGAATTAAGAAAAAAAGTCTCGAGCACATCTATAAGCAATTCGGGAATCAGTAATGGTTTTGATCTTATTTTAATGTTGCATTCATGCCATCTTTTGTATGTTGTAACACTGTTACTATACTCCTTTTATATTTCATTTCCTATTCTTTGAAAATTGCCTTGTAAATGGTTTCTGTTGGGCAATTAATGCTATATCATTATTATTATCATCATCATATCAGAGTATGATCAATATACTATATCAATATAAAATCAACAATATCTCAGCCCTTTTCCCAATCTATTGCCTGGGTGGAAGCCCATTATGTAAACCAGATTTATATTCAATTCCTCTTTTTATTTCTCTCCATATTATTTTTTCATCATCACATTATTGAATGTAATTTTATTACATCTAGATTGTCGAGATGAACACTGAAGAAATTGTGGAGAGAATTGTATTCAAAGGGCCATAGCAATTGAATGGTAGGTCATCCTATAGGCATATTTAAATGCGGCGGGTCTGGCAAATCCATCGGGAAATGGAATATAAATCCGGATTTATGCACAGCGCTTTTTCATTTATTTGTATTCTCTCTTTCATTGACGTATTCATTGAAATGTTGAAAACTATCTATTTCCATGTAACCATTCATACATCCAAATTAAATTCAATCTTTCGCTATCCTTCATTCAAGATATAACCATCAGAGATAATCATCAGCGAAAAGTTAAAGTAAAATGCAATGTCCGCATGCGCGAATCTGTCATTGATAATTTCCTCTTCTTTTTATCAATTGTGGTGAGAATTTCTTCCAATCTTGCCATCAATTGGACAGGATTTTAACTCTCATTGAAAAAATAAAAGCAATAAGAAGACAGTAAAAACCTTGTTATTTGATTTTGAGATTATCACTATAAAGTATCGAAACAAAAATGATAATATCGGGCTAAGTACGTAAGCGACTAGTATCACATGACGAAGTAGAGTCTCATTAAAGTGTGTGCATGAAGGTGAAAAGTTCCTCAATGAAAAGGTAAATTGAATGAAAGGTAATGAAAGAGGAAGAGTGAAGATGAGGCGTTGTGCATAAATCCAACTTAAGTCTAGAATAGAATATGAGTAGGCCCAAGTTATGGACTGAATTCATATTCCTTCCGATGAAAACACAAGGTGATAATACAGTTCGTTCTGGTATGATATCTTGAAAGGATCACAAGGTGAACGAAATAGTTTTTGAAAGAGCAGCATGGGGAGAGAAGGCTAGATTCAAATGAAGTCATCACTGGATGAAAAAGACAATTCAGATATGTGATGACTAGATGATAGGTAGCATTCATACTTATTTCAAAGGGTGCTACTATAGCCTCCATATCGGTATAACGTGATGACTCGTTGGATTTTCTTCATCCACACTGCCAACAAATGCAGGTTATTAAAAATCTGCTCGATCATCATATTCAATCTCGAATTTGTGAAATTGACGTATACCCAACGATGTTTTGTTCGATTCGAACAGTAGTCATCCGGCATGACTTGCTTATTCAGCTTCTCCCGGAAAGTTCAATTCATAACCTGCATCTAGATGATATGGATGAAATCAGATAGATCATCACCAGAAATAAAATTCTATAAAACTTCACTAGAGTGGAGGATAATAATTGACGAGCAGTATATTCATGTATACGATTGATTCGATTTCTTGACCTCTCATGATTATGAGTCTCATGATTATGATTGAAACATGATGATGCGTTTAGAAAATTTTATTACACACCTTCAATACTATATGTCACTCATGAACTTTTCATTGGTCAGAAAATAAACAACAACAAACTATTCATGCAAATTGCAAAATATGAAAATAATTTCACAATCTTGCTGGAAACAACACAACAAAATTCCTCGTTTATCATTCACTCAATCCGCCTTTTTGGAATGTTTTTTCAACAGGAAGCTCTAAACAGATATTATCCAGAATCTGGCAATTTTAAAAGAATTATTTGAGTTAAAATTACACGAAGAACAAAAAAATAACTGAAGGGTGACATGAAATACGCTTGGTTGTCGGTTTATTTTTGTCTAAATTGCTTCGAATTGGAAGGGCGAGAGCAGTGGCAGAAGAAGTCAGAGGGGAAAGCGAACAGATGAAATATTCAAAATAATGTAAAGATTGACTCGGAAATGAGATATGGCTCAAGAAGCATAGCAGACACTATGAGTATCATAGGATATACAGTTCGAACCAATAAATATTCAGTACGTTATCGTATATATATATATGAATGAAATTATCGTATCGACATTAATTCTGCAACGTTATTGCAAATATATCTATATTTGAAATTAAAAAATGAATATAAACGATATCAGGATATCTTCATGATATTAATGAATATCAGAGGAATATCAATATCGTAGGCATATATATATATATAGGCTGTTACGAGTTGGTGAAAAGTATAGGGATCTCAGTAACCGTAAGATATACAAGGTTGGTCGAATTGAGAAAATCTTTCTCTGCAAAATCGTTTTATTTTTTTTTCTCTTTCGACTGAACTTACATATTTTCGAATGATTGCCGTTTCATCATTAGCACTTTGAGTACTCTACAAAAAAGGATTGAAATTGGAATGGAGTTCCAGAAGAGATTGAGAAGCAACTTGAAGACATCCTATTTTCGAGAATGATTAGGTAAACGTGAAATGAAAAATTTATCCAACTATTGTTGCTTTACAGAACCATTCAATGGAAAATGATAACATATACCTTCTCATTAGTTTTTCATTTTTCAGTTTTTCAAGTGTGATTTTCTCTCGTGGTTTCGAAAATATTGAGTTATTATAATTATTTCAATTTATAAGAACATATCCGTGATCTGCCCCAAAATGTCATTGCGCTTGGAATTGAACATTCAGATCCCTAAAAAAGGAATTCTCTATTTGTCTGTGACACCTTTCTCTTTGAGAAATTTAGAAAAAGAAATATTTAAAAAGAAAAACAAAACCTCTACTTATCTTAGTGGACGTTTCGGGAACGAATCTGCTCCCGTTTTCAACACAATTCGGATATTTCATCTTCTTGGGAAGAATAATGTTGATCATATATACAGGGTCATCCATATGATGTCATTAATTTCAAGTGGTTATTCCTTGTCATATTGTATGGAAAATAACGTGTGTCCTGAGTTGCTACATTCTCGAGTAACGGGGTGCCCAAAGTTCAATGAAAAATCGTTTTTTTTTTATGATATACACCTTTTTGGCCGATCGTGATGCGATGTTTCTCGTCATGGAATTGGATTTCGAATTTCATTTTCAGTGGTGTCGCAGAGGGTAACCTGATTGATATTAACAATAATAAATATTGTACGCTAATAATTCCGCTGAACTTGGAATCATTTGAAATTAATGACTCAACAGTAGCGTAGAAATGGGGGGGGGGGGGGTGAAAATTGGGGGCACTACCAACTTTCATTGAATCAGCGAGAATACTTTTGAGATATCAATGAAATACCTATTTCACACTTGACACCTCGTTACTCGAAAACGAAGAAAGTTAGGACACACGTTTCAATGGAACTTTCTCCACGGAATATGACAAGGAATCACCCCCTGAAATTGATGAAATTATTCAAGTCATACCCTGTATATTTCCATTTATTGGTGTCATGAACATGTATGTACCTAACATATTTCTCGAAAAAATGAGCAAATTTATATCTTACGATGTGATGTCTCACGAAAAGAATATCCATGCAAGGGAATTTATATGCTTCTTGGGCGGAGATCGCACGGTGTCGTCTGACAGCTGGAGCGAAGAAACTCAGACACACAAATCTGCCCGTCTTATTGTTTTCCAGTTTAAAACAACACCGATTTTGACATATTTACGAGACACGTCTGGACCAAGTCTTTTACCGACTCACTTCTGACATCCATCGAGTAAAAATACACTTTCAATTAATTTGGGCCTATTGTGTCTTCAAGAATACGTTTTTTACAAAACAACTTTCCCACTATTCGATGGAATATCATCATCAACCATTAGGTAGGTATACCATGCATTCACATTTTCATCAATTGAATGTTCTTCTCAGATTCATTGCTATTGTTCACATTCATTTCCGTACCAAATATTAGGGAGAAGTTACAAGCAGTACTCAATATTTCTTTGAGAATATTTAAATATCAATATTTCTCAAGAATTATTTAATATAAGAACTGAGTGTTCTTTGAATTTCTTTTATCAAAAACGAAGCTGTTCAATCTCATTGATCATGGTAGGTGTGAGGTGCTCATATATTTTTTCTGCACCTAATTCATTTGATGAGGTCTCTCTTCGTTTTCATAGATGATATTTCCTACGTTTCAAATGTTTCGAAAATGTTTTTTGCTCCAGAACTATTCTGAAAACGCATATATTCGACCAATTGTCAACTCATCAGATTGAATTCAGGTGGAATATTATCAAAATATTAGAATCTCCTGCGATGAATATTTCAGATTTACCTATTCGGAAGAACCAGAAACATAATTGCAGACAATTTCATATCAAGAGAGATTGAAGAAAGAATATTACGAATTCTTATTCGAGATATATATCGAATTATTGTACCTACGGCCTCCTGATGAAGAAAACTTCATTTCGTAATATTATATGGGTCTATAGCTCCCAGATGATCTCCGGGAAATATCAGCTCTGTCATGCTGTATCAGCAAAATCAGCTGTAATTCATTTCACCCACAGTCATCTCGGAATTAAATATTGTTTCCGTTGTGGAAATAACAATCCGAATAAATCATTCTCATTTATTTTATTTACCTGCCTCTATCTTTCTACACTGCCGATGACAACAAATATCCTGGAAAAATGTGGTGCCATTAAGAGGGTTCTCTTGAATGAACATTTCGATTAATTCCCTATTCGAACAGGTAGAGCATCAACAGACTGATCGAAAATAAAAATTTCCAAATGGACGGAAAATATCAATCGGGGCCAAAATAAGAATGAACAGCATGAGTATCTCTTGAAACGGGTAGAAGTAAGGAAGTTGGTGGAATTTGAAAGTGGGCGTGCAATATCAGAAATCGAATAGCTCCAGATATTCGGAAAGATATATTTTCATGCACAGTTGATGATAGTTGATGATGATGCTCAATTTTTTTGCGATGAATCAAGATGTTATTATTCTTTCTGACCTCATATTCATTTCATCCCAGATGAATATTTTTGATATATGTGTAGTTCAATGTTTCTGACATAGGAAAATCGTTATCGAATTCGATTTTCTTTCATGGACAGTATTTCAAATACGTTATTTATGAACTCGACAGCATTTTTCATTGAAAATTCAGAAATGCATCACATATTGTTTTCAGAAGGCTTCCTGCAGGATATTATTAAGACATATTGTGAAGATGTTTCCCAAATCAATCAACTCTTGCTATCCTAGGAATGCTACCGGATACTGGAAAAATATATATGAAATGAATTTTCGAACACCATCAGAATATTTCGAAGGAAATGTCTCGGAGATGGTTTTTTTTTCTCATATCCTTCATTTCTCCATGAATTATGAAATCAACAGACCTTCATTATGATGAAGTTTCAAAACATTCTGCATAAGCATAGATTTTAATCTGCTAGCTGCCTCACAACAAATGGCGTTATGTCCTTTCCACAATGAATCATTCCGTAATCGATGTGCTCGTGTAAAACGTTTTCATATTGTCATTCTTTCTTTCATTCATCATTCATTATTCCTGCCCTGTGTCCTGCCCTTATCACTGAAAGTGACATATATTCTTTGAAATTGATAGTTTTTGTTATTCTGACCTGAACAATATCATTCAACGCCTGATGACATCTAAAATTGTAATTCATCGAGAAAGAACATGGAAAAAATGTACCTATCACCCTTGAGCAAAGAAAATGGTGATATGAAGTGTTTAAATCAATTACAGAGTTCATAGTGGATACTGTCTGTGAATATTTCACCTCTGCGTTTCTTAATCAGGACAGATCATAAATCTGTCCTCATCACAAATGGATTGAAATAACTATTATACTTTCTATTCCTATTTTGGGGACGAGAAGAAAATATCAAGGAAGATCAAGAAAAATTCGATTGAATTCATTGGAATAATTCAAAATACTTGTGTATATAGTCACTTCTAGCTCCCAAGGGTCATTGAGAATATTTCTGGGATTATTTTATACAGTCCTCAATCATGCCCCTATTGATTATCTCATATTGGTTCATTCCGAAACTAACTTCATTCAATGTCATCGAATTAACGAAAAAACTTCGATGAAACAGCCTAATTTCACCGAAGAATATCTTTACAACGGGCCCTGTTGAGACACCAGGTATGCCAATTCTTTTATCACAAGCAATGAATTCACTTGTTGATATGGATCACCACAGATTCCAGTAAAGATAGTGAGAAGGTGTAAATGTCCAACCTTCTTCAGATTGCTATGGCGCCAGGTATGCCTCATATAAATCATCTGTCTGCATATTTACAGATATATAAATCATATCTGATATCGTGGTATCTTTTTATCTAGTTCAGTCATCATAGGAAATAAATAAATCCATGATTTTGCTTATCTTCCAATGTATTATCATCAACAATCAATTCGAATATACAATGCTAATTAGAAAAATAAAATATATATTCACAAATAATTGATACTGCTCAAATATCTTTCATATTTATCATCAATTTTCTCTAAGTGAGGACTGTGATATGAACATGCCCGAACTGATTTATTATTGTGATTGATAGGTGCCCGTTAGAATACGTGAGACCTACAATGACCTTGAACTGAAGGACTCGAAGTAGTTTGCATTTTATTACCACACCTTGATCATCCTTCGATGTCCGTGAGAATATGTCGTGGTTATTTATTCTCTATGTAGAAATTTGGAACATATAGGCATCGATATCGAGGTCGGGCAAAACGTTGAAGAATGTTGTAGTATATATTATTATTATAAATACACATCATAATGAAATCGAGATGATCTTCAAGCGATAGGGTCAAGTAATCAAGCAATACATCTTTCACAGTTACATTTCAACTCATGTCATAGAAGAAAATAGAGCAAAACCTTTTCAGTTTCTAACCTGTTTAAACTGTATTGAATTTCAACTACAAGAGTATTCTGAATTTTTAGAAATTTCATTGTGTTGTGAGATACATTTCTAATCACAGTACCTATCTGTCATATTCATACTATCAAAAGGTACAACTGTATATTTAAATTGAATCATTTTTCATTCAAAAGTTATTTAGTGTCAGAGATATCTTCATTACTTCATAGTGGTTATGGAGTATGGATTGCTATTAAACGCCGATGATTGACAAATGACAGCATGCAACATTTTTTTCTTCTTTTATTTATTATTCCCATGATATTTTCGAATTATCATTTGTTATATATCATCATAATTCTTGACGTAAAGACTTGTGATGCATACACATTGTAATTTTCAATTTCAATGATTGAGACCATGATCAAGTTAGGTCTATAAATGTGATCATGACAATGTTGCACAATAATTGTCCTATCACTGATTCACAGTACCGTGAAATTTCCTGTAGTCCTGGTTCAATTCTGATATTCGGAAATGAATATAACAATTCATGATGGAGTCCGTTTGAAATTGAAGATGTGCTGGGCCACGGAATGAAGTTCTTTGTATTCAAATATCGCTCCATATGAGAATATATATCGAAGAATTTGAGGACCAATAAAGAGAGAAGAAATGTGTGCTATAATATTCAACATATATGAAGGGTATGAATTGATATCCATGAGAGATCAAATATTTCTAATAAAATATTTCGTTCCATTTCAAGAAATAATTATTCGAAAATAGTTTCAGTTCCTGATATTTCTACGAGATGAACAATTTCCTATAGATATGTCATGATGAGGAAAAAAAAATTGAATACCATATCCTGGAATGATGTGGACAATATACTTAGTGCTATCATCGATATCTCTTGAATAATGTATGCTTTCAAGCAAGTAATGTCAATACGACTATTGTAGATCGTAGTTTATGTGGAACTGATCTCCTGTGCACTAGCAATTCATTATTTTTCAGTCGATCGTGGTCAACCTCATTTTCCATGCTCATCACCCAGGAAGAGAGTGATAAGCAAAACAACGTGACGTGAAACGTCTGACTAGTCATGACTGATGCCGTGAGAATGCCTATTGAAAATCAGCACTGCTCTACAATATCGGATCGATCACTCACCCATCTATGACTATCTTCATCGCGTCTTCTTCATATTCAGCATCGTCGATCACAATTACGCCTGTGCACCGACAGCAAGTGACACTCCTTCGACGCCAATTAAAATTATCATTCAGCGCCAATTCATTAGTCATGCGAGTTCTTTGGCAGCTCATAAGGAAGGTGCACTTCTTCCACTTCTATTTTAGTAGCTGAACATCCATTGATCGAAGACTATTCCAAAGGGTTTCATTGGAAAATGCTCATAAAGTGAGGGTGGATGAGAAACAACGAGGTGCTCAAAAATAACCCATATTTTATGGGTCTATCGTTATTCGTGACCAAGATAAGATACAGATGATATACATTTTTGTAATATTTGGGTTGAATGTTCTTCGTCGGTTAACATAATGAAAAAATGTCTCATTCCAGGTCCGGCCTTGAAAAATATAATATAATATGATACAATATAATATAAGTATAGGTTTCGAGTCGACACAATGTACATCAATATTTTGAAATTCCATTCACAAATTTGGAAGAAGCAGAAAAAAAAAGGTGAGACTGAATATATTCGATGTTTTCGCATACAAACTCTTTCCATGATGAGGCGGCACAAAATAAAAAAAATATACATTTCACCTCTCACGAGTTACTTCTCCAGTGTCAACCAATAATGAAAATGAGAAAAATTTGCCATTCCAAAAAAAATCAAACAAAAATAACGTCTCAAAATGTCTAAATCTTGAAGGTTGAACATAACAGAGATTCAATGAACTAATACATCTCCTATATTCAAGTCTTACCACAAATCCTACTTTGAGAGCACGGAAATTTATTGAATGAAATGGAGTCTACTTTGAACATCTGTTGAAGTTATTTCATTTACATGTTTTTGTGTACTTCTTCGTACAATTTGTTACAACGTTATTTTTGTTTGAAGTTGGAATGGTAATTTTTCCTCATTTTCATAATATTCATTCGAATGTAGCGCAATGAACAAATGTTATGATATTTCTTTCACACATACAACAAATAAGTTGGTAGCCTTTGCCCTTGAAGACTCATTTCGTGAATTTGAATTATTCATTTCAATTTCGATATATTCGTAATGATATAAAAATCATTTCGTAGGCGCCGAGCAAATTTTGTAACCGAATAAAAATTTCACTATCATACGTATAACATTATTCATAAGCTCAAATATCATACTACGAATCTCAGTAGAGAGAATGACGATATGTGAGAAGTAACGTAACATAAAGTATAATTCAATCACAAGTAATCAAAACATTTGAAATATTTTCACTGAAATCACCAAGTCGAAATTTATTTATTTTTATTTCTATAATTTGGAACATTTATCTCTTATTAATTGGAATTTATATCAGATCAAAACATTTATCGAAACCTTATAATTAATTAAGGTTCCAAAAGCGTGGGTATGTTGACCAAACGTGTGTTATCAATTAAATTTTATTGCCCCGATCATTAAGAAGCCTGTACTGCTACAAAATGAGATAGATTGTCGACTGGGTACTACAATAACAAAAAAAAAATCAATGGTCTACACATGAAGTCCGTATCCACTCAGTAATTGCATTTTTTGATCGAATTAAAACACGAATATAACATACTTATGTATACTCATTCAAATGAAGCGACAGCTATTTTTCTGGTCCTCAGATATCTACCGATGATTCTGTGGCTGGTGAAAGATTGAAAAATGAAGGTACCTTTCAATGTGGGTGAATTTTTTTCCGAAAATAGATGATAAGAGAGATGTACCAATGTACCTCAATGGAAGGGATTGATAAATATCAGTTTCACATTTGAATCTTCTGATCACATTGAGAAGAGATTCTCATTTCGAATTAACACGTGAGCCATTTGAGGATACTCATTTTACATACTATCAGTCAAACCCCCTCTTCCGTTTATGTATTGAGTATTTTTTAGGGGCCAGTTATCCAAACCGATAACTCGAATTTTTTTTTCACCGATCAATACTCACCTCCTTAGGAATGAAGAGAGGAATATCCTTGGTCTAATATAGATGAACCGAGTCGTTTCTGGGGAATTCATGTCTCCAATTCGAAGACCTTTCACGATGCGACGATTGATTCTTTCGGACATCTACGATTTCGAATTTTCAGTACAAAAATGATTAAATCAATCATAATTACATCACTTTCGTTCTACGTACCAGGTGATTCAATGAGGGTGATGAGGTATTGTATCTCAAGAACTAATTAATAGAAGTGAAAGTTTGGGAAAAAACCCTTCAGTAGGAATCAACCATGAAAAATTGCTGAAAATATCTTCCAAATCCATACGTCCATCGCTGGGGGTCAAAATAATAATGGATTTTTTTTCTTTATGAAATTTTCCATTATATGTTCATTAATGAAATACTCTTTTGTTGATGCCCACCATGATGGTCCATGTTTTTGATGATTAATCCTTCTGTAGGAAGTCAGGACTAGACTGTTGATGTCTATAACTTGAATTCGACTCAACGGAATGCTAACAAGGTATAATTCAAGAAAGGAAGGTTTATTGAATGGAATGAAAAACCTTTTTACGGTTTTTTCCCAAACCATGAATGGTATGATCATTCCATTAGATTCGGGAAGATGATCAAATTTACAACATGATATGTTCATTCGTTTGAGAGATTCATTCCATCCATTTAATCTGACCCGAATTTTTTCGATCGTGGAATCAATGTTTTTCTGTACTCATGGCATTTTGGAATGAACTGTAATTATTCAATTATCGTCATCATAATCTTGAGGAAAATCACATTTATGTATTCACTGTCAATGGTTATCTAACTGCGTTTTCTGAACTATGCTGTATGGACTTTTCTGTTGTTCAGACAATCTTTCTGTCTGTTGAGGCACTTGTCGCCTGGATTTCTGGTGAAAGTTCGATGATCAGGACTGGACTTTTTCGACCCTTCGTCAGCTCTAGGACCCGACAACCCAGATCCACGGGCATCAACGGAGTTTTCACCAGAATCCTTACTGCCGCCAGTTCTGTCTGTCTCAAGTCGACAGTCTGAATTCCTGGTCTGGTAAGGTCCTCACCTGCACTGGTGGCAGTCAGTGGACCCGACTACTCAAGACCCTGTCAAAATAAAAGAGTGCAATTGGCAAAGATTTATTCATGCGCATGCGCCAAAATGAAAATGAAAATGACAGACTCTTTTAATGTTGTTTCACTCTTACGCCTGTCGTTGCTACTCAAATTGGGAATGATCGTGCGTCGTGTCTGATACCTAATACTTTTTGTGTAGCGCAATTATTCAAACAACCAGATTCTTTGAACTGTCGTCTTGTCTATGTTTAAGAATTGAATATTTTTATTACTCGTAATTAGCGTTAGTAATTGTTTTGTTTTCGGTTCTGGATTATTCAGTGTTCGTGCTCAGACATTAGTTTATAGTTGTTGTTGTTGTTTGTGGTATTCGTAGTTTAAGTTTGTAACTTTTCACAAAATGTCCGCAAAAACCGTACATATTTGTTTTCTCTGTGACTCCAAGAGCTCCAATTCATATCATCGGTAAGAAATTTATCACACGAATATGTGTTGCTTCCATGATGAATGTTCATTTACATCATTTCAATACTAAGGATATCTTATATCTCTACCAAGATTTCTACCATTTTTTAAATATCGATTGCTCCATTATATTAAATCTGAAAAAAACGTACCTGTATAACCAGATCACTCTATATTAAAGCTAAGTATTTGTTATGTTGTCTACCATCAATATATATACATATAAAAATATATATTTTCCAAATAACATGATTATTTTCAGAGAAAATCTTATATAAGGAGAAAATAGATGAGTAGCATGATACTATGATAAGTAGTACAAACATAACCTGTAAACTGAAGAGATTGACACATTACACATGAAGTTTCAAAATTTGAAAGACGTATATAATGAAGCATCACTTTTCTAACATTGCTCTTATGGCGTTTGGTCAATATTGTAGTTAATACATATATGCACTTATGTCATCGTCAAATGTCAGTATTGAAGTCATTCGAAGTGATCAATCTCAAAATAGTTTGACTAGATGGACTGAGATTTATCTCTGATGCCAATTCTCCAACACCCTGTATGATGCAGGCTCAAGAATAGATGAATTCCGATAGCCCAAACATTGAACTGAAAAAAGATATTCCTATTCATTATCGATAAAATCAACTGTTTTCGGAAGAAAATATTCATAAACAGAGAAATCCACAACTTCGCCGTTCTATTGATGAATGATGCTTGGTATAGTGATGTTCGACAGGTCTCAAGGCTGACAGTGTAGGGGTGACCAGGTTTGTCTACTAGGAATCGCACGTGGTGGCATAATAGATGATATTTCATGGTATTGAGCTATGGATGATTTCATGAAAGTCGTGACTTGGATACATAGAGCTTTTCGAATTCGAGTCTATTCATTGGGATATCGAAAACTATGATAGATAGAGAGTCGGTGGAATTGAGGCTAAGTAGCGTATTCAGTAGTTCGATCATATTCGTTGAAGAATGTGTTGTAAATTCCTCAGTTCTGGTTGTACAGAAAAATTTCGAAAGTCTTGTTTTGCCTACTTCTTTTTGGTGCAGAAAAGTATCGTTCGATTTGTGCTACTCTCAGCTCCCATATAGGCGTATTATTCTTGGTGCTATCACATACTATTTTGGTATTATTAGTCCACATCATAATGATAACTTGAAAGATTCAAAATTTTTCATTTTCATAATAGCTCTGACAAGCGAATGACGTGAATCAAGAACACATGTTTTTCTCGTGGACTTGTTTATTTAAAGATAATCCAGATGATAGAATTGGTTGTGGAAAAAATCTACTTCAGAGCGACTCTCACGGTTTCTGATATCCGAATGCGTAGACTCAGATTTTAATAGCCCTGAATGTACTATAATGAAAGTGATTCCTCATTAATCCAGATAAAAGAATTGGTTTTGGAAAAAATCTACTTCAGCGCGACTTTCACGGTTTACGATATCCGAATGCGTAGACTCAAATTTGAATAGCCCTGTATGTACTATAATGAAAGTAATTTCTCATTTATTTTGACTACTCCATCAATTTCAGCGAGAGATCGTTTCATAGGTCATGCAAAATTCAAACATCGAAGATAGAGGAGTATAACGAAACCCTCGTCGTGTGTCTGTATCCCCTGAGCGGCCATTGCATCACTAGGAAAAAGTTTGCATCAGATTGACAGCCAAGAGACCACCTAGGCGCATAAATCTGAAAAGAAAGATACGCTCATTGTCGCCGAATGTCCCTTTTGTGGTCGCATAAACCATGCTCGGGGTCAAACACTTCTTGCGTCAGCTGTAAATCAAAGGAGGCGCCACCTCCTCACCTGGGACCTCATAGTATCTTCAAGTCAAGGGTTGGAAAATGTGGCAGTTCAAATATGTTTTACTTGCAATGGTTGATGGAACATTCCGTTTGGATCAAGAGGACGATAACATTCAGTAGCAATAACAACCAGTAATTCAGTTATGTCTGAATTTTAATACAGTTGGTTTTCACGATGTTGGAGAATTCTCGAATGATTCTTTTTCAGCTCATAGTCATGAACCATTCGAACACCTAATGAATTGAGTAGCCTTCAAGTTCAAGTTGGGTTTGATTTGGGATTTGGTTAAAATGGAGGACAAAAATATCGTATCACAAATAATGTAGCGGGTTAATATTTTGAAAATCATGGCAATATATGGCAAAAATGACGATACTACTTTCGTATCCGACGTATTTCGATATCATTTCGTTCTGTTGTTGTTTGTATATAACCTCCTCGAAAAACTTTCGAACAATATTTATCAAATATCTTATAACTCCGAATGAGATCATTTTCTCGCAGCTATGGTGCGTTCATGAGATGAATGATGGAAATTGGGATATCCTGTATATTTTCTCGCTTTAGGTTTCACCACGTGTGCTGGAAAGTTTCGAGTTTGGAATGGTCACCCTATGAAGCATATTTTGATAGTTCTCAGGGTACATTCGAAACCCAACGATGTCAGGTTTCTTGGCTGTCTGCAAATCCACATGCGCAACGGGTTTGACTGAGAAATGTCCATTGCGTATATGAAGAATGAATTGGGCTATTCATTAGGCATCATACCATCAATCCAGTTAACGAAGATTTCTAATGGTAACTCCTAACCAATCATTGAATATTATACATGGAGTATCTCCTTCAAAATTCAGAATTATCCGACACTTTCGGACGTAGGAAACAATAATCCTACCATCTTACGTAGTAATAAATGTCTGTTACAGATGATGCTGATTGTGGTGGAACAAACGATACCTTTCAATGATGATCTGTTGAGAAATGTGTTACTCCAGCCCTCTATATTGTGCCCTGTATTCACGATTTTCATTTCTGAAACATCATGGTGCAATACATTTGGTTGCTTCTCTACCAGATTCTTTATGATTCCACAAAGAACTACTGCTCTCCATCTATTTTCAGTAGAAAACTCCTCACATACATACTCCTATTTCTGCTTCGACACGAACAGTCTCTAGAAAATGATCTGTAATGAGAATGATTGAATAATTCACTTATTTCTGACAATTTCTGTCTGATATCATTGAAATAGGATCATAATGCTGCGAATGAAGTAAGAGATTTATGTTTCGAATAATTTTCATTGTATTAAGTTTTATGAATTATTCAGATATTACTTTGAACTTTGAACGTCCCATATCTTGACAGCAATGGAAGTCACAACCGATTTATGATTTTCCTGTGGCCACCAAAGCAATTCGAATAGTTTCAAGATGATCTCTCATCCATGACTTTGATCACAGTTATGAAAGTACCAGCTATTATATTCCCCTCGCGGACAAATTCTGATGGTCTATATCTCCCTGATTGGTATTAGGAAGAAGTTTCTCATTTTATTCCTCCTCACTAATGGAATGTTGCTGAACTAGAATGGATTCCGAAAAGGTATATTTATTATGCATGGGAGGAGCTTGAAAAATATCTGGAACTGATGAGATAGCTTCTTGAGATAGTGATGCAATGATGTAATAATATTTGGTGTGGACTGATTTGATTTCTCTAGTTATGAACTGGGCTTCAATTCAAACAAACTATGCTGCTGGACAGGCGATCCAGAATTGAGGTAATTCAACATCCTCTTCCTTCCTCTTCTGAAAGAATTACTTCGATCTCCTTCCACTTTCACTTGTATAATTGTTCGAGAGATTTGATAACATGAACGATATATAAATACGTATAGTTAAATTCGAAATGATAGAATCTTTGATACTGGTGGAAATAAAAATAGGTGTGACGATTATGTTAGAGTGTTGATCTTGTCATCTGCTTCTGAATTAGTCTAAATTTGCGATGATCTACACCTTTATGGAGTGTATATCTACTTTGGATTCGAAATGTATCTCAGTACTCCGTTATTGGTTTCAACCATTCGTTTCTTCTACAACATGATGGAACAGTCGGATCATATAGCCAGTTCTCGGGAGATTTTTTGATAGACAGGACCTGATTCAGCTCAGAAAGTTGCCACGTGACTTCGTTGCTGATTTTGATAATCTATTGAATAGGTACTGGCTGTATAGATACTGGCCATCGGAGGAAAAACAAATGTTCACTATGCTCAACTAAACTTCTTGAGCAAATCTCAAGTATTGAAGCTTCTATTCCTCAATCCCTATTCGAAGGTCGAAATTTCCTCCAATAATATTCTGTCAACGATTTGGCATGCACGAGCGGATGGGGAGAAGAGCAAACCAAAGTTATATATGCAAAATAAGCGGGTAACGGTGGTGAACTTCGAGATGAGAGATGAGTAAACGGCATGAACGTATTGCAAATGATGATGAAACATGGTTTGCGTCTTAATCTCATCAAACATTTACGTCGAATGGTATGGAGATAGCGTTCAATTCCGACGGGATCCCAAACTAGCGATGCGAGCGTAGTTAAGAAACCATCAGATTCATTCTTATATGACATCATCAAATATTCATATGCTTGCCGATGCTGTTATTGCGCTGGATTCGTAGAGATAAAAGCTTCTTGGTTTCTAAACGGAACTCCATTGCGTTTCGAGAATTTCTATTCGAGAAAGCATTAATGCAATGATGAACAATTTGAAATAATAAATGAAATATCGCGTCCATAACAAATTTTCTGAAGGAATCTCCAACCATTCATTCAAATCACAAAGTAGAGTTTGACGAATCTCAAATTGGATCAATGCATGACCTACGTCAACCCGAATTCAGTACTAATTTAATTCAGCTCCAAGAATTGAGTGATTCGTACAGAACATAATTCGAGAATTTACGCAAGCGCTAATAGCAGAATTCACCCAGGTCACAATCACAGAACTAAAATGTCGCACAAGAGACAGTATTTTCAATTGGAAAGTTGCTGTTCATTTCTCTTTCGTTATTTTCGAAGATAAGAAAGTATCTGCGGAAACTATCATGTTGATAGTTGCAGTTTCTTCATTAGCATAGCACTAACATCAATCATGTTCAACATTAGTCGATGAGAATGAAGAGAAAACTGTGTGGACATTTCAACTCTAGTGACCTCTATGAGACAACAGGATCCACATGATTATTTTAGATACAAAAGCATATGACACCTACATTTTTCAATTTGTCTGTGACTTTTGCCTTGGGAGTTTCCCAAACATTACTGAATACTTTCAATACTATACTTTTGAGGTTTCATGCGGAAATATGCCCGATGCAGCAGTTTGCATGAGATTTCTGTGCAGGAAATTCTTGTGGACCGTGTACTTTGTGATCGGGGACACTTGCAGTGCGATGTGGAATGATTTGTAGCTCATCTATTCACCTGAAACGACTCATGAAATGTGGCACACAATGTCGATAGGATTTTTCGGAAAGTGATATATACCAAATTGTCTAGGAGTAGTTATCTGTTTCCATTGTGGATGGAACACATGTCATAATCCAAGTCACAAAATATCAAGGATATGACTATTTCAGTTATACAGAATCTTCAGGTTCGGTTCTAACTTGTGATAAATATTCTGGATTCACTATAGCGGATGAAGGAGCTCCTGGATCTAATCATGATAGTGCTGCATTCTGAAATCCAAGGTTATCTGGACATGCGTTGATTGATATAGAATTGACAATTCCACTGCCAGCAACTTTGCCACACAGTATTGAAACATCACCAAATTATCTTCCATCAGGCATTTCCTCTGCACAAGAATAGAAAATGAAAATATTTCTTATTTTCGTTCGTCTAGGACTCGGTGGACTATTGAGAATCATTCAAAATGATAGAAATTCCATCAATCAAATCTCGTTTTAGTATAAACAGATAGTATATCCATCAGTCGTATTGCTGGTCCACTCATTTGGTAATTACTTTATGGAAAAAGATTTTTAGAAATTTATTCTTCTTTATAGAACTGAAAAACTATCGATAATTTTGAAGTTTTCTGACACTGTTGAAATGGCTTTCTGAATGCGCAACTTTTTTCCCATCCAACCGAATCTTAATATCCCACCGTTTCGGAAATCCCCATGCCGTGCATCCTCATCTTCGACACAGTGTTGGGATTTCTTCATCGAGAAGTCATATCAACAAGATCTGACATCTTCTAGAAATCGAGTGCTAGGCATCCATATTTTCCATTTGAGTTCCGATTGACAGTGGGACATTTTTCATATCGTATTTCTCTTCTAGTACTAATTGAATTATACCAATGAATCTATTCCAACTGGTCTACACCGATTCACTACAAATTGGTTTCGAATGTGTTTCAGCAAGACTCAATGACAGAGTTCACCAATCCCAGGTGGTACGAAGTTCACCTGATTATCTAGTAATTCATATTGTTCATAATTTGGCATTGTGTGATCTGCCTTCTTGGTGAACATACAAGATTGAGTTTTTGTTGCATTCAGCTGTACTAGATTTTCAGATTCCCATTCTCCGTCTTGCACCTCTGGCCTCATTGGATGATATAGGGGCTCTAGAGGAAAAGGCGGAATGAAGTGTACTATCATCCGCAAAGCTATGAACTGGGCTGGAGGTCACATCCAACAAATCATTGATGTGGATCAAGAACAAAGTTGGTGCCAATACAGAGCCTTGTGGAACACCAATATTGATCGTCATCGTATCAGGCGACACCCCGCAAGGAAACTCGATAGTGAAAGGCACAATTGGGGCGGCAAACCATATGACGGAAGTTTCGCTAGGAGGCATTGGTGCCAAACTCGGTCAAAAGCTTTGGAGATATCCAAGGCAACAGCCAGAGACTCCTCATGTTCCTTGATTGACACCTTCCACTCATAGGTCACATAGGCAAGCAGGTCTCCAGTTGACCTATGGTGACGAAAGCCATATTGCCGGTGGTTCACGATTCTTGAGCTCTCTAGATATCGGATGAGCACGATGTTGATTGCTTTTTCCATTACTTTAGAGATCACACATCACAATGAAAGGAGAAATATTCAACATCTTACGCTTCGGCTTGAATTAATTTCTGGACTAGGTGATAAAAGGATGTTATAAATTGAAAAAAAAACTAGGAATTTGGTACAATTAGCTGCTATAGACCCACTACTAGTGTAGAACAGCTGGCATTTGTGAGTATAAATGGATCCAACGTAATGCAACGTGAGACCGTGTTCAAAAATCCAGAATCAAACGAGGTGAAAACGCGAAATCGTAGGGTGTGATGCCATATGAGCGATTGTCTCCGAACTATCAAATTTTTTTCATACTGTCTGCTTCATCGAGCATGATTGAGCCTTGTGGGAGTCTTTTGTATCAAATGTATGTAATCAAATGATTCTAGTGAGAAGTTTATCTTTATGATCAGTTGGTGTGTACTCCTGCATTTGAGGGATACTCACAGCCTCGGACATTTGCATTTCACCTCGATAGAATAGATTTATAGAGCCAATCGAAATTCATATGATGACCGCATCCATAGGATAGGGGTTATAGAAACACATTGGCCGACGAAGACCGTAGTTTATGAGGACATGCCTATACCGTGTCCAGATGGCTCGATCACTCACCCATCTGATGTAGGGTTCGCTATTAATGCGGATTCATGCAAATTCCTCTCGTCGATATATTCGCTGACTTTTGCACCACTTGTCTTCTTGAGTATGAAATCGACTTGACTGGCGGTAGAGTAGGTATGAGGCAGGTGCCATCAGAAATCCATAGTCAACTAGGTATCCATAAATGCCACAGTTAGTCTGGAGAACTGGAAGATCATATCACATTGGGAAGCTTTACATTCCTCCTAATGTCTACCTACTATTGATCGTTCATGTAACTATTCTGGATGATGTCAATTACACAATTCTGCACACACTCGAAACCTCATTCAGTACTTCAATACTTGCAAAATCAAGTCAGATATCATTACTGGCTGAAGGAAGAGACGATTCAAATGAGGATACAATATTGATCATACCCTTCACAAATTTATGATCCATCTACTTAAATGGCAATGACATGCAATATCATTCATTGATATTGGTGAGTGAAGATATGATATAAGTGACTTTTCTGATCAATTGTCCGAGAGAATTTGGAATGTTTTGTTTTCGGTTAATTTCTAGGTATATGTTTTATTTGTGATTATATGATGGAATCATATTCCAAAAGGTTGTTTCAGATATCGATCAATGAAATTCAATGAGGGATAGATAGAAATTTCATATGAATTTGGTGATTTTGGGGCATATTGTTTTCGAGATAGTTATTGGGATTACGGATTTTGTTATGGACCATCAATCATAGTCCCTCTACCTAGGTGGATATGGAATAGTAAAACAACTCTCCGATTGTTTCTTTCTAAAACATGTAGACCTTTCAAACACTTGAGTATAGATGGCGATACGATCGTCGATCCTGTAGAGTCAAATCCGTTTTCAATGATAATGACGGATATCTGATGATATCTGATGAAAATGAAAATTTTCGAGATCTAAAGAGGTGATGCCATCAAGTGTCAATCTTGGACAGCCTCAGTATTATTATTCGACATAATCAAGTAGAAGGACTTGATGAAACATCATTCTATATTTACTTCATAATGAATCAGTCAGATGTCTCCAACGGTATATACGTATATCAGTAGCTTTGTTGTATAGTGTTAGTGGAACAGCTGGGAAAAATTCTTGAAATTCAACTCACCAGTGAAAAACCGTATATATTTTGTGCACCTTGGTAATATTATATGCTAAGGTGAAGACGTCTACAAGGAATAAACTCCAGATAGCCACCTCGGTTGAGAATTCCATCTACGAATTATTTGTTGATAAAAATTCCATTAGTCAACTCAAAAAAAAAAAATAGAAATGAAATAGGAGAAATTAAGCAAACTTGAAGGATGGGTGGAAACTCAAAGAGACAAAATCAATATATTGGAACGAAAAGTTGATAGATTCCAGCAAGAAATAGGAAATATCACCAGCGAGCTGGAATGAATGACATATATATGCATGTAATGGGTGTAATATAAATTGTTTTTCGACCCTCTCAGTCAGCCCGTGGAATTTTCGTTGTGAAAGAAAATCATAACAACGGGGTGAAAACAAAAACTGAACTAATCTTGAAATTTTGCAAGGATACGAGACTATTTCACTCACAACGACTATATCTATCTATCTATTAATCTATCTATCTTTTTTCGACACCTTCAATCTCGTTAGTTCCAGAGCACTGAAATGTAATTGAGTATCTTTCTATTGTTCATTCAATATGAGCAGCAATATTCGAAAGAATGTCACAATGTTGATATTACTGAATAAGTACGCTTTTCATTTATACACATACATTATATTTATGAGGACGTTATCGAACGAATACTGAATAATATACGGTACATCAATTACAAACGTACGATTCCACGTAGTAAAAATCAATTGAGATGCATAACGTACCTACGATCTGTACATAATAAAACAATATAAAGGAGTGTCATATGCAAATATCATAAACCAAAATATGTCATTCATATTTTCGCACGGTTTCAATACATGGGCATACCAACAGGTAAAAATTAATCACTCTTTGTCATATAAATATGAATGAAATCTATGAGGTACATATAAATAGGTTGTTTAGTATTGAAAAGTCGTATGTGTCGAGCAACGGTACGTTATAGTTTCGAACAATTTGATCTTCAATCGAATCAAAATTCTTACCAAGGAGGAAGAAGAGAAAATAATTCCCATTCCATAGAGAGTAGGAAGCTAGTGGACCCACCAAAACTGAGTTATCTTACAGATCTCACACTTCATCGCAATCAACTCAACAAATACCGAAATATTATCTTTTGCTGGCATCCCAAAGGCAGATGGTGTCTGCAAGAATGGACCTATGAATCTGCTATGGACATGCCGAATACATACTGCATGAGGACTAGACCTACAGGGTTGCGCGGAAAACGATAAGATAGATCATTTTGAAAATCGATATTACATTGTGATAGAATAGATAGAATGTGATAGCTTCACTTTGTTATTTTAGATGGAATACCTTGTGGGTTGATTCATTTCTGAATCCTCGTCGGTCTCACATCAAGTATGTTCGATATTTCCCTATAACTATCTAGATTCGTTTTCGACATGATAATTCATTTGGGAAATTTTCATATTATTATAAAAGGTCCTGATTTAGATGACATGTGGGGAAAAAATGCTAAATGGCTATTATTCGTCTAATGTTCATGAGTGTTCATTGTGGAGAACTTCCGATATATTGATTATTGTGTATGTATATGTATGTATTATTCGATATATTGATATATGTATATGATATACATCTACACTGATCATCAATCAACTCCCTGATTCCTTAAAGGTACTTATATGAAATATTTTCAGGCCCTCATCAGGGGGCTGTATCTAAATAGAGGTAACTCGAATGAATTCTTATTGTCTAGAAGAGCCCTACTATTCGACATAGAAATCATCCCTCTATTTTTCGCACTTTCTCATTCACACCCTCCTGTTTGTAAGAATTGGTCATCTTATCACAACTACAGTCGGAAAAAAAATGAATGAAAAAGTTCACATCACAAAAAAAGTAGGACATCGAAATGAGGTGAGTATGACGAAATATATTCTAAATGAGTTTTGCATCAACCTGCAGAGGACAACCTGTAAATGCATCTATGCATTAGGTAACTACGTGAAGTCGTATACGATATGCGGCAACTATTTGAATACCACTCTTGTTACGGATCTTCGTCAAAAATGATTTGGTAGATCATATTCACTCACTTTCATAAAAATATCGAGTGATCATTGTGCATTCATTCATGAATTGGTTATTCATCTAGAAAGAACAATCTCATCACGATACGAAGAAAGTGGTTATAAAAATTCCGTTGAATATGAAGAGTGTGGCCAGTTCTAAGAAGGATAAGTCTTGCGTAAATTTAGCTAAAAGCTATGAAATGGCCATTTACGTACATAATGAATAAAATCTAATGAAAAAATATATTCGAACCGACGCCAATGATTTCACACTGATTAAGAATTTCTGGAAAATATCATTTCATTCACGCTGAATACAATGAGCAAAAAATATTTATTAACGATTTATCGCTCCGTCAACGTCTGAAGTTGGGTTCCTAGTAACATGACAGGTAATTATCAGCAGTTGGATGAAGAAACTGATATGAAATATTTCTGCATCATCCGAACATGAAAGAAATACAATGATGATATCCATTAAACGTTGAGCCTTGAACTTCTTTTCAAAAGAAATAATTCACACAATGTTCAAATCTATCTTCATTTCAAATCATAAAAAGGCACTTGTTATAATATATGGATTGCAATAGATTTCTGGAAGTTATTAACTCTTCTATCTTTATGGACTATCGATATCTGGAGAAGAACTCAAAAAGAGTGGTATCAGTGATGAAGGTGCAACAATATGATGAAACACTACCACAAAAGACAAAGGAGTTCGTAAGAGAGAAGTTAAATAAAATAAACCTCAATAGAAAACTAAGTAGTAATGAAAGCATTCTTCACGTAAAGGTGGAGAAAATGGAGAAGTTTTTCTCGATTCATTGATATAAATAGCAGTACAATGCACAAAAAATCGCATATCACATTACAAGGAAACCAATGTTCTCGAAACTATTTTTTCACTTCATATATCTTAATCAAATTCACAACGTTATCAAATTGAATTTTATTCGTTATTTCGAGTATTTTGAAGTGATATACTGTGTATTCTCACTGATGAATGAATAATACATTCTCAATCTATCAAGTTTATTCACTTGGAAGGTAAAATTCTTTTTATATCCCTGGGTATTATCGTGAATCTATAACAAATCTCAACAAGAGAGTTTGTGATCCGAAATCACAGAACATGAAATGCCTTATTTTATATGAAGTTCACCTCTGATCATAAGTGCCAATTATTTTTATATTATGACATGACATGACAACTGTGTCTTTTACTATCGAGTTTTCTTGCAGATAGGTCACTCTACGTGGTGGTAGACGGGGTTTCGTCTGATACAATGATAATCAATGCTGGTGTTCCACAAGGCTCTGTCTTGGCACCAACTTTGATCTTGCTCCACATCAATGATTTGATGAATGTGACCTCCCGCCCAGTTCATAGCTTTGCGGATGATAGTACACTTCATTCCGCCTTTTCCTCTAGAGCCCTTATATCATCCAACGAGGCCAGAGGCCTGTCGAACATCGCTATACCAAGCATCATTCATCAATAGAACGGCAAAATTATGGAATTCTTCGCCTAAGTCTTTCCTGATGCTTACAATCTCCAAACTTTCAAGAGAAATTCCAACACTTACCTTCTGTCCCAAAATTCCACTGCTGGCTAACACGAGTTCCTCGAACATTATAGGTTTCCCTTTCGTATTGCCCACACATAAAAAACATATAGTTTTTTTCAATGCTCTATGTTGTATCGTAAACTTCCGATTTTAAATATTTTCAGTACATGAATTGAGATATTATCACTTTTCTTGTGATTTCTCCATACGAATCAGATCCCAATCATGATAGTAGTTTTCTATATTTCAACTGAATTGTTGGTACGTGAAGTAATAAAGTTGATTATCATATCCCAAATATCATGGAAGACATTGATATGAAAATTTCTATCATTTCATGATCATCATCAAGTTCGGTTATGATTCAAATATTATTCAGATCAAAAAATATGGTCTTCTCAAGAAAGAGTGCTCCATTATTCTCTGTGGATATTGTCTATATATTTGAATTGGAGTGTTTGGGCGCGAATAAATCAGTGCACTATGAATTTTCATATCAATGGCCACTTGTAATAAGAGCGGCCGCTACCGGAGACAATGTACATTCACGTTTATTTTGGAAATGTAATTTTTTTCTTTCTAGTTGATTTAATTTATGTGAATTGGAAACAAATTGAACATCTCAAACTGAAGTTATAGGCATCTTTTGTTTGAATTCAAGAAGGAGACACCGATTAATTAGGTGGAGTTATTTGATGAATTCTCAGAAGTCGTACAAATACCTAAATTCCTTCAGTTTTCGAGTGCTTCTTCATGAAGTTGAGCACTGAACATGAGTTGAACACTTTCTAGCTGCATATGAGTCAACTGATCAATCGAATGAAGGGCGTTCCTTTTGTACAGATATTTCAATAGCAAATTGGCATTCCAAAATGAAAAATTCTCACGAAATACAGAGTCATTCGACGAATAAACTTCCATTCCATTACCATTTCTTGATCCATCTACTAGACACTCGATTTCGATTGATTGATATGATCAATTCCCTATCATAATCACTTACAAGGATTGATGAAATAGAATATGAACAGAACAATCACTGAGGAATAATCCAACAACAGAAAAAATGTCTAGTCATTAATTGTTTCTGTAGATGAACTACCTGCAATAATATCTCTAATCAGGTGTGAAGCATAATTTGAGGAAGGCAATGATGAAGGCACTCTGTTACCGGATATACAGTTTTGTCCAATTCCATTATAACTTTTCTTATTCCAAAAATCAATCATCTCTAACAAACCACACTTCCCAAGAAATATAAGATTCAGAAATGAATTGAATTTTTCCACTAGAAACAAAGAATTACATTGCGTAACGGTTATATGAGCAGATTGTATCGATAACTTACATGAAATACATTACGCATTGAACAGACTGGAATATTATTGGCTATAAAATTCATATCATTTTAGATAAATTTATTATAGAAACAATTTAACATGTACCGTTTGAATAATGCGGGACCAAAAACCCTGCGATATGGGAGTGACCTTGCTGTCAGTTTCCAGTTGTATGAGTGATTGTAGACCTCTGAACTGTTTCAGCTGCAGGAAAGTTGTATGGAGATACCAATGTAGGAAAGCAAGTTCATAACGTTGATGTAATGACGTTATTGTAAATTTGAATGCCTGCTGGTGATCCTCTTATTCGTTTATTTTTGATTCTTTCGAGCGGCAATAACTACTGAAAGGCAATTATGCTCTTTCCATTTCACATCGTGTGTCTGCGGAAATTGCACTTCTTATTTTATATATCACAACATTATACCACCATTCTCCAATAGTCGTTCATGAGCAAAGCCATATATCGATTAGTTGCATAGTAATTATTAATATAAGAATTCTCAAGATGCGATATTCCCTTCTGGTTGCCTCAAACATTGGTGTTGATAACTTGCGGAAGGGATAAATGCGTTCGCTATTTTTGCCGAGTCGCTGTTTTTGCCGATGCACAAATTTCTTTAGGCTCATTTTAGAGAGTGAAATATGAATAGGATTCATTCCTTCACGTTTGAATTAGGTCAAGTAGTTGCTAGATACATGTCGTGCTTGAACTGTTTACGAATTGTTGACTTTGAAATTCATCATTATGGTGTATTCAATTGCAGACAAAGTGGAAATCATTGAGCTTTTTTTTCAAAAAAAAAATCGGATCGCGGAGTTGTTTAACCAACGGCATCCTGACAAACATGCCTCTGGAAAATTTTTTCGCGAATTGGTGAACAAATTTCGCGAAACAGGTTCAGTTCATAACAAAAAGAGAGAGCTTGAAAATCCAGTACTAAATGAACTTACGGAGATAGCAGTATTGGGGCAAGTGCGACGGGTGTGTCTCGTACCAGTGTCCAAAATACAAATTCAATCCTCACAAAATACGCTTAGTGCACGAACTGAATGAAGATGACTTTGATCGTCGCTTGCAATTTTGCGAAATTATGAATGAGCGAGCGTTACACAATGGTAATTTTCTATTCGATGTGTGTTTTTCGGAGGAATGTTCCTTCTTCCCCAATGGTTTAGTGAATCGCCACAATTGTCGGTACTGGGCTGACACCAATCCAAGGATTTTCCACGAGACACACACTCAACACCCCCAGAAGTTAAATGTGTGGGCTGGTATTTTTGGAACTGCCATTGTGGGACCTTTTTTTTCTTCCTGGAAATTCAACAGGTGATATGTATGGATTCCATCGACCCAGCTCCAACAAATATCATTGAGAACGATCCCGCAACAGGAACAGATTCACCAACAAGACACATTTCCAGGACGATGAATAGGACGACGGGGCCCAATAGAATGGCCACCTCGGTCACCCGACTTAAGTCCTTTAGATTTTTTTCATGGGGACACATTGAAAGCGTTGTTCACAAAACACCACCAGACACATTAGAACAATTGCAACGAAGAATCATTAACGTATGTCGCGAAGTGACTCCCCAAATGCTCCAGAATGTACGACAACGGTTTGAAAATAACTTTTACCATAGTATACAGGTTGACGGACAGCAATTTGAACATTCACTTGACTAATGAATGAGTTTTGAAGTACAATTGAATCAATTTTTGCATTTTTCGTCACACATTATCGTTGGAGTCTCAACGCTCCATATTTTCTGAACGAGTGGATCGATTTTGGAAATGTGAGCAGCACTGTGTAGGGAATGACTAGCCCCTTCTGAAGAGGTATCGCTTGACCCTCCTTCCCATTTGAAATAAATGTTGGGGTGACACCCCTACTTAGGAGGTTGAAGGTTTTAGTATGCTCGTCACGTCGAAATGTGTCTCCCTGACGAAAAAACTTGACGTGTTTTCGGATTTTATCGAAAAGTTCTGTCCCAGCCTGTAATGCCTTGCGGTATGTTTTCGATGGGCCACCCTGTATTCATAATCGATTACAATTGTGCTTCCAGACGATTGTCCATAGGTATGCAACTATTAGATGATTCTCTCTCAGTACTCTCAGGATATGGAACTCATCGGAGTTTGTGAATTGGCTATCCAACAAACTCTACAAAACAAGGATACATCGTGTTTTCAATTGCCAGAGAAATATCCCAATCTGAATTTGATGATGGAGCCTCATCATAACATTTTCCAATGTGTTGGAAATCTGCATATTTTTGAACTCTTTATATATTCATGTAACACCCAATTATTATCAAATGTATCTACAAATGATTCTCGAATGATATATAACGAAATAAACTATAACCTCTTGCAATAGTCCACTAGCAATTGGTAATGAATGTGTCTAACTCATTAATATTCCGAAAACGATAGGATATTTTGAAATGTCACCATCTCTGTTCAATTCAAAACCAAGTGACTTTACTAAGGAGTATCTCATACATGGATTATATGGAAACTATCTATATAAATTAGAATGATGTAACGAATGAATGCATACGTTACATGTAGACGTTTCTTTCTTAATCTGGGGTGGTATAGGAATTTGATTGTGGAAACTCGCATTGTTAGTTTTCATTACATAACATATGTTCCACAAAGCGAAGTTTTCTGTACAACTTAGTGAATATCTGAGTAGATCTGCAATATAACATTATTTGGTGTTCCCTGGAACTTTTATTTCGCTGGTTGATTGGGGAGGCAGAAGATAGCCAGAAACCAGGTCGTTAAACTTCCTCAGTTGACGACAAGTGCTCCTTTCATCAGTGCGCAACAGTTCGTGAAATCTGACCTTTTCGTCTTAGTTGCATATATCTCGAAGAAAATAAGCTGTGCCTTTTCAGCATTGCCACTTTTCATGGTTCCTACTATCACGGGTGGTAATCCGATAGATCAAGTTTCGACCGAAGGCTTGACCGAACATAGCCTTCAGTAATAGCTGAAACCGTTCTATTGAATATTTTGGTCCACATTCATCCTGAGATGAGCGTCCTCATTTTCGTGATAGAAAATGATTCTTGGATTTGATTCAGCTGAGATCGTAGATTAATTTACAACAAAAGGGGCAAAGACATAAACTGCTTGTTCAATATAGCTTCTCATCACTGAAATGGAGTTTCATGTCAAAAGCAGAAATACTAGTTAGTTCATCATGAAAAAAGCCAAAGAGTTTCTTATGAAGGACAGCAAAGAGTTAGGATTGGCAAGACCCATGGGCACTAACCTCTGATACCACTGAAAAAAAAGGTGCAGTTCATGAGCTGCTACTACTAAAGTGAGTCATTTGGTTTTTGAAGAATAGTTCTCTCTGTGAAACAATTGAGTATCTGAAACAGTTTTCAATAACGCTCAAAAGTACAGTAGACAGTAGAATGAGATTTTCTATATCGAGGTTCTCGTGAGGCCTTTTCGACTTTCTCGTATAATCTGGGTTGTAATGAACGAAATTATACCTTCCGATGTAGTTTTCATTCTGATTCCTGTACTGCTCGATACTCGATACTCTGATTTCCATTTTTATTTCCATCTGTTAATCAAGTAGGGCTTATTCTATTTGAAAAATGAGATGGGGTCTATATATGAGTATATAATACTCAAACACGATCTCGATTCTTTCTACCTTTCGAATTGAACCGGTAAGCATTTTCCTACTTATATCTTTTGCCTTCGTTCATTTCTCGACTCGAGGAAGCTGAAATTCCCTTTGTTCGATTCCGAGTATGATTTATCAACGGTGAATTTCAGTTGGGAATAAAATTGTTCGCAGTTGAAGTGCTGTCATTCAGCTTGTAGGTACTTGAGTCAATAATTATTGAACACCGTGTAACATAATGTCACGTCCATTGAATCAAATGTACGGAATTTTTATGGTTGTTCGACAGAAAAAGATCCGAACGTTCACTTGATTAAAAGTTGATGCAATTGTGGATCGCCCCGAGTTGAACCGAAGGACGGAAATTAAAAATAGCCGGACAAACATGGCCAGAAGAGCAAGTTCAAGTCTTTCACTGAACTTTATAACTTCAGCGCATGATTTGACTGCGTATTATCTTTGATGCGACGGTTAATTTGCTTGCCTTTATTAATTGCACCTTTTCATAGAATCGTGTACCGGCCATTTTGAGCAAGGGTTTTTGTCAGCGGTAGTACCGACAGCAGTGCTTCGGCGTTACTGCATGCTCCATGAGAAAAAATATATGGAAATCAGCCATATTAGATCACATTGAAGATTTGCCTTGAATCACTAATCGATATAAGTGCTCAATTAGTCAGTTTGGTAGCCATTATCATTCTTCTGATGGTCCCTGCTTAGTGCATATAAATCGATCATATAAAGACACAGCGAATGAAGATGGTGCAGTATGGAATACAAATTCGACATTGGAGACAAGTTCTGGAAATTATCTGCTGTCGATATAGAAACAAAAACAGATCACCTACTCAGTCCATATCATCGAAATGAGAATGAACTCTTTACAGTCATTGAACACAGACACCGATGAGTCATGATCATCGGAACAGTAAATGAATGAATGTTCACAATTTCACTCCACATGATAATGTTGAACCCTTCAAGTACGTTCATCTGATGTATCATGACGAATTATTAATCCAATAATTTAGCCTAAGACTTTCTTGAGATCTACAGTCCAAACGGCTCATTTGCAGACATATGTTTATATGAACAAAAATGCTGTTTTTGATGTTCCCTATCACCCCTTGAAGTTTGTCGGTATCTCTTCTGGATACCCTGTACATGTACTACTAGTGCATACAATGAAAATGTCTGCGTTTTCCTCTCTCAAGGAAAGGACATCGAAGGATTCGTACAATGATAATTCAGTAACTCGAACATCGCAATGAGTCCTTTCGTCATTTTTTCAAGCGCTGTGACATTTTGGGACACTACAAATCTTTCCTTACCCACTACAAATATGTCGAAATAATTATGATCACATATGGAATATGAAATTACATTTGATACACAACATAATGATATACTCAACCAACTTCTCCAATTGCATCAAGATTTTGAGGGGATCGGCAGCCTTCTGTGACCCGAAGTTAGTCATGTAATCCAGAAGTTTTTGTTGCACGTATTGTATTTTTCCGTATATTATTGCACCCCACCTAAAAGAGCTGTTTCGATAGTCATCAAAAAATATTGAGGACAAAATTCTTTCATTTCTCTTCCAGTTATCAGGATTTCCAGTCGAAAATTCGATATTGTTTTGGTGAATGTCATATTTCGACATGTCCATTTTCAATCCGTCAAATAGGTTAACAACAAGAATGGCACCAGTTTCTGGCATTCCCGATTGCATCTTGGCATGGCCAACTATATGATATGTTTCAGTGACCGTTAATCTACATTTATTATGAGATCTGAGGGCTTATTTTCCGAGAACGGATGGACCATGTGAGCACATGCAAGAAAATGTATATATTTTCATAATCAGGAAGAGTAGCTCATTCCAGATATAAGATGATCTTCAGGTCGTTCCATTGAGGAAAACTAACATATCAAATAAACATATTAAGATATGATATTTGCTGAAATATTTTTGAATTTGAAGAAATTATGGTGAATCAAAAAAAAAATATGAAATTTTCGTTCCTTATATTTTTCATAACCCTGTACATATTTCAAATAGAAAATGTACTGACATATATTATACTTAGAACGCGTGATCTGCGTCGTTATCAAGCAACCCAATACTAGACTGAACTGATTGAAATTATGATTATTTTTCCCTCGAAAATTCATGTATTTTTTTCGGAATCAGGACAAACTCTTCCATCAGTTCACCATGTATATCACGCCATCTACAAGCCATACTGACTGAATGATGTGAATTTGGAACGTATGGGGATATTAATCATTACAAAGCATATTATTTCAAGTTCATGCACAACCAGACAATTCATAGCTATCATCTTCCAAATATTCAGTTCCATTTCAAATATCATTCGAGGAAATGAGGTTGAGCCTCCTGATTGATGATCTGCAACTCTCGTCCAAGAGATATTCGATAAAGTTGAGCTAGATGTATGTAAATGCATGCATGCATTATGTAATGAATGCTAGCTGAAGGTGACAACCCAAAAAAGTAATCCAATTTCTATTAGGCAATTAAAGGCGGTATTGAGTTGATGGGCAGAATCGTGATCGATAGATGACTGACAAACACTTTTTAATGAAACAGTGGATCACAAAACAAATCGGAGATCTTGCGAAGCCTCCGCTGCCGCCCCATGGAGGGGGCTATATCGCCATCTCCTGCCGTCCTCGTGTTTTCTCCGAGTCGGTTCACAGATTGACAATTTCCATCGGCCGGAACGGGACAAATTAGCGGATTATTACTTCTGGTGATCAATGGTACGGTGAGAATAGAAGGGACAGGGGCCCGATACTGTCTGAACGACACGTTGCTGCCATCCAATTTAGAGGTCCAATAAAACTGCCAGAGCAAAGCCCGTCGATGTTAAGTGACGTGAATTATCCTCCGGGTGACCCCCCGAGCCCCCATCGCCCCTTGTATCCTGCTGCGAATTCGATTCTACGCGACATGAAATATTTAAGAACAATAAACATTGTCGCAGACTGATGGCGGCTTCGGCTTCTGTGTGTGCGAGCTACAAATTGCGATAAAAAATGCCGGCCATGACTAGATACTGGTATAAAAATGCTTAGGTAAGGACATCGCTTATGGGTGAGTTAGTATATATAGTAGAGATGAATGCTCTCTTGAGGAATCTCAATTTTCTTTAGGTGAGAGAATCAAACTATCATATGCTATTTCCAGGTTCTTTTTCATTGTGAGGTTTCTGAGGATAGTGGTCCTGTGATAATGATACTTGAAGTCTTTTTGACTATGGTGTACCAAAGTCATACCTGAAATTCCATCACAAGGAGCTCCCTACTACTCTTGTCAATAAAATCACGTTCGACACCATCACCCAGTCCAACCCTCCAAACTCAATATTGAAATTCATAATGATCAACTTTCCAGTTCATTCACCATTTGAATTACGAGTTCTTGATGAAGCAGATTCAAAATCTACTGGAAATCTCCCGGCTCACTTCGCTGAGTTTAGAATACAAATTGTTCATCTGAAGCTCTTACCTGGATCATTCAAGTTAGGATGTTTTTCCATTGAAATGGCAGTCAGATGCAAAAAATCAAAAGTCTCATTATTACTTCTTCAGACGAGAAGCTCATATGCAAGTACCTAAGTTCCTAAAGAATCGATGATATCAAAGTGTTTCCTAATTGATATTCCACAAATTTATGAATACAGGGTGTTAATGAATAAGTGCCACAAACTCCATTGATTCTGCATGGGGAAATAATAATAGTTTGCTGGATAACTTCTGTAACACAAATGCTTCGTTTTCCGAGATACGGGGTATTGAAAATTCCCACAAAAACTGACTATTCGTTTATTGCCCTGAACGGTCGAGATATGCAAATGAAATTAGGTCATTTTCAAAAGGTAGTCATTGCTCATTTTTTGACGCAATTGAGAATTGTATATTCTTCATCAGCGCTCATACGGGTAATGATCTCAAAGAATATCCTCGATTGCATATCGAAAAACGCACAATAACTACCTCTTGAAACCCGCACCAAATTCCATCTGCATAACTCGATCGGTTTCAGAGCAATATATTATTAAGATATTATTAATATATTATTAAGAGAAAAGAAGCATTTGCGGGGAAAAGTTATTTAGCAAAATGTCATTTTTTTTCATGCAGAATTTCCCTCTGAAGTTTGTCGCACTCATGTATTAACACCCTGTGTGTATATATATATATATATACTCATGCATAAATTCGGATTATCAACGGAGTTCTCGATATGGGGACTCACAGGTGGAATAATTAGCAGAGTGACCGTGCAAAACTAACTCTTAATTGGTCGTTTCGATAGTCGAGCAATTCGCAAAGAGTATCAGTCTGAATAAGCCATGCACGTCGGCCATCATCGAGATGGATAAATCAAAGCGAGCGTGTTCGCGGCTCGATGAAGACCCGGCGATAGTCGGTCCGGTAGCCCAAGTGGCGCTACCCCGAGCCCTTATCACCCCGATCTCTTTATACATGCAAGATGGGACCATTTAAATTGGCTCTTTGTTTACATTACATGCGTTCTGTGGTCGCGATTCAAAGAAATTCGAATGGCAATTAAAGCGGACCCGAAAGTATAGGTATCTATTGAGCTTTGCATTTTCTATACTGCATACGATTGGCTGAAATTGAATGAGATTTCAAAAGGGACAAAAAGTTCCATATTTTCAGCGTCCAGTTCTCCATCTGATTCTGGAACTATGAATAGAGACGTCGAAGAGTTCGATTTCACGGGTCAATACGAGTCAATACGAACAGAATGCGAAAGGTTATGTAATTTCCTCCTCCATTTTACTTAGTTATACTTTCAAGGGAACACTCTTTTGCATTCGATGCTGAATATCCAGATCTTTCATATTTGTTCTTCGGCAATGTCGACCAGAGATCAGTTCGTTATCCTGAGCCCATTTCTTAATAATGTAGCATAAAATATTGTCACCTCATCCATTCCATGAAGTAACTCTACTTCCAGTGAAGAGCGGATCGAAGGAACATTCTTTCTTGGGAGTCGATTACCACTGACTGAATTACGATTAGTACATGAAGTGGTTATTCTCAGCAACCAGCTCTACATCTGATGCTATAGGTTCCAATTCATTGGAAGTATAGGTACTAGCTGGCAGTTTTTTTCCTTTTCTGTTGACAGAACGAAAGGGAAACCTATAATGTTCGAGGAACATCATGCTAGCCAGCGGTGGAATTTTGGGAAGGTGTTGGAATTTTTCTTAAAAGTTTGGAGGTTGTAAGCATCAGGAAAGACTTTACTAGGCAAAGAATACCACAATATTGCCGTTCTATTGCTGAATGATACTTGGCATAGCGATGGTCGACAATTAGACATCTTTCAGGCTAGGCCTCATCCCAACAAACCTCCACATCAAACAAAACTGAATTACTGTAGAAAGCACTCAAAGAATTGTGTGTTATATTAATCTTTATTTTAATAGGAAATCCTAATTCACAAACAATATGGTGAAAATACAATAACAAAAGACAACATAAATAGATAAATATTCAACACCACATACAATAACAATACATTCTGGAATAAATAAGTAAGTGAATAATTTTAGTAATGTTATTCCTTACGAGCAGTAAAACTCAATGAAAAAAGGTACATATATTCACATCAAATAGATTTGAATTGACTAATCAATCAAAATAGTCTTCAATCTGGATTTGAAGAACTTATCCTTATTTCCATGGGTAGATTATTATAATCAACTAAACCCTGATGAAATAGTGAATTCACAGTTTTCTTCATTCTAGTACGGTTAATATGAAAATCATACGTGCCTCTAGTCCCATAATTGTGAATTTGATGATTGAACGTTATAAATTCGTTGAAGTAAGTGGGGAAATTACAATTTATTATTTTATTGATACATATCATGGAAAAGTATTTAATCCTGTTTTTCACTGTCATCCATCCGGAAACAAACAACATCAGATGGACAAGGGTTAATCTATCACACTGAAGTATGATTCTCGTTCCGCGGTTTAGCAATTTTTCTAATGAAGATATACTATTATGATCTAATAGGGAAAGTAAGCTGGCACAATAATCGAAATGTGGTTGTATAATGGTTCGGTATACAGTGACAGATGATTGGAAGGATAAGAGTTTCCTGATTCTAGAAAAGAAAAAGAGCTTTTCAACGTTTTTTGGAAATGTACATATAATGAGATTTGAAATTCAGTGTATTGTCTACAATGACACCAAAATATTTGATTTCCGTTTCTATTTCTATTCTGTGGCCATAAATTTTTATATGTATATCCTAAACATTTATTTATTTGTTTGTATTTTGAAGTGATAACCATAGCTTTAGCTCTGATGGTTCAGCTTCAACTTATTTATATTCAAGAAAACTGATATTTTTTCCAGAATCCTATTTACTTTACCTATAGCAATATCCAATTATATATCACTTGCTGCGATAAGAGTATCATCAGTTTAATGAATTCAACATCATCAATAAAATGGTCCTATAACGCTGCCTTGTGGAACACCTGTGTTTATACCTTTACTAGATGACATTTTTTCATTCGCCTTAGTCATTTGAGATCGATTAGTAAGATAAGATGTGAACCAATCAATTACATTTCCACTTATACATAATATCTCATTTTCAGAAGCAAAATATCAATATCAATTGTTTCAGATGCACGTAAGTATAGGCACCACCAAATGATCTTGTTACCGTGAAAAATTGTTATCTTAACGAGAAAATCTGGTTGTGCCTATACTAACTAGAACTTTTGTAAGGATAACTATAAGTTTCCTCAGTGAAGAGACTCGTAGAATCGGACCAAGGGTCCGAAATGAAACACCGATCAATTCCTTTTTGATCTGGATGTGTTTCTGTCCATGGTGAATGTGCTGACACGAAAGCATTCATTCGACATTTTCTAGTACATTATCTAACGCAATACTTATCAGGCCTTACTTCCTGCGATTGAAAGTAAACAACCTACAAATTACGCATGAACACATAATTTCAATTTCCTATTGTATTTCTTCGTGTTTCAATCATCCTTTTTTTCTTACTAGTGATCGAATCAACATAAGAACTGTCCATGGATGTACAGGGTATTGCGAGATATTTTCGTGAAAAAGTCGAAATTGTTTCGACAAATGTATCTAATATTATGTCAAAATTATGTCAATTCCCAATGAGAAAAAATATCGAAGTTAATTCGCTGGCAACAAGAAAGCAAATATTTTCACTCTCATACTAGTACTGGAAAAAACTACTTGAGAGATTTAATTCACCAAGTTTTCTTAGTGTAGACATTTTATAGCCTACACGGGAATTTCACCGCAGAAACACCAGATTATTTCGCTTTTATATAGAAGAGTGCAGTTTATTGAAACACAATAATCTCTCATCGAATAATTCAACGAAGAATCAGTGATGACTGAAGAATGGTACGATTATCTGTAATTTCATGATCAATAGTATCTTAGAGTACTTAATACGCTTCTCCAGAAAGTAATTTTTCTACGGAGCCAAAGTGATAAAATCAACAAATTATCAAAACAACGACTCCTCCATTTGATGATCTTTTTATAACTCCATTCAGTAAGACTGAAATAACCGTAAAAATCACACATTCCAGATGCTTAAGAAGATTTAAGCGGCTCGCAAGTCTTGAACGCTGAATGTCCATAAACTCTAATGCTTGTAGGATGTTCGGTTGACGCCAATGAGTTATTACAGATATACAAAGTTTTTTTGAATGGATGTTCGAGCTGATATGCAGACATAGGACACAGTTTTTGATTTGGATAGACGTTTCATGTTGATATTGATGGATAGAAGAAGATAGATTGAACTGCGCTTACCACTTATTGCCCATCATACTCCCTTTTTTTCTTCACAGAAAACAAACAGTGACGTCTTGGGTTCCTCTCAGTTTCTCCAAAATTTCCTACAGAACCGTTGTTTCAGAAAAAAATGTGGATACAAAAAAGAATTTCTATCTGAAATTCGAAGAATTCTTGCCATTTATACGTTTGAATTATTATATTATATTATCATATACGTACAATATATATTCATTTTTATTATTATATGTTAAACGTCTGATTGCCAACTCTACCTAACTATAAATATACATGAAAGAGTAAGTTTTGGATATTTGTAATAAATCGCTAGCATGCTGCTCTCCACAGAGAATAACTAACAATAGGTTTTCTTAGACATTCAAGAGACTGATATATATACAAAATACATCCTATAAAATTCGGTTCGTGATCCATTGCAATAGACGGATTCTGCGACTGTTAATGTGGAGATCCTCCTTTCGATACATCGACACACTACATTACACATTACATTACAAACTACATATTTTCAGTGATTTCCCTTTGGGCCTTATCTACTATTTTGTTTGAATCCTCCATAATTATATGAAATACCTAATGATGTCTCGGATCTTCATGTTTCACCCCATCAATTATTGTCCCACAAGAAATAATGTCTCTTATTCGGCACTTTTTCGTCTGTCTGATCTGAATTTGGGTAATACTGTGAAGATGAGGAAACAGATTCGAGTATTCAAATCAAATATGAAGCTTGGTTCCGAAATCACAACAGATTATAGAAATCTTCATAATATGGTGTTCGCAGACTCGGACTATGACACTGAAAGAGGGTTCATCATGCATCCAATGGGAAATCTATAAGAAACTATCAAAGTCCAAGAAAAATAAGATGAGGTGAAACAATGCCATATGCGAGATACGTATCAGAAAATTTGAACTGAATATGGTGTAGGAGAGAAATTCAATTTTCATAATATAATTGATTATATTATATTCCGCTTCGAAAAAACAAACCACCTAAGCAATTCTAATGCTTGTATTGTGGCTTTGAAATGTATTTGAAGTGGTTCAAGTGTTTCATCAAGATTTAGCGGTAACGGAGTACATTAATATTGAGAATACAAACAGAAATGATAGAAGAAACTGAATGAGAATGAGAATTCAAGATTTTGCAGATAATAACAGTAAACGAAAAACACAAAAAAAAAGAATACAACGACAAAAGGGAATGAGATGTGTGTCGAGGATTTGGTTCAACCAAACGAGAAAGTGAAAAGAGATGATATTAATGAGAGATGATTTGTTTTTTGTTAGAAAACTTTTAGCAAGTTCTTATTCTCATATATAATTTTTTTCATAGTGTTCTTGTACTTTGGTAAGGAGTTTATAGTTTTTATGTCATATGGCAGGAAATTGTACAGTTTAGGTCCATAAAAAAATATATAACGTTGTGTGTGTGCTTTCTGAATAATTGGTAATATTAAAGACTCATTTTCAGCTTAGTTTTGGGAGTCGTATATTTTTGTTCATCATGGAACAATCTAGATCAATGACTGATAAATATATAACCTGATAAATATATCGGCGGAATAAAGTTTTTTTTTTGTAATATAATTTCTAATGAGGAATTTTGTGTTGATTGAAGTTTTCCCAATGCATCATCGTACAGACCTCCCCACACGGTTATGCAATATCTAATAACTGATTCAACCAGAGAGTTGTATAATATTAGAAGATTTTTTTTGTTCAAGATCAGGAGAAATGAAAGAAGCTACAATCTGATGAAGAGATGGAATAGTTTGATTGATTCGACGCTTGTCGTTTGTCACTATCGCTATCGTCATATACGAGCTGCGAATCACTATAATTTTTTTTCTGGCTTCCGTTTCCATGTCGTTGTTATCTTTATAGTTATTATTAGATATTTACGAGTACACAGAATCTTTAGGGTAATCGTGATCGACTCGGCTGTTCTAGTGTCCAGCACCAGCTTCAACAGGCGCATCAGTTGTCAATCAAAAGGCCGTTGGTGGCATGTATGTGCATGTCTGAGGTATTTCGCACATCTTTCTAGCGGAGGACATGTCGAGATGGTGACGACAGATTACAGGATTGACGAGCATGAAGCGACCGTTGACGGATCGCCATATAGAAATGGTCCTTTCTTCGCGATGCTAGCTGGATTGTAGGAAGGTCGTGTAGACCCGGAGAAGGCAGCTCATTCAAGAATAATCTCAGCAGTAGCATTTCATGAAGTTAGTCTCACTTCTCACTCACTTGTCTGTATCTCAATTCCGTACAGAAGTATATTGTGTATCTAATGTGATTTTGAGACCACCGGTAACAAAACCTCTGTTTTGTTCACCTAAAAGATAAAAATCAATTATCATCAATCCATCAATCCATCAGATATTCCGAATCGATGGATTTTCCACTGCCGTAAGTTACTAGATCTGTCATCGAATTCTTCCTTGAGAACACCTCATATATATGTGGAACAATATGTTAAGATATTCGATTTCCTAACGTCTGAACGTTTCTAGGCGTTTAGAAAGATACTAAAGAATCAGCTCACTATTCGTACCCTTCAGGTATGAATTACCAACAATATAATAATTATTCTTTCAGAAACAACAATTTTTTTGAACAGTGCGTTGCGTCTTTATCGAAAGAGGTAAGATTGATTCCTATGAAATCATATTAGGATGTTTTGAAAGGAAATCTTTCATTAAACAATATTTGAAATCTCTAAGTCTATGAGTTGCGATTCTCCATATGTGAATTTCCTGCAGAGGGTTCAGAATCCACGGACTTTTTGAATACTCTCTGTTCTATCCTAGACATCACGTCTTGTTGTGTTCTGACTCATTCCTCAATTTCAAACATCAAATTCGATGGTATGAATTTGCATTCTTCTGACATATTCATGTTTTCTTTCGGGGTATTTTGGAAAGCCTCCAAAATAGTTCACTCGCAGTATTGATGAAGGATGTGTGAAGATGAAGAAAATTTATGGAAATTACCTCAAGTCTCTCCTTTTTTGATCGCGAAATTCGAAGATGTAGAAAACTTGGATACGTAGAGAATGAAATTTGAATGGAAGAACAGAATGAACCAAGCAGTAGAAAAATTACCTGCATGAGTTCATGAAGAAGCGCTCATTTGCTATTTTGATAAAAACGCACGATCATTTTGAAATGATGGTAATCTTTGGAAATCATCGTATTGATGATATTTTTGTCCAAATTCAGTTACAATCGCATGACTCATAGCAAAGATGGAGAGAGGAGAGAGGCATTTGTTGTGATAGCAATTATTTGAGTATTTAACCATAGTCTTTACTTCTATGTTCATATCACTTTCGTATATCTTTCTCAAAGTGATGAAACTCGAGCATTTGGACCATTCTACCACCAACATATACACAACATATACACATACGAAACTATGTCTTGAGACATATATGAATGCCAAAGTGGGCTGAGTAGGCTTCCAGGAGGATGCTAAAGGTTCAGATCCAATGAAATATGATGACCATGTTCAATGATGTTGAAAAAACACAAGAAGATAAGAACAAACGAAAATTGGTACGCAAAATCAGGCAGCGCCACAGTCAATCGGTATACCTAGCAGCTCAAATTATCACATGTCTTGGATTGTACATCTTTAGGCAACACAAAAGGAACACCTGAAATGTCCGTGAAACATCGTGTGATATCGGTAACACCAGAAAAGACTTCGTAGAGTGAAGCTCTACAGGTGTCGAGCCTGACAGTATATGGATCCCAGGCCTGGGCTGGTCTAGTTTATCTTTCTGGAATCGCCCGTGACAACATCTCTATTGAGCATCGACCATGAGAATATTTCAGAGCTCAAGCTTATGACCTGATCTCCAAACAGTTCTCTAATGCAGGTCGAATTTGTGCTTTGTAGATTATGAGGAGCTCCTGACACGTGAAATATATCTTTGTATGGAACATTAAACCAAGTTTTGGAGCAGTTGTTTCGTATGTGATACCGAGCAAGGATATTGACAACTTCATAAGAACAGATGTACGTGACATCATCAAAGGTGGTACTGGGGATCGATTGATCTTTTTAATGGTGAATATACAAACTTTCGTGTAATTATTGCATTGAAGACTATTACATTTCCAGGTCCACGTTTCGCAGTATTCGATATCATTAGATGAATTGTACGAACATTGCATGAAATGTACTATCATCATCCGCAAAACTATATGGACTGGGCAGGAGGTGACATCCAATAGATCAGTGATATTGAGCGAACACAAAGTTGATGCCAAGACAGATCATCATGAACCTGACTGACAGAGACGAATGATTTCAGTGAATGACGTTCGCCAAAATTCAGGAGTCTGCAGGCAACTGCAGGATCATCAGGCTCATGGAAACTATATAATCGATTCTTGAACTACATCATTGTGAAAATTCAGAGGTTATTTCAACTCCTCTCCGAGGACGATTTGGTGAGGCACGATTATTTCGTTTATCTGGAAGTGGATATTTACCGAAATGACATATGTACAGAGATGATAGAATACCATTCCAATATGATACTGAATATGCCGAAATTATCCAACATTGATGAAGGAATGATTTATGGAAAACTGAAGAAATCAATGTCATCGAATAACATATCATGTAACATATTTTGGGAGAATCACTAATCACCACAGAATGAAATTACCTCACCATCTAATTTGAGATACTCAAAATATATGAGCGGAGCTGACTCTATGTTCTCACTGTGTTCTGTTCATATATTCTAATTCAAAAAACAATCCAAATTTCAATACTCATATCATACAATGATGACACTGGATTGTGCTCAGCTAGGTCTGATTGTGATAGTCTGAGAAAACCATACATCAAGAAGTAGCTGTATCACAATATAACTATTCGTCATATCAATATATCTTCCATCGATATCATTCCATGAGGTGGATATGTTCTGCCTGGAACTTACTGTGAAGTGATTTTTTTTAGGTTCATCACATCACTCTATTTCAAAGCGATGCAACTGCTGAAATCTACCATTCAACTTGCCATATTCAGTTGAAATATTGGCCCATTCTTTGGAGAATGGCTATCGAAATGGCTATTGGAAATGAATGTTCAAATGGTAAACAAATAATAAGACAAAAAGTTACATTGATCTGTATAATTGAGCCTCACTATGTATACATCGCTATACCAAGCATCATTCATCAATAGAACGGCAAAGTTGTGGAATTCTTTGCCTAATGAAGTCTTTCCTGATGCTTACAACCTCCAAACTTTCAAGAAAATTCCAACACCTTCCTTCTCTCCCAAAATTCCACCGCTGGCTAACACGATGTTCCTCGAACATTATAGGTTCCCCTTTTGTGTTGTCCACAGATAAAAAAAATGTACAATGACAACAAATCCCCAACCTCTGGATCTTTTGTTCCTCCTCATTCGACTGGTCTACAGAAGGAGCAGTAAGATCCACGATTGATGACTGTTCGTAAAAACCAAAAGAATCGCAAATGGTTTCAGTTCGGAATCACCGACAGCTTCATCGTGGGTGGTATCCGACTCAACCGTCTAAGTCAACTATGATCCAATATTTATAACTACGATATATCCTTCAGTCTTCGCTACTAATTCATCCTGGTCATTTCTTGCAGTGATGATCACATACGAGGTTATAGGGTCTATCCAATAATTCTCTACTACATCATAATTTCACGACTATATAAAATGGCGGAGTATTTGATATTATAATATATTATGAATTTTGTTTTCATGTTTTTCAACGTCACCAAAATGTATAATAATAATAATAAATTCATTATTCACCAATACAAGTTACATGAAGCACAAGTAGGTAAATAATAGGAGAACTGTTAGGCCAAGCGGCCGATTCTTCCACAGTTTCCTCATCTATATTCATATTCCTTGGTATTTTTCAATTTTCTCTGGTAGTGGATCAATTGTTGATTTGGGAATATTCATCTGCACTCACACTTTCTCAAATATTAATCTTTGTGTATGAAAAGTTCTAAGGTTATATATATATATATATATATATATAAATATATATATAGCGTGCACACAATGAATGATGCTCATTGATTCAAATCACTGATCATATTAATTTCAGGAATGATCAAAATATTTCAAGCATGAAAATCATCTCTTTCATTTTTTATTTCAATACGGAAATCGGATTACCACCATAATATTCATTCCCAATCCCATGAAATCTTTTCGCGGTCGAATAAATATTGTTGTGCTCTCGTAGCAGGTTTTTTCACTGAGAATGTCATTTCTTGTGATGAGCTCGGTCGTTGAAATTATAATACAGTTTTCTGATAATCTGTCGGCTATTGATGCACTGCAATGACGCTGCGCACAGAATAGATATAGCTCATTTGGTGCTCATTCCGATTCATTCTGATTAAAAAAAGATTTTTAATTGCTCATGTCTAATGGGTACTTTTTCTTCCAGTAGCATTAATTTTTTTCAATAACCATCAGTCAAGAACGATTGAATGATTGAATGTGTTTTCCGTTTGTCGATCTCCACGACGTTATATTCTAATGCGCTTGTCAGATTTTATGTCTACCAGTTGACTGATTTCTTATTTTCATGAATGTTTATGAGATTGAAATGTGTTCAAGATGCGATTTTTCTTTTTTGTTCATTCAACAACAACTACGGGATCGATCTCTGATAGGAGTAAACAACTACTCATTTCATCTTCTGAATAACATGATGACATATACAGGTTCAAAACAATATGATTCCCTTCGAAAATAGTTATGAATACAGCAATATAGTAAACAATTTCAATGTTACCCAGAGATCGAAATTATATTCCGAGATGGCAGTCGAGGGATATATGGTACCGTGGTGATACTATTCTTTCAGTATCAAGGGCTCGATTGTTTTTCTCCACCACCCACAATGCATTTCCACCATGATGTAAATGAAGACTAGTCAACTCACTATCCCAAGTCCCAAGCGACTACTGCCTACTCGATTATGCCGAATTATAATACTCTACTGAGGCTAACCAAGACCAAAACTAGATGGCGTCACCTATGCTAATATCTATGATTACCATTCTGGAAAACTTGATCTGAATTTGAAATTCGATACGAATGCAAAAACCTCGAACCCTTAGCTATCCATCACTGTCAGATATCCTTCATTACCAGTGAAAGCGGATTCAAATTTACACGATCGACGAAGGTGTTGCCATCTACACTCAAGCGGTGCGACCTTAGTGAGGTTGTTGAACAGGTCTACATATTTTGGAAAGAAAAAATTGGAGAGATGATTCACTATCCTATATCCACCTTGATTTCAACCATCATACTTCTGTGAAAGTGAAATATGAATCTAATGTCACTTCTATGGAAGCACTTCCTTTTGATTCCAATGAAAATCTGGTAGCCATGACAAAAGCATCATATATGACAGTCATTACTGGAGAACGATTCACAATTAGGTATCATCATTACAAATATATGTGCTCGAAATATCAAAGTTGATTCACTGCTGTTTAACCACCCAGTTTGTACCCTCTAGTTCAAGTTCAGAGTCTCTTCACTCTTTGAATCTTCGGAAATATACCTAAACTTCCTATATTCGTGTACCATTCTCATGAATCTCGTTCGCGAATCCCGTAACCAAGATGCCGTTATCGTCATCCCGTAAGTTTTTTCAAGCCAGAGTCCACGTCAAAATCAAAGTATACAGAATACTCAATCAAAATGTGTCAATATCCATGCTCGGTATCACCTGCCGAAGCACTCTCTCATGGAACTACCACATTCACATGAGAGAAAAAAAATATTCTGGAGATCTCAGAGATTTCAGCAGGAATACGGATGGTTTGCTTTTCATTAGAATTCCTTAGATTAGAAATGAACTACTGAAGCAGGTAGTGCGGACTCCATCATAATATGAGTGGAATGGATCAAATTCCACGTTGGAATATATCAATTCAATATATCTAGCCTCAGTATGTATCCTTGAAGTTTGCTTGATAATCTTCGTTGTCAATTACTGCTAATCAGTTTCTACATTTTCTCATCATTTTCATTGATACCTGCAATGTTTCTGAGCTGTGAAACCATTGAAATAGAAGAATGTTCCATATAGACCTCGTTCTTTCAAGGACTAAATGAAATTGCATGTTTGATTATTCGACATCGTTTCGTTGCTCGATTCGAAGAACTTTCGATGGATAGCAATTAAACAAGACTGCCTACTAAAATTTAACAGTTCCGAGTACCATACCGAACTTTTTTCGCGGATTCTTATTGAGGTATATTTGAAATAATTAATTAAATTTCTTCGGGAGCACCGGAATGTTTATAATAGTTTTTCGGGCTATAAATCAGGTGCCGATGCAGACGGCGCTGTAAGAAGGCCCGCACGGGCCGTTCCCACCAGAAGAATGACACAAATTACAGGGCCGTACCTTTATTTGTGTTTACGGATGTCCAAATAGTGCCGCGGTCTTCGATGAATCTCCATTGAGATGAGATATCGAAATGCGGTGTTTACTATTCGATAGATACCTACCCGTCGCATGTATATTCTAGATTATTTTGGTTCACACATGGTTTTTACGAACAGAATGCTACACCGAACCCGAGACCAAATCTTTATATTTTCAAATGGAACACCTTGTGACTGACGATATTTTCAAGAACTTTTCATGCTGATAACAACACATTAACGTTCTATATTCAACTGTATTTCACTCTACAGTTCTTGGAGTGGAGAAAGGTGACTTATCTCACTTTGAAGCCGCATGCATTCAAAACGGTTGGATATATTGGCGGTTTTCTTCAAGATATTTTCATTCACCTCTAGAATTATTATTTCCACGGATTGATTTCATATGTAATGAGCTTTCATGTGATACCAATTCAAAATCAGAGAAGAGAAAGTTGCAGAATTCAGAACTTGAACCTATTGGAATGTTAGAATTCGATGTAATACAATGTATCAAGTGGGTGGAAATGAATACATATTATTTATCATCCATTGAATGGGAAATTATGTATTTTATTAAATCAGTATCGTATCCTTCTTCAAGAGATCTGATGACTGCATTACCCAAAATGATTCGTACATAGAATGGATTTTATGAAAATGTAGTTTCATGAGAACTTTTTCCTGACTCATTTTTGGACAAATCAGATATTGGAGATGTACGAGATACAAGCTACCGTTAGGTTGAGGAAGTTTGAGTTGTTGAATGGGATTTGACAGTATTGTTCAACTAGCATTCAATAGCCATGATATGCAAGAAGAATACTATAGTTTGTCCACGATCATTGAATGAATCTTTATGAAATAATGACAATTTTCAATTTCTACATGTTCAGTTTCTTAGTTAGCACTTATGTGATGAATATTTCTACATTCCCACTACTTGATAATCCTGGAACATTCCAGGACATTCTCGGCCTTCTCGAAGCACGTGTCGAAATGAAAAGTTCACTGTTCGACTCCCTAAAAAAACATGCACGCCACTGAATGTCTAACTTTTTTCATCTCTGACCTGTTTTTATAGGAATTTTTCTTGAATTTCCCAACACACATTGATTCAGAAGGAATCTCCTCAACTATTAACTTTCTATTTCCGCTAATTTTTTTTTGCACTCCTTCCAACAATTTTTGGCGTCGTCGACTTTTTCGTTGAGAAATTATCAACATTACAAAGTGCTCACTTGCATTATGAGGAATCTATTTCATGAAAAAAGGTGTGGATAATAGTACCTAGTACAATAGTAACCTAGGGTGAGGAGAGGGCCATATAGAAACATTCGCAACGGTGGAATATATGATATTATCCCCACTGCTAACACTGAAACAGCAGCTAATTTTATTGTTTCCGATTTTCATTAACTGAAGGAGAAATGCCATTCAGTATTTCACTGGAACATGAACATCGATTAGAGATGCGTTCGGACCCGTATGTGAGATTGGAATGAGAATATCGATACTGATCAATATCAAAAATACAGTGTGCATCAAAATAATTTGAAATATCCACACCTCATGGACATCGCAAATGCTACCGTCGAACTGATGTACGTTATCGTATCAGTCTATCAGTTGATATCTAACACATGACAGTTACAGCTCAGCTCACTAATTGTTTCTGATATTTTTAGAATTGATAATTATTTAAAATTTCATACTTTTTTATAATTGCAGAAATTGCTTTGGGTTGTAGTGAATTTCGAATTAAATATATATATATATATATATATATATATATATATATATATATATATATATATATATATATATATATATATATATATATATATATATATATATATATATATATATATATATCTATATATATATATATATATATTTACATTTCGGTTTGAAATGAAGTTTCATAGTTGCATGTTCATATGTTCATGGTTGCATAGGCATCGGTATGACGTGTGAATACTACATATCATCGACTATACTGACAGTTCATTTTTTACCTAGGAAAAATTTCTTCAACATTATTCACCTAGGTCAAAAAAAAGTTACTTTTCATTGAAGGACTTCTTGGAATAATGATTTCTGATGTTAAAAATGGAAAAAAAAATGTTATTGGATATCTACAGCCCGCACGGTATGACGGCTCGAAACTGCCATCCTGAAAACATCTTTTTCCTGAACAATAATCTTCTGATTCACAGTTACAACAGTTGATTGAGCCTCAGACCACTAGAGCGAGAGTTTTGATGCAACTGACGTATCGTCCAACGCAAAAGATTCTGTAGTCTTTGGCGAAAGGTTCTTTCGGTACGAGGGAGTACGATCCGGACCTGTCCGATATACTGTCACATGTCCATCACAATGGGCCATTCGACGGGGCCGTCGATCACCGCGATTCCAGGAAGCGGCCGCCCCTCTCGACGGCGGGGTGGCGAGCCCCGAAATACGCGACATATTCTCGGCGTCCGCCGACTTTGATTCCGTCATCGGGAATTAGCGGCATTTCGCATGGTCGCGTCCAAATAGACATGCAACCAGTTCTGATGGCTTCTTCGGCGACTACAGTCCTACTGATATAATAGTGGTTAATTTCTGAAATATATGTAGAAAACGTTTTTCATGTGTAACACGGTAGAAAGATAGATACTTTATTCTTCCACCGTTCAACATATTCACAAGGATATATAAAAGGACAAACATGTCAAAAAACACAGAATGCATATGACAAAAATATGATATATTACATGAGTATGGTATTTGTTACAAGTAACACAGATAAAGAAGAAAGAAAACCATGTAATGAAGTACAATTTGGCCGAACAATTCGTCTAGTACGTATTATGTCAGAAAGAACAAATAAATAATGAAAAAATATACCATATATAACAATAAGTACACATACACACACATGCATCTATAAAAAATTGTCAAAAAGAACAGAATTCATCTAGTGAGTGATATGAGCACTTTGACACTGACATTGATTTGTGAAGGATTTAATGTTTCGATTCAATTAATTGCACAATTTGCACCAGATAAAATAAAAACTTTTTTGATAGTGCATAGTGGAGTGCTAATTGGGCTGTAACATATTGCGAGAACGAGTGTTTCCGCAATATAATGTGATTATGTGTGTGTGATTAGTGTGATTATGTTCTGGCGAGCACATTGTCATGTTTTTTCAATTGATATAGAAATATATACACTACCCCAGAATATATACGCTGAACAATATCAGGATTTTCAGTCTTTTGTAAATTTCTCTACAGCTAGTCCTCTTTTCAATATTCTCAATGATGCGTTACATGCATTTCTGCAAAATAAAATCTCTTTCCCCAACTTAGTATTCGACATATTATGTAGTAGTGAAAATTGACATGATACAGTGTAATGAGAATGTGTTTGCTTCAATGATTTTTCAAGTATTTGATGCTGTAGCAAGCACTTCGAAGTTTCTTGCATAGTGTGTTGTGTTGTGTGTTGGTGTGTTCTGTCCATGATAATTGCCTGTCAAAGTTAATTCCTAGTAGTTTCACATTTCCAGAACAGAGTAATTGTTTTTCTGTATCTTCCAATATTAAAGGTGAGTCTTGTCGTCTTTGTCCGAAATATGTCGACACTGTTTTTTTGTGTTTTAATAAGAAATTTTCTATCATATAATGTTATTCAGAATGGATCAGGATTGTTTGTTCGGTGTTGTGATATAATGATGTTAGTATCATTACTATGGATACATGGGGGATCCGATAGCAGTTTCGCAATTCGCAGTTTTTGCCTAAAGCGTTAGGTAGTGTGACATCACAATCCAAAAAAAATATATCGAATTGAAGAACAAGCTATAGTTTGTTTTTTTGAGACGCGATGCATGGGGCGGAGTCATACGGGTCTGAATTTGTGAAAATGTATTAGCAAATTCGAATTTTCTTCAAAAATGTGGGATAGTAATGTATAAATGAGTTTTTTGTGTAACGTGGATGCATTTGAGGGTTCACAAGGAAATCTTGGCAACGTTGGAAAAATTGTAAAAAAAATTATATTGTCCTGAAAAGTTCTAGTAGCGTACTTCTTTCAGGTGTCCAGAAAACTGAAAATTCCTTGAGGACCCGTGATTTCAAATTTTTTTGCCGTGTGTCAGTAGAAAGTGAAAATCATGAGTTTAGGAGCAAACTCGAAATTATTTCGAATGGGTGGGAATAACTGGGAGTTTGTGATTCCGAAACTTACTATTTCGACTGAATTTGGTGCGAGTGAAAGGAATAAGAATATCTTCGATGTGCGATGAGTTGAAACCAAAATTGCAATTTCAGTGGCGTAGTTCCTTTAGGGTCACGAAAATTTTTAATTATTGAAAATCTGAAGATATATGAATGCTGCACAAAATTCATATGGAGTTTAAACATCCAAAAAAAAAAAAATAATCTGATATTGTGATTTCTTTATTCAGCTTTGTTCATTTTCAATGCCTTGATGAAGGTTGCTTGGGTGCAACTCCTCTTTCTTCTCTCTCTTGTGAACCAGTAGAGATATAGGTTTGGTCAGATTATAGAACATTTTCTGATGCTGAACATCACGGTGGAAAAATTCCAAACCAAGTTCTTTTTCTTTCAGTTATAACTGAATTCGATGAACAATAAATGAGGTGAATTTCGGTACAAATACAACCCGATACAGAAAGCAAATAATTCACAGTGAATATCATTGAAATATTAGATTTTTCTCATCATCCGTGCCACTGAGAAAAAAGGAAAAAATAGTTATGTTTCAGATGAAGAATGCTCCTGTTACAGGAAACTTCTTATGGAACCCTTCAACATTCAACATTTCAACAGGAGAACGGTTGTTATCTTCCTTGACGCTCGTTGTTGATACAAGGAGTTCAGAAGGTAATCCATCATCCATATGATTCATGTGTATGGTACATGATTGCTATATTGATCTATCTGTGCCATCTCAACATATCATTGTATTATGATATACATATGGCGAAGAACGTGTGAGATTATTTCCAATCATTTTCTGAAGCCTCAAATTGTTCACCCTGGTCAGTATTGGTCAGTTTAGTAGTTTTCGAGATACCCATACTGACCCTCCTTATCTTGGACACAGTACATATCATTCTCCCGATTACCAGAGGTTCTCGAACATATTTTTTTCCAAAACCGAAACTATTAGTATGACTGCAAGCAATTCAATTGGACACAAAAATACTAGAACCTCACTACTATTGGAATTGCTATAATATTTGCCACTCGGGTTCAGAATTCTGATACTGATGTAGCATATATCTGCACTGCTGTGGTGTATGGGTTGAAAAGATGTATGAACAGTGAGTTTAGGTATTCAGAAAAAAATCAATTTGTAATACTGTTGACTGAAAAATGCTCATTAAAGCACTTTTACATGCATTCGCCTATGATTGCAGATAATAATTCAGTGGGTGGTCCTCATCAAAGTGAGTATGAGTGATGTCGTTTCGAACGAAATATAAAGGAAATCGATACCTCATACTTTTGTCATAACGCGACGCCTATGGCTCCAATCGTATATTGCGAGTATCTTCTCATATTCTATGTTCTCACCTTAACACAATTTCACATTACTCCGAACGCCTAATGAGATTGTGACGACATTTCTTTGTGAACACGAATTTTATTCGCGTCATGACAATAGCTCGCTGTAGGACTTACAGCAGAACAGCTGGACTCGCAGCAGCACAAAAATCAATCACTACCTATCCAATCAAAATCGTCCTTGTACAACAGCGCTGAAAGGACATGATGACTTTTTTTATAATTGCCAGTTTGAAATGACAATTAGCACTAATTGTCAGTTTGAACTGGCAGTTAGTCATAAATGCCAGTTCGAACTGGCAATTAGACAAAATTGCCAGTTCAAACTGACAATTAGCCATAATTGTCAGTTCAAACTGACAATTAGCCATAATTGTCAGTTCAAACTGGCATTTATCCCTTATCGCGAGTTTGAACTGGCAATTAGACAAAATTGCCAGTTTGAACTGGCAATTAGCCATAAATGCCAGTTCAAACTGGCAATTAGCCCTAATTGCCAGTTCAAACTGACAATCAGCCATAACTCAGTTCAAACTGGCATTTATCCCTAATTGTCAGTTCAAACTGGAAATTAGCAATAAATGCCAGTTCAAACTGGCATTTAGCCCTAATTGCCAGTTCGAATTGAAAATTATAAAAAAAATCATAATGTCCGTTCAGCGCTGAACGAACATGATAATATGTTTTTCAATAATTGCCAGTTTGAACTAGCGATTAGGGCTAATCGCCAGTTTGAACTGGCAATTAGGGATGGATGCTAGTTTGAACTGGCAATTAGGGATAAATGCCAGTTCAAACTGACAATTAGGTCTAATTGCCAGTTTAAACTGGCAATTAGGGATAGATGAAAGTTCAAACTGACAATTAGGAATGAATGCCAGTTTGGACTGGCAATTAGCACTAATTGTCAGTTTGAACTGGCAAATAGCACTAATCGTCAGTTTGAACTGGCAATTAGCCCTAATTGCCAGTTCAAACTGGCAATTAAGGCGTATTGTCAGTTTGAACTAGCAATTAGTGCTGATTGCCAGTTTGAACTGGCATTTATGGCTAGTTGTCAGTTTAAACTGACACGCAGTGCTAATTGCCAATTCAAACTGGCAAGTATAATAATTTCTCGACCGCGCACACTTCAATATCAGGATGTTTTAATAATTCCTATTTTCATTTCCACTGAAAGGAGAAATGCGGTTCAGTATATTACTAAAACATAAACATAGATTAGAGATTCGGTTGGATACGCAGGGATCAATTACTGATGAATATCACATGTATGTCGAAAATACAGTAATCATTGGAATAATTTGAAATATCCACACCTCATGAACATCGCAAATGATACCGATACCGTGAAACTGATCTACGTAATAAATCGTATCAGTCTACGGACATAGCTATTATCTCAGTTGATGCCCATCTCTAATTGGCACATGAGAGTAACAGCTCACGTATTATTTGTGAATCATTCAGAATTGATGATAATTCATAATTCGAAACATTTCTCATGATTGTAGGAATCACTTGGGACAACCTCGATAAATCTTCATCTCATAACCGAAACCTCAATCATGAACAAGCACATTTTGTACAGAATTTCATTTTTGCATCGGTTGCTACGTAAGATGCTATGCAACAAATTCGAAATGGAATGAACGATATGTTGTGATAGTATGCAACTAGCAACAAAATGGCCATTTTGTGCTCATTGCATCATATACTATTTCGGTTTATAATGTTTCATTGCTTTCATCGGTATCGGACTCAACGTGTATATACTTTACGATATCATCGACTCTATTGACAGTTCATTATTTACCTACGCGAAATTCTAGGAGAATTTTTCATATGATTTCCACATTCTCAGGTGAATCATTATTCACATGCGAGGAAAACGATACTGCGTTATTAGGGAACAGACAAAACACCTGAAAAGTCCTAGTGACACAATAGTAGGAGATATCTCGTACATAGAAATACAAGGCGAATAAAATGTGAATGTCAATGTGAGTGTAGAGATGTAATTGAAAGAGACGAGTATAGTCATACTCCCATAGTAAATAGTTGCCATTGCTGGAAAATAATGATCCATTTTTGGCTCATATGATTCATTGCTAGTTGCACAACTTCCACTTCTTTCATAATGCAATGAACTTATCGAGATACTTCAACGATCAAATCAGGGTTTGAGTAAATCGAAACTAGTGAAGGATGAAAATGAAAAGAGGCTACAGATGTGCAGATTTATATGATTGAGTTGAAATTATGCTTTGAAAGGTTCAGAACCACTGGTTTGATGCCTGCTCTTTTCCTGATCATTGCTTCATCATTAATAAGTCATTTGCCCGAAGCACCCATGAAATCGAACTATCGTTGGATTCAACATCAACTGAGTGGATATCAAGTATAACAGACTAGTTAGCTACTGAACAGAGTTATTACCACAAAAAAGTTCACCATAAAATAGGCTGGTACTAAAATTGAGTTATCGAGATGAAGCCACAAAAAACACCATTTTAATGGAACCGTCTAAGCAGTGAAGGAAAACACAATCGATATCGCTATAAACAGTGAAAACCAATTCGAACGATGTGTGCATGTATAACCTGATTCTGATTAACCATGAAAGAAATTAAGTCGTTCCCAGGACACATAATATCTCATCAAATGAGATTGATGAATTTTATTATTACGAGCGCGTGATCTAATATGAGAATGGGATCGTTTATTTCAAATCGTTATTGATTTTTTGTAATTTCTCTCACGAATACATTATATGTATTCACAATGGATCATGATTATATTATTTATCATACTGGTATATACCACAATATTCCTCAGTTGTTCCGTAGAATTCTCTCATGCACTCCAAATCCCTATAATGCAGGAGGTCATTCCGCTCCGCTGTTTATTTTCGGAAGAAATCCTTATTCTCTCTGCATAGAAATTGGACGAAAAAATGCAGAAGCTATGGAAGAAATTCTTTCAAGCACAAGAGAAGTCATCTTTGTCGCTTAGACGTCACGCATATAATTCAAGAATGGGGAATCGAATTTTTTGAAGTGCTGTACATTTACATTATTCCCAAGCGAGAACGCAGTGTATATGGGGTTCAAATCGAGAATTCAAAGTATCACAATTTAGCGAATAAATCTCATTTTCCTACGACCACCAAAGAAAACAGCCCTTTCAGCATTGTTTTGTTATTTAGAAAGTCTCATTTCACTACGGCAACAGGAAAGTTGAACTCACTTGTGTGGAAATATTGGAAACAGTCACTAGTGTCGAAATATTAGAAAAAAACACGCTCCCAATGATTGATGGAAATCTTTGGGAATTTTTCCTGCTGGTATCATCACACATGGTACTTACATTTCAGATAGATTTCGCATCCTAACCTTTAGGGAAATGATTTAATCCAGTACTTCCGTTCCTTCTTCGAGATGCGTCTGGTAATATGACCATTATCTTCTCCCTTTCCAGATTTTGATCTCTGTGGATATTATATAAATCCACTATACTATTCAAGAACGAAAGGTCAAAAATCATCAGGACACAAACAACGAAACAACGTTGACGTTGACTCGATTGACTGAATTTGATTACCAAAGATTTGTAGCTGAAATATCCGGAATTCATAGGCATACAGATGTATTCATATGAAATCGACGTCGACAACTATCGAAATGCTATGGTCGATTTCGCACGTTCCTGACTAGTGTGTCTTGGATTGCGTAGTAGCTGTCGATGATGAGCGAGAATTTGAATAATTTTCGGATTCGAGTAGGCGTATTTCGTGAAATTTCAATTCATGACAATGGACATGGTAGAAACTTTGAATAATCATTATTCAAATATACATGGTCGTAGGAAAAATAGTGTACATAACTCGTTGGAAAGTGTATTTCAAGCACTCGGTACACTTCCGCACTCGCTACTATGCGGCTCGTGCTGAATATCAACTCGTGCGAAATAAGTCACTTTCCACACTTGTTGTGTGATATACTATCACTTGATAAAATACAAAAAACATGATGGATACCAGAGGAGTATAATATCAAGAGGGGGATATATCTTTTTCTCGGTAATACCACTGGATTTCGTGAACATCCAGTGAACATTCTGCGATATTCTACAGATAAAACACTGTTGATGATTTTTCCACTCGAATTTATAGTTGGAATCAGTTGAAATTGCTTCCTAATTCCGTCCTGGACATGCTATCTTACTTTTTTTGATCCGCATCGAAAGAATTTTCATCAAGAGTTACATCTCAAACCGTTTCAGAAACAAATATTGAGAGAATCATATTCAGGAGAGACTCTATAAGGTCCTCAAGCTCTCTTATGGGCTATATACTGATCCAGTGGATGTTCATATGGAATTCGTCTCCCTATTTCTGGTCCTACAAGCCGCTGGTGATTATTGGACACTATTTTCGGGATACCTTGTATATAGATAGAATAACCGGCGAGTTCGCCATTATTCATAAGTGGAGAACAAAGCTGAATTCATCGAATTTCGACTCTTTCGCTACGGCAGTGTATTAAGATTGGGGATGATATATGGAAAACTCTCTCTCACATACTTCATGACTAATTCAGAATTCCGGTTTGTTCGTAGGAGATAATGCACGTCTGGTGTAGGGTAACCAACTTTCAACTACTATTCGACTCGATCAAAAATTCCATATGGGCCTCGGATGATAGACTACTGGTTGTGAAACAGAATTCATTTTCGATATGAAGGGTAGTTATTTCAGATATATCACAAAAAATTGATGATTTTCATGTCTTCTTTGATGATGATGTCTCCATCTTGATTTAATTGGGCCACGAAGAACTTTCATTCAAGGAATTGTGATTTGTTCTTCCTACCAAATACTCGTGGAATCATACAATCAGTTTTCCAAATGAAAAAATATAAGTCAGCCACACAATATTTTATATATACTGAAATTTCAAGCATCTCTATGGAAGAGACTTTATTTCATCCACAATTGTTATTTTCATCATGGAGTAATGATGACCTATTATCATTCTTTCCAAAAAGTTTTGGCTGACACAGACGAGCAAGGTGATTACCAAAATATGATTCAATATTGGTTCCATAATACTTATGCCGCCCTCGAAGGGGAATGATCTGCGATAAACATAAACAGGGTGTCAATTTGAAAAATTCCAATGCTAAAATCTCGCAAGAAAAGAATGTTGAAAGAACACAGTTTGGTACAAATGTTGAAGAGTTAGGGCGAACAATGAACAACATATTTCATTGCAGAGTTAAGTCACCCCTTAGGCGTGAACATGCCAAATATATATAAAATGTCAAATGGCACTACACCTTGTGTGCTAACCCAAATGAGAGGTGTCATTCAGAAATATATTCACCTGTACACAACTCATTTCCATTCAATATATATTTATATATACATATATATAACTTCATATCTATCATGGTTATCAAGATCTTATTACATCTCGTGAGATGGGCAACATGCATTCCATTTTGTTGATAACAAAAAACAAACTTATTTCGGAGCACTTCTTTCACAGATCTGTTCATTTCGTATTGTTGCTGAAAAATATTCGCCTTCACGACTGATGCATGGATCAGTAAATAAGTACAACTGTAGGAACTGAAGTGACCAAAATCCGCATTTGTCTTCAGGATAGGACACACGCAGAATACAGAAAAATAGAGGTCTGAAGGGGAATTTCAAAAGACACAGTGATTGGGCCATCATGTATCAATGGCAACCTATTTGGGAATATTGAACACTACCATTCAACCTATCATCGTTGTAGAAATAGAAAATCAGTTTGGACATTGATGGAGACAGGAACATGAGTGAGAATTCAGCAAGATGGAGCCCCACGCCCCTATGTTCTTCCAGTCAGGCAATTTTGGATTTTTGATTTTGAATGACGCTCTTCCAAAAAGTTCAATAATATCGAGGCGACGATTTTTTTTTTCATCTTTTGGCAACACGAAAGGGACATCGTGTTTGTCAGTAGTGGAATGTTGGAAGAGTAGGAAGTTATTGGAATTTTTCTTGAGAGTTTGGAGGTCGTAAACGTCAGGAAAGACCTCACTAGGCAAAGAATTCCACAACTTCGCTGTTCTATTGATGAGTGATGCTTGATAATGAGAAGTTCTCGGCATGTTTCGAACTCAACGATGCATGGATTACCAGCCTGAACTCGTCTAGTTTGTGTACCTGGAATCGCTCGTGGTGGCATGATAGACGAGATTTCCGTTGACTGCCGACCGTCGAAATATCTATAAAAGAGAATGACATCGCCCACTTTTCGAGAGAGAGGTCAATGAATTCGTGGGCATAGTATCAGCGACTTGGCGAATAGCTCTCTAACATAGTCTAAGAGCTTCAGCGGAAATGATCAACTGAAACAATAGCTTTGTGACAAAACTGAATTGAATGATTTCAATGAGGATTTTATAGTAATGGTGCTTCAGAATATTCCTTTTACTCGGCACGAACCGTCTATCTCGACATCCATAGAACAGTAACACCGCAACTATAGCTTTTATCAGTTAATCTCTAACGATGCACTTGCTCGATAAGAGAATTACCTTCAAGTATATATGGCGGCAGTTTTCGTGATAAATTGCGGGGTATAACTAGAGCAGATTAATCAATGGTCACCTCGACGTAATTTCTGGTATGGCCGTGCAGTAAACAAGCTGGCAGGGAGAAGACTTATATTGCCGCTATTAATTTGCACAGTTAGGTCCTGGGCTAGCGCCATACTCATACCTCATGTTTCTCATTTCCAGTGGCGTGTCTTATCGTCCTGGATTCTACTGGATTCGTAGAATGGGATAATTCTCATATGACCTCATCAGGGTGCAAACTCTGCCCGAAATCCGAATCTGAATTGAAAATGCCATTAAATTTCAGTTTTATCGACCAGCTTGAGGTTAGGCATCCTCAGAATGTCAGAAATACATACCCACTGATAAAATCTTTGGAATCGTATCAACCGATGATATATGCTTGAATCGCAAAGTTTGACAATGACACAATATTCTGTAACAGGTTTCAGAACAAAGATATCGTCAAAGAGATCGTAAGCATCAAATTTGCTTTTTTTATCAAACAGGATTCAAGAATCCCTGACTTCAAGCTATCTGAGAGAAATATTTTTGAAAAAAGAATAGAAGGTACAGGAGGAAACTGATCACTAACAACCTTAAATTGACAATGAGGATTCATGCATATTCTGAAGCCACTCAATGAAGGATAAAACAAACACATCTGTATATTCTCAAATCATGAACCAGGAGGACGAAAACAATACAAGTAAGGAATTTAACTAAGTTTGCTCCAACACTCTAGATGATTGGAAGCTTGACCATTGACTCATTGAGTAGTCAACCTACTCCTTCTTTGTTTCAGTCGCTTTTCAGATGACATGAAATATGTACTGAATGAATGATATGTGGACGAATTCTCAAGATGAACCAAAAAACTATAATCTAAGCCAGCAGATACCTTCAATCTACAAATGAAATATGAATTCTTGTTGACATCTAAAAACAACTGTTCCTTTTCATAATCAGGTATCGGATCACATCAAATCAGCTCCGTTGTCCAAGTTGAAATCATGTCGACAGATCAAAGTACAAAAAAATTCTGTAAAAATATAGGAGATGACTTCAAATATGAACATCGAAACAAAAAAATCAATGATTATGAGACAGGTGAGGAAATTGATTGAACATATGAGATTGAAATCGATAACATAATAATAGAGTTTGAGTATCAGCAAGCACATAACAAACAACATAATATTTACTCAAACTATGAAAGGCTTCAGGAGAAAGCATTTCTTTCGTGCCTGAATCTCATTCCATCAAGAATACACTTCAGATAAGCTGGCAAATTATTGAATATCCTCAAATCCTCATATTACAGTGAATGCTCTCTCAATTCAGATCTTGGAATGGGAAGATCAGAACCTTCCGTTTTTGTGTCATATCTGTTGGTATTTACTCTACTTTTATATTTTTTCGAACCACACATAATGTCTCTATAGTATGAAAAGACACTGTTGATACACTGTTTTGCCCTTCAGAGAATGAAAACCGATCTCATCAACTGGGAGCTACAGAAACCTCACATGGCATTCAACATGTGCGAGGTATGTAACTTTTGCTGAATCCAATCCTTGATCACGAAATACTACTCGAATAGCAAAGCAACCTGGCTTTTCATTTAGGTATGAGATGTGGTCACATGATCCAAGGCTCAAATATTTGTTTTAGTAAAATTGAAACATCGAAAGTTAACATCACACCATTGCTTGATTTTTTCAACATTCCTTTCTTCCTACCTGCACAATAGAGCTGTGTCATCGGCGGAAATTGTAAAATGTATGTATGAAGCATGATAGATGATTGATATACAACAATACATCTATGGTACGGATACGTTAGTTCGGTAGCACAAGCGGTGATTTCCGAGCGCCACTGAAGTCTGCAATATCCATACCTTACATCTTCAACTATATTGTAGCGAAATGACCGACAGAAAACATTAATTATTCGGGCAACATAGGGCAGTGAAGATGAAGGGTCGGTATTTCAGCTGATGTTGGGGTTAGAAAATTCACGACAGTGAAATTGGAAACGTTGCACAGTTTCAGAAAGATAATAAAATAGCTGTACTATGTGTATGAAAAGATTACAAAGAAACGAGGAGGTGGACTCTCTTCACATCAATTGAAACTATTGTCGACATGATATGGGTCAATTTATGAAACAATATCAAGGAGTCAAAGGATACATGGATGAGCAGAATTCTGAGGTACTATTCTCGACTTTATTTTGTATGCGAATTCGATCTACAACAATTTCGAGGGGAGGAAACATAACATCGACATGATAGAAAACTTCCATTGATCATTTCGCAGAACTGCTCGTGATGCTCTGTTGTGTAATAATCTCTCCATTTCAGAATTCATGGAGGTGAGGAAATGAAATGCACGTTGAAAAACATTTGTTCAATAATAAGGAAATGTGAAACTAATCCTTTTTTTATAATTAAGAGAAGAATTGAGACACTAACTTTGTATGTGTATATTCATTCAAACTCTACATGAAATCATAGACTACGTAACAATTTACGTATGAGCATGATGACAAAAAAAAATGGTAAAGACACCAATGCGCTTTCGTTTCAACCAATCCGCTTCAATCCAGCTAATCTAGATGTCGCACTTTCTTCATTTTCGAGAGTTTTTCATTTGAATCATTCCCATAGAAGTATATGCACGTTTCAATGTTGTTTCAATGCGAGTTTGGTAGATTCTGTCACTGTATATTTAGTCGAATAGTCGTGCCCCCTCCAGGAAAACTAGGACTAAAAGTGATATTTTATTTTGTGAGTAGGGAAGTTTTCCTTGAAACGAAATGGAATAACTTCAAGCAGGTACATCATGCACTATCTCTTCTACAAACACCATTAAAAGTCTGAAACAATGCAAACCCATTCTACATTTATCAATTGATGAAATGGTGTCTCGAGATTATCAGTTTTCAATCCAATTTCATCTCATCTATTCATGAACAAGTGGTCGAGGTAAACAAAAATCAAATTTGTTCATTTGTGTTTGTCGACAACTAGTGTCGATGAATCAGGAATTATTCTTCCTCGATGGGAAGTTTATCAAGAAAATGAATTTGTACCGCCGGAAATTGAAGAAGCTGCCAATAAAGCTGCTCCTGAATTATTGCCTAGTGACTCAAAGCGACAGTACGAGTTTTCATATGATCGTTTCTTAAAATGGTGTGATGAGAAAAATGTCAGTGACAAGGAGGCCAGTGAAAATGTGCTTCTTGCATACATCGAAAAAGAGTTCAAAATATTGAAATCGTCAACACTTTGGTCGAATTACTCTATGTTGAAGTCGATGATGAGCATAGATAATCATGATATGAGCAGATAAGAGGATATCGACAGAAAATCTCGAAAATATTGACAAGAGAACATATCTACAGATTTTTCGCAGAAGCCTTGCTATGATTTTTGGTGTTTTTGGAGCCTATCGTCGGGAGGAACTGTACGATTTGACAGAATAATATCGAAGATTTTGGAACTTTACTAGTTGTGCATATACCAGACACAAAAAATAACTTTGTTGTAAGTGGTACATTGTATATGAACTACTATAAAACGTGCATAGCCCTTCGTCTAGAAATCGCAGAAGCTGGTGACAATAATATAACAATGAATAAATGATATCGACTATATGAGAGAGAAAAAGTCATCATTTTTCATCTGCAGTTGTGTTTCGCGATCTGTCCCAGCCCTTATCATCGTTTCATCTATGAAAGTGAATGTTCGCCCTGTACGAATCGGAAATTAGAAAACATTCATTCTTTTCCTTCTTCTCATTTGATGTGTTCAATATAAGCAACCTTTTTTTTATTAGCGCTTCCATTAATTTATGTCAAGCAATTTCGATTGCAAACCTAATGAAAACAAAGTTTCGCACCGTTCCCAGGCTGGAGCTGCCTCCGATCCCCACCGCCACCCGCCTCCCATTGACAAGTTATATTGGCATCGGAGTCTTCCACATTGCACCGATATATTTTATAAGCGATGTTCGTTCGCCATTTGTAGCTGTGGTGCGAGACAAGGCCCATAAATTAGAAGATATCTAATAAAGTCGCACGGATTTATCGGTTCGATGCTAGAATAAATTCTGATTACCCTCTCGCTATGCAAATGCCTTTATTGCTTCCTGAATACAACCCCGCACTGCACAAAATATTCCTCAATGAGGAAGCCATATTGTTCCAGACGAAATTTCGAAGTTGAAAGGAGGATTTCAAACAAAAGGAGAAGTGTGAGAAAGGTATAATAGAGAAGAGGAAGAATGAAATGATGTTTTCATAATATATATCTTTTGAAAAGACACAAGACGTGGTCACCAGAAAATACAAATGTAGTGGGGGCCTCTTGAGGATATTCCATTCTGATTTCATGTGCCAATATATTCAGAATATCACCAGGAATCTATTATCATATGAAAGTTACACGAGAAAATTTTTAGCTCATAGATATCGCTGTTTTCAGGTTGTTATCTTGATATCCAAGTTGAATATGCTGAATGGAACTCATTTTGTTTCTCTTATCCATCAACTTCTTGACCTGACTTTAAGGTTAACTTTCTGAAAACAAATTGGCAATTTTCTGAATACAGTGACAACATTGTACAGTGACAAAATTGTAGCGTATATCCGTATTCCATTTCATATTGTATTATTTAATACTATGTTTATAATTATATGTATATAATTTTCATTTTTATGTGAATAATAGTTGATGTATTCCTTGTATTATTATTATTGCTATTATCATCATTGAATTCAAAATAAGTTCTCCCATGTTGAAATTTTTTTTTCCTAAATAATCCCGTCCTATTCCATTAACAGTTATAATTATAATTCCACCATACCCATGCTCGAGGGCAACCTTTTATGGGTTAACTATATTTATTCCTCTATACTATATCATTATGAACAAATGTACATCACTACAGAAGGGAAATAAATATATTTATTATTATTATTATTATTATATATGTAGGCTCGAGACCTGTCGAACATCGCTATACCAAGCATCATTCATCAATAGAACGGCAAAGTTGTGGAATTCTTTGCCTAGTGAAGTCTTTCCTGATGCTTACAACCTCCAAACATTCAAGAAAAATTCCAACACCTTCCTTCTTTCCCAAAATTCCACCGCTGGCTAACACGATGTTCCTCGAACATCATAGGTTTCCCTTTCGTGTTGTCCGCAGATAAAAAAAAATGTATATAATAACTATTGAACTTTGGAAAGTTTGGAACTTATCAGTCAGCCCGTTTCCAGAAAAAAATTGCATCTTGTTTTTCACCTCTTTTCGAGACAATTTCTATTCAAGAAACATCCATTTGAATATTGAGTACAAAAAAGTGATGTTTCGTCTGAACTAGGGAAATAAAAATAATTGTTATGATAAATAGTGATGAAAATATTTTCCGCTGTTACATTGAACTACTACGTTATCACCTCATAGCTCAGACGAAACACCTCAGACGGGTGGAAGAGCAAAAAAAACATTCCTGAGCAATTGCACCCAAACAAAATAAACATGGGACGCTACTCGAATATGACAAGTTGAGACATAAATCTACAATGAAAATAAAGCAGTAAAACTGCTGCATCATCGACAGGTACATATAGGTGGCTCAAAAAGTAGCTGAATCAGCCACCTAACAGCGCCTGCTATCTCAATTCGAACGAAAATTGGCTTAGTATGTTTTTTCCGTGTACCCTTTATATGCATCTAAATCAACAACCCGAATTGAACTTTGACGAAAATCAAGACATTGCCGATATGGATGAATGGAATAACCTTCTTGACACAAACTTTTTTCAATGATCTTATCCGTATCTCCAATTTATCGATTGATGAGAGAATAATCCTGTTCAGTTCGAGCTCAAAATGCGATTTGTCAGCTCTAGAACCTTAAAAATCCGACGATCATATTCTCCTCATCTCGGATAGGTGAACCGCCTCCAGAAGACGGCCCCGCATCGAGATGAGTGAACATCCATCAAGAGGACTGAGCACCGCCTCCCTACCGACCGATGATGGAACTGAAACTCTTACAACATCTCTGATAAGAGCATGGGCAAAAAACTCTTAGTGGATGTGTCTCGGGATGCTTTATGTATAAAAGGAAGAAGAATCTTTCCAGAAGCTTCACATTTATAACTAACCTCATCCATCTTCTTTCGTCGAGGGGAACACAAATGCAGCTCAATTTGTCAGAAAGTCTGATGCTACAGTTTCTGGCATCCGCGTAGCGATATACGCGATCGGAGCCGTGGCTTATTTTATTATTATTGCCTTTGGATCTCTGAAATTTGCGGGGTGAGCTCTGTTTTGAACGGTGAGGATAAAAAGGCGGGTAACTTGTATATCTACCATTTCGTTTTCATTTGAATTCTTCAGCAGCAGGCAGGAAATATATCCAGTTGAAATCGATAAAGCACGTATACAGAATATTTGTTGAGAAAAACGTCACGACATCGATTGAAAAATATACGCAAGAAATATTACTTCGAATGTAAAAGAAAAAACTCGGAGAATTCATAGAATTGATCCAGAGTTCAACATCAGGACGTGTTCTGAAACTTGTAACACCTGACGAAAATCGTACCACATCACACATCCTGTGGATTAGAAAAGAAGCTAATGAAGCAAGGATGAAACAGAACTCATATATCTGAAAGACTGGTTCAAAACGACATTTGAACAAGCTTATCGTGAAAATATACCAGCTGAAACGGTCTCACAGCTTGAGGGAATAAGATCACATGTTACACTGGCAGGATATTTACCCTATTTCACCTAGAATTTGGTGAAATCCTCTTCCTTTTGCTTCAGTCTCTTGAATATGCCTCTTTTGGTCTACTCATCCACTTCTTCGGTGAGCCTCAAATCTTGTTCTTCTAGTCCATTCATCTATTAATATCCATTTCTTTCATTTCATCCATTCATGGAGATGAAGTGTTTAGTATATCTAAGCCTTCAGCTCAGGGATACCCCTTCGACCATATAACAATGGTCGAAGGGGTACCCATACCACCAGATGGGATGATTGGGACGAAGTGTCAAAAAAGAAAAGAGAATTTTCAATTCGAGGTGAAAAAAAAAATGGAGAAATCTAGGAAAAATTTTCCTGAAAATGATATAGGCTGATGCAGCACAGACATGTCAAAAAATGATAGAAATAGAAAGGAAACATATTTCCATATGTTGACAATCGTCTGGTGAATGGAGCCATGGATGAAGAAAGTTCTTGTCAATATTCTTGAAATTTATTCAATTCTGAGTTCTGTCTTGAAAATGAATTAATGAATTCACCTGATCCTGAACTAAATACTCAGGAACAATGATAGATCCTATTGCTTATATGGTATATACGAACATGCTTACTTTTCATGGAAGCCAATGAAACGATTATATGTATAATTCAATGAAATCTCCGGAATGTAGGATACAAAATCGTTCATATCAGTGACAAGGATAGACCGAATTTGAATAATTGGGGTCAATTCAGAATATCAATCTAGAATATCCTCCTTCTTCTGAAGATATCTTTCGTCAAAATAAAATATCAACCGTTACAAGCATATTCATTTTGCAACTATCAACAGTTATATAAGGGAGAAAATGTGAATTCATAATGATAAGAACAGGAATCATTATTCCAGGAGTAGGAACATCATCTTCAAAATATGAATAGTCTCCAGTCCTAAGTCATCAGTGTTTGTGTTCGAAATCTTTCATGAAATGTATTTGATGATACTTTTCATACAGTCGATGAATTCACGCTCGCGTTGTGTACTATTTCACTACTTATATAATCAGAAAGATATGTTTTATGCTGACAATTTACAAAATACAAGGTGTTCTTCAATGACATGCTGATATCCAAAGGTACACGATTTCTATGCATCAAGATGTATTTCTGATAATGAAACATTTTTTTTCTCACCAATAGCGCAGAACAGATATCAGAACAGATATCAGAACAGACAGATAATGCAGGTTTCGCATTGCTGTCACTGAATGAAAATGAATTATCACAGATTGAAATTATTATATAATGAGGATAAAGAATTATTTTTGAAATCCTGATCAAGTTCTGAGCTTATTTGATCTGTAAAAACAAACATGACGTTTACGATTCGCAAACTCTCATGGAAAACATTCTTTCCCAACATTCCACCGCTGACTGACACGATATTCATCGAACATTATAGGTTCTCCTTCCGTCTTTACAAGATGAAAAAATAATAGTTTAGCGCTCACGCAAATATTTTTGAGCAATTGTTTTGCACACGAACGACTTGTTTTCATGACTGACCTTTTATCAGAATATTCCCTTCCACTTTTCGTGGGAAATCATCCTATAAGAATTTCTGCATTGAGAGAATTATATTTCGATTGAAGTTCTTTGATATGTCTTAAAAATTACCAACTATAAATTGGTAAACGCGAGACCACGGCTCCCTCAAATACTGAAAAGCCGCCTCTGATCTTCATGAACGACAAAATGGCAGATCCTGCAAGCAGTCCATTGTTTTTTCACGAGTAATATAATCCCAATGCCAGCCCCCTGTCACCGTAAACCAGAAAATATGAAGCGATAGCGCCGCAGATATAAAACAGATCCCCGCACCCTCTAAGGCTAATAACGATGAATGTTCCAAAAGTTGCCAGCAGGTCATTTCGTGTCCCCCTTCGACATGACGAAGATGTTTTATCGGTTCGAGCAATATAAAGTGATGAGACGCATCGTTATCATCTATAGGCAATCGCCAAGCGAACAGAAAATATGCAGAGAATCCTTCATACGAGTTCACCAGAACCATGAAGTGAATATTTAACTATTGAGAACTCATCACTGATGAGTACTCGAAAGTAATGGAAGAGAAATGAAATATCAGTTCAAGTTCTGAGTTTTGAGCAAAATTAATATCCTCATAGTATTTCTGGTGAATGATATCCAATCACGCACAGCCTCCGAACTCATGGGTCTGTAATCCTGATGTGCCAGAAGTCAGTTTCGAAAATTCAACCCTCAAAGGTCTCAGTTGGTGTGGAAGAAATCGTAAATCGTAACCAATTAGCTCAAAACTTCGTGTGGAAGACTCTTCAGATGAATCCCTAATTTTTCATTTTTCAAATGAGAAGTATGTGCTTGTGATATATATCGTTCCGAAGGTGTCTTGAACCTCCATTCAAAAATGTTATCGTTTTTGAGTTCATTACAACAATTAGGATAGAATGGGACATAACCATCGAAATTCACTACAATGTACTCCAAACCTAGTACAATATACCCAAAAGTCATTTCTCATTTTAGGTCTTGATAATAATCACCTGATCTTACGTCATTAGATTTCTTCTTCTGGGGATATGAGAGAATTATGTATGGAACTGAACCTTTCGATTTCAATGACTTGAAAGAACGAATAACGCTTGCGAGTAGGTCAATCACGCCTGATATGTTAAAGGGGGTTGAAGGTAGGGATCGCCTTTTGACGTATGTCAATTCATAATTTAAATTCAAAGTGTTTCGGTTGGGATTTTTCATAAATACGTACAGTACCCGGAAAAATTAATTCATTTCGTTTGGCTTTTACACGCTGTTTATCCAATATCAATGATATTGAAAATCTACCTCTACTAAATTAACAACCCCTCGTTTTTCATCTTATCACCAGTTGAAGACGTTGGTACTCAATACAGGTACCTATTCCATGAACTCTGATAGATATTCACTTCCTGCATTTTCACTCTACACTAAGATTTCAATTCCGTAATTCAGTTTCAAATTTGTTTTTGAATTGATTTTTTCTCATCCCAAATACTATTCTTGCGTACGATTGAGATTCCAAAAGTGAAATATGAACTGTTGGTTGCTGGTGAATACCAATGTTTTCGAAGTGATACGATTGAAAGAAGAAATTCCTGAATGCATGAGAATATCCTGTACTATTTTGGGGTTGGGAACAGTCATTATCGTAAGCGTGTTTGATAACTGCCAATTCCGATTGTTTCGACGAAAATATATACAAGCATAAGGGGAGTAACAATAACGCCTAGCGTGATATTCGTCGATATGCTTAGTGGTTCGACGTCAAGTTTCGTTTTCCGGTCACGATATATTTTGCTCGTCGATATCGATATAAATACACAAAATGTTATATCACGAGCAAACGGTCGATTTCTATTGCATGGAAGCAAAAGCAGGTTGATCGAGAGATAAAAATATTATTCTCTACGAATGCAAGTACTCTCGCAATAAACACAGTTATCTGAAGAAAACGTGTTTCAAAGGATGATGAATGCCGACTGGTAATTATCAGTATTACCATAGTTTGTAATTCAGGAAGTAACACAGATGAACTTCAATGAAATATTCATCGTGAAATCCAACAATACTAAGATCTAATGTTCTAATAGACAATACTTTTGCAAACATACAAGACCTGTATGTATGTATACAGCAATCCGAATAAAGTCTCAAAATATAGTAGGAAGGTCACTGAACATTTATATTCGTTTTCCTACGATCATCTATAGAAACAGCCAAAATCATACTGATTTGTTCCGAAGGAAGTATCTCATAGCCCACTGCAATGATAAAGTAAATCACATACCGCAACTGAAATATTCTAAAAGAACTCTTCCGCATTCATCTTCTCATCGAATTGTATCATTCGATAAACCTGAAATAATCACAATTTAATCAATCACAATCATTTGTGTTCGAATATTCACATACCTATGATAATGATCATGGTAATAGAGAATACTCATTTCATCTAATATTATGAACTATAGTAACGTAGCTAATCCAAATATTTGTCACCAGAAAAATAGTGTACATAACTCGTCGCAAGACGAAGTTATGTATGGGTACGGTATCCACAAAATCCTTCATTGATTTCAAAATATTTTCTTCCAGCCGAATAAGATCATCTTTCGAATAATCGATTGAATCAGATCGGCAACTAAGGGATCAAGAGCATAAACAGTGCAGCCATTGAGCTTTCAATTTCCTAGATATGCTGTTGATTCAATTGAATAAGTTTGTTCTTGTCACATTTTTCGAGAGCCTCGTGGAAATCATGGACGAGAATCTTTTCTTAGAGAGGGTTTAATTGCCATCGCATGATTGTCTGGATCTCAGTTTGAAATAATTCGAAAAGCAACCTCCCCACCTTCAAAACACATCCGTTGATGTACAGTTCTTTCATTTCATTCAGAAGAATCTACCCTGAATATATCCGAAAATAAGACAGTGATAAAAGTATAGCCGATTCATATTGGGAGGGAGACATTTTTTGAAGTATCATTGATAAATGCGTATCACTTACCCCCATGTTACTATATGATATATGTTGTGATACCTCATAATGGGTTGGTAATTTCATTTGCATTTCATCTAGATGATTTTCGGGTCTTATTTCTGATATTTCCATTGGTAGGAGTCCAAAGTACCTCTGAGTGTCACTTGCACTTACAAATGATAGAATCCCATGTATCATTTCAAGTAGCTGAACGCAGTTTTGGTAGTGATTCAGTTCTGACGTTCAAGTAGTATTAATAACTATGAGAGAAAACAATCTATTCAATAATAAGTAGGTGAATTTGAGTTTTCAATGGCATAAAATCATTATGACTCTTTAAGAGGTAGATATTTTTTCTTGTTAGAATCATTCTCCTGTTCTTATCCTATATCTTATCCGTATCTTATATGATGAAAGAAGATACAAACATTTAACATCGAACCAGATCCAAAGACAGAATAGATTTTGTCTCCGCTTATGTTGAAAGGTACTTGACATTCGATCTGGAAGTGTTCATGAGGAATCATTCCACATCGTCAGACATTATTCCTGTCCTGTCTTATATGATAAAAGAAGATACAAACATTTAACATCGAACCAGATCCAAAGACAGAATAGATTTTGTCTCCGCTTATGTTGTCGATCTGGAAGTGTTCATGAGGAATCATTCCACATCGTCAGACATTATTCCTGTCCATTGTTCTCGGCCTCTCAAGTTAATCTCTTCATCATCAATTTCAGTCGCTCCTGTGGATATCTATGGCGGATAGCCACAGCTATTCCTACCCAGGAACACAGTAGAACAAGTCTACCATCCTGGTCATCTTCTAACATTGTCTCTATTTATGAATCGTATTCATGTGACCAGTCGTCATCGCTGTTATTAACCTCCAGGAGTCTTCCGTTCCATTCCTCCCGGATTTCTAGCGATGGCTGTGATGACGTGCACATGTTGAAAAGAGGTAATTTTCCTTTTTCTCTGTGAAACCGTTCGGACCCATTGAAGTCATCTGTATTTTTTCTCGAATATTTCATCGATGTACCCCGATGTCACGGATATTCTTTTTCAGAGGATTCATTGTGCCATCAGAATAGCTGGATGTAAATGAAGAACGGTAGCAGTGCACTTCAGCACCTACCTTCTTCAAACGCATCGAAAACTTTCCTCAGGAGGCGACACAGACATATAGGGATATGCAATACATACCAACTTTTTACTCTTCAGGAGTCTGGAGATGAAGCTAATCTTTTGAATAGGCTGATGGGATATACAGTTCAGCTATCTCAATGATCCTAGCTTCGACCGACACCTCCGTACTACTCTCGATCTTGACCAAGATACCAGCAATGTTCACTTTTTATATCCTGGCCAGAGTCGTCAAGCACCACCTGATGGATGCGACTGTATAAGACTAACTAGTCAATCTGCACCCTGATTCTCACCATTGACCGAGAAGGATGTATTTTTCTCCAACCGTTCCTGTCTAATTCTATAGTGATTATGCTGCCACAGTTGAACCATCATAAATCTTGATTGGAGGGGATCTGGGCTAGTGGCGATGACCAGATTTCATCATAAATTTTCTTCAACTCTCCAGCCCATTTCACATGGAGGGATTCATATCGTCATGATATGATTCCTATGTTGATTCCCAACACTTACCGTTGCTCCATGAATGACTTCTCGAACTCTCTCTTCGAACTCGAGGCTAAAAGCTCATGTCCTCTGATGAAATCATGCCCTGGGACTTCTTGCAGTATCACCGTGTTGATTTGCCAGAGTGAGCCGGCTTTAATGGTCATTCCAGACCAGTCTGCAACTAACCTTTGAAATCATCGTATCAGCTCTTCACTAAACCATCATCAAACAACTACTTATTTTTCCATGAGACTATTCTAATTTTGAAATGGATGTGTATCGAAAGAACCCTTGTTCTGATTTTCTTCGAATAATCAACATTCAGCATTGTTCATTCGGAGTCTTTTCCAAAATATCCTTGTCTCAAATTACTAGAGGATGATTATGGAAGAATTCGTAACTCAGTCAGTTCTCAATGGTATGTACAAGAAGTGCAACAGGAACTGAAGTATTCTTCATTATTTCCTGATCGGAATTGGATCAATTTAGACAAGTATATCTTCCTCATTGAACTAATATAGTCACCAAAGATAATGCATGAAATATAATAATAGTGTAACATGGATAGTACAAAGAGTGTGCTCTTATGTTAATGCGAATAATTCTATAGTGAAGGAATCAACGAAATTCTATGGAATAAGCGCTTTAGTTATGATCACATGTTTCTTTCACATAAATCACTGTCAATAGCTGTTTCATTCGAAATGCTGTTATAAGCGTGAAACTTTTCCCATTCAATCCAACCATCGAAATTTGATTGCATCAATTCATTCGCAATGTTGTTATTCAAAAATGAAAATGCCGTGATAATAGTGACTGATCATGCATATTTTATAGGCGCGGTAATTGTTTTCGGAAACTGCTAATTGTTTCCATTACTCGTTATATATATCCCTATGTTTGCTACACGAACATTACGGCATGCGCAATGCAATAAAAAAGACATGAATTCGACTCAAATGGTTGAGAATGATCTGCTGATGTTTTTTCAATTGGAGATATTAGTTTTCATAAAGATGTTATTGGCGAACGAGTACCTTCAAAATAAACAACTCTATTATGGAATTCAAGTGCAAATACCTTCGACAGGACATCACTGCAAAATGTTGTAACATTATTGGCAGAAAACAGGAGAATTTCCAATGTGTCTAATCTCATTCTCTATCGACGAGTTCTGCATAACTTGAAACTTGAACTACATCAAAATCGAAAGTCGCTGACCAAATATCTCTGACGGAAATAATTCAGAATCGGCCTAATCACAAGAGTAATTCTAATTGCCATACAGCAGAACACAGTATAGTGTAACGAATCATCCCCCTCTTGCTCATCATAATGGGGTAGAGTTTCCCTCTTCCTATCCGGCTCCAGCGTAACGTCATTTGACCTTCTGTCACTTTATATGGCCTGTCAGGCACAAAATTGATATAATGCTTAATTCATGTCATTTGCTACGTGCCAGCCTCTGATGCTTATACCCGTGCATAAATATAAGCGAACCCATAAGCACGGCAATTATGTATGCATAATTGACTGTTCTACTCGATAGGGGTCGCGATTTGCGTAATTTAATTTGAAATTTGGTAAATGGATGAGATGATTGTTTGATAAAAACTATACTGGGTATGAAACTTTTGTCAAAGAAAGGCTGACAAGAGTCGAGCCAAATATTTCCTGATTGCGAATACAATGCCTGAATTTCTTTGACCAAAATTCCACATTTCCTGATATCAATCGAACGCAAGGCTATAATAATGGTTCATCCACCAACACCAGTTGTTACTTCCATGACAATCGTTGAATTTCTTCATCACAATAGGGTGAAGGGCTTCAAGATGACGAATTGTATAAACCTATCAAACTATAACGATTTAAAATACACAAATCTCTACACGACACCGTATCTACTTGCGCAGTATGGTAGCTTCTCTATTTCAGCGGCAGAACCATACAATTTGAGGTTAGAAACCGCGTAGTTATCTGAGGACCATATATGTTCGGTGGTAATATTGGTGCGTCGTGTTACAATTATCAAGGTTGGCGAAATAGTTGATAGAATTTCACTGGTTCGTGCTAGGTAGTTGTTCAACTGACTCAGGTTTTTCGAAAAGGCTCTTCTGAATGTCTTGTGCTTGAGCATTATTGATTTGCATGCTGTTTCAATCGTATTGTTCATTTCATTCTCGAATTCGTTTGGGAGTAAGTCGACGAACAACAAAGTACCTAGAATGACAAAGTTTGTCATCTACCTCCAATACTAGAGACTGATATTTCGAATAATTGAATATTGATTGGTGGTTGGGCTTCAACATTGCTCGGTTTATGTAAGAAAAACTGGCAAGTTCGTCGACTTACCTTCCTTTTCCATCTACTTCTTGTAGATGGAAGATATCGTACATCCTAGGGAAATACTCAACAGACACATTCAGAGACCGGTGATATGACAATAATGACCATTTCTGGTGTGTGGGGATTCATGAAGAATGAAGATTATTTCAATCATCTCAAAACGAAAAATCACTGTGAGTCCCTATCACTTGAATTATTTGTCTCTCATCATTATTGGGGATGCTTAAAATGAGGTGTTGCGGGTAGAATGGAATGTCTTGTGGTTCAGTGTAAAAATTTTGAACAAGTACCCACTATAATTTATATCTCATATATTTATATACCATAATTCCTGATTGTATTGTTGACCGCACTTCTTGTTAGCATCATCAGATATCTTCATTGTCAATTGTTTTTGTCAATATCAATTGTCGGTATTCAATTGTGACACATATCATTGACTCACTTCCAACAAGAAGTTTTTCAACCTTGTTCTGAACGTCTTAGAATGCTTCCAATACATACGAGTTTATAGCAACACGATATGTTACTTCAAATATTCATATAGGACATGACTACAGCCTTTCCTACAAGGAACGAAAACAGTGAATATTTCCATGTTCATGTCGTGAAAAAAAGAGTACATACAAGTTTCTGTATAGGCACAATCGAATCATCTCTCAAAATTTCACATTATAGTATCAGATATCAAATTGACTCCATCTTTCGTATGAAGAAGTCCTCACCGGTGTATCTCTCATACATTACACCTACCTACCTGCGTAGTCATAATCTTTTGTAAATGAACAAGTCATGAAACAGTATATCAGAAAATCACTTCAAAACTTCATTTCAATTTCTCATCGAAAAATGTTCGGATGGTTTCACAACTCTCAAAGTTTTTCAATCTTGGAAATATTAATTCGTGAAACTTTTTACATTTGAATTCAGAACTCTTTCCAACCGTTTTATTCTCCAATATTCCAACCAAGCATGAGCTCGAGGGAAAGAATACTAATAGTTAGATAACTTTATGAGGAGCTGGTACGTTCAATAAGTTCGAATCAAACTTTTGAAAATCTGACCTAGATCATGGAAAAGCACCCGAGGAAGGAATTTCAATCATGTTATTCAACCCACAAGCGACTTTTTGCGAACTAGCAACTGAAAGAATCGGAAATAACTAGTCCAATTTTCGAGTACATTCATTTCATTACAAAAACAATAGTTTATGTTGTATGAAATTTGATGAACAGCACAATGAAAATGGGAATCAGTGAAATCGAGCAGCAATCCTGATGGAATTGGTGGTGATATCGTCTCGAATGGTAATTCATTTCGGAGCATGAAGGTATTCATTATAGGTTATTATGATTACAACCTCTCTATGATTTATATGCATAATTCATTCAATATGATCGATTGAGACTCAATGGAAATTAGAATCAGTTCTTATAGTTTCTCAATTCTTGAAAAATCAACTGAACTTCAATCCCTCCTGATATCTGGAAAGAGCAGAATAAACTGAAGTGAACGACCGATAGTGTTGAATTAATTTTTTAGTATTATTTTTATTCAGATCTACCTATTTACCACAAGATCTCATAATATCAAGTGTTCAACTAGGTCAAAAATCAATAGATTTGACGCTGAAAGATGATTCCTTCATTATTTGTAATCTTCTCGAGCGCTCATTATTGCATTCTTCACTATTTATTTTTTCAGTGTTTTTGCAATAACAGACCAAACATTATTGATGGCCTCCAGAATCACACGATTTCAATACATGGGATCAATTTCTTGAGTTTACTACTCAAAATTGGAGTGAACTATGTTCCAATTAACACAAGAGTAAATCGACTTTTGGGATATTGGCATACGGACATCGATAACGCTTCCGAAGAAATTGGGAATATTCCTGACGCCATCAGAATTGCATGAAAGAAATGATTAACACAGGGCAATGTAATCAAGATAATCGTGGTTATCATAAATAGTGATAATTGTGATTGTATACATTCGCATATTTCCTTCTTCATGAATAAGTATTGTGTCCATTGAGAAAAATGATGAATGATTATTCTCTTCAATTCCGAGATATATACATAATCGATGTTATGTTGGCAGATGAACAGGATCAGTTCGATACTGTCTGTAAGTTCTTCGAGGAGGTGGTACATTCATTTTCCAGCTTTTCGTGGGATTTTCTCCTCGTTTTTAAAAAATAGAGTAGAAGTTATTAAAATTTATTTCAATATATTTGTAGTAAGGACAGATTTTGTGACTGCTCTTGAAATTAAACCTTCAGATACCTAAAAGAGAAATTCTCTATTGGTCAGGACACCTAGTTTTCGAGAAGATTGGAAATACAAATATATTTAATGAGAATAAAACCTCTACTTATCTTAGTGGACGTTTCGAGAACGAATCTGCTCCCGTTCTCAACACAATTAAAATATTTTTCTCTTCGCAAAATTTTTCAATATGTTTCCGGTTTTGGGGCAGATCACAAAATCTGTCCTTACTACAAATATATTGAGATGATTTTCAATAACTTCTACTCTATCATTTCGGAAACGAGGAGAGAACATCCCACGAAAAGCTGAAAAAGGATTAGTTCGATTGAGGGTTCAGTATAAGTTATGATGTTAGAGATATTGTGTCTAAATCAGCCCATAGTCCGTTGGAAGAGCAAATATTCAGGTATCCCAGGCTTGAGTTGAGTTGAGTTGAATGATAATTGGTTATGGTTATGTCGTCATTGTGATAAGGGAAAGTTATTTGAATAGTTCACTGGATAACTTCTCAGCTTTTGAAATAAGTAGTTACGATGGTGGACATACGAGATCGAGATGTTCAAATTGTGCCCTAATTTTACAGTTGATTTGTTCATTTTTATCTGGAAGCAAGAAATATTCTTAAATTTCAACGAACATATCTAAATCGATATATTTCAAATATCTAAATTGATGTTGGTTTCTATAAAAACTGATCGTGAAGATAATTTATGAAGAGAGGTCAAATTTGTTGGGAATCTCATTACCGACATAACGACGGGGAGCAATTCGAAGTGAGACACAATGCACATGAAATGGAGAAGGAAAAGTTGAAATCTGAATGGAATGAAGGACGATTGTGTTTGAGGGCAGGGGCTATCCGAATGTATGCTCAAGTTGAATCGACACCAATAGCGACGAAAATCATCCAGTGGTTGGTAAAAATGCAACAGGTACGAGCGCTCTGTCCTCATTACGTTCCGACAAAAAACCAATTGGGGTAATGCCACTTTCCCTTCAGCGAGATCACGGCGAGCATCACAATCTCATCATACTCGAAGGGAATGCTTTGCAGTTTCTTGGAAACAAACCGATCGGGAGTTCACCATTTTCCTGGAAACAGCCGGATCCAGATTTCAATATTCGGCCTCCACAAATTCTCATTTAAGATATTCAATTTATTTGACGATATCACTGTAACGCTCTTGAAGAAGTTCAGCAGGAATCATTCATTTTCAAAACAATTTCGTTTCAACGTAGGTGTCTCGATAATGGCATAATGTCAGGTGGAAGCAGGGATATATTCTCTGCTAGATACACCCTTGCTTCATCGACTCATGAGGGGCATTGAAACGTACATGAGAGAAAAAGAGCTATCGATTAGCCTGGATGTGCAATTTTGCCAACAGTCAGCTGATCACTGCTGGTTGTCTGTCTCTCGTTGGCTGTTCTCATTGGTTAAATTCCTCGAGAATGATGACAACAACACCTAGAGAAGAGTCTTAAAATCCTTCTCTTACTCGATGGGCTGGAATGACCAACTAAAAGTGGCTTCGGAAATAAAATTAAACAATTATATTCACCATGGTTACGTAGTGGGTGATCTACGTTACACAGCGTGAATATTCAATTGTGATTCTTCCAAAACAACATTCATTGCTTATGTGTATATATTCAGTAGAGTTCAAAAATGAAATGAAATACATACATTCCTCAGAAATATTCAACTCATCCTTATTGAAATTCTCAACCGATTATGGAAGCCAACGATTCCTCTGTTCAGAACATGAGACGAATGACATCTTGGGAGAAAATAATGTGAAATGATTTTTTCGAAATCTAGAATCGTTATGAAAATAACCAAGTTTCAAGGAGAGAGCAGGGCTTTTATGGTGTATAAGCATCAAGTTATCTCTCTCCAACATTATATTGATTAGATCTTGCAACGGCTCCAACATCTCTGCTCTAGAATTGGTTCGAATTCAAGGCTTGATTTGAAAATGACGATCATGATATGATACGGAGCTGTTCATCTTGTCACCTATGTTCACACTGATATCCCCCCCACACGTCACAGTTTTCCTCATCAATTAATTATTATTGGTAATATTGTGATAATGTAACGATAATTCATCTGGAAATTTTCCTATTGATATATCATCACACATGGTACTAACATTTTGGATTAATTATGCATTCTAAAGGCTGGTTCATGCAACGTTCATTATAATTACATTTTGATTATATTATAATTATATTATCACTAAGAAAAACTTCCCGTTCATGCAACACATTAACAGCGCATTAGCGCATGCTTATTGAGACTCTTCAGATTTTTATTATGTGTGATATTTGAAATTCAACGAATTGTGGAATTCATCTGTATGTGTTTGATAAATAATTTTTGTCTTGTATTTTCGTTTTTCGTGCTACTTGTGTGAAAATATTGGTATTGGACTTTTGTTATCTTTATTGATTATGTCTTTGCTTATATGTATTGGTTCGAAAGAAAAGGTCACGAAACCGCAGATTTGGTGTGAGGAGAAGTGACAGGAATTCGATTTCATGCTCTATTCTAGCGAGTGACATCCTGGCGCATGTGAATTAGCTGTTTTCACTACAAATATAATGTACTTATAATGCAAAGTTGGCAAACTTTTCAGTGGACTAATGTAATGAAAATGCACTAATGTGTTGCATGAACTCGCCGCATCAGTATTAGCGATGTATGATTTTCTCAATCATAATATAAATGAAATGTAATTATAATGAACGTTGCATGAACCAGCCTTAACCTTTCGGGAAATGAGTCAATCGACTGACTACCTTCGTTCCTTCTTCCAAATGCGTCTGGTAATATGATCATCATTTCTTCCCTTTCATAATTTTGATCTCTGTGGATATCATGGATCCACTATACTCACACACACACTTCATATTTTATGGCAATGAAAAACATCAAAACAACGTCGACTCGGTTGAATGAAGTTGGTTACCAAAGATTTGTAGCTGGAATATCCGCAATTTATAGGCGTACACATTCATTTTCATGAAATCGACAACGACAACTATCGAAAGGCTCCGGTCGGGTTCTCTCGTTCCTGACTTCTGTATCTTGGATTGCATGGTAGATGTTAACGATGAGCGAAACTTTCGAAAGCATTCGAATTCGAGTAGGCGTATTTCGTAAAATTTCAATGAGTGGCAATGGACATGAGTGGAACTTGGAATAATGATGATTTAAATATTTATGGGCGTGGGAAAAATAGTGTACATAACTCGTTGGAAATTGTATTTCAGGCGCTTGTCAAATATCAACTCCTGCGACAAAAGTCACTTTCCACACTTGTTGTGTTATATACTATTCAATCTGAAGGAAACTTTCACACTCCTCTCATTCTCCATTCGAGCTCATCAATGACTCAGATCCATCCTTTCATGTCTCCGAAGAACCTTTCCTTCATCAACCTCTCTGCGTTTCCGATGCACGGGGACATCCAACGATTCGACTGACGAACCAGCGCCTGGAGTCGAAGGTTTCGTTGCCGGCGGCCGGTCCGACCCGAGCGGCGCGGCGGCCGTCGGATGACGAACGACGCCTCGCGAGACGCGGACGCCAGCGATGACCAAAGATGGCCGGGGTCGGCTTGGCGGTTATGATAAGGCGATGGTTTAATGACGAGGTGGTCGCCATGGCGACGGCGGGCACTGGGCAGGGCCGGTCAGCAGGTGGCGGCGGCGGCAGAGGAGGCGGCCATCACGCAATCTCGAGTTCCGGGTCGCGGTGGCTGTCGATACGCTTCTTCCGTACGATACTGATGTACTCGCGAAATGATCGGGGAGTTATGAATATCGTCTGGATACGCCAAATATTCGAGTATTGGGGAGAAATAATGGTTTTTCTAAGTATACAGATCAGAAACTCTCAAGATTCACATTGCACTCGGATAGTTTGAAAGTATAAGCGTACTTACTTGATGTACAAGGTTTTCTACATCACATGGGTCATCCCATCCTCTATAAAACTGATTGAGATACAAATAATTGTCGAATGAAAAGGTCCTTTTTCTTCAGATTTTGTTCACGCTAAACTACGGAAGCGTAGAAGGGCCAAAATTAATTCATTTCCATTTTTCGCTTGAATTCTGGGTTGTAACTCTGAATTCAATTGAATGCCCAGTTGCAACTCGGAATTTTATAGATGATAATCCGAGTTACAACTGGGAATTTCGTAAATTGAGTTGCTACTCGGAATTCAAGCGAAAAATAAATATAAAATGATATTAGCACTTCTACGTTTCCATACCAAATATACGTTTCTTATATGGAAGCTTTGGCCATTTCACTGATGTTCGCACTCATTACCGTTCTTCTTGAAAATATAGTCAAACTTCAAAGCGGTCTGAAAGCTTCGCTGATTACCTTTTCGAAGTGCGGTTCCCGTCCTAAATCGAAAGTAATGGACTTCAGATACGTAGATTTCACTGGTGTCTTGTTTTGGAAACTGGTAATTTAAGCAAAATTCTCAGATGGAACACCCTGTTATTCTTGACATTTTTTGATATAGACGAGTTTATCGATGTATCATAACACGGGTTTGTGATCCCACGTTCCGGACTTCTCCAAAAAAATACCTCATAGTCATAGAAAGAAATTCGCTCATCACCTTTCACAGTGTGGTTTTCGTTATATATTTTTAAGTTCATTAATAGGATCTGGTGTGTTCATCATCAATCGGAATTTGATTGGGTCACATGCAGTAGCAACTACAATTAGAAATATCGGAATGGGAAATAACACGTGCATTACTGAAAATGGCTAACCTATAGAGCATCTATTATGTTGTTGTTCTCCCAGTTAGTGTGGGATTCTGATGATATTCACAACGAGAGTATCATATAACTCGTCAAGTTTTTTTTTCATTCCGTTTCCTGTAGAAACTGAGCTTCAAATCGGAGAAGCGACATCAGACACCCAAACATTTGGAATTTGTAACAAAAACCATTCTTGGAAAATCATTCAGAATGGATTTCAGATAACTTCTGAAGGAAATCGTGGAAAATCTCATCATCTCTCTGAGTTCTATGAACTCATATGGCAAAAAGACGGTGACGGTGGAATTCAAATTTCAAATTCACCAGATTTCAAAACAGTGCATCACCAACTGAAGATTTATAAATTCATCGAATAGCTGAGCAGGAAAGTTTACAGAATGATTTGACGTAATGCAAGCAGTTTTGATGAGAAAAATCGTGGATAAGTCCGAAACAGGAAATCGCACATCCATGTTATGAATATCAATGAACTCACAATATGTAACAAAATACCAGGTGTACCATTCGACAAATTTCGGGGGAATTTACAATTTTCGGAACAAGAAATTGCTGTAAATTCGAAACCTATAACGTTCAACTGAAGATGAAGAGTGTATACAGTATTTATGGATTCATAACAAAACACATACTTCGAAAAGTTGATCGCCCACATTTCTAGAGGGCTTTCAACTTTGACTCTTCTTTGAATAAGATCGTAAATGAGTACAAAATGGGGGATCGAACACTCATGTTGTTATGTACCAATTACTCGGTCCTAATGAGCTCTATCAAATCATGTGACAGAATATAGGGTGTTCCAATTGAATAAACGTAGGTATGCTTGGTGTGTCACGGAAAACCGGTTGTCGTGGATCACCCTATAAAGTCGATAATATCAGAATAAAAAAGTTCGTATGACTGGGAGAGGATGGCCCATGTTTTTTGGGAAACCCTGTACCTACCTATAATGAGAAATTGCCAATATCTAGTGCCAGTCTAGTGCCAGTCTAGGACTCATTTCTCACGAATACTTCAACTGCGCCACTCGAATTCAGATCTATCAAAAATACTTCAGATCCATTCGATATCAGATGATAGAATTGTCGTTCTGTCGTTATCCTGTGATTGAATAAAAACACATGTTAACCCAATTTAGCGGTGTGTTTCCAGATAAACGGAGCATTTCGCGAACATGTTCATGGGAATATCTCTTCTATAAAATGCGGTCTCATTTATTTATTTAGTAGTACACCATTCACCATTCATATCGATAGTGTAAGGGTCGATTAGAATATCTCGAATCATCCACTTGAGAATGAATGAAAATAATTATATTTTCGCAAAATTCAGCTATTTAATGGAATAAATCTGATTGGGATACTATTTCAGCAGTTGCACTTTCTGATTCCTCACTTCATCCGGGTAATTTCGTATGAGTCCAACCAATTGATCCCAGTACTCAGGTATCGCAATGCTGACGTATAATAATTTAGTCTTTGTTGGTAGAAAAACAAGAAAAGCAAAGTGAATAGACCGAACGAATGAAGGATAATGCTCAATAATTTTCTAACCCGTTTCTCTCATATCAAATTCCACTCTGGCTGTTCAGGGCGAACCCCGCTTGATATTGTTTGGCCTCATGATCTATAGGATTCCAGAGGGCAGTCACGTAGATGCAGAGAACGAGGACGGACTTCCTTCGGCGTTCGCAGATATCATCCTCCGAGGCCCCTCCCGACCCCCTGGGTTGTCATTGCCGTCACGGCCGCAGCTGATTGCAACCGCGAATTCATGCCGGACACGTCCTGACGGAAATGCAAGCTTCAAGCTTCGGCCAGTTATATTCCAGGCGACCGACAACTTTTCGGTCTTCTGGGACGCTGCGCCGGGCTTGAGTTTTTGGCGACTTTTTGGTGGATTATTTTGGGTGCCTAAAAAAAGCATTCATCTACGAAGATATCATTATGACACATTTATTACCTGCAGGTGGATGTTGGTATGCCTCTATAATAATACTCATTATCATTACGAATTCATCATGACTGGTGACTTTTTCTGCGAATATATCTGGAACCGTTCATTGCACAGAAAACAGCTCTCGCAAGGATTTTGTACTCACTTTTTGTGACTTTTCATTTTTTTTTTAAATTCATAATTGGTTAAATTTTTCTCCCCGACTTCTACGCCACTGGAAAAAGTACAGTATTTAGCCGTCCATTTGAAAAACACGAAAAATGCAGTCCTGGTCATGAGCTCTGAAGTTGACCGTTTCCGAGGAAAATCACCTTTTATATTCAAAAACATGGAAATATTTTTTTTTACACTTTCGTCTTCACTGATTGAACAATATTTATTTAAACGTCAAGACGAGTAACAAAACCAAACGTTCACTTCATGATTGCGAAATTGAAGAAAAAACAACATGAAATTATACTCAGTTAAATTAATTGTTGGAAATGTCATGTTATATAGCTTACATTGAATTTGAACACTCTGTGTCTCGGAAATGGTACATTCTAGAGGGTAAGTTGATAAGAACTCTCTTTCATATATTTGGACGAGCTATCACATCCTAAAGTCCTGAGCATTCATTATGAAATACCCTATATATCTGTGCTTTTTGGTGATTCTGTATCTGAACTTCAAACAAATTTTAACGCGACGAGGTCACAGAAAATTGAGTATCGGCACATCAAACAAGTGTCTCATCTTTAACTCATCTGATGCATCTGATCGCGATAGAGAAAGTCGCGTACATGATACAAGAAATTACCATTGAGATGATATACAGGGTATTCTATTGGAGGTAATATTTCTGTCTGTAGTACCTACAAGAAACATTGTGTATACTTGAGAAGTATACCATGAACTCTTGGAATTTTTATGTAAAACGTTCTTGTCTATATCTTCCTCAACAAAGATATTGCTTATCACATTGAATTTGTGACACCGCTTCCAGCTTATACCAATAACAACTATACACACACTTCGATATTGACATTCATTTGAATATATAAATACTCCATTTTCAAGACCTTGACCTACTAAAGAAAAATCTGATGAGTATGATCTCCAACGGAATTCTGAGGGAACCACTCTCATGTGTTCTGGCGTTCAAGCTTGAAGGAATGTCACTGCTCAGAATCCAAATGTCGATGTTGATTGTCATATTCTGAGTATGAGCAATTCATCTGTGAAGTTCCTAATTGACACCCGCCACATAAGGAGGGTGAAGCTGAAGAACATGTTATGTAATTAATTGGTTCTGATTCTCTAAAATTATTTAACCTAGTCCATTCAGAAATCAGAGTCATTCCTCATAAACGTAAAATGGAATCAAAAATCAAAGAATATATGGACCAAAATTATAACAAACTAAAAACCATATACGAACTCGAATTCGAATATGAAATACAATATACAATAAAGAAACCAACTCAACTTTGTAGTTTTCTTTCTCACTTTGTTCTCTTCCTTCTCTTTACTCACCACTCAATACGTAAATAATCAATGCAATCGAGGTTGATGATGCATTGCTCAGGTATCTCAACCTGGACTCATAATTTCTAGTTTTTTTTTATTTTATAGTTTCTAGCTTAGTTATCTGAGTTATCTAGCTTCAATTTCGAATTCATATAGTGGATTATGCTTACCTGAATAAAATCTACTTACTTACTCACTTACTGACCTATTATTCATTATATTATTCATGATTCATTACTTCCATCATTGGAAAGAAAAGTATCAAAAAGTATGATTATCGAATTGAACGAAGCTGAAATGACTGGATATAGAGAATCTGAAGTAGATCATCTTGGCATCTTCCATACTCACATTCCAGAGATCCTTCCTTTATAATTGAATTCAAATTCACGAATATTCACCTCATGACTTCAAAATTCTGAATGTGAAGAAAATCTAATATAATGATCAGAACGTTCCTCATAAAACAATTCAGCAATGTCACAGGATGAATAACCCACCAGCACATAGATATAATACTGAATATCATAAATCACACATTCAGTCTGCAATCTGTCTGTATGTAATGATTTCTACCTCTTCCATAGGAATCTAATTTGGTTGATATTGATTCAGTATTATAATTATTATCACACAAGTTGCACAATGCACCGATGTAATCAGAGAAACCGGTGATGCATTGATAATCTGATGAAATCAAGAAACTGCACGTATAATTCTAAAAAACCCTTCGAGAGGGCCTGGTTCCGAATCTGAAACACAATCCGTCTGTTGCGTTGATAAGTTCATCGAGCCGCAAAACGACACCAGATGAAGTAAACAGTGCAGCAGCTGGGGCTGATCTTGCTTGCGACTCGGTTTCAATTTCATTTCGATGGTGCACCCCAAATGCGATGCTCTTCCTTGTTTACACGGACGACTCCGCGCTATTAAAACATACAACTCACCCCCAATTTGGGGAGGCGACAAAGTGAAGGGTTCACACGCGGATATCGGAAACGGCGTGTCGTTCATTTCGGAAGCCAAAATTCAATATAGCCATCGATACAGTGTGTCGCTCGTAACATAACAATGTATTTTACCGAGGATATGAAGGAAAAGTCGGATGAGATCTCCTCATTGGACGATACTCGATTTCGAGGCCTCATGTTAGCTCTGTCTTTATTCCCAATGTCTTTATATCTTCAACATCGAGCCTCGTTCTCCACAATGAAATGAGAGGCTGTCTCTGATTCTCTGATCAAACTCATGATATCATCGAACACTGTATCTGAAGGCTTTCCTGTAATGGATCATCGGAAATGTGTACAATAAATCAGTTGAACTATCCAAATTCATTCAAATATGCGGTGTTACATAATGACAAAGTAGTTATTGCATGTACACAAATTATTCTACGTATCGAGGAAACTGATAGAGATAGGAAAAATATCAATTGTCGAGTTGTTGACAAAAAAACATGTTCTCAAGACACACCAAAAATACGTTCTTTTCTTTTTCAGATAGAATATCCTACATTCCGTCACATTTTTTGATAGAGTTCGATAAAACCAGTTCACTGATACAAAACAACTTGATCCCCCGTTTCGGACTCATTTACGATCTTCTTCAAAAAATATTCAAACCTCAAAGCCCTCTGAAAATTTTGATGATCAACGTTTTGAAGTACGATCCCCATATAAAAAAACCTTCATTGTCCAAATAAGTACAGACACACTTATAGGACAAAATTCGAAGTAAGTAGGCGTGGTAGGTGGTAGGAGTGGAGACGATTTTGATCTTAGAATCGAGTTCTGTGAAGTTATTATGGATAAATTAAGCGAAAATGTCAACTTTGTCAACCACATATTGTTTTCTGACGAATCTACATTTTGTTTAAACGGGCACGTAAATCGACACAACTGTAGGTATTGGTCAGACCAAAATCCACATTGGATGGAGGAAGTTCACACTCAACGGCCACAAAAAGTAAATGTCTGGTGTGGCATTATTGGTGGACACGTCATAGGACCCTATTTTATAAACACAAAATTTGAACTCTGAATTATGCTCTTTTTTATTTTCTGTAAAAAAATTATAATTAAATTGTAATCATAATATCCACATACTCCACCTTTTGTGACTTTCATAATAAATATGCATCATTTCGTGCTTTTTCTTTAATAAATTTGAGAGTAGTAAAAAGTTATTTTCAAAATTCGATATCTCGAAATCGGTTGAATTTAGGAAATGATGCACTTCATCAATTTTGTTCAGGATTTCGAGCAGAATTGAAATGTGGAATAATATACAGGGTGTCCCATTAGAGAAAAAGCAACTTTGTTTCGTCCTGACTTTTTGACTCTTCCTGTATACTTAATTTTTCATTAGCTTAATGGATTTTGAAAAACCCTACAACTTTTGTATCCTAACATTTTTCGCTAGCTATCTTACTTTAGGAAATAATCGACCGTTTCCATACATATCAGCGACCCTGTATTGACCATTTCCAGTAATGCACATTGTATCTTTCATTTCGATATATCCTATCAGTTGTAGTCACTCTGCATGTGACCAATTCAAATTCGCAATTTCGAATCTGAGGTAGAAAAATAATGAAGAGAATCCAAATGTCCGGAGAATCAGCTGTGTTAGAATCAGCAATGAAGTTCTTAGAGTGCGTTAAACTTTGACTACGTTTTTGAAGAAGATCGTGAATGAGTCCGCAATGAGAAATCACACACACTCATGTTTCAATATGTCAATTAACTCATCTTTTGGAGCTCTATCAACAGATGTCACGGAATACAAGGTGTTCTCGTTGAAAATCTCCGTGAAATAACCAGTTCTCCAATCAAGCCATCAATGTCTGTGAATTCTGAATTCATACCTTTTGACTGGAGACTGAGACACCTGGCGGTATTTATGAACTCATAACGAAATTCGCACTTCCGAAAATTAATTAGCAAAGTTTTTAGAGTGCTTTGAAGTTTGACTCTCTTCTGAAAGATCGTGAATGAGTCCGAAACGGGGGATCGGACAGTCATATATCATGATATAACTGGTCTCCTTGACGTCTATAAGAAAATATAACGAAACACAGGGTGTTCTATTCGAAAAAACTATTTTTATTGTGGCACAGAAAAATGAATCACCTTGTATAGTCTACAATATCTGGAAAATAAGGTTCGAAGGACTGTGGATAACTTTTTCATTAGACATTTTTTTTGTTTCTCTATCAGTTTTCTAGATGAGGGGATGGCCCATGATATGATATAAGATTTTCAAATGGAAATGATTCCCAAAATGGATATGAACTGTTATTGTCATGCATGAGCCATCTTCGGTACGCCTATTCAGGCACTGAATTTCGCAAACCCGATGTGACATGGAAATGAATTCATGGCCCAGTTTATTGGTTTTCATTCGCAAATTTCATTGTACGTATGCAAATGGAAGAATGAATTGCGTCTCGAAATCAGAATGTATTGTTTCGGGATCTCCCGAATAATGGCAGCAATGCTTCAGAATTGATCTGCTGGTAATGCAATATTGATTCAAAGAATTCGTTCGACGTACAAAGAGCGGAGACGAAAAAAAACAACTCCTGTAATGCATTATCGCCATGTTTTAACGTTGGCTAATATTATTTCTAGCGAACAAACGGGAAAAGGAAAAAGAAATACTTCACATTGTTTTGATGCCAAGCTTTTAAACCCCTACTCTCGATTGTCTCGCTCTTTTACCGAAAATTGCCGGTATCGTCACGCTCTCCTCTCCTGTTTTGTCCCCACCAGATATTGCGAAGTCACATCAGATAGGTAGATATTTTATCTCTCGTACGATAGAATATTCCCAGACAATGAATGATCCAGGAAGAAAGTGCAGGCTCTCATTCCTCTCTGTTTCGATCCTCTATAAAATAGATTTTGATAATTTCATATACCTCCACAGTCATATCTGGTATAGTTTTTTTAAGAAACGCTCATAGACGATGAACGCTTCATCACAGCTGTAGTTCTCGGTGTAGTCAGAGAGCCCCCATCATCAAATCAGGATATATTTGTTTAGTGGAAAAAAAAACCGTACATCTTGAGATTCTTAATGACTCATGTTTTTGAGAATCATATTCTGTAGTTTCTACTATTCTAGGTATATATTCATTAAATCAGTTTTCTGCCACGTATGTATAACCTCTGTACAAACTATAGCTATAGCTAGTTAGCATATACACCCTAAGATTATTTATTGCATATGATCGAAATGATGCTATACTCTAGCGATATTTCAATAAAATAGTATTGTAGTTTTTCTACTCGACATTTATTTTTTTTCAAATGGTTCAGTATTACTCTTACGTCATGCGAAAATATCATCGGTGGGCAATGCATCCATAGCATGATAATTTTTTGGGCAAGAATATTTCTTGATGATATGAAAATATTCCTGAATTATAATAATGATCATAATATTGATATACAGAGTGTAACATAAGTACGTCAAAATATTCAAGTGACGTATTCCTGAGACAATTTCAAGAAGAAATGTCTATATAAACTTGTACTCGGAAATGGTTCGTTTCGGAGATACAGGGTATTCAAAAATTTTAATTATTTCGTTCGCTTTTCAAACATAACTTTTGCAAAAAATAAGTTATTTGCACAAAATTTGGTGCCTGGGGTCTTTTTTGACGTGGGAAATCATAATTCCGTACTAATTTTCATGTAACATCTACAGGGCGCTGCGTACGCTGTCACTATTGATTTCAAATTGTCCTAACATTTTTTACAGTAAACTTTTGGTACTTTTCATGAATGAACCTCATTTCCACACCACTTTCTCAACAACGCTGGAGGTGATCGTTTTCAACAGAGTCATCTGAATGAACACATCAAATCTGCAAATTTTGTATCATTCGATTTCCTTATACTAGCCCCCACCACCTCCATATACAGTGATATTACTATGTATATGGAATATGTACCTTCTGAACCATGATATCTACCATTAGTAGAAATTGCAAAATGAAAAGGTGGCTATCGCGTACAATATCAGGACCTCAACTACCTATTCTCATATTATCCTATATCGAAATGAACACACATAACAGATAGATCGAATGACAATCGTCATTGAACGCAGTAATCGAGGCGTGAAATATACCCGAAGGGTACCCACAAGGGAAAACACCCTGACAACTGGTCGACCCCGGAGAATAAAACACAGAGTGCAACACTATTATTATGATAACGCGACCTCGGAATCGTAGACATTCTTCCGCCCCGATAGTCTGATCTCAGCAGGGACTCATTATTGGGTCTTTCTCAGAGGATTAGAATTTGTTACGTTTCCAGAGAGCGTATAATCGCGTCATTTGAATTGTAACGGGTATTATACAAAAACCAAAACAACAAATATAGAAATTCATTGAGCCGCGAATCTGGACGCAGATGGGACCAATATTTGAACTCTTTCATATTCTGTAGGGTGGTTAGATCAAAATGAAGAATCATCCAGAAGAAAAGTATTCCATAGGCATCCTCCTTACCTCTGAACTCTTACTCCTAATTCTGGATCACCCGGTTTGTTTGTGAAATGGATTAGTAAGGCTAACCTCCTCTAGGAGCGACATCTCAAATGCATCAGTTCATCCAGATCCGTGTATTTACTTGAGCGGGAAATCAACCAATCATAAATGAAGTTCGATGCACATCATCGTTCCTCTCTGAAGAACCCATCAATTCACTCAACTTTGCTCCCAGTGCTTCCAAAACCATCAACATTCACCGTTGTGGTAACTCAAACTACCCATCAGATGAGAAAAAAAAGAAAACTTGGTTTGGTTTTGGGCATCAATATTTGAAAAATGATTGATGAATACTGATTTTGGTTTCTCAACCTAGTATCCGTTCATCAATCCAATGTGAAATTCCAATACAACTTGTGAACATTTATATCTGCTCGAGTTTTATGGATAAGAAGACATATTTTCATCAATTCAATATCGAATGTCATATTTAGGTCATATTGAAAATATCAGATGAGCATATTATGCATATAATATTAATAATAATAATAATAATTTATTCACACAACGCCTCTTGAATTACATTACATATAAGTGAAATACAATAAAAGGAGGAGGGAATAAATTGACAACATATACAGACAAACAATGTTTTGTTTCTTCTCATTATATTATCATTATTTATGATTGTCAAGGTTTCATCAGTTCAGATGACCTGGTTTTGTTTCTTCAATTCCAGTCCAGCCACAAACTCTAACTGGCTCTGGCTCTCCAAGAATGATTAAATACTGCCACTTCCATTTGTTGAGTACATACACCTGAAAGATTCTTATTATTTCTACCATTTCATTCTGAACCCAAATATCTTCTGAGGTGCTTAGTATTCACTGTTGAGAGTGATATTGAGTGCACTTTCCTTTCATACATATAATATGGAAAACCACGATGGAACATTCAGCGTTGAATATTTCCCTATTCTTCAAACTCTGTTCTAAACAGGAAATAGACACTCGTATCTACCTGAGTAAAACTAATAACAGTAATACAGATTTCAACAGTGCCGTAATTGAAATGCAACCCGGGTGAGAAAACTATTAGAAGTTAAATTGCATAGGGTAGAGATATGTAAGATTTTCCCAAGACGTGGGCAAACGGAGGCGCGTATCCAATTATAACTTCTCGACGAATTTCTCATTTCGAGGCACAATTAAGAGGCATATTATAGTCGGCGAAGCGTCTTCGCAATACAGATCCTCCCCGACGAACTCATCTCCACAAATTATACTTTGGGGAACATTAATTTCCATGATGGAAGAGGTCTGCCCGATCCTATGAGAGGGAATGCGTCTGGTCCGGTCAGATTATTGGCCATTCCGTCTTGTTTCCTGAGGAAAAATTCTTGCTGATTCAGGATTTCTAGCCCCGATCAATTTGCCGGTTCATTGTGAACTGCCGCATATATCAAATAGGGGATAATTTATGAAATCAGCGGCTTCCACTAAAATCGATTGAATGTTTCTGATCGTTGGAAGAATTATAGTGACTGAATATTCTTTGTCATCTGTTCCATTCTGTCAGAAAAACAGCAGAGGTGACGAATATTCATGCATGGAGAACTGTATCACAAAAATGTAATCAACACCTACACGTGATATGTGAGATTGCGGTTTTTGTCCCTTGATTCATGACAATTTTTTTCGATTGTTTCCATTCGACTTTTCTTCATCAAACACTTCTTCTAGTGAGTATTCAATTTTTTCCTCACTTCGTCAAGTATCTGGAACGATATTCTTGTGCTGCGAATACAGTGAGTTGTCGAATACGTACATTTCACAAACCGTACATAATATGGTGAGACGGTGGTGACGCGTCTCTTCAGAATATATATCGTAATCTCACTCACACATTGATAGAGGCCGACTCAAAATTGCATAGTAACAGATTCAAAACACTGGAACATTCATAATAATATATCATCATTGATATATACGTGGTGTTCGCTTTCACCATCTTCTAGACATGAAGGTAAGTTTGTGAACCTACTGCAGATATTGTACATTTGAGAAATGCGATCAGATGTCAGTATATGCATTTTTTTGAATCGATCATCTCATCAATATAATATCTGGTAATAGATCTCTGCTATCATTCAAATTCGTATATTGGTTGTTTTGCAGAAAATGTTTGGAAGTCAAATATATTTGATGAATATCAAAATTTCCTTATCTTGATCTAGTGGACGTTTCAGGAACGAATCTGCTCCCGTTCTCAACACGATAAATGCATAATATTTCTGTTCGCAAAGTTCGTGATTTTCTTTTTTTTGACACTGAGAAGTGACAGACAGACAGTAACTTACCTCAATAGATTTGCAATAGGGTTATCTGTCCCCTAAAAAGAAGGATGAAGTTCTGGAAAATGTTTTCAAGGTTCATAAAATATGAAATTCAAACAAGAAATTGAGAATACTGTCGTGTAGTAACCTATGGCGACCTTTGCCTAGTACCTATACACCTCCCCTTGAGGGCGAAATACTCACCGAATACGTTTAGGTATCATTTAGTTAGTTCAATTCGTTTCGCTTGGCTAGCAAAAGGTATTATCCACATTGAGCTTCCAGTAGAACTTGGGGTGAATAATGAGATTTGTTTAACAGAGAAAGAAACCTACATCATCTAATTCTACTTACAGGAACTTGGACTTGCAGTCCATCTTCAATGGGCATAGGAGTTTTCGTACCGGTGAATACCTCAACTTTTCTCATTCACCTCAGGCGACTGACTCCTCGTCTCTTTTCTGATCGAAACTCATCCAACCACTATTTCCTCCTCCATTCAGAACAGTTTTTCATATATCAGCAATTATATAATTCGTTTCTTTTTCTTTCGATCTAAGTTCAAGCGCGGTTATGGAAATATCAGTTGTAATAGGAAACCTGAGTACCTGTTAAGTTATGAATGTTATGTAAATACTCATTATATTGAAATCAATGCATTATTTCAAAACTGTATGGAGAGGATTGTTCGAATTCATATGATCGAAATTTAGGTTCGAATTCACAACATGACATAGACGACAATACAACCATCAAACCTTACATCACGCTATACTTTTACACATTGGATGATATTCCTTCGATATCAGCAGATGATTCAGGAGCAAAATTTGAAGGGATAAGAACATTTTCGCAATTTTCTCTCTGATTCAAATATATTCATTGAAATGAATGATTTTCTGTGTGAACTCTTCTGATACCCACATTTCCCCTATTTCACACATGTTCACAGGAACTTCCTTTAATTCTTGTGAGTACCATCGTCCTTCAGATTTGTTACACGAAGACAATGGTAATACTGTCTCATGAAGATCAGGGATGTTGATAGTTTGCAGAATAACAATGAAAGCAAATGATTATATAGTTCATTCAATCGAACAGTTGATGCAAGGTGGGTAAACTATATATAAATCCTCAATATATCCAATATATCAATCTTCCTCATATCATGAAAAAGCCAAGCTTATTCGATTCTACAAGAAATAGATGAGTCCCTGTGAGCATCCACCTCAAGTCAAAAACATGCCATATGAGCAAACCGAAGCGTACAGACGGATCACTGCCGAATATCTCTCTAGGAAGATCTCTGATGCGTTGGGGTCAACGGCAAGTTGCATTTCAAATTCCTCTGGAGACACTCGCAAATCGATTGAACTCATAATCTCCCGCTAATTTCATTCATTCACGGAAACCCTGCCATCCCAATCTCCGATTCTGATCTTTTGGAGTGCTTTATTTCACTTCATCGGTCATAATAAATCGAGAGTGCGACCGCCATGGACCGGTTATAAAAACACCTCTTCAGCCATTTAAGCCGAAGAGCGTAGAGAAAACCGACCCAAAATGAATCTTATCGAACATCCCATAAGTCTCGACATCACCTATTTCTTTCTGTTCGTTTTGCAAGACCGGGGGTGGAGACGTATAAATATACGTACCGGGAGAAAAGTTTTCCATTTAACAAACCAAACGTGGTGCCGCTGCAATGGATGTTCCACATTAATAATCTGGACTATCGCTTCTCATTCTCCCGCTGTATCTATTATTATACTTTCTCGCTGTTGGAGAAGTTTTTCCAGGCTCAATTTATGCGAAAACAAATTATTTTTCCTTCGCAATTTCTTCCGTATACTTTCATTTTGTTTTCTTTGTGATTCCGGAGATGTTCATTTCGAGTGATTTATTCTACAGCATTTCAGTAGCAATTTCTGCACCATCATTTGGTGCATCTGTCGTATCTTGGAAAAGCTCTACCGATTTCAAAACCCTTTCTTTAATGCGTGATATTCCATATAAAACTCATAATTGTAATACGTAAAATTTTATGCATTATAACAAGAAGATACTGACTAATGTTTATCGCATAGTGGCCATTTTTCTCTTCTCAAATCGTGTGACAATCTGACGTATGAATGAATATAGAGAGTTCGTTGAAATATCAGAAAAACACAATAAGAAAATCTTCCTGGACTTCATTTCATTCTTCTCTCCTCGATGGGATATCCAGTATAATATACATCTTCTTATTCAATTTGCGTCATTCCTCCATTTTTCTTCTGATGGAATCACCAGTCGAATTGAAAGAAATTCTGCTTTCCAACAATTTGAGAATCCTTTGTACAAGCAATACAGATTAAACAAGGTGGTACATGTTCTAATAGTAGGACAACGTCAATCGATATGGAATAACGAATCATGTAATAACAATAAAGCTGCCAAACGAACATGTAACTCAAATAGGATTCGTTTGCGAGACTCATAGTGACGAAAATGAAATAATAAAAATTCAAGAAATACAATTCAATAATCAAGTACCTTTCTGCCTATGATTGAATGAAAAGGTACCATTATGTATGGTCATACTGAATCTGACGTTCAGTGAAGAATGAAATTTTGCCCCAAAGAAATTTGGATGCCACAAAAATATGAGATGTGCATTTCAATTTGAGTAGAAAGGATTTCTTCCTGAAATAATTAATGCATCTCTTTCGATATACATGAATATACATAATAAGTATATACATGAGTATAATCAATGTTTCGAGGTTCTACAACTTTCTCAGTTCGTCATACCCTATATTCCAAGCGTGTTCCCTATCCATCCATGAAAAAAAATTGAAATCAACCTATGAACAGAATTCAGAAGATGATCTCATCTGTTTTGTTTGTGTTTTCACCAAATTATCAATCTAGTTCCAGAAAATTTGCCGAGTAAATTCAATCAACAATATGTCGAGATACTATTATAACCTTGATTCTCTTCTGATATTCAGTTCGAAATGAATCTTTTCGAATAGTGATTACGATGTCAACAAAATACCGTAACAAAATACCGTTTCTGATGCCTCAATGAAATGAGAAAATTAGAATATTTGAAAACTTGTAGTCGAGGCATTTCAATCGAAAAAGTTCATGGTTGCTTCAAGAAATGCATAAACAGACTTTGATCTCACAGCGAAAACAAAGAATGACATGAACAAACAACAACTATCTGACACTCCGAAGCACCTTCCTTATAAATGAGATAATATTTGGAATCCCGTTTCGAGACTCTGAACTGTTGGATTGCGTTTTTCTCGAAAACGGATGAAAATATCGTGTTCAGACAAGAGTACCAATATTACGTAGAAATGATGTTCTTGTAATATTTCGTGATCAAAATCACCGGAATGTTTCGTCAATAAAAGTTACCAGTCGATGTCATCATCATGAAACTTTTACGCCCCGTATCTTTTTACACGGCAATATTTTATTGTGACATACTTGGTCCTATCGCCTTATTTTGATACAAGCAATCTGCCTTCAGCCTATGTTCCAATAATTATGACTCACCCTGTACATCAAGTGAAGAGACTGTTTTCAAATTGTCCAAACTCCTAGTGAGATTTATTTCCTCCTCTTGAGGTTCATTACGAGTTCAAGAAGAGTAAGTGAGTTAGACCGACAACCGGAGAGGGTAAAAGAGCGAGTTAGGGACACCTTGACAGTATGGCGGTTTAGATAACGTCAGGAATAAAAACCAATTTGGCGGAATGACCTCCACGGCCGTTTGTCTCAATCAGGGCTTATCCTGCGTCTTGCTGTACAACGGCCGATGCCAAATAATGAGAGTAATTAATACAATCAACCGTTAATGAATGGGTTCGTATCTGTGCATTTGCGCGGATAGCCTGCCCGTTCTAATGGAGTTTTGAGCCGGCAATCAATATTTTCTCCATGACTTGACGCCATGTCAATCGATTATAGGCAGGCTCAGAGGGAAAAACTTCCTTCACAGACGACTTCTGAATCTATCTAGCTCTTCGTCCTTTTCCTATTCATTGAGAATTGAGGGGTACACACTCTCATTATACATGATTCCATTTTATATTACATTGATGTAGGTTAATATTGCATTCATGAAATCAAATTCGACTCACGAAGTTGGATCTCGCTCACTCTGATACGCAGTGAAAATATTACATGGTGAAAACTCTCACATCCATCATACCTACTCTATACTTAGTATATACTTTAATGCTACTCAATACTTTATAGATAGTTGGTAGTTCTGTACTCAGGCATACAAGGGAATCAGAAAAATTCTGTCTAATGCAGAATCAAGTTTGATACTTCTGATACTTTTGATACATCTGGATCCACCATTTTGAATCGTTCTTCCTTGAGCCAATGAATGGATTTGTATTCATTCCTCAAATTCATGGCAAATGGCACAGCATCGTATTTGCGATGGAGCCAGCATGCATTTTCTGCGTCAATGAAGTGAAAAATACTTTCAATCCAGAAACTATGAGTACAAATAAGATTCCATTGAATTTTGACTTTTCAGATAATTCTCGTAGCAGAACTATATCATGCCATGTATGCCATGGGAGATTGAAAAATATGTAAGTAATAATGGATCGATGTAATTGTTTTGACCATAATGTGAATAGACTGGTATATCATAAATAGACTCTAGGTAAATATACACCCTATCCTCAGCCACTATAGAAAGAGTTGTAGACCTTCGCCTACTTGATTATTTCGAATTTCAATACCTTACTGGATCGACACTATATAGATAGCATTTTCTCTGCCAATTCCTGATCCAAAATTAGCTTGAGAACTCTGGATAACGCGATATGAATTTGAGAACGATTTTAATTTGGAATTCAACACGAATTCAACGAGCGAAAAGGAGACCAAAAATGAGAAGCTTTCTGCTATCGTTCTCTGTTCGTAATCAACAACGCGTGATCAACACACTAGTGATTGTAGAAAAAAAAATGAAATGACCCATAAGTAGACCTTTCAACTGTCACAATCCGCAGCGCATGCAGAGCATTTCAACACCTATATTGCCTATTGCCTATTGCCTATTCGTTTCTACCACATATTATATTCTCATTGGAATTTCCCTAATGAAACGCTCAAATGAATATGTCAATTGTACGTTGTACCGTGAAGAGATAGATGAACACTTCCCGAACTATTATTACAGAAGTACTTTCCAGTTGAGAACAAGATCTTTCAGAAGATTGCCTCATATATTCGTGTAGGGAAAATTTATCGGGCGATCATATAGAAAAAAAAATCAATTCTGCTAGATTTTTCCAGATTTTCTCTCGTTGTTCCTGGAAATATAAATAGAAATTTCACTGATTATTTAGGAATGATTGTAATAAAGACAGATTCATGATGTCAGTGCGATTGGAATGAAACCTTCAGGAACCTAAAAGAGAAATTCTCTCTTTATCAGTGACACATTCGTCTTCTCCAATGACAGACAAATATATTCAAATAATATTCTGACGTGAACTAATATGCTCTCATTTCACAATTTTCAAAATTGAAAGAATATTTGTCTTAGTAATATTCGTGATTGTCGTTTTTGATACTGAAAAGTATCATGTCAGACAGAAAAATGCTTGGTTACCAGGTGTTTCTCCATTGATGGATCTTGGATCCACCACTTTTATACTCAGTTCCGAGAAGTGAATGCACAGTTGTATCTACCTGGACCTGAAGCATTATTTCCGTCTCCGTTCAGAAGAATGCAAGCAGATTCTCCTTTTTGAGATATAAAAGAATTAAACGTGTAAAAAGTACAGTTCAGAGTGTAAACAGTCTTCGGAACTGAAAATACAGTTGGATCAATTCTGAACCAAGAAATGAAGAACAATCATCAGAAATTGTATCATTCACATTATGCCCTGTGTTTGTGGTTGTGCCTGTGTGTTTGTACAATACTCACATTTGAAACTATAGCAGACCTCTATCACTAGGAATGAAATGAGATGAGAGCAATATGAAGAAATGATATACCGACAAGTCAGAATCAACCGAAAATATCCTTACTGAAGATGGACAACATTCGGCCGTTTGAATCGGAAAATCGAAAACAGGAATAACGAAGAATCCGAAACAAGATTATTCCCTTTTCTCAGTAGAAATCCACTTCTCGAATCTCGATATGGAAATTGTGAATCCAAGATCAATTTATGAAGAAACGCCAGCTAACCGAATTTTTTTTTGTCACTTTTAAGTGTCTATAACGACAATCACGATCATCACGAAGAAAATTGTTATCTAATTGTATTGAAAACGGGAGTAGCTTCGTTTCCCGAAACGTCCACGTATAGAATTGATCTTTCCTTACTACGAATATATCGGAATAGTAATTATAATTGATTATTTTCAGAAGAGAGAAGATAAAATGAAACCTCGTAACTTCAACATGAAAATGAAAAAAATCGTGTGTGTAACACCTTGGCCGATGCAACATGATACAACACACATTTCCACTATTTCGCTCCTGGTATACATCGCATCTGCCCTCATGTATGATAAATCGTCTGTCACCATTCCATGTCCCTTAATTAACTGTCAAAGTACCACCGTGCATTCAAAATCCACCGTCCCGTTGTATCCACTTAATAAATGACATGTTTTGCCAATAACGCGCACCGAAAAGTGAATTGGTTCTTTTCATACGAGCGCAAATCAGTATTCCATATGGTGCGAGCGCAATAAAATGTAGCTTTCGACAATGCCCGGCGATTTTTCTGGCCGTTTTGGTGGAGTAAATGGTCTGTGTTATCCATCTAGTTGGCTTACAAAGCGTCCTTCTATGTATGAGTTCAAACGCGCTTATAAATATTGAGGCTGCGATAAATATTGCAGGCTGCTAGCAATAGAGCTGAGTAATTGACTGAATCAGGTTTAGATGTAGCTGATCCATTCATTCAAGACCAGACCGAAACATCATGAACCTGTGCCAGGAGTTTGACTATTTATAAAGCATATCTATGAAAGCTGGTAATATCAACAATATAGATAATGAATATATCAATTGGAACGAATACAAAAATTATCTCAACTGTGTTATGAAAATTACGATATGTTGAAACTGGAACCAGTTACTGCTATAACTGAAAATGATGGGTCACTCACATTTCATTTGAGGTGGAAGAATCCAACCTTCATTTGAGTGAAACAGCAAAATTGAAAGGGATTTCCTCACGAATCCATGGGTTCTCCATTAGAAGGTGCGTATCTCCTCGAAATTTATGATATGATGATTCACTGTACTATAGGTACTCAAGAATATCCTTGGGTTGCTTTGGGCCTTCAGATCTACCTCTTCAAGATTTTGATCCATCCAATGTTCCAAAATTCGTGAACAAAATCTGAAAAAATATTCGTGATGTTGATGACATTCAGTGACTAAAAAAAATTGAATTGTCACTGATGGCCCAGCTGACTGACCAGAAAACTAACAGCTGTCCTGACCGGTCCAGATCTCAGGACCTAGATGTTCTGAACCACTACTTATGGAAACCTTCAGTTCCGGAAATAGTCAATTCAATACAGAAAACAATGACCCTATGGACACAGACAGCAGAAAAATATCAGATCTGCAGACGAGTTGCACTTTGCCTCGAAAATGAAAATGATTTGCTTCAATGCCTAAATCACTGAACTTATATATATTTCTCAATTAGTGTGAATTGTTCAGTGAATATGTTTCCGATGCCAAAAATGATTTCATCGGTGGAATGTAATATGTATTTTTGGGCTAACCAAAATTCTGACTTCTCACTTGATTGCGATTGAAAAGTTCCTTGGGAAACTATTCAGTACTTCAGATCTCTACAAGGAATGATTGAAGAGTTGTCGATGATCATGTTAACATGGACATTCATGTATGAATATTTGGGAAATAAATACTTTCAAATATGCAAATTTTCTCATGATTACTCAAGTGAAAAGTTCGGAAGATATCGTCGATTTCCTCCGACATCAAAAATGGTAATGAATTTCTGCATATCTTCTTGTAATCCAACCAATTCCTCCATCCCTCAGCGTGATATATCAGTAGAGTATCATCATATTCAAAGTTCTTTCATATATGTTCACCTGATCGTATTTGAATTGAAGTCTTTGACTATAGTGAAACGACTTCAACACACAATTCGACCAATAAATTCAATTCGGATTTACATAGATATGCACTATAAGAACCTTACTCGCTAACGGATTATGAAGTGGATTCGAAATCATTAGTCATCTATGGGGTTTGATTCGCGGAGTACGGTTCCCTGTTAGCAATTTGTTATCCGCGTTATTCAATAGGTTGGTTGACGACAGTTGGTAGCGTTTTGAAAGGCGACATCTACCTGAATTTATATTGCTGATAGATTCGGAAAGGGTGGTTGTGTTCATTAATATTGCGGTCGACTGAGTGTATATAGTTGAATGCCGGCGAGGAAATATATAGGGAGGTTTTCCAACGGCTCTTAAAGGGATACTATCATCATTCACATCATGGAAATAACACATACATATTGATCAAAGCTGGTGTTGAAAAATGAGGTTAAATAATTACTTCTCATCCGTACACTCAACAGCCAAATGATAACTCTCAGTTATACTGATCCAAATATCAATGATGCCTATCAAAAATTCTGTCTACTGAAGTGGAATTCTATACATGTGCCATTTTAGAAATAGAGCTTCGAGCATTGGAAATCATGTGATCGAAAATTGAAATCAGTATTGTTTCAAGGAACTGAAAATAAGCTTCATTTGTTTCATTACATGGAACCAAGTACAGATGGAATAACCATCATTCAAAGAAGAGGAGTATTTGGACAGGTGCTTTACTTTACACACATGATTCACACTTATGGTGTTTATACCTGGATGCGTTGAAATATATAGAGTTTTCAAAGGCCTCATTATAGGTATCCATATGATTGATTTCTTGATCCATATGACTAACCACAACTCCACCATATCAACAATTTCGGAAAATAACTCCATTATGAATGTTTGATGGGGAGTAACACCAGTGGTATCTGTCTTCAGACCATGTGTCAAATATCTTCTAGAAGCGTGTTCGCTTGATGTCACCACAAATAATCAATTGAACAATTGATCGATTCATTCATTCATTAATTCATTCATTCATTAATTCATTCATTCATTCATTCATTCATTCATTCATTCATTCATTCATTCATTCATTCATTCATTCATTCATTCATTCATTCATTCATTCATTCATTCATTCATTCATTCATTCATTCATTCATTCATTCATTCATTCATTCATTCATTCATTCATTCATTCATTCATTCATTCATTCATTCATTCATTCATTCATTCATTCATTCATTCATTCATTCATTCATTCATTCATGCATTCATCCATTCATTCATTCAACAAATGAAATATTCAGAATGTTGTGTTGCCTAGTTCGGAAGGAACTTCAAGTATTCCTCCGACCTCTTCTCAATATACAGGGTGGGGCATCATATACGACACGGTCATAATGTGGAGAATTATACAATATTTCAGGATTCATCTCAGTTGGCTGGACAGAGAATTCATTCATGTACAATTTTAAATCATTTCGAGATATACAGGGTGTTCCATAAAAAAAGATATATATCGAAGTTATATTTTTTTGAATGAAACATCCTATATTTTTTGTCTTTTTCGGATTCCGCAGCACAAATGGAGGTGAGTTCATTCAATGTTTCCTATACCTATCATTTTTCGTTTTCGAAATATTTGAAGAATTGGTAAATTATATGGTATACATGAAGATAATTTTTATTAATTATTCATGATTATTTACATAATTTATTAATTTTTAACCTTCGTAATAGCTTGGATTGTTTGAAGGATGATTAGAAATATACCTTCACTCATATTTCAATGTCAAAATTCATACAGGGTGATATCAAAATTATGGTTGGGAACTTACAATTCATGAAGTTGAAAAACTTTGTTTTCAAATGGCACACCCTGTAGTTAGTTACAAATTCTGACGTAGAGTTTGATTTCCGTTCGACCTGTATCATAGTTTCCTATAGCTAAACCCAATATAAGCGGAATCCGAAAAAGACGGAAAATATGGGGTGTTCCATTTGAATAACTATAACTTCGATATGTATCTTCTTATGGAACACCCTGTATATATCCAGCCAGTTGGAAATAATTGTAGAATATTGTATGGTTTTCCACATAGAGACCGTGTCGTAAACGATGCCCCACCCTGTATAGTAATTTCCCTTAGAATCCTTCTCATTCCAACTATTCCTTATTTCGATGTTATAACAATTTGAAGTTTTGATTCCATCAAAGAAATTTGGGGAATGAAAAATTGTGGTAATGTTATTGGTAGATCAAAGATAAAACCATACCTGCAATCGGCGGAAATATTAACTTTACCAACCGATATCTCTGCTCTTCGCACACCACTGCCTATTTTGGAAAAATTTCCATTCTCGAAATCAATACTCACACAAACTACCATATCGTCGTTGGACTAGTGTGGCAGGCCAGAGCAAACAAATCAAGTGTTCAAACAGGAGCTGTTGGTTGTGATTGCAGTCTCACCCCGAATCACGACAGCGTGAGTATCGTTTCATACTGCGTGGTGTGTCAGATGATATGCATATGGCAATATTAGGGAGCATTGTCCCTTGGGATGGTGGCAACCTCGCACTCTTGCGACGCTGGGATAGATTTTCCCGGAAGCCAGCGAGGAAAATCTCATCTTTCTCTTGCGACGCTGGGATAGATTTTCCCGAGAGCAAGCGAGGAAAATCTCATCTTTCTCATCGAAATCTGGAAATGAATAAGATATTAATATATCTAATGTACATGGAACATGGAACTTCGGCCTTCTCCATCTAAATATGTCGAAATTGATGCTACCATCACATCTATGAAGAAACCATTATAGTTTTCCACATACCAACTTTATCATCTGCTGATCACTCTCATCGTGCATACAAGATCTCACATATTTGGAGCTCAGCCCCCAAACATACGCTAAAGTTCTTAGATTCAATTCAGAAGAGAGCTATTCGCCTAGTCGATGATACAACACTCTCCAAATCATTGACCTCTCTTGATCATCGTAGAAAGGTCAGCGATCTATGCCTTTCTTATAGGTACCTTCACGGTCGGTGCTCAACGGAAATATCATCTATTATGCCACCACGCGCGATTCCTAGTAGACAAACCAGACGAGCTCAAGCTGGTCATCCCTACACTGTCAGGTTCGAGACCTCTCGAACATCGCTATACCAAGCATCATTCATCTATAGAACGGCGAAGTTGTGGAATTTTTTGCCAAGTAAAGTATTTCCTGATGCTTACAACCTCCAAACTTTCAAGAAAAATTCCAACACCTTTCTTCTCTCCCAAAATTCCACCGCTGGCTAACACGATGTTCCTCGAACATCCTTTTCGTGTTGTCCACAGATAAAAAAAATACAGGATTCCATGTAGGTCACAGCATAATCAAAGCTATATTTTTTCGATTGGAACGCCCTATTCATTATCTTCAATTCCAATTTCGATCATATCTTCCTTTCCGACTATAAGAGATCTAACTAGGTTCTACAGCACACTTTCAATCTCAATATTACTCTATTGGTGCAGAGGCCCTAATGCCCCTAATATCACCAAATTTTTCGAAAGATGACGACAATCAATGAGACAAAAATGTTGAAATGATTTCACACACTATCGTGATCTGAATACTATTTTCTTCTTTACTCCTCACAGCTTGATGATAACACCGTGAACGAAGAATAAATTGATCACTTTGCCACGGTGTTGTTACTATCATTGTTACACACTTCCTTAGATAGCGGAACAACCCTCAGAAGCTGCCAAATAATTTGTGCGGATTGAGGAGATGTGGATCTACTGTTCATACAAGTGGAATCCAAATCACTGTGGCATTTAGGCCAGTTCTTTATAGAACTTCATGATATAGACTGTACAGACCATGAATGAAGTCAAATCATGTGATCTCATGATTACCAACCTTGTCTCCCCGATTCGCTCGACCACCTGACCTACCATTCTTAGAACCACACCATTATTCTCGGGCGTAATTCGAATATTTTTTCAATAGTTGAGCAAGCCAATTTCCTAGCGAAGTCTGTCATCGATATTCCAAATATGTACCTATTCCTTGAGAAACATTTATAACGATGATAACTGTATTCGATATTTCATTATGAATTGAGTGGTTGGGGTTCTTGAAAAATTCCTGTCTGTAATAAAGTATTATATGATACAAGAGAGCAGGTGTTCGACTGCACAATAAAAACCGTATCCATTGAGAAATGGTCATAAAACTCCCGACAAAGTATATACATTAAAATAACGCTAGTTTAATTACTTGTATGTAAGGTATCATGATGTATCATCTAGAATTTCAAAGCAGTGTTAATCGCTTCGCTGCCAAATAGAGTTTGACGTGGTCTATTATCGTATTGTATTAACTGCGCAAAATTATTTCATCCATTTTATCATATGATATCGCTACTGGGAAATGACATTTTTGACCTAACACGTTGATTGATATTATGCCTTGGAGAAAATCCAGTACGCCATCGATGATCATGACTGCAACAAATGAAAAAGAAGTTGAAATAATTTGATTACTCCTTCTATACGCATGTATTGAGAGTCCATGATGACGAAAGTTAAATGTGCATAATAGTTCGCAGAATTTGTATTCGGTAGTTATCGACAGTGAAATGAGAAATATTACAAAAATATAACGGGTGTCCCAGAGCTTTTAGGCCAGCAGATATCTCAGTTACTTACGAAAAAAAATTAAAAAAAACGTGTCGTAGGAGACCTTGAGCTCGTTGATGCAGCATAGCAAAATCCACCCCCTGGCAAACACCCCCCCCCCCCCGAGAAACCACCCCAAACTGTTGTCTTCCAAAGTGCATCCTCATATTTGTTTTGTGAGTAACTAATATCTGAAGATGATAAAGTGAGAGCAACTATGGACAAAATTGAGAGTGAGCATTCATGTGGACCGGATAGAATATGAATAAGATATGTTCTCTGAGGAAAATTGCACCTTACATCTGTTCACCTTTTTGACACATAATGAACCACCAATTCAAGGACAGTTTTCTTCGAGACTGGAACACTCCATAATCTCCCCAATTTTCAAACACGGTAACAAAAATAATTTTGAAAATTTTCGCTCAATCGCTGTGATTTCGACGATATCTAAATTATATAAGTAAATCATGTTGAAATTGCTACATAACTTTCTGAACATCAATAATATCTATCTCAAAACCAACATGGATTCGGATCTCAACACTCAACGACAACTGCAATAATTTCATTCAACTATTTTGAAATCTATTGAACAAGGTGAAAACCCGACTGGAATATTTCGAGATTTCAGCCCGGCATTCGACTGTGAATCTTTGATATTCTCCTAAGAAAATTATACAGATTGGGCATCAGGAGATCTGAACACCACTGATTCATGCCATATCTTTCTAATCGCACACCGACAGTAAAAATACAACATTCAAGAAATAATCGCGATGTGAATATTTTTTCTGATGAAAATACCAATCCCTTCCATCCTCTACATGAATGAATTGTCAACAATCCTATCTGATTCCTAAATCAGCTTGCATGCAGATAATTCCTCTTCTTCATTTCGGTATAGGGACCTGAGCGAATCACAATAGAATTTCAATTCAACTCTTGATGATCTACAAAACTGATTTTGTGCGAACTCCTTTAATTTCTTTGTCTCTGAAACAAACACAGTGATGATTCACAGTGTTCAAAACAATACTAACAACATGGATGTGAATGTTGAAATTTCTGGTAATGTTGTCGAAACCAGTAACAATGTAGAATTTTTACGTATATTTCTAGATAGTGATTCCAATTTTCGCACTTATTGCACTCAGCTCATCAGTGATCTCAACAGGAACTGTTATTTGTGGAGAAATTAGGGTTTTCGATAAGACGGCCCTGCTGTTATATTGGATGTTATATGGATGAGTTATATTCTACATACATAAAATATTATTCCAACTCATAAACTAATTATTAGGTAATTGCGAGAGTATCACCAATAGAATCATGTCGAAACTTATTGAACAAGTTCAGAATACTACCGTTTTCATGTCTCCATATCATGGAAATTTTGAATTACGAAAAATACATATGAAAAATGATTTTCATTTGTCTAAATCGCTTTAATCCCTTCCTCTTCATTTCTTTGAGTGTGTGGAACTCAGGATTATAACCTCATACCTGAAAATATCCGATACGCAGTTACCGAGAAAATTTCCAAATATGAAATTTAAATCTGGCTTCATAAAATAAAACCCTCAAACAATTTATAGGCTGTGAAGTCTTTCCTCATGCTAACAACCTCCAAACTTTGAAGAAAAATTCAATTACCTTCCTTCTCTCCCAAAATTTCACCTTTGGCTAACACGATATTCCTCGAACATTATAGGATTTCCTGTGTTGTCGAAAGATGAGAAAAAATGTTGTATGAACAAATGTAAACGATTATGTGGCCCTTCTACGCTAGCGTAATTACTGAAAATGATTATGAAATCTATTGTTAATCAATTATTTATTTCGAGTTGTTTTCCAAGATTAGCTGAGTGACTGGCCGTTTTTGTGTCGGAAATCTTCATTCCTTCTTTAACTATTTCTCTATGTACTCGAAAACCCTTTGCTACTATTCTGCTACCCCGACTATTCCACTGGCTCACAATTTCCTTATATTCCTCATGGACCGTGATGAAGTGAATTATATAAATATATTCTATATAAATCTTCCTACCATTTTCCGCTCGAACAAAGCGCGAGACTTATCTCCTCCATCTATCACCGAAACTGCAGAAAGCGAGGATATAGAACCCTGTAAAGAGTACAAGCTTGCGATATTAAAACGATATTTATTATCATTATCAGTGAGCATATTATGCTTGTCGACATGAGTAATAACAATCATAATTCCCAGCACGCGCCTGCAGGAGCTGTAGGGATTGGGCCCGCGTCCGATAACAGCCGTTTAGGCATTCATTCACGGGGAATAGAATCCCATTAGTGCGGGTGCTACATGAAATTATTCAACACATACGGATTGTCGATTGTAACTAACATCATTACTTTCGAATACTAGTTTTTGAGTGGTTAACTATGAAATCTAAGCGTTGATGGAAGTACTTGAACCAATACAATTCCAATGCAAAAGTGTTCAAGACTGTTTATTGTTCCTGAAAGCAATACAGACAGATACCAGCACTCACAGGTCACGAGGTCATAAGATAGTCTATTGGAAGCACCTATGGAGGTATAACAAATTTTATGAGGTATGAGGTGAATGATTCATCCTGAATGCGTCACAATGATATACAAAATATCTATACCAAGTACTGGTATATATGTAGATTAGAGTGGGAGGTCGAAAAAGTGTTTTGTAGCTTCAAGAAACAATGAATAATGGTCTATTAGAAACGTATGTGAAAGTATAACGAATTTTATGGAGCATTCTCAATGACTGAGTTGTATTTTATTTCAAAATTTTAACCTCGATTAGAGGCTGTTCTTGCCGTCAAGTTTATCTTCGATTGTACGGTATATTAATATCGATGTGATTTCATTATATGCAGGATGAAAATGCTTTTATTCCCATTCCTTTGCATCGTTTCGAATTTCTTTCAAGTAATGCAATTCAATGATTTTCTCATGAGTTGCAGAAGTTTTGTCCCGACACATCTTCAGACGTCTATCTGGAATGGATATATCTGGATACAGACACTAAATTCCATATTTGAAAATATTTTCGATATTATTTCATTTCGAATAAGGCACCAACGAAACGAGTTCTCGTGACCGAGATCTCATTAGAACTAGTTATTTTCACTATGGTGGTCTTTCCATTCCATATTCTAAGTGTAATAACGATGAAAACCCAATGAAATTCGTTGTTGACTTCGACAGAACAGAAATTGATATTTCGAAGAATAGTGGGAACATAATTATTCTTGCAACTAATGGGAAGGTGGAATAGGAAATGTTTCATGAAATCTGTGCCACTACCACATGTACTTCCAACAGACCGATATTATACAGGGTATTCCATAGCAAATAATGGAAGTTCAATCACAAAGATTGGCAAGATATTTTTTGCACTCTGTATATCACAGGTCAATTTCTGACTAACCGTTCAATATTGGACTAGAAAATAATTCATTCGCAGCGGTCCAACATGAATATTCCAAATATTATTAGTGTCGGAAATAGTGAACACTTTCAATGTTGAACATCTCGAAAACCATCAATGATAACATGATAATGAGAATTAAAATGGCTCATTTCTGATGAAGAAATCGGAAATTTTATGAGAAATGAAGTTACCATTGAAAAAATCGGAGTTCTGTCTCGCCCATAGAATATGAAACGCTCTGTATGACGTTACATATTTTTATTCACTTGTGATCGACCAATTGAACAATATGGTAAAAAGAAGGTGGAAGAGACCACGCCACTATTGCCGGACCCTGTATAATTGAAGCACAGAATTCCAGAACTCCTTCCGGACATCGACAAATTTCATAGAATCTACGAACTTAGTGGAAAGTACCGATTTGAATTCAAAGTCTTCCTTATGGCACTCAAGACGATGTTCAGTTTTCTTCGAATAAGGAAGGAAACTATGTTTTCGCTGAAACTGGCACATGATGTGAGTGAGATTACATTCGAATTGTTTCCCAACGTCGAATCTCTAACAAAGAGCTCTCGACTAGATTTTTTTTTGTTTTTTCTGATGCAAGGCTATCTACTTTTTTGTAGATCTCCGTAGAAGAAGACCTGTCATCGCTGCATCATTGAGAAAAGCCTAATTAGAATGATAAGATAGCAGTACAAATTCAGATACTAGAGCGACTCACGTGAAGAGTGAGTGAAGTTGCTCCTGAACTCCCAAGAGATTTGATTTGATGAATGTACAATCATTTCCCAAGCACATTGTTTTGCAGACTTCAACTGGAAAGGGCTCTAAGAGACAAAAGTGTTTGGTTATTCAGTTAGGCATCATAACCTCAGATTTCTCCATTTCAGAAAGAGGAGATTATTCATGGCTCTCAACAAAAGTTCATTGTATGTGTATCTGCATGCCTCAGGTGAACAAGATATTCTTCAAGATGGGTTCTCTACCATTTGGGATAACAATATTCTGCTAAACTCCAATTTTACCAACAATTGGGATGATAATATTCTGCTGAACTCCTATCTAACTATCTAATCTAACCACTATCAGGAATTGTGGATTGTTTGATGTTTGAGCTCATTGATTAGTTGCAAGAAAAAATATAATCTTATTGATATACAACACAACATACTAGTGGAGCTCAATGAAAACGAACCCAACTCATATGACATTTCGTTATGCTTACGACCGTACTAAAATGTCCGCTTTCACATTCATCCGCAAGGGGATGCGTTGACGCTATCTCTGTTTCCCGCCCGCGCCTGTGAAATACGCTCATCAGGGATTATAATAACGAGATCAATTTGCATATCTCGACAACGATTATCCTGAACTTCCATCTTGTTTATGATGCCACCGACATGCCGGAGCTTCCCAGCTACGTAATATCTTTCTTAATCGACTATAGAAATTGTTGCTCTACAAAATTTCAACGGCGCACATTCAACTAACTGTGTAATTTATTTTGCGAATACGGCAACTTGAATATCGTGTCAATTTGCGTACCATTCGACAATAAATCATCCATACATTGAAATTTCTCTAGTATACTATGATACAAGTTTTATTCATTTTATTTTATTATACAAGTTTTTATTTTATTAGGTTCCTTTCTGGCGCGTAGTTTCTTCGAGTACAGGAGGCGAAGCGGGATGTGCTTGGATACTATGTTTCTTATTTTGCATGGATTTTCATTACGAATAATAGTTATCAACAATACAAAAACAATATTGGCAACGTTTGACAACACTGATCAGATAATTTTGAAACTTCATCAAAATAGCTACCAGTGTCAACCTCAGAGAAAATAGCTATTTACCAATGCGCAATTGTTAAGTATTTATTCCACTAGGCAGAAAAGTACAAGATTCAAAAGTACAAGATACACACGTACTGTACAAAGTACAAAGTACAGTACGTGGCTGTTGTTTCATAGTCGAGGCATAGCCGAGTCTAGGGAACCAGCCAAGGCATTGCATATTCTTTTCTGCCGTCTGAAATATATAATTTTCTCTCCAAATTCGTTCAAATTTCACCCAAAATCCTAATAATTGAATTCACACAATATTCAAATAATCAAATTATTCAAACGAACGTATCTAGCTCTTCGTTACTATGTTCACGGCTGATGACATTTGTTGAATTATTTCTGTTCACTCAATATCATTGTCTACTCAGAAATTTTGTCGAATAACTGTTCGAAATGAATTCAGGAATTTGAATTGCATTCGGGGATCAATATGACATTTTTATAGACGCCATATGAAACATATATATGATGAAATTATTAATACCTGACCATATAATATGTATATTTGATATAATATTTTTCCAAGTAGATTAGTACCCAGATGTTCATCTGCTACATGTCTTTCTATCTCCAGCTGTGTCGACTTTGAACCATGTGATGAATTCTCATTTCGACATTGCAAACACTTTCAATGGGGATATCGCCATCATCACAGTCTCAAAATTTTCAATTTGTGTTTTGCCAAAACTGACAGACTTGTTCAACAGCAATGACTTCATTGAAAATCATTGCAGAGGCACAAGGCTCCTATAGGAAGTGAGTCCTGTGCTTGTTCGAGCGACTCCTTCAAAATGATGAGTTGGATTGGATTTCATCTCGTCACGAATAAGTGATCACCATAATTATTATATTATATTGGCGGTGTCTTTCTGAAAGTCTATTTTGAGCTATGAATACATGAGTAGATGGAATATCATTTGGTGACAGGCAACACGAAAAATTGGATCAAGACTAGGCTACAGCAGGTGCAGTACATGTACAGCTACTTGCTCATTCAGTCATAACGACTTAAGTGCGAATTCCTGAAGAAGATTCGCGCATGGACTTCGAGGGGTACAAAGGCTTCCTGAGTCCTGGGGCACAAATTAAGCTGCTTACGACATAGCAAGTAATATGTCCGGAGATGATATCAATAGTACCAGAGACGTTATTCGGAATTCCTCAAAAGAAACACGTTACTAAGTGAAACAACTTGTTCCAGGACAAATATATACTTCAATATCTATTGAAACCACGTCGATTACAGTGACCAATGACGTTCTGAATGTCCCTCGAGAAATCACCGTGCATATATTGAAACGATGTACATAGATGTGATGTAATGTAGACTGTGCTATAAATAGGATATTTCACCGAAGAGTAAGGCATTGAAAAACTATCATGAAGGATTTTCGATAGATGATCTGGACTAAGCCAATAGCATGATCATATAGGAGCATAGTAAGCATGGAGGCTGCAGTGTTTGCGGTCTGGAATTCTGACTTTCATCTTGACATTAGCAATGCATCACTTTCGTTTTGAGTTTCAAATGAATTTTCGACTATACTCCAATCGATACGATGACTATTTTATATTTATGTTGCTCAATTGAGCCAATATGGAATCACATTACTCCAGGAACTTCTTCGTTAAGCGTGTCCGTCAGAGCAACTCAAAAGTCCCTAATTAAACAACTTCAGTGATACTCACCTCGAATCTTCCTTGGTTTTGGTAGACCCCACTTCCCCATCTGAACCCCTACCTACTCACTCTATGAACGCTGCTAGAGTATCAGAATGGCATCCTAGCCCTCACAAATCTCGAGAGCAATGCAATCTATCCTGCTAATTAAAACATATGTAATGGCAGAGTCGCAGCTCTAGATCACCAGCAGGACAATGCCGTATTTGTGTGCAGGATATGGTATCGATTGAGCAGGATTTGTCTTCCTTGTTCGTTTCGGTGGATTATTTGTTGAATTAGAGGCTCGCACAGCGATTAACTTCTCAGGAAGTTATATATGGCCCATCAAAAATAAATAGAGAGTATGATTATCATTCACTCTATATCTGGACAGAAGATATTTCCATCACACCACTAGAATCACATTTCGAATTAATATGATCTTTTGAGGAATCGTGGAAGGAAAAGAACGATACAAAAAATGGACAAACGAGGAAACAATACGAAGAGACATATTCAGCAAAGGCAGATGAACAAGAGAAGAAATATATCAAAGAACTTATCTATCATGCTCTGTTGTTACTAGAAAATCTGATTGAACCAATATCGTACTAAACATAATCGGCCATTGCTTCTTGAGTGAATATATTCATCGAATAGAAATCTTCATGTCACTGGTACTCAATGGGTTGAAAACTTCTTCTTCCCAAAAGGAGAAATACTTAGAAGTCATACTTGGCGATAAGCTAACATAGAATCAACACATACAAAAAAAAGACCACACGGCCAAAACTCAACATGCTGGAGTAACATGTCGGCTTGGTAACACGCAAATGCAAGCATTCCTGAGTTTAACAGGTACCATGATATCCACTTCAACAGCCGCCCTGGAGATCCTCTTTTCCTCCATTACATACTCTCTAGACGAACCCAGGTCAGTGGCGAACAGATTATTCAGAGAAGAAGCCATGATCACTATGTACGGGAGAGACTGAAGCTATTCAAAGAGTTGGAAAATAAGTGAACTCTTGAGATGATTATAACGTAAGCATAACGTGACGTTTATGATTACGTTACGAATGAGATGGTTCATTTAAAAACCCATGTCACCATTCACATGCCATCTCCTGAGCCAGAGAAGGAATACAACGACGTGACAGGGTACAGTATAGGCTCAGCAATCATCGGACGTACGATCGGAGTATCAGAGGAATCACTGTGTCGATTTTGCTAAGCAGAAGTGGACTGAGCAGGATTCATGCTTTGCCATTGTGAGGTACAGTAGATTGATTGAGGTACCGTAGAAAAATCAAGAGCTCGCAGATTCGTGAAAGATCTCTATGGAATATCGTTACAAAGACTTGGCTAAACGAACAACTTCAAAAAAACAATTTCGAAGACCAAACAAGATAGATCTGAATAGATCGTGGTTCACTCAAGCCCTTATCTAATCTGACCCAATCAAATTTCATCGATGAATCAATTCACAGATTCAAGTATAGTACAGCGAAGCTCGTTCAATTATTTTTGGCGAACACCGAACTGCGTGGACACTTTCAATCAGCAGACCACTACAAAATAATGAATGATGCTACAAAAATAATCCATCCATTTATTCAGTCGGAAATTGATGAAAATATATAAGAACAACAATCAACTTGGAAAAGTATTAATAACAATAGTCCCACTCTAGACTATAGGTGACGCGCTACCTATTTCGCTCTCTTTACCTCTCTTGGGCACTATCTGATTCTCATGATGTAGCTGTAGCTAACGCTCGAATTGCATCTTTCTGAATGCCGTAGGTGGCGACTGCTATCTCATTAAGTGAACTATTGACCAAATTAGAAAATACGGCCCGATTTATGCTATCAAATACCAGATGAAGTTCAGCAATTGAGACTGAAATGCTCAACTGATTCATATTCACCAGAGTTGCAAAAGTGAATTAGAAATTCTGTGATGGCGATAAAAAAGGAACTAAAGTGTAGCAATTAACTTTCGGTAAAAAGATTCTATTAGCATATATTCTGGAGTTTGATACCACTCCAATCACTATCATAGAGCAAAGTTAATCCATCGGAATAATTTCGCATTGGAAAATAAAGCTAAGGGAATCCTAGAGAGCGCAAAAAAAATTCCGGATTTCAAAACCGAAGCTGAATTTTCCATACCTCAGCAATCCTGAATAAACTATATCCTTTTAAGTCACGTCCCAAACCCCGCTCCTTTATTTCACTTCCTTCTTTTTATTATGTTACATATATAGGAAAGCTGAAAAATTCGTATCTGCCGTGGCACGATGATCCCGTGCTATATGGAAGCTGCCGCTTCCAGGAAAGCCCATAACCGTGGCGGCAGATGCTGCATCATTGAATAGTAATAAGATCCCGAGTGCGTGCTATAGAAATGAATTGCTTCTGTTTTATGTTATTGCTGTTTGGGATAGGCATCCGCAGGTACCGCCTGATTCCATCATCCCTGCTGGGGTGAGAATCCCTTCCGCTAACTCTCTAAGTTGATAATACAAAGATTACCATTGATGAGTTTACTCCGGACATATGGAGTAAGCCACATCCACATATCTTGTGCTGAAAGGAATATCACTGCAAGGAGTTTAAAACCACGTTCTATTGAATATTCATCAAAAACTACTGAATGATTCAAAAATTCATTCTATTTCGGAATGAATGCGGCTTTTTTTCATCGGAGACCGACTGGAACACCATGAACTGAAAAGCATTACTTCATCTCATTAGTAATAACAAGAGTCAAAACAAACAAAATAGCACAAATATATGACACTGAAGAATATCAAAAACAATAATTTGTAGATAAAAAATATCGATACGTATCTCCATCAGGACCTAAGAATGTTATCATATCGATCTATAATATTGTTAATGATGAGAAATAAACTAACCATTTTCGAAAGCTCGACTACAACGAAGAGATATTCTTCATTGGTCACACTCTGACTGCGTCCCATACTGAACTCGCAATACTGAATTCAAAATATCTGAACAGTCACGAAATGATCCTTCATATATGTATGAAGACAAGTTGATAAAATCATATTATTAGTGTAATGAATGAGGATGACAAGAAGTTGATAAGGATGAATAATGTCTGTATATCGAGAAGTTCGATTTTTCTAGTTTTCTTGGGCATATCTCTCCTTCCATTTCTTCTCTTATTTCATACCTTCAATTTCTATAGATGAAATAGAATTCATGATAATTATCTCATTAAATTTGTGGTGAGGTACAGATTCATGATCTACCCCAAAATGGTACTGCGCTTGGAATTCAGATACCTAAGAGAGAAATTCTGTATTTATCAGTGACACTTCGTTATGGAAAAAATAATTCAGAAGATTTTTAATGAATACCAAAATTTCTACTCACCTCAGTGTAGTGACTGTTCACTAGCGGCACTGGTTGAATTCCAGTGACTTTCTGTGGTATATCGTCTGTCTTCGCTACTTTACTTCAGAAACGAGGAGAGAAAATCCTAAAAAATCTAGAAAAATAGGGATATCATGTGAAGATAAACTCATGAACACTTCGGAGGTATCTTTACTAGAAATATGGGAATGGTAAACTTATACTTTTCTGAAGCTGTTTCACCAACCTGAAGATAAAGCATTATTGTGGAATCAAATCATTCAAGATACGGAAATGAATTTAGAGAAGAAGTGTGATAGAATAAAAACGAAACACTGAAATGAACGTTGTAAGATTAACTTATGATACCTATAATGAACAAAGAATGGATTGAAATGGTATCTCTTTTCATCTTCAAGTTTTATGATGAAACACCACATTATTTGCTCTTCAACTCAACTATGAAGCTGTGCAGTGATTTCCATTCAAGTTTACCTCTTTTTAATGTTCAATACAGTGTGAAATCTCTGAGGGGCCATGATTCTTCCAAAGATTATACTGTCCATATCCTAAAATATTATATAAGTACAAATACTGGATGATATTTTATATATGAGATACATTCAATCAAGCTCTGTGTAATGCTTTGAATTTCCGGATATTGAGTATTTCGATCTTTTGTGGTAGTTGGTTGCATGAAGTTGGAAAATTTGGTAGGTGAGTAATGATGTTTTGAAATGAGATACTCTGAATAGTACATTATATTTCCCATTCATATTGTGTAAAATCTGGAAAATGAGATACTAATAATGAACAAAGAATCGATTCTTGTCTTTTTTTTTTGATATGGCTCTCCGTGTATCTTTATTATTGTATTTTATTCCATCCTCCTATTGAATTTTTGACATGAATAACTTGATTTCCGAAATCATTGATTACTCCCGGCACACAGAGGCTACTCTGACCCTTCATGAAAGGTACTGGTACAAAGAACTTGTTAAAATAGAAGAGGAGGCAGAAGACATCTTGCATGAAAATCGAGTATTTCGTAAAGGCATCGAATTTTGCGGACTTGAGACGCCCACATCCCCATCTAGAGCCTTCGATTCTTATATCCAAGGAGCACCCTCACTCCTCAGCTATAAAATAACTGATCTCGCTAAACGACACGCGTGATTTGCATATGGAGTCGATGGCTTAAATTAAAAGTTGGCAGGAAGCGATCTCGAGGTCGCGCGCCACCTACGTCTCGGCGCTACTTTCCATCAGTGGGAAAAGAGAAGAGGAATCTGGAAAGGGCAAATCTCCAGGGCGATTCCGTTCTGCCAATATATCCTGATGCATATATTTGTGAATTCACGAGCGAATATCAAGTTGCCTCCTTCATGAAAAACATAAATCATTCTTTCATTGAATTTATGGAGGATGAATAATAACGAGTCAGCTAGGTAGAATATATTTTTTAAATCAAGTTGATGAGATGACACTTGTCAAGAACGGTTATCATCATAAGGTACAAAATTAGACTTTGCTTGGACCACCGCTTCAACTACTTCATAATGGGAGCTATATAAAAACAAAGTTGAAAGATAAAGTTGTAGGGTTTCATATGGATAATTTATTCATGACAAATTGAAAAATCAATGATTGTATATATTAGTCAGCTGTGATTTTTTTTGAGATATATATTTTCACATTTTCTTTGAGAACTTCTCCTGGTTTCAGATATATATGTATATGTATATGGTTATATAGCTGTCATGAGTTTCGTCATTTTGAACATTGGATTTGTTCTACACTCATTTCAGAGCTTGTTTGTCAAATAGAAGTGTAGTAGGCTTCGTTTTGGGATACATTCATTATCAAAGTGTTGATGTTTGAGATGTTCAGTCATTGACCTATTCATAAAAAAAAAATCAACAGGAGATAAATGCTGTAACTGCATTGAGGTTCATTTCTACAAAAATCATTGAATCCTAATTGAATCTTCCTTGTTCTGTATAGATCGTTTCCCACCTCTCTAATCATTGGGATTTCGTGAACTAGTAGGAATTCTGGATTGGTCAAATCAGAGGAAAGTTTTGGATTTATATGGTGAACATCAATAAATAACAAAATCTGATTCGCAAAAATATGCTCTAAAAATATAACGCAATAACTGAATAGCATGTTTTTCTCCTTCCGATTTCAACTGATAATACTGAAAATGGAAGATTTCATTGACAGTCTCAGTACATCTTATCTCAGTACATAAAGTTTAATATAGAGTGAACACTGGCAAAAGGCGCTTTGCCTGTTAACAAAGTCAACTGGTGTGCAATCTTTAACACACAACCTGCAAAAATAAAATATAGCCGGATAAGGAGATGATTTGAATATTCTTACAGTCTACATGATCCACTCATTTAAAAATGATTGGATACTGATTATATTGAATAATTGTAGTGTTGATGTTATCCGTAAGATATATTGGTACATTATGTGTTACAAATGGATGTCGTTTGAGAAAATGTTTTTTCCTAATAGTTCATTGAATACTTTCAATCGAGTCGGGAATCCTATTGTACAAGGTGGCTGGAGTTCGAGCCTCATCATTGGGATCTCGTAAACCGTAAGAGATACAGGTTCGCTTAAATTATGGCAAAGTTGCGTAATTTGATGCCTGATAAAATGTCGTTCTGAAACTTGAAAAATTCCATACGCTCTCGGAGATTTCCGAAAAAAAAGGGAAATCCCATGGAATCGATTTTATTTTTTTCTGACATTATTTGGAGGAATCAATAGATATGAATAACACTTCATCATGGTCACTTCTCCTTCCCTACAAGATGTAGATTTCAAATTTGATATCTGACGTTTCGTCTTTCAGAAACCAACATCAACTTATTTTATCAGATACGGACCTGGATTTTTTATTTCACTTTTTGTTACCTCTGGATAACCGAAAAACTATGAGCTATCACAGATTTCGATTTTCAAATGTTTCGATGTAACTAAATGACGACTGGTGGTTCTGCGCTGAGGTAAATGGAGCTTGGCTAGAGGTACGGTGACTGTTTGGTGCTGGTATCCACTTTCCATCAGCTTTCCAATGTGGGGTCAGAAGCCATAGTGCTGAATTTAAAAAAAATGTTCATGGTAGTTTCAGCTACCCCTTGAAGCCTATTGCTCATATTGTTCACAAAATGTATGTGAATATTTATAAACGTTGACGTATCTAGGAGATTTTTGAGAAAATTATTCTCCTACCTGCTAGCGAATCTATTCTATATGAGTTCTCCACCCTGTATCAATTACGAGTATAGTGGTCTGCTATGTGAAGTAGCCCGGAACGATGAGGTTCATATCATTTATTGATAAATCAGTCACATTCATGTTCCGATTGGAAAGTTTCACTGGTCAGTCAGATTTCCTTTTTCCATTTTGTTCATCCGCAAGAACGATGATCCAACACGAGTTCTGAAAATTTAGGAGATGTGAGTTGCTATTGAAATCAACTCAATAGAGACGATTGACTCACCTGTAGTGTTCTCCAAAGTGATTTCAGGTTTCATTTTGGTGACCTTCCATTCCGGAAGAGTCCCATTTGTAGGAATTATTGTGTTGGGTTTCTGGGAATAATGTTGAACTAAATATGTTATATCATCCTAAAATCCTAAAGAAAGACGTCAATGCCAGTGTCACAGGTTCTGCAGATAGGTCAGGTTGGTCTGGACGAAACATCTTATTCTGGTAATAACCAAGGTATTTACTCTATCAAATTGTGGATGGTTAGCGGTTGTTGGTTATTTTTTCAACCATTGGTATACAGGAATTGTACACAACAGTTGGTAATAATTCTGTCAAGTTGCATATAACCATTCTATCTACCAATGGGACAAGAAGATTTCAAAATTGGCGCTAACTTTCACTTCTTTCTTTGGCAAGAAGTATTTTTTTTTCGAGAATTCGAGAAAAGAAGGAGGAGGCATCGTCTGATTCCTACCTCATGGCTTTTTACCGGTGGTCATTGAAGTGAGCAGATGCATGTTTCAGTGAAGTGAGATTTTCCTTCTACTTGGTCGAATCATCCATTGGAATTGTGTTCTAATGCTCTCTGCGCGTTGCTTATTCAGTTTTCTGAACTTGTGTAATCGAAGAATTCCATTTTATTAAATTTTCGAATGAAAAATCATGCACGTTCTTTATTCACCACCTCTCGAAACCAGACTGTAGCCAAAAATTTCATCGGGAACTCTTTTGAGTAACAACCATATTGTTGCCAAATCAAAAATGCACCACACCTCTGATTATGTAACTTCGTTGATTTTCCTTGATTCTGAGCAAATTTTTTGAAACACACTTTGTCTCATGGAATTGTGCAATCGTCTATCTGGGAGTCTTCCATTGAAATCTATCGTCTATCTCTTGCCGAATAACATACAATTTCTATGCTGTCTCCTTTGAAATTAAATCTTCCATTCTCATCAACACTACACAAATTTTCATGAATTTTCACAACACCTCAATTTGTCACTGTGTCGATATGCTTCAATGTTTTTTGCATTGGTATTTTGACTCTCTGTGAATCTACATATGCTTGATAGGCCCCTATTATTTGTGAGCCATGCAATAATTCTCAGTCACAAATTAACACCCAGATTCCAACGCCGAAACCCAGTACTTTGTTGAAATTCCTAATGTACTCTTACGCAATCGACTATCGCTCTTTAGTAGCCATAATCCGAAGTGTAGGTACACGGAAAATTAGCATATCTGACGACGAACCAAAGACGTAACCGAGCCATTTATGCGTCAGAGAGTGCGAATCCCGAATTCCCTCGCTAGCAGGTATCATCTCACGAGATTCCAACCAATCGGCTTCGACCCGGGTCTTGGATTCTTGTCACGTTCGATCCCCTACGATATTACATTCGGGAAGGAAAAATTAACATCACTCGTTTTATGACTGCTTAAAATTCAACGGGAAGACCTGCCGATGTGGATGCTCCGGAGGTGGTGAAATGAAAAGGAGTTGGGGGAGAAATGAATGTCACACCGGTCAGCCAATCGGAATCGAAGATCGGAGGATTTATCCTGGAGAAAGTAGTTTGATCTAGAGAGATCCCCCATCTATCGATGAAACACGATTTTGTGACAGCTCTGAAGAGTTATCAAAGCGAAGTTAGTATAGTGTTAATTTCCTTTGTGAGGAGTGATAATAAAAGTTTTCTGTTACACATCGTGGACCCCCCAGAAAATTCTGGGAACGAAAGAAACAACTTACAGGTCAATTCACAAGATAAAAATCGCATAAGGAATACAATGTATCTAATCGAGCTCACAAATGTATCTTCATCCAGAAAGGAATAACTCATTATTATCTATACCTACCTAGTTTGTCATTGGTAACTATTCATGTCTCCGGAACAACATGACAACACATAACTCTGGATGGAGAAAACGTCAAAAAGCCGAAAAAACTTGGGAAAGGGTTAATCGTGATGTTTCTAGGGAGAAGAGACTACAATTGCTCATACGGAAGTCGTGAGACTCCCTAAAGCCACTGGCCTAGATCGTATTCCATCCAGTGTAATACCTCTCTCAATATACTTTATGAAAAAATCATACTCTGGCAGGAAATTTCCGAAAGACATCCCATGATATGCCACATGATATGCCACTTTCAGTTCCTGCATTCTCTCATGGATAAGAAATCAGGCACTTCACTTCGTCAGTCCTGTGACTTCATGAATACTACTGATGTTTTGTGAAGTTCTATATCGCTAATTCAATGTTGGAAACCAACTATACATCAACTACATAAACTACATAAACTACTCATAGATAGTAAAGTTCATATCTGAATGAGAGTTTTGACTACTCGAAATTCAAACACCTGTCAATGTGAACACTTCAGCGGTGGCCAAAAGAGATGAAAGAAATAATTATCACATCTAGTCAATCGAACGCGGAGACATAATGGTTCCAATTCCGAACGATAGCCGTATTCATGAATAGTTCTCTAGACAGTTTGGAAAATTATGAATTTCATTTCTTATATTCATTAGATTTTTCCAAATTCATTTAGCTCTCCGTCTAATATTGCATATTGATTGGTCATTTCGAATTCCAGAGTTGTGTATGAATGAAATGAGTTCCATCGTAGTCTATGATCATATGATATATCACATCAGACATGATTCCTAGACCCACACTGAAGAGATGAAATATGAGGTTCTTGCAATGCAATGCCTAATCCAAAATCAAGTTATTCTTCTCTTCTACTTGAAGCAATGTCTATTGAAAATAGAAAGAAATCTAATGGAATCATAGTCACACTCGTCTGTCTCATTATCACTATAAATCATTATCACTCCTTCGTGGGTGTAAGTGTTATTTTTTTTCTCGAATAAACCAGCTATTGCGAGGAAGAGATTTTTTCTGGTACATGAAACATGACTGTACAGAAGGTCATCGGACTGGCCAAGATGCATCCAAGTTCATTCTATACTATCTGACGGAATGAACTCGATGTGAACCCTTCAATCCAAGACAATCCTCTTTTTGCACTTCATTGTATCCAACACGGTTCCGAACAAGGTGATTATTGGAGCCTGCAAAGCCCAATTACCTCCAATTCCAGCAAAATTGCGAACGCATTAGTATAGTAGACCTAGTAGGCGTAGCATTATAGCAATCTTCCTATCCAATAGGATATCGTTGCGCGGAAGGAAACTGTCAATCTTTGGAGAAATCGTGATGCACAATTTGCCGTGTGCCGTGTGATCCCACGATCTGGTCTGACGCAGTAATTGTGGAACCGTTCCGAGTAGATTTTTGATTTTTCTAGCGGAAGACCATAATTTGTGCAACACCGTATAATATTTGCTTCACAATGAAATGATAATGCCTGCCTTTGTGGTAGGCACGAGGAGAAACTGATCTTGATGTTCAACACGAAACGAAGTCATAACCTATCTTTGTTCTGTTGTTCTAATTATAGGTTGAGATTCAATCAGTATCTCCCATCACCAAGAAAGAACCATTCAATAATAATAAGTGCTACACAACAAGAAAGACTGGCTCATTTCCAGAAACAACTCGAATCAGGTATATCACGCTCATGAGGCCGTATACTTGTAATAACGATGTTAATAGAAGTGTAGACACTCACGATGTCGAATTGATTCGTACAGAAATTTCTGGATATTGAACAACTCCTTCACATCATCCATGAGATATTAATATCAACGCGGAACAATCAATTGAATTGTTGTGGTAACAGTAAGAAAGGTGATGGTAAACGATGCTCTCAAACGAGATTACATGATTGTGTGTCTACAGCACCGAAAGAAGTATTGTAAATGTTTCAATTTCTTCTGATGGAGTTGAAACCCTATTCACAGCACTTTTTCAAAAACTGAAATTAGTTCCATCCCAGAATAGCCCACGATGATTTATGCAGTGCAACCCCTTCATTCATTGGATGTTGTTTTAGAATCTTCAAAATATATCTCAATGTAACACATCCTTTTCTCGAAACATGATCATGAAAATGTCAGATGATGAGTGAATGGATGAATAAATATATATGCATATACCGTTCGCATGAAATGAACATTGTGATATACCAACCTATGACGAAGAGTTAGAAAAAAGCAAAAAATGTACTCTGACTTGAGAAAATTCCACAGAATTCATTTCTAGCTGTAGCCTTCGACATTGCCAGTCATTTTCTTTCACAAGTTGCGACTGAAAGTTTTGAAACACCTGGGCATGCGGGATATAGTACAACAGCTATTCAGAAGTTACCTCTCAGATGCAGAAAATTTGTCTAGATCGATGAAGGAAGAAGCGGTTATGAAACTGTAACTTATGGTCATCCACAAGATACCTCATTCAAAATGTGGATGACCAACTCAGATCATACTGTTCCTTTTTTGCAGACGATGTAGAAAATCTATAGAATTATGTAAAATATGTTAACGTCAGTAAAACTGAAGTTATTCCTTCTATATCTTACGAATCCATTTCAGCTACTTTTTCAGAAATACGTAAATCTCCTTCGAGAAAACTGTTCGAACTCTGTAGAGTAATTCGACAACTATATGCAATATTATGTTCGACTCAAAAATCGAATATCAACCACTAATGCATGAAGATAAAATGAGAAACAAGACCTCGAACAATGTATTCTAACCAAGAAAACGAGTGAATCTACTGAGCGAGATCTTCCAGAATGCTGAATGAATTGAAGAAAATACTGTTTGTAGGTCAATCTAGGAGGTAATGCGTGAATTTTTCTAGATCATTCTGGAATTTTCTCTCCTCATTCCCATCTTAGTGGACGTTCCGAGAACGAATCTGCTTCCATCTTCAACACAATTTGAATATTTGTCCTTCGTAATTTTTTTCTCGATGTCTTGTTGTTTCGACATTTAAAAGTTACCTGAAAACACTGAGCATATTCTGAGCACGGAGCATATTCTTTCCCGAAACTCCCACTTAGATAAAAACGAGAAGAGAAAATCCGAGAACAATCTAGAAAAATGATTAGAAGAAAAGTTTTCAAGAAACAGTATTCGAAAGAAAAATGGTCATCAATTGGGGATTATGCAATAGATTAGGAAATATCTTCATCAGAAGCAATACTATTCAGGTGTGAGAACTATCAACGGATAATTTCTATTCGATCTGTTCATATATTTATCCTCAAAATGTTATCCAAAATGTATGATGAAGAACTGAACTATGAATTATGGAATTTATAACATAATTCTAATTATGAATGGACACTCGGGATGAAGTTCATATCAATAGACAACTTAGAATGAGATGAGAATGAAACTGAATGTGATCTTCCATGCAAGTTCATTCGTTAATTCCAGTAATCCATATGTATCCACAATGTCGAAAATGAATCATTTCATGGTAGATGAACAGAACTGAATTGATCTGAATTGAAAGAAACGAGGTTTCTGGAATGTGGGTTCACAAATATGTGTGAATGGAGAAAAGTCTTTCATGTTACTTCAGGAATAGCAAGACTGAAACTATGGAAAGTGGTCTTCACTTATATGACCAATAATGGTTTGAATCCATTGATTTGAAACTCCATATTTGTGATATACCTATTATTTTTTCCACCAGATAAAACCTGAAAAGAGAGATATTGACAAATATCTAATAATTTCCTCGATTTATCAAATTTCTATACAAGGAGTCTCCTAATTAGTGGTGGAAATTGGAACTGCAGATTTTTTGAATGAAAATATTGATATTTGGCTACGCTTAGCTCAGCTCAAAAGTTGGTATTAACCAAAATACGGTGTCTCCAAGTGAAGATTCAATTTTCGATTCTCGAAATCAACCTATTTTCAATCAATATATCCGAACAATATTTTTTGGATCATGTGTGATTTTGGGGCGAGAAATTGTAATTTATTTATAGCTTTGATAAAAGTTCGAAATGTTGTTCTCTGAGGCACCTAGGTACATAACAACAAGTGTAACTTTTTGCGCCTTGATATATTCAAGTTTTCATTGAAAACTTCCATAACGATTATCGATATCCAATTCAGAAATGAAGATAATTTGACACTGATTGAAAATTCAAATCTGGAGATGTTTTCGGTCGAATCGATTCTGTATTATCTCACTTTATAAGCTCTCCTATAAATTTTCTGCACCATCTCTCAATACCCTGTATAAAGCTTTATCTCTAAGATGTTCGTCTTGTGAAAGGGAATCAATTCCAAATTAAACTTCCAACGGAGTGAAAATATCATTCCGAATCCATATTCACAAGCCTATCATAACTCAAATTCTCACGTGTATGTCTTCTTATGAATATCAGAAAAAAAAAGAGATACTCAATTCTCATTCCATCAACGCTAATGTATTCGGAATTTCTGTCCTCTAGTTAAAGCGGCAAGTTAGTCATAAAAACTTGATGGTGTTATGACATATCGATGATTGAAGTTCATTAAACTGTTAGGGCGAACCTCCTCTAATGGCCCGTTTATAGCCTTCTCGGCTGCGTTTAAATCATCTAACTTCCACACTCGCCATATGAGAGCAGCTGAAGTGTCACTTCAACTCAACTCATGCACTATATGTTTTTGTTGGTTGATCTTCTTCATGTTCTGCTCCTTTCTAACGTTGCTAATAGGATTAATAGGATCGATATGATAATTCATAGGTATTCATTCGTCTGAAATATAGGGTCGACTCAATGGGGAATGCATGAACATAGCCCCACATGAAGGAGGAATGAGGAGGATTGAGGAAACTGTGGAAGAATTGGCCACTTGGCCTCATAGTTCTCTTATTATTTACCTACTTGTGCTTGTATTGGTGAATAATAAATGTATCATTATTATTATTATTATTATCATTATTAAATAATTCGTTTATTATTTCTTGGCAAATGTACTCTACATTGTCGTTGAAACCATTACTCATTATGTGCAAGGTTATGGAACATAAATAAAGCCGCTGTCACCCACGCAAATTTCGTCGTTATTTATAAAAAATGATCTTATCATTTTCACATTTTCTTCTACAGAATGAATCATTTCAATTTCACTACAAATTTACTATCGCTTTGACAGTTTAAACGTTCATGAGAATTCATACAAGACTGAGGTGAAAAATCATGGTACTTCTACTTTTTTAGACGAAAATTTACCAAATGAAGAGATTCTCTCCGAATGCGTCTGATAAGAGTAATATCCTCGAGGAAAATTCCACATCCGCTTCCCATACACCAGCGTTCGTTACTGCACGGAAGTGAATGGTGCCAATTTCCAGCATTTGATAAACTAATAACAGAAGTGAGTAAGTAGTCTTCCACTATTTTAGTTGTCATTTTGTGATCGATGAAAATTTTGTAGCGAAATTTCATGGTCAGATAGTACTCGATAAGATCTTCGAAATGAGGTATTACAACACCATCATCATTTCTATTCAAAATCAGGGGGTTGTGCTCCGTCTGGGGGTTGAAGTTACGGGGATGGAAAAAGCGGAAGATTTGAGATCGACGGGTCCGAGCGATTTTCCTTATTTCCATTTTAAAGACGATAAATTTCTGGGATCAACAGAACTTGGAAATGGAGAACATGGCGAATCCAAAACTCGTATGACAATATAAGACAATATAAGACAATATAAGACAATATAAGACGACTACTGAATCGATCGCCTCACTTGCCTCATTCACACACATATATATAAAAATATACTCTTACCTCTGGTATGCCCTCCTTATTTCAATATTATTATTTTTCATACATTCAATTATATAATTTTCTGCCTTGCTTCCATCAAGGGCAACCTACGAGGAAATGAGGGGGTAATTACCTCCTAGAGCAGAACAGTAGATTGACAAATTCAGTTTTATTCATCACAAAGAATGATGAAATTGAGCAGCGGATTAGATGAGATGAACTAAATGAACCTAACTAATAGAGTGAATATGAAATTCCAATTTGGAATAAACGGATACAACATGAAATTATATATATACTCTCACTAGATGCAATAATGAAAAACTTGGCCAGTTCAATCAACAGTTCCAAGCTAGGAGAACCGAGAGAGTATTCAACTCGACCTTATGGTGGAATGGTACATCATATTGGTCGAGAGGTCTCAAGTAAATACGATTTCATTCAATTCTGCTCGAAATACTCCAGCGGTACCAGGGAAGAGAAAGAAAAGGATTCCATTGTTTTGTAACCAATTGATTGTTGATTCATTCGATAGATTCTCTGATCAACAAGGTAGGTTAATAAGAGTTACGGCATACATGTCATGGTTCATATCGGAGATTCAAGGATTTCTAAAAGATCTCCAGAGAATGTAGTTTTGTAGGTTCCAAAATCAGAGAATGCTGAACTGGAGCTAATCAGAATTGTCTGAAATGAACGATTTTTCGAAGAAATCAATTTACTCTGCTGAAAAATGAAAATGTCAATTCATCATTGGAAGTTAGCTTTCTCAACCCGTTTCTTGATGAGGGTATGAGGAGAAAGATTATAACAATGATTTCTTCAAATATCAAATATCACTTTTATCGAAACATTCATTCGTTCTTCGTTAGTCCGACATGAACATATTCATTGTTTACATGGCGGTCACATATTCGTCAAAATATTAGACATTCCATTAGGTATTCCATCCTATAAATTCAATTGTCGCTACTTCAGGTCACACATGGAGTACATGCAGAATCATTGGAAATGTACAGTTTCATATTTCATATTTCATATCAATTTTTTCTCAAAATCCGAGATATATGAGAGGAAATTTGCTTGAGAAATAACTCACCATCGATGGCAATATGATGGAGATTACGACCTTGCAGTTGATTATGATATCAGAGACACTGACCGTTGGATAATTTCACAATAATGTTGCCAGTGGCTTCTTTGGCAGTGGAAATATTCTTCTAAAAGCAAACGAGAGTCATAATGAATATCATCCGTAAGCTGCAAATATTCTGAAAATTATACAGTATTGTCAACACGTCTCGCATGTACGCCTCATAATCTATTCCGATAACATGATAGTTTAGTGACTTATTTGGCCATACGCCCCACTAATTCATAACAAACGATATGTAGCGTGATTGGGAGCAATTTTGCGCGAGTTATGAAAGAAGTGTGCCCGATCAGGCAGAGAGTATTTCCGGTGAGTACCGGAAGGAGCGCGATCGTTTATGACTTCGGCACGTGAGGGGCGGCTTCGATGGGGAACGATTGTGTTTTGTTTGGACTTTTCCGACTACGCGTTTCCGATAGACGTCATATGAGAAGGCGATGAAATATGCAGGGAAGCTGACTTCGCATTCATGAGGATTCTGACAGCATTTGTTGTCAATTACATAATGAAATGATAGAGATGAACGAAACAGTTGGTTATGATATATCGCCTGATGATTATACTGACGAGCAGTCATTTATTCATCGAAATATTATTTCATGGATTGTAAGAGCGAAAATGGTCTTGGAGCATCATCAATTGATAAGTTCGATGGAAAAATGGAATATCGTAGACTAAAGCAAGTTAAAAATACTAACACCCCATTTCGAGGGGAAATGATGGTTACCCTGACAATATTACTATGTGATATATTTATTTATTTATTTAGTAGTGCACCATTCAACAGCCGAAGCCAATTACAGAATGGGAAAGCATAAAAACGCTAATGTGAAGTTAAACCTAGTGTGCAAATTGCACATTACACAGAGATGAATATGAATAATTATGAATAGTGATAACAATGATAAGAATAATAGAAATAATAGTGATGATGCGTATATGAACTAAAAAAAAAACTTTGTGAGAAAAAAGTTCGTACGCATCGTCACCATAAGATTCTTATGCTTGCAAGATAGCTCTTTTAATGTCAATTGGCTTGCAGTTAAAAATATCAACCTCATTTTGAATTGACAAATAATCAAGACATATTCTATATAGAGGAGTGCGTGTGAGTACAATTGTTTGAGGGAAGGGAAGATAAAATGTATTACTGTTTCTTACAGGTAGCCTGGGAACATGTAAATTTATACGTGCAAGTAAATACGGACAGTTAATTAGAGATGATATAACCTTTTGCAAAAATAATATGCCTAGGTATTTACGACGATTGTCTAGAGAGTGTACCTGAAATCTCGAAAGTAGCACTTCATGTGGGATACCTTGGTTTGGATAGATTCCATCACACTTAAAACTAACATACTTCAAGAGACGTCTCTGAATATTCTCCAAATTCATGACATGTATATTGTAACAAGGATTCCACACGACGCTGCAATACTCAAACCTTGATCTCACAAGTGCATTGAAAAGGAGTAGGTGGGTGCTGGTATCTGAAAGCCATTTCGAATTTCTAATGATGAGGCCGAGAATTTTGAAACCATTTGAGACAAGGGTATTCACGTGATGACTGAATGTAAATGTTTCGTCAAAGATGACCTCAAGATCTTTGAATTCTGCTATTTTCCATATTTCCATTTATTACATAAGGATATTCAGTGGGTGATTTTTTGCGGCTGAAGGAGACAAGATTGCATTTTTTTATATTGAGAGGAATTAAGTGATCCTCACACCATACAGACAATTTTTGGATATCTTTTTGTAGGATGCTGCAATCGTTCAAGTTGGATATCATACGATATAACTTGCAATCATCTGCATATAGAAGAATTTCGGAGTCTAAGCCAAGGCAAATGTCATTTATAAACGTAATGAATAGCAAAGGACCCAATACGGATATAGACAGATATAGAAGATAATTCCACTATTGTAACAACATGATTTTCACAGATTTTAGAGATTTTGTCTCCTCTCTTCTGAGAGTAGCAAATCTGCAAAATCTGTGAAAATGGATTACATTCTCGAGAATGGATTGCTTATCACCACCAAGAGTGCCAACTTTAAGAAAACCTCATGAGTGTCCATCATGTTCGTTTGATGAATCATTGAAGGGAACTGGCGAAGTGCAAAGGAGAGATGAACATCGACCGACGAATAGATATCTGAATTGGTCCAGGAGAACTTCATTTATGAGAAAAAGATAGGAATATTGCATTTTATGAAGGCGAAAAGACAGAATGGAAGGAAGATCTCGTGGAGTGAGTGTAGCGCCTCTCTTTACGGTGCTGAGAGTCGTACGATCGGGTCCCGCGCGAAATTGTTTTTTTGTGATTAGGTTAGTTCTTTGGTTCGTAATAACTTTCCATTACTCGAACTATTCATTGAAAACGACAATTACCTACGAATACTACCTTACAAAACCATAGTCGACCCATGCTTCACACCAAATTACGTAGACTGTAGAAGATATAATTATTGACGAGTCTTAAGAATAAAAATGACTGACTGCATGCGTTATCCGAAGAAATCAGAGAATCAGAGAAGAAATCGAAGTTCTATGTAGATATATTTTGTAAATTCCTTAGCACGAGCATCAGCTATATCTCCTATACATTTACAGGAATATTTTAAACTGACCTGTCCTTTCTTGTTTGACTACAACCTCTTCCCATTTCAACTTATGTATCTTGGAGTTTGTAGGGAAGATATTTTATTATTTGTGGATTCTGAACATGTCCAGTAGAGTTCAGAGTCTTCATTGTTGACACCACTTCGCTAACTTCTATTGAAAATCGGATCAATTCATACAGATTTAATCGATTGCTTCGTGATCGATTATTTGCTATTCAAAAGAAACATTGCCGATATGGTGACACTTCCAGCTAAACCGAAGGTGGAAATATGAACTCCGTTATTTTTGAATTTTCGAAAGTTCTTGAGTTTGCACCGACTACTCTGTAACCTCTTCGTCAAATCAAGTATTGGAGTATCGAGTATCAGAAATCCTTGAATATCGGAGATGGAGAAGACGAGAGAGAAGAAGAAACGTTTGGGGCAGTTCAAGTATTATTTTTTGTAATGGAATGCCAAAGTTTTCTCCTCACTGAATGAAGGAGAATTTCAATATATATAAATATATATATATATATATATATATATATATATATATATATATATATATTATAAGTTATGATATAATGTTCAAGGAACATTGTGTTAGCCAGCGGTGGAATTTTGGTTGAAAAGGAATATTCGTTAATTTGTAGCAATCATTCGTTGAAACTTATTCACCAAATAATTGAATATTGTATTGTAGCTGTTCGTCATGATCTCTCATGTCATATCATCTCATGACTATCGAGTGATTGTAAAAAGACATATTGTCATTTTTTCAATGTATTGTTCGCTTCGTGACGATTGACCGTCTCCATTTTATCATAGTTGAATGACATGTTTCAGTGACAGTTTCAGCAGTCACAAAGGTATACAAATTGTTTCAGTTCGAGGGAGTTCAAAATGTTCCCAGCTAGCGAGCATCGTAATAGCTCCTCAGCAAAAATGCCTTGTTATTCTCCTTATCAAAACATAAAACCGTCAGCGAGTCGGAAAATGTCCATTTTTACAGTTTCTCATTATCCCGCTCTATGAATAAATTCGCACTTTGGCGCGTTACACGCGTTTTCCCGACTTTTCCGACGCTGAACCGAGAATTGCAGATAAGCCGTTTTCTCCTTATGGATGCCAGGAATAACAAACTGGGCTATGTTTCACCCCCTGTATCACTTTTATGGCGCGATAACTAAGAAATGCGAAACCTTCTCAACGTCGCTTATATACCTTCGCTTCCAACAGGGGATATTAACAAAATGATATTGGAAGCTCAGCACACAACATTAGAATGCCTCATCCATTTTGAGACATCGTGATGATGATAGTCTATCGAATAGTCACTTTTGCACCTACATGGATTTTATTGTAATTTTGATGAGAGAAATTTGTATGTGACAGTGCGTTTGACTTCCAAATGTATGTTCATGAAATAGCAAAGTCGCATTGGGTCACTAACGACACGAGAAGATGCAAAATATGTCGTTTCCTATATAAAAAAGTTCTCTTTGACACCTACAGAGAAAATGAGTGGCAGAGCTAGAGCACATTTGAGTAAAACTGAGAAACTATCGCTTCAAAGGAAATTTATGTATTTCAATTGTTCAACGGAAGTAGAGGTCGTCATATTATATACAAACGTTGATGTGGTGGGTACGGCGGTTATTTGAAAACTTTTGGAATAACGAATGAAACTACTGGGGAAAACGATTTTGGGTCTGGCAATATCTTCAATTCCTTCAAAAGACGTAGATATTGCCCAATAAACACACACACGTGTAATATACGTTTATATATAGTGGCAGCCGTTGATGTAACGTTACTCGTTGAATTTTGCAACGTCACTTTCCGAACCATAATTCAACCAAACGTTGATTCTACCTATAATTAACGTGTATGATTCAACTCGTCGCTGTAGCCACGACTTTGAAACGTGTCCTTATCGTGCTATCTCAACGTATATTCAGTTGGGATTGAAAAACATCACATCAACGTTGAATATGACATTAATCATCTCCCTAATATATGAGCTACCTATATTCTACGTTTCAATAACTTTCTTTTCTCAAAGTTCACCCAACGTTATGAAATAACGTATCCGATTCGTTGAATAAATTATCATGTAACAACTACATCATGCAGTTGACCTTCATGAACGTATATGATTCGACTCGTTTCTGTAGCTACGATTTCAAAACGTGTCCTCGTCGTGCTTTCGCAACGTATATTCAATCAGGATTTAACAACGTTACATAAACTTCGAATATGACGATCTTCAACAATCCGAATCTTTGAGCAATCTTCATTCTTCGTTTCAATAACTGCTTTTTTTCAACGTTTATTGAACGTTATGGATTCACGTGTTCGATACGTTCATTGAATTATTCAATATCAATTACATGATTTATTCAACGTGTTCGTATAGTGTTTTTCTCAACGTATACTCAATAGGAAATGGAAAACATAATATTAACGTTGAATATGACCATAATCACCAACCCGAATCTGTGATGAACACATACTCTATGTTTTTATAATGTTTTTCAACGTTCATTAAATGTCATGAAATGTTCAATCCGTTGAAAGAACTATTCTATAACAACTACATCATGCACTTGACCTTCATCAACGTATATGATTACACTTGTCTCTGTAGCTACGATTTTAAAACCTTACATAAACTTCGATAATAACACTGTTCATCAGCTCGAATTTTTTAGTAACCAAAATTCTACGTTTCAATAACTGTTTTTTTCCAACTTTTATTGAACATTATGATATTACATGTCAACGCCGTTGAATGAATTATTGAATGACAACTACATATCAGACACTCTTCATGAATGTATATGATTCAACTCGTCTCTGTAGCTACCATTATGCAAGTGACACTGTTTATCAACCAAAATATTTGAGCAACCTATATTCCACCTTTGATTATATACACTATTATTTGAATACTCAAGGATTCTACGTTTCAGTAACCTTACTTTTCAACGTTCGGAAATAACGTGTTCGATCCGTTTCTGTAGCTACGAGTATGTGACATGTCCTCATTGTAGGTACTTTATCAGCGTATATTCAAGGAGGAATAAATAACATGACATTAACGTTGACTATGACACTGTTCATCAACCTGTACCTTTGACCACCCAGTGAAAGAGTTTAACCATAGGAAATGTTTTAATCAAAACTGGATATTGAAAAGAGTCTAACCAATATATAATCTTCCGTGGATTTTTCATTTGGCTGCATGTCTCCAATATATACCTACCTAGGTATTCAACCGGTTCACAGCAAAGTTCAGAATCTGTTCGACAGACCACCCCACTTCAACGTTTTCTCATAGTGGATTTCAAAAGTTGATACTCGATTATTATTAGTCTGGAGACGTGTATTTTGAGCTTTCTTCCAACAATTAGGTAAGTTTTCTACTGGATGGAAACAATCCACAGGTACCTAGGTACTTCATAATCAAACATCCAGATTTGATCTTTTTACTTTATAGGTGTTTATAGATATACCTACGTTGAATAAAAGTAGATAATTTCTGGAAATAATAGAAGTAATACGTTCCTGGAGCCTGTCGATGTAAATATAACAGTGTAATATATTGAATTCGTAGTACCTAGGTAGTTACGAAACGTTTTCGCAACCTGATTTTGAACCTGATTGCCAAGTGTATTTCGTGCCTCGAATACAATGATTTCAGAATGTCCTATATGTCTACTTTTATCTCCCGTTGATTGAGAATATTTGTCGTTGAAGATATGAGGCCTATGATTATAACTCCGAAAACAATATTTTTTGCACTCATTGAGAAACTTTCAACTCCATGAATATTCCCGGCGAATTCAATTCTGCTTGGCAACGCAGCACGGTACACGGTGAGAAGGAGGGGGGTTACGGTTAACCCGGCCACTGCATTGCACCGCCATTAACGATATCAGTCTGCTTGATGTATGTTGCTAGTTGCTACTTGCTAGGCACTTCTTCTTTTTTCAAGAGGTTATCTTGTGCATGTGTCTGATTCATCTGGGACATTCAACATAATAGGTACTCATAGAATAGTATTGGTAAGTACCTCTCTACCTTGTTTAATTCTACAGTGTGTTAGGCATTTTTACTCATTCAACTTACTCATTTGACTGTCTCATCTTATGTTCCAGAAACTCTCATACGGTATTCCAGCTCGCACAAATCTATATATACCTAGATTGATTATTATATGTATACTCATCATAGTCACCATTTTCTGTTACACAATGTCTGAGAAAGAGAATAATCGTTCACTATCCACTTCTAATACGTTGATGAAACGTAGATGGATGGTATATGTATAATCAAACACGTTGAAAATGGATAGATGAAACGTTGAAATGATTGGTGAAAAAATACAGGCTGATTCATATGAGTAGGTTTGGATTAGAAGTTCGAAGATCTTATTAAACAGCCCGAGCATGAAAAATTCATGGTTAGTATTGCTTCAAAATAACTACACAGGGTGTCCATAAGGGAACTGCATCGCTGAATAGATGGAAAAAAATAGGGCGAATTTTAAAATTCAGAGTTACACTTCATGGTTGTACCGGAAGTTGATATCAACTTATTCAAACTAATTTCAATTATAATTTTAAATATAATTTCATGTATATATAATGTCCTACATCTACGTCCAGCAGTTCTCGAAAATTTTGAATTCCATGTCAAAAATGACGTTTGCAGGCCTGAACATAACTATCAATTTTTCCTATTCAATATCTCCAATTGTTTGATTGAGGTTGGTTTCTTTGTAGACGAAGATCAGCTCCAGTGTACTCTGTTGATATTTTGATTATAAATAAAAACAGGGTGATCAGAAACTATCATTGGAAATTACTTTGGAATAATCGTTGAAAGTCTTTTTTTTTCAATTTGAAACCCCCTATTTTTATAACTCCATATCATTCAGCATCGAAAATGAGGGTGACTTTGTATGAGATTGTCTATTCCAAAAGCTTGTAGTTCTCGAAATATTGGGCGAAAACATTTTTCTTTTCCATTTTTGAGTTTATTTATTCTCCATGGCCATGGCACTCGTGCTTTTGTTAGAAATAATCGAGTGTCACGGAATGTCATTGATGTGAATAATCATGCCGGCTCGTTAAAAAAAAATGACTTCTAGTAGTTTCTGATCACCCTGTATTTATTTTCGGAATTTTGACAAAGTACACTGAAGTAGATCTCCTTCTACAAGGACACCAACCTCAACCGAAAAGATATCAAATAGTAGAAATTAATAATTATGTTTGCACCTACAAACGTCATTTTCTGCATAATATTCAAAATATTTCGTTAACGGCCAGACTTAGGTATAGGACATTATACATGAAATTTTCCTAGAATTCTTCGTTGAATCTGAATATGAAATGAAATATAGGGTGTGAATAATACAAGGAAGTTGATGCCAACTTCCGGTATGACCGGAAATCTTGTAAATTTTCCAGCCGGATTGCCCCCATCAACAGTAGTATGCTAACAAATTTTCAAATTCGCCCTAGTCATATAGTTCTCCATATATTGATCGATGCAGTTCCCGGAAGGACACCCTGTATGTACTATATCCTGTAATCCTGAAATAACACAAAATCATCTTCACAACATTTCATCAAAATTGATATATATATTTAATCAGCTGAAATTTCAGATGACAAGATTGAAGTCAATTGGTGGCAATACTCCGGAAGATCAGACTAGGAGAATTTTGAGATTCATTCTAACCAATGAGCTAGCTTCTCTCTTCAACTAGAGAGGTAAAGATAAGAAGGCTTTCAAAAATACAAATGTGATAAAACTAATTTATGATATGGTTATTTCTCATTTGCGATATTTCCTAATAATTATATCGAATCATTTTTGCAGTTGCTGTCAAGAGGGAGTTTGGAGCTGCAACTGACAGCCAGATGGCAACCAAAGACTGGTTGAAGTTTGCTAAGAAACGCATGAATGATGCTATCAAATCTAAGCAGAAAAAAAATATAATTCATTGGAATTCATATATATATATATATATATATATATATATGAATATATATATTTGAATTCATATATATATATATATATATATGAATATATATCATATATATATTATATTATATATATTATATTATATATATTATATTATATATATATCATGTTTACCATCAAGTGACCATCAAGTCTGTTGTTTTTATATTTATAGAATCTCAGTTCGTTTTTTATTTTTATACAAGATTCATTTTATCTTTATGTTATTATATTATCATTATTTTTCAATAAATGTTATGGAACATTATTTTTGTGCCGGTCTTTCTCATCCAGAAATCCATACTAGGTACAACTCTACGCGAAATCAAGATGTCTCAGTGTAACCCAAATAATTATTCAGGTTCCATCAGCACTTATTCTCATGATCTCGGTTATTTTCAAATTTACAATACAAAGAGGTGTCACAAATGGAAGTGGATCACCCGGAACAAATATTGGAACTGGTAACGTATATTAAACGTACTGTATATCCATTTTCGAAACGTTGATAGAACGATACTAATGGAAATGGAAAGATACTGATAATAATCGTTGATTCTACAGAAATTATAAACGTTAACCAAAAACTGGAATTCTACGTTGCATTTAAGTGATATTACAGTACCAATATAAACGTTTAGAATTCGTATCTCTGTAACGACTAAGATAATCAACGTTACTTAATACTAAAATTCTACGTTGAATTCGAGGGATTATTATACAAACATCAACGTTTCGAATTCGTATCTCACTAACGTTCTGAAAAATATCAATGTTACCTAAATACTGAAATTCTACGTTGAATTTCAGTAGTTTCACAGTGCCAACATCAACGTTTAGGATTCGTATCTCGGCAACGTTCTTGAATATCACCGTTTCCTGAATACTGAAACTCTACGGTGAATTCCAGTGATATCATATTACCAACATCAACGTTTAGAATTCGTATCTCAACAACGTTACTTCGAAACCAAATTACATCGTTATATCGAAGTGGAATGAAAACATATAAAAAACGCTGAGAAACCGTGAAAGAGTAGAGTTACGTTGAAACCGAACCATAACGTTGTATTTCAGTAGAATTTACATTACAGTAAGGATGTTTGCAACGTGTAAATAACTTTGAATCAACGTGGAGGGGTAATGTTACAATGAAACCAGAATTAAACGTATTGCATAACGACATTTTGCCGTTTTTTCAACATAGATTTATAGTGGCGTTACTTGAAATAATCAACGTTTCTTTGACGTATCTGTGTTTATTGGGTGAGTTTCGACACTTCTCATATTTTCTTTCCGATCTACTAACGATAATATAGTTCTCGATTCTTGATGCAATTGAACGAAATCATCAATCTCAAACCCACCTTTTTCATTTCTTTTTTTGTATACACTGTGTTCAAGATAAGAATGAACAGCATGGGGATATCGGAAACGGTTGGTGGTACGGTGTCGATTGTATCAGAGAAAAGTAGCGCATTCATGTGCCTAATGATATGCCATTTAGAAAGGATCAATATTCCGAGTAGTTTCGAAGATATCCGAGAAAAACCGAAATTTGAAAATTTCGTTATTTATTTTCTCCTAGCTTTATTTCCAAAGGATATGTGAAACAAATAGCACATCGTTATAGCCACTTCTTAAGGACTACACGATAACATAAGCTGCGACGTTCCGTCTTTCAGAAAATATCAACTTTGTATTTTTATATGAATCGAAACTAAAGGATACTCTGTATACGACTCCATTTTTCATTGTGAATACAGTAACGTATCACAAAATATGATTTCGGAACCATTTCTCGCGCAAAATGTAATTTCTTATCTTGGACACACTGTATACATCATCCATCTATCATTACCATCTAACAAATTCAATGTGAAATTTTGCTATAGTCAATGAATTATTGATATCAAGAAGGCCGTATGGGTGGACGTATCATGTTGATCAAAAGACTATCATTTGTTACTTCACCATACTATGGTAATCCTTCAAAAGTCAAAACCTTACAACCATTGATACTTCTCTAGTGTCAATTTCAGTTCTGTCAATCTGATTTTTATCTTCATGGATAAATAATAGATTTCCTCCCTGAAAACCTATATTCCATACGATAGTAAGGTTTCTACCACCAAGTTCAACACTGAGATTACCAACTTATTCATTGATGATACAGTGTGTTCCAAAACTATCAACGAACTCAAAAGAGGTGGTAGGGGACATCAACAAATCATTTTTGTTTTCGATTTCATTTAGTTAATGTATCTCTGCAAATCAGCCAATATGGTATGAAAAAGGAGAATTTTTTTTTCGTATTAGTTTTCAAGAACGTATATAGGAAGACATATCACTTCTTGTTCATGTTCGACTTCATTTCAAGTATCTATCGAGATGTTGACCATTTGCTTCTGATAATTCATTCGATTCCAAATATTTTATTGCTGTTCATCTTGATGACCCCTATCACCTCTCGAATTGTGTCCCTATATTTTTGGTGTACAACTCTCTACCGTACATTTTTGCACACCACCTACATGGATTATTTCGGTAGTTTCCAAGAAAAGAATACTTGAAAGGTATATTATCACATATTATTTCGGCAAATGTTATATTTTGACATATTGTCAATATGAGAAAAGTTGATTTCCTCTGATTTCGAGAGAACAATCACGGTCCTAAATATAAGCGACCGAATATTTCAGAAATGAAAAATTGATGTGCACTAAAAGAGAGTTAGCCATGCTCAAGAGGTATAATGGGGAATGACAGGACCTTGCACCATTTCCATTGTTAGTTTTGATGGATTGATAATTATTTGATGGAAATTCAAGCACAGATTTACTGGAAATTCATGTACGATGTGGGTAACGGATGGCTTCACTAAAGAAGATGCCTTGAATAAGCAAATGAACAGTGCTAATAATGCCAACTTCGGTCTCTATTGCATTTGACCTAAATCCTGTTACTTCTACCCACTTTCCTAGAGAACCACCCTTCAAAACTTCCAAACGGGAACATGGGTCGTGTGATATTTGAAGGATTTTCTCCTCATCCTCACATATTGCCTATTGTACCAACAGAGTAACTTCAACACAACTACTATCAAGAATCTTGTTGGTTTTGTTTCTGATCGATAGTTAGGATTTACGTGACTTTCTCATTAAACGAATACATGGGATCGTGGCATCATATCATATTACCGTTTCAATGTTCGAAACGTTCTTGCAACACAGTTCATCGGAACAAGAAAGTAGTCTAATTTATTTCATGATGCAATTAAAAACCGAATCATCAACACATGCACATACAGACAACAAGCACTCTACTCTTTGAATTCAGTTATTTCCCATGTTATGTGAATAATAAAGCACTAGAAATTGTATCTGAATCCCATTATATACCATTTAGCATCCTAAAAACATCAATAACCGACATGTTAGTAATACAAACATCCTGAAACGAATGACATTTCTAAATAAAAATCACTCCCATGGATATTTTTATTGGTTTTTTATGGTCATAGACCTCCTTTAATATTCAAATCTATTCACACAAACTGCCGCAACTGACATTTTTTGATGCATTATTTCTCCTTTCTCTTTAAAAATTGTCTCCCTATTCCCAACAAACAAACATTCGAGTGCAGGAGTGGAATGCACAATTATGTGAATGATCTACTACCTATTTCAGGCGTAACTTCACAGTTTGACCTTCTGATGAGCTTGATCCTCAATCTTACCAATGAAGCAGTGACGTAGTCAAAAAGAAAATCCATGCCCCCGTCACTCCCGGAATCATGTATGGATTATCTTTCGACGTTTGAGATTTGTATGCGAAAAAAGGTCTTGATTAGTTGACTAATGTCCTGTATCCTCGAATTCAAATAGACGTACAGTCGATGCCAAAAAGTAGCATCATCTTCGATATTTCAAAGGAGACACAAATAATGTTCGTAATGAATTGGAATTCTGGGCGTAGCATATGTATTAGCAATGTATAAGTTTTATATGGAGGACTTCATTCTACATTTTACAGGTCACTGATAACTCGTGATATCACCGCTTGTATACAAATATAGTCAAAAGTAATTTTTCTACTACTGGAACTGTGTATCATCAAATAACCTGAAAACAATCAAAATCCGGAGATGGAGACAATTTTGAGTAATAATAGGAATTTGGCATTTTTTTGTCATATTTCAGAACTGCAAATCTATTATTATCAACACGCTCATTGTCAAATTGCATATTTGTTTTGTTTGATCATGACATTTCATCGCTTATCGACGATAAATATTCCAAATTCCGATTCTTATAGAAACTTGGTTTTATCTCCAGAACCTCACTATCGAGGTATAGGAACATGATATGTATCATCTGAGAGGGATTTTGACATGACATGATATGTTTTTCAGATCATATGATGGGACAAAGTTTGTTTGAGAAAATTACTTCTCACCACTTCTAGACCAAGCGGTGAAATCCCGATTTTTAAGCGACCTCGTATATTGTAATCATCTAATTCCTCTTTTGTGATCAGTAAAGTTGTCTTCAGAATCAAGAGATTGTATCAAGGAAATTTTACCATCACTTTCACTTCCAAAAATTCGATTTTTTCATTTATGCATCAGCCGTGCATCATTTCCTAGCACACTCGAAAACCATTCAATACACAGGAGATTCACTATCTTACCAAAATACCAAGTCGATTGCGTGTGATACATACTATTAGTTTAGATTTCAGCACTAAGGGAGATAGAAAATACGAATTTCATCAAAAACAGATGTAAATCATACGCTGATTGACTTGAGAATCATTTTAATATTCAGGAGTTCATTATAAATGAGGAAATTGAAGGAAAAATTCCTTGAAAATATACAACTGATAATAGTCTACCATATTTCTCTTATATTCATTCGTGAAGAAATTGAATTTTACTCATATTAATTTTTTGATTTTTTTTCAAAGCATTCGTAGTGACAATTCTCTACATCAGAATGATTTCAAATGATACGACTATTCCATTTGCGGCTGATTTGGATTGAAATTCGTATTTTTTCCTCCTCACGTGCTACAATTCAAAATTATCGTAATCCACAGCCTTATTTCCTTAATAGTTTAGTATGTGCTGAAAAATAATTCACGGTTATTTCTCTATTGAAATGTTTTTTTCCGTTCAGGTATTTAAGGCATGAGAGAGAATCAGTTTCTATTCTGAAAAAAAAACCTCATAGTTTTTGTTGATTTTGGCGACATATTTTTGATCATATCAGTATGCTTCAAGATCAAGATGATAAGTGAAATTTGATTCATAACCACCTGATATCGAGTAATGAATACATTTCGGAAAGAAAATCCGAATCTTTCTTTCTACTCCAGAATAGGAGGGTGGATACACTGCAGCGGGACACACTGTGAAATAACGTTCATTCATAAATATAACAGTGAATACAAGTGAAAGGAAATACAAGTGTGTTTGTCGAATAGTTCATAAAATGGGTCCATCGTGAATGATTATCGAAGTAAATGCACTAGTATTTTATATTTTTTACAGCTTTACGGTCAGTAAATAAGCTTATGGAAAGTTATCTGCAGTTGAACCAGTCTCTGAGTTTTCCAAGATGATTTCCATTGTCTAATTTGAGATTGTACCAACCATCATTTTTATCATAAATCACAGTTTCATCCGCTGAAATAATTATCTTACAGATAGTTTCCTGTTAAAATCTGAGGAAGATTATTCGTATGTATATACAAAGTTCATAATTGGAATCATTAACAAAGTTCAAGAAGAAAATAATCTGTTTACTTCGTCATGAGTATTCATTTTCGAATTTTGGAAGTGATCCTCGGATCAGTTTCACTTAGTGGTTTGCGATATTGAAAAGTTGATATCGATATCGGTTTTGACATGGATATATATCAAAGTTCTTCGTATATCATAAGTTTTGTTAGGAGGAAATATCATAGCATTGCTATTGTATATACATATATAGTCATCCTCGCGAATCTTTCAGAACTACCCTTACACTCTATGCATCAGTCAAGGGTGAATTAAACAATATCACTCACAATTCCAGTCATGGGGTGCTCACTTAATTTGTCGCCTAAATATATCGAATATGCACGAATTGTGTACACGTATGGAGGATATGTTGAAGGCAGTGGATCAGCGAAAGCTCCACTCTCTATTGCATCGTTGCCTATGAGTTCGAATTCGCAGGCCGATTGGTGTAGGGTTAACAAGGAACAATTGAATCCTACGTCGACAATTTCAACTCCCCGTCCTATTATAATATTTCCGTTCCCCTTTATGGTACGTCGTGTCTACATTTACCATATGATATTCTTCTAGTGGCGCTTTTGAATAGGAACGTGCCGGAAATATTGCCAGGGTTTTTCGAGAGCCATCATCAATCATTTGAATGGAATTCTTGATTTCACGTTGTTGATGATAGATGATGGAATCTCGCTCAATATTTGGAATTGAGTTCGACATAAGAGAAAATGGAATAGAAGAATATCTCAGAATTGAATAAAATCAGTAATGCCAAACCAAAAACAGGAATTCATATCATTAATGCCAATCTAAAAAAAGGATTCGAATTCATATGACAGACTCCTCATAAAGTGTAAGTGCGCAAAGGAATAATTCGATATTCAATGAAATAGTTAGTTGTTAGTACCACTCATCCTCTGAAGTGAAATGAAAATAATGAAGTAATAGGTTATGAAATGAATATTGACAAATTGTAGCTGAATCATTGCTCCTCACCATACTCCATCTAGTCATTCATATATTCCTGTTGTACCATGTGGAAGTGTGTTCTGAATGTGATACATGCATCATTTTTCAGACAGCCCTGAATTTTTTTTCTTTCGATAGCTCGCTCAGATGTGAACAAAGTGAATGTTCAATTGTTTTCTCCCAAAATATGTAGACCTGTCAACCAAATTTACTAAGGCCGCACCGCTGAATAGAGATGGCGATACCATCCTCGATCCTGTAAAGTCATATTCGATATGAAATTCAAATTCATATCGTCTTTCAAAGAATTTCCAAGATAACCATCGAGATCAGCAGAGGTGACTTCATCTAATTTTTTTTTTGGGGAGTCATGGTAAATGGGACACCAGTATATTTACACCATGAGCACACATTTTGTGACGTTTGATCCTATACAGTGTCTCCAATTAGTGGAGCAAAAAGTCCAATATCTTCGTTGCTATCCCATTTTGAAAAAATGTTCGGGTTTCAAAATTGTTGACCCACCTGCAGATCACATTCGATGATAATAATGATATTAATGATGATGGAAATATTTCCATTCTTCAAGCCAGGTTCCAAATTGAATATATAATTTTTGGTACCGAAAGAAGCTGATCGAAAAAGGACAAAATTCACCGCCATCTGACGCATTCGTACAATGGAGGGAATTCTCGATATAGCCTAAGAAAGAGGAAAAAATATACATATAATAATATCGAATTACAGAAATATTATGCTAATATACTCATCCGAATGATCAGAAACTAAACACCATTGACTTTGTCAAAGAATCTTCATTTCTTATATTCATGTTATGGTCTCGGTTCTGAATCAAATTTGATTGTGAGATTTGTATTTTATCACTTTCAGAAACAATACACTACACTATTCACAAAGTAGCGCCTTCAATTTCAGGAAACCAGTCTATTTCCGCTCTTTCAACAGATGTGAGCAGATTTCTTTTCAAATTGTGAACTATTCTGATACAGATATTTTGTATGCGCTGTAATCATTTGAACTTGTTAAAGAGAGTCCTTACAACATATCACAGTAATTTATGTCCGAAAATATTAAGAATTCACATAGTATGCTTTTGGCCTTTTCCTCCGAGATATCTTCATAATTATATAAAAGTTTTATATCCGCCATACATTTTCTGACCACATTATCGACGTGTTCATCGAACTTCAGTTTGGAGTCCGAAAATAGTCTATATTCTCAGAATTTGGCAGATATCGAGTGAATAAGTAACGAGGTGTGATTTCATTTGCGAGTGGAATAGTTCCTTCATATAATTTCGACAGTACAGGAAGTATAGGTATCAATTTCTTCATTTCGGTAGGATTTTCAATCTTGGGGTTTGGAATCACTAGTGCTGTTTCCGATTGAGCATGAATAATATTATTCTGTATAGAATAGTTCAATGTCCAAGATTTTATCATAACATAACAGCAACATAACAGCATGGCGAGTCTCAATTTTTCAACGCCCTGGGCGTTCGACTGGATGGATAGTGAAGTATTGTTCACTGATGAGTTGGGAAGATAGTTTATGAGTTTAGGATCTGGGAGGCACTGAGTTCAGATCTGAATTCAATCAAGAAGTTGCTTTATTTTTTTATTTTTTCCGTATGAGTTCAAGGTATGTATGAAGTGTTGCTTGACTTCTTGTTGATTGCTAAATATTGCTAGCTGAATTTCAACTGGAATATACTTTCTTCCTATTTTCGATTGCCTGGTTCGTATAGTTTCCCAGCTCTTTATTATATAGTTCCGATGCTTCTGTATATATATATACATATATATATATATATATATACATATAGTTTGATCATGCTCAGGTGCAAATTTATCAAGAAGGCCAGTCATGACTTCTTTTTCCACTTCAGATTCAATGTTACTCAGTTCGTATATATGGTTAAAAAGGATGAAAATAAGTTCCTCATCGCAACGATCATAGTAAATTCCTCAAGAATATTTTTCCAGTGGTAGGCTGAAGTTGAGTGAAAATATTGGTGCATGATATCTGAGACATTACAATTTTTCTAATATGTATATTCAATATTTCAGACATTTAACGTACAGAGTGTCCGAGAAATGCAGGACTGGTCAAATATATATTTTATGCAATGAAAAATTCTGCATTTTTCCACATACCTATTTGAATTCTTCTCCCCGGCTGTTTCGTGGGATATGACTTATTCTATCTGAAATTATTAGTTATTCAGAGAACAAGAGACAAACGAGAGGGGAACAAATCAATATACTCGTAATCAACTAATCCTTGCCAATTTCACCTCGATATTTGGCCTGCAGGTAATATTTTCGTACTATGAATTTTTTGGACAACCTCTATATTCAATACGAATAGAACGCAGTAATCGCCTCAGAAGAGACGATAAAATGTATAATATGATATGTTTTCCCCTTTTCTTTTTCAAATTCTATGAACTAGTCCTGCATGTAGAGCAGTACTTTCTATTTCTTCGATCTCATCTCTCTTGCCGGACATCCAATCGGTTTGACACCTGTCATATTATGCTCGAAGTTCCTTCAGACCCTGCTCCTGCTCCATTCAAAAATGACTTCAACACGTGTTCAAATCGCCCCGCTAACAAATATTGACACTCATAAATTGATGAGGGGAAATTATTCACCGATTTTGAACACTTCTCCTCGACAGGAACTATTTAATGCCGTCTCCCTTATCGCTCATATTCCCGATGGAGAGCATATTTCATTAAAAGTGTAGCGGGTACTATGGAGTGGCAGGCGTCAAATAATCGCCACACCTAAAAAAATCCAAATTGAATCGGCGATTGTTCTGTTATATTATTTGGGGGCGCGACCCCAGTTACAAGAAAATGCATTCAATTGTCGATCAAGTATGTATGAACACTTACGATTATGTGCAGAGGGTAAAACGATGATGACATTATGCTCATGTGATTGAATGATCATACGTTATTATGTCGAAGCGCTCCCTCGCAGTTATTGATTCATGGGCAATGAAATGAAGAAATTGTTGAGCATAAAACATCAAACAGCCATGATTCATAATGTGTTGTTGATGTGCTGTTCATACTCATTTGTATGATCAACACTAGATAAATAAAAAATCCGAATTTAGAAAATACCTATGTATATCAAGAGTTATGCTATTGTTTACTTTTCCACATCAAAAATTTATTGAAAATGAAATATATCAATATCTTCTCGATCTTCAGTTACACAGTACTATCGACGTTATCGCCATGCTCTGTCACTGAGTAGTGGCTTGTGATATATTTCTTCTCACAGCAGAAGTCAAGGTCGCACGAACAAAACTCGACTGATCTACTGTCTATCGGACATTCATTCATTTTGGATTCTCGAATTGGACATGGAGTATATCTCACAGATTCAGAAACAGGATTGTGATTATTTGTTCATGTTTATTCGAAGAGAGAATTCTTTCTTTCTGTATAACATAAATGAATCCTCTTTGTATACGCTCTCTGTCTTCATGAGGAGGTATATTTTGAGAGCCTTCTATAGGATATTGGATTTCAAGCCATTGTGGAAACGTCCGAGTGTAATCCGAATTGAAAACAAAGGAAAATACAAAGAACTGCGTAGATTGGAAAACGAAAAGAAAAATGACCGTTGTCCAGAAACGTAGTGCTTCATTTCGCAACGGGAAAACTTATCAAACTTTGATGGCCTCGCCTAAGGCATTACTAACTCAACTTTCTTGATAAAAGCGCAAATAACGAAACTTTCATTCGATGCCTTCCCTCTCCTCATCCTTCTGTGCTTCTGGACGTCTGTAAACACCTGGCTATAAAAGTTTTGTATTTCTTCGGGGTTAATGTTCTCCTATTCTCATACCATTTTCATTAACTCACCTAATTTCTGCCAAAGCATACACACAGATATAAGGACAAAGCTGACCGAATATAAATACTAACAATAAACAAATCATGCATATTCCTGTATTATGTTCATGTTATCACAGTTCATCATTCGAATATGATGCTCATTCAGTCATGGTACATAACATTCAATAGAATAAGTTAAAATCATATTCAGAAGATATATAGTGCAAGGCTATCATTAGAAACTGCAAGAACGAGTCATTCTCAGAAATATCCTCATATTCTCCACCACAGTTTGATCAACAACACATCATTCAATCATATTTCGTTGTACTTATTTGTAGAACAAATACTTGCACCACTGTCGTTCGTTGATTTATGGAAGAGCGGTTGCAGTGAGAGTAACGATTTCACTTGATTTTTTAGTGAATTTCTTGAGGTTTTGATATTTTTCGAAATATTGTGTATTGACTGTGATATTGGATAATCAAAGAGGCTATTTTCCATGAAAATTAAAGAGTGAACGTTGAAAAAAATTATATTTCGACCATGGCAAACACTGATATATTGAAGCAGCCTATGCGTATCCGTCCTAGATTATTCGTCACCACTGACGGTTTCTGAGACAAATGCATTTGGGCTGAAAATCGAATTAAATTCAAAATCATATGAATGAATTATAACAATAGTCAGTGAACTACTTCACAATCTTGTTCCATCAAATATTTGCGAGGAGCAGTATTCGTCATAGTGTTTTGTTGTATGTATATTATCTCTATGTACATTGAAATGACGATCATATGGACCAGAAACTGACAGAAACTTATCTTTTAAGAGATGTGTAGATGAAAATGGATTCGAAACGATTCGAATATGGATGGAGAGTTTCCAGAAGACCTGGTCGTCACTGGTACGAGGCATTCTTGAAACGTCATTCTCTTATAGCTCAGATTTCAACTACAAGACGAGCCGAGGTGTAGCATCTTCCCAACTATTGGCGACAGTACTGCTCGGAGAAGAAGAAAGACGAAGCTGGAAAGATAAAAAGAAAAACTGAAGACATCAGAAGGAAGAGGGAAGAATCTGCAAAAGAGGAGCAGGAAATTAGGTTAGGAGATGTGGGAAGTGAGGAACAATGCAGCCCAAAAAATGGATCAGTTCATTCCTCACACAGAAAATATCATAAAATTTGTGGAGATAAATTTGAACAGGATATGATACAATGGTTTGCCTGTGGATATTGGATAAATGAAATATGCGCAAATGTATCAGAGGGCGCTAGACAATTTTCTTACTCATCTTGTGAATGAGGAACAAATTGTTTACTGTTCTTTTTTTTTCAATTGATTCACCATGTTACACTTCTGACCTCGACGATGACGGATATTCAGACCCTCTCATACCAACCCAAATACTGGTGTGAGTGAAATTTCGAAGTGACGAAAACTAGGCCAAATGGTTCAGATTCATCAATTTATTCATATTTTTTTCAATCTGTTGACAACACGAGAGATGGTCGAGGAACATCGTGTCAGCCAGCGGTGGAATTTTGAGAGAGAAGGAAAGTGTAGGAATTTTTCTTGAATGTTTGGAGGTTGTAAGGATCAGGGAAGACTCTACTAGGCAAAGAATTCCACAACTTTGCCGTTCTATTGATGAATGATACTTGGTATAGCGATGTTCGACAGGTCTCGAGCCTGACAGCGTAGGGATGACCAGCCTGAGCTCGTCTGGTTTGTCTACTGGGAATCGCACGAGGTGGCATAATAGATGATATTTCCGTTGAGCACCGATCGGGAAAGTATCTATAAAAAAGACAGAGATCGCCGACCTTTCTACGATGTTCTAGAGAGCTCGATGATGTGTTGTATCATCGACTAGCCGAATAGCTCTCTTCTGAATTGAATCTAAGAGCTTTAGCGTATGTTTGGGGGTTGAGCTCCAAACATGTGAACAGTACTCCAGGACATTCGAATTTGTGCTTTGTAGATCATAAGCAGTTGCTGGGGATGTGAAGTATCTCTTCGCACGGAATAGAAAACCAAGTTTTTGTGAAGCAGTTTTCGCAATGGACCTCACATGATCGTTCCATGAGAGAGCGCTGTTGGTGGATGGATATTGATGATCTCATAGGAACAGTGGTACTGGACCATCATCAAATCGGGCATTGTGTGATCTGCCTTCTTGGTGAACATACAATTTATCATTTCAGTTGAGCATCATGTTCTTACAATAGTTTTATTTTCATCATCAAATAGCTACTTCCATTGAAGTCAACCTTTGATTTGGAGTTTCCAAGAATCGTGGTAGATAGTACTTCCTCAACCTCATGATTACTCGTACTTTCACCTGATAGTCTCATTTTCAAGGATGATCTCAAATATTTATGGTCGCCATAGCGTAGGCAGTATCAAATTCAACAACAGAAATGAAATTTCACAAATGGAAACGATCTCGCATATCAAAGGAAGTAATATTCAGTAAATGGCACGATGCGAGGGTCACTTCTCCATATACATCTTTCGAATACGGAATGCCCAGCCGGCTGGACCGTACCGGGTCACTACGTTTCCCGTTTATCCTCCGGAGGATTCGCCCTTTTTCAATGTTACTACTGAAATTGATTGCACACACAACAGGACACAATCGTCCAGCAATATTCGCATTTATACATATGTAGTACACTGGCTCTCCCTTGCCATTTATCCCCGAATGAATTCTTAAGGAGGCTCTTAGTCACTCTGATTCATGAATTGCATTTTCGGTTGGTCAACGACATAGCGAGCTTGAAGTGACAGCCAGGAAAAACATTTTTGAGATCCATCCTGACATCATTTCTTTCGAATTTACCACCTCATGCCATGTGATGATGTCAGCATCAATATAATTCAGATTATAAATGGTGATCATGACACCTGGGCAAAAATATCCGGACAAACACTTTTCAAACATGATTTTTTCTTGACTATAGCCTTTTCAATTCATCATCGATTTTGATAGTTTTTCGCTCATCTCCTCAGCTTCATCTGGATCATTATCTGATATTCATATCGACTTCGTGTAATACAGGATAGAACAGATAATTGCATTTCACTCTAATATTACCACACAATCCGGGAAAATCAACTATAAGTTCTCCATTCGTATTTATCACATACATTTTTCCTTAGAAACTCACGACTGTAGCAACCTGCTGCAATTTTCTACACGTGACACTGATCTGAATCGGAATAAGTATAAAAATAAGAAAATTTATCGGCAATTCTTGAGTTTCATACTTGCCACGTCCTACGAGTGAGCGATACAGGACAGGTTTCTCAATTCGTTTATATTGTTTGTTATGAAAATGATGATATGATTCGAAAAAAAAGCTATGAGAACAACAAATGAAGCTTTCATATCATGTACAAAAATACGTTATTGTGTCGTTGAATTTCTCTCAATATTCGTTCAGATTGAATTTCGATCTGATCTCAGGATGAGATTCTCAAAGGGAATCATTAGGGAGGGAGTCAATGATTGGCATATCTTCATCTTCTAAGCTAAGATATATCTTCAAAAGTGAAGGTCAAATGGAACGGAAGCCTCGTAGGGCATAATCATTAGACACTCCATGCATATTTCATAGTTTGCTGAAAGAATGGAACAGATGCTCAATAGCATCTCTGTTGTAAAGACATCCAGAACTTTCATAGAAACGCATATTTGCTGTAGGGCTCGAGCCGGAAGGAAATTAAATGAAAATTTAATGGATAGCGTTCCTATTGTGAAATTCTTGAGACGACATGTAAGAAATTATGATAATGGAAAGTATGAAGAGCGATAACACAGAAAATGGGATGAAACGTAATCTGATTTCATGGCGTATATTTGTCAAGGGAGGGTGGCGCTGGTAGAAGCGCTTGGAATTATCGTATATCTTGGAATGAGAAGACTCTGAAGTGTTCAGAGCGGATGAAATTATATTTCACTCCAGAAATGTTCGATCATTTCACAAAGAGTAATCACAATATCCTTATCATCCGTATTCTGTATTTTAATCCAATATCAAATGATTGATCATTTCTCCCACTTCTGCCACATGGAAGTTTCAGTCATCATCGGCGCTTACGATATCCATGACCCCCATATTGTCGATGATTCTTTCATCTCTTGACTACACGAAAAGACAACTCATATGATGTTCTAGTAACTTTGTGTTAGCTAGTGGTGGAATGTTGGGAGAGGAGGAAGGTATTGGAATTCTTCATGAAAAAAACTTTGCAGCTTTGCCGTTCTGTTGATGAATAATGCTTGGTAAAGAGAAGTTCGACAGGTCTCAAGACTCACAATGTCTAGTTGTTCTCCTCTAGTTTGTCGACATGCAAGACAAAATTTCCATCGGGCATTGGCCATTTAGAAATATCCACAGAAAAAGGAGGTCGTTCTCCTTTCTACGATGTTCTAGATGTTCTCGAATTCGTGAGTGTAGGTGAGGGTGAATATCTTCTGGATAGAATCTATGAGCTTCAGCGAATGTTTGGGAGCTCAAAACCAAAGATATGAACAATACTCCTGGACTTTTTAGATCAGGAGTAGCTCATGGGATGTGGAGTACTAGAGTTTCAGACTAGAAATTGAAGAAATCACGAGTTATAGAATCACGAGTCAACTAGGAATTGAGATCATCCTGTCAAAATGACAATAATTCTTTTCCCAAGCGATAGAGAAGTTCAAAATTTCGAGTTGAAATTGGAATTTTGGAAGGGGCGAATCTCAAATGGGATAAGAGGACAAGTTGCTACATCATTATCGAAATCTCTCACCAACGCTTCCTTGTTTTTGGAATTCAATGCAGTAGTTCTCGAGAAAACACATTCAAGAAAATAATCTGCTGGTGATGGAAAGTTAAGCTCTTTTCCCCTTTCATCTCTATTTCTCATTTTGTAGTTGGAACGATGTCCATCTGAGGAGTACCTCATATGTTTTTTTTAAATCCTGTCCTATCCAACATCACATGAAGAATCATTTATTTCAATGTCAGTTCCTTGAACTCTCAGTAAAATGCATACCTTGTTTCGTTTCCATTGGGCCACCCTGTGAAAGGGTGATTGATACTCCATGAACGAATGAAACGTCCATTCATTGCCATATCTGGACATTGACCATATCTTTGAGGCTCTGATCCACATGCAACCAACCGACTGGAAATCAACAGAATCCCGAAATTCGTTAATGTCACAATGATCCACTTGAGATGATTAGATTATATAGTAGATTTTCCGGGCGAACAAGTCCACCTGATCAGGGAGATTGGACCCCACACGGTCATTTCACACCCCGATGCCGTTTGGGCAGATGATAACGCCATCTCTGTGCGGCTTAATTTTCCTCTGGACCCGTCACTAATCTAATGTCGGCTACTTCGGAGATTGGGCCTCAATTTATGTGCAAATTTAGTTGACCGATCTCGATTTGGATTTGATCAGACATGTATAATTCAGAGCAATTTTCCATGTCCGAATGTAACCAAGTTCGATATATTTTATCAACTACAAGCGAATTTTTGTATATATCTCCATTCGCTTGGAGATGATGGAACGAAAACACAAGCAATGAGAAGAATTTTCTGCTTGATACCTATGATACATATGATACTCCCACCTCCTCGATTAACTTGCAGAGAGTATGAAACCGACATATTCCATTATGTCTATGAGATTTCTTGGGATTTTCTCTCCTCGATTCTAAGTTCAATATAAAATAAACTGCTTCCGTTTTCAACAGAAATGAAATTATATTTCTCTTCTTCATGATTTTCTTGATTGTCGTTTGCAACACTGAACAGTAACATGAAAATGACAATTTTCGTGATTGTCGAAAACGACAAAAACGAACATTACGAAGAAAAAATATGCTTGCAGATTTCAACTACACTAGAAAACGAGAAGAGAAGATTCCAAAAGATCATCAAAAATTAATATACCTCCTCGATTAACCTACAAAAAGTATTCGACATGTTTTCGCGCATTCGAGCTATGGAGTTGTGAAGCGAAGCTGTCCGTCCGCCAGCTAATGACTGATTTTAAGATGTGATTTCATTATCAATGATAATATATTTTCGAAGTAGTCCACCGATTTTCTACTGCATGATACCCAAGCACTATGCCTATTTTTATTTTGTCTAAACAAGGAAAAGCTCTTGATTTATTTACAGTTTTATACGCACCTCCGTCCTAACGCTAAATATTCTCCGATAGAATTGTTATCACAAAGTCATGTGTGACATCTGATGGCTGTTCACGACTGATGAAATAATTTATTCAATGGCTGGATCTTTTCGTCATTCGTTCAGACACGGAAAGATTATTATTATTACGATTTTTGACATGGTGTGGTACGTCACGTGGTACATAGCGGGATGAATTCAGACTGTGCAGATATATCGATCTAGCGATATATCGAATAACGATATGTAGATAAGGATATCATCAGAAAATGATATCGATATATCGATACATATCGATATGTATCGATGTATCGATATTATTTCTTGTGTGTTATACTTGTGGTGGGTTGTGAGGTTATCGTATCTTCGAGCATCCAACTTGTAATAATATCATCAATTTTTATCAATTTATATCGATATACCGATTCATATCGATACCGAAACCTATACCGATGTCGATATCAATTCTTCAATATCGCACTGCCCCAATTCAGACTCCCCACTTTTATCTCGGAACTTTCGAGAAAAAATCCCAATTATTTCCCAAAATTCCAACGCTGGCTACCACGATGTTTCCCGAACATCATAGGATTGTATCACGTGTTTTCAAAAAAAAAAATGTTGTGGTTAGGAGATTACACTGATGCGCTATTGTTTCGACTAATCCGCTTCACATCTAATGATGTAGGAGTCTCGAGTTTTCCTGAAGATGGCGCCATCTTACAACCATTTTGCATTTCACATTCCATGGTGTCAATTCAAAGTGTGAATTCTTCTGAATGAACAAGAGTTTGTTTTGTTTCATTGCAAGTTTGGTACAACTGCAGTTCTCACTGTTTCAGTTCTGCCACCCTAAATTCAGTCGAAAAATCGCGCTTTCTTTAGGATAAATAGTGACTCCTACATTATCCAAGTGAAGCGATTCGGTTTAATTTTTTGACATTGCATTGTATAGGAATGCGCGCACCAGTCTCATTATGGTTACAATACTCTGCTCTATTACGATCTGCTGGTTTGTATCCATCCAGCTTAGGTTGTTAATCGATATATCAATCAACGCTCACATGATATGAAAGATGACAACCAGATCATGCTCACCATGTTGACTCTGAAGGGAATATGAATTCAGCTACAATGAGCAAAAAAGATAAGCACAGGAAAGAATAGTTTCAGTTGGCATTGTGCACTGTCCGTCTCTGGAGGGGTTTAAATATCATAGAGTGAAAATCAAACATCGAATAAAGTAGACGGGAAATGGTGGATATAGCATTGCAGCGCTCTCGCTCCGACGTAGCTTAATGGCCGGATCCGGAAATTGTGAGCACATATATCTCGCGCCAGATTTATGAAAGTGCCTTTCTTCGGAGAGTGTTGGGCAGGCAAACTGCGGAGGCGGGATATACAATAAGAGCGACCCCGCACCTGCCTAAGGCATTATCCATTTTGGAATAATGTCTCAGTTGAAACTCGGTTACCGAAAAGCCAGATGAGTTGTTGAGTCGCAGTTTCAACTCATGATAAACTATTTTTTTTTTAAATACCTTCAATAATTCGCGAAGTTTTGTCCTATTTATAGATCATATGGATTGTCACCTGTTAAGGAAAGGAAAACCTATAATGTTCTAGGAACATCGTGTTGGCCGGTGGTGGAATTTTGGGAGGGAAGAAAAGTATTGGACTTTTTTCTTGAAGAAAGTTTTACGATGTCGAGCCTGACAGTGTACGGGTGACCAGCCTGTGCTCGTCTGGTTTGTCTACCAGCAATCGCTCGTGATGACATAATAGACGAAAATGCAATTGAGCATGACCATGAAAATATCTAGAACAAGGGAGAGATCGCTCACCTTCCTACGATGTTCTAGAGTAGTCAATGATTCGGTGAGTGTTGTATCACGAACTGAGCGAATAGCACTTTTTTGTATAGAATCTATGAGCTTTCGCGTATGTGAACAGTGCTGAGGTGTAAAATACCTCTGCGTACGGAGATTGAATCCGAGATTTTGTGGAGCAGTTTTCGCAGTGGACCCCACATGATCATCTCATGAGAGAGTGCTGTTGCTGGTGATAACGGGCATGGATATTGACGACATCATGATAACAGTGGTACCTGACATCATCATATTGTGCTTTCTGTGATCTGCCTTCCTTGTAAAGATACAAGCATGAGTGTTTGTTACATTGAACTCCACTAGATTTTCAGATCCCTTTTTCAGAATTCTTGCCGCAGATCATCATTTGAAGCATCGACGTGTCTGCATCTTGCACCTCTGGCCTCATTGGATGATACAGAGGCTCTAGAGAAGAAGTTGGAATGAAGTGTACTAACATTCGCAATGCTGTGAACTAAGACCGAGGTCCCATCCATGACACACATCAATTTTTCCAACCATCCAGCATATTCTAAAATCTCATTTGGGGGATGTTCACTGCATATGCACTTCACAACATTCCAGAATACTTGATTATGGCAATGAACCTTTCTAAAACAATTTGGACGAATTCTGAGTTCCTTTCCATTTCAAATTGCTGCATAATCCAATATCTTGAGTTATGATAATATGTTTGTATAATTACCCTTCGTATTATTATTTGAAAGAATCAGAATTTCAAACCATTGGGCATAATGAATATTCATCGGAGAAGCTATCACAGTTCTTTCATTTCATATACATTCCACGAAAGTAGAAATGTATTCTCTAGTATAGACATCAAGAACGGACAATATTCTGCACAAATGTTTCATACTTTCCAAATGAAATTCGGAGTTATTCGACGGTGAGTCCAAGATATTGGATCCGTTTATGTTTGTCGACGGAACGTGTTAGGAGTTCAAAGTGGTCCATAATGCGTGGTTGAAGAAGAGAAATTGAATTTTGGCTGATCAGAGAGGAGATCTCGAGCATCTCTCCGAGCGGATATTGACAGGGAGAACGACCCATTCCAAACAAAATGAGATAAGGAAAATAAATATAAGAAATAGAGGTAAACAGATATATATATATATATATATATATATATAGAAGAAGGCAAGGGTCAGTGGTATAGCGAGGACGAAGAAAATACAGAAGATATCAGGCCAATAAACACTATTGGAGGTTATCACGAGATGGAAGACGAACTTAATTTCTGAAATATACATGGGAAGCGATATGGAAGCTGTCGAAGGAAGATTGTGATTCTTATCACCACATTATTGAGGGTTCTCCCAAAAAACTGTCATCGATTCTTGAGATGAAAGGCATTTGAACAACAAAATGTGAATGGTGCTACCGGAAAAACACCGTTCGAATGCTTATATGGTTATACTCCACGTTACGAATATTCAAAAGTAGCATCCCATGATGTTGAAGGAATTTAAGAGAGGCAGAAAAACTCGAGCTTGTGTCTTCACCAAATGATATATGGTAGGTACCAGTGTTTCTATGAAGTCGTCATTATCCATGCCTGGCTTTGACTGCTTCACAAAAATTGGCTCTGTTCCATAACACTTTCGAAATGGCGCCTCGGAGCCATTATGTAAGATTTCTTCAAATGGAATATGGGATCGAGTGCAATGCTTCCAATTTTCTGTAAGTGCGATACTAGAATCTCACAAAAAAATATTGATCCGAAACAAAATGGCGGCTGATATTTCTATGTTCTATCATCATCATGTGGATAGACAACACCCTATTCCCAGCCACTTGAAGAAGTTGGAATTCATTTCAAATTGCATCTATTTGCCATTTTGATCGATAGAGAACTTTTATTGAGGCGAAACAGATTTGAAGAGTTCATTGGAACTTGTTAATAGCAATCCAGTCGAAGGGATTCTGTAGTGGAATATCTGACATTATCAACCGCCAATTTGTTCTGGATGAGTATTTTTGTCTGAAATTTTGGTATCGTATAGAGAATTGCTAGACGTTTCAAATGACCAATCACTCGACCCCCATTCCGTTCAAAAACATCTTCCAAAATGGCTCTCAGATGCAATTTTGGAACATTTATATGTTATAGTGGTGTCAAATTGTACACTGATGAAAAAGGGTGAAAAAACAGTATATTTCTATAATTCGTGTTCGCGTTCATTAACAGTTGCATGTTATACTGTGGAAGTGCCGTGTAAGTAACTATCTAGCATGCTGCGTCAATGATTGAAACGGGAATATTGAGAAATCAGTGAAATTCCGGTACCTGTTCTGCAGTCCTTGCGCACGCCCTTTCTATTGGAACCAGAAGCGTCATTCATTTCATTCTGATGCAAACACATTCTTGTGCGTGACAGTATGGGCAGTATATGTTATTCATTGATGAAATGTGGATAAGTAAAAGTAGTCACAAGGGTTAAGAATATCATTGTGATGTGATTTTAAGAAATTACAAAGCATCCAAACAGCATGTGTTCAGAAATATTCGTACAAGTGCTTCCTGCCAATCAGATGCTCAATCAATTTATCATTCTCACTACATTGAAATGACACGAATTCCTATAATTGTCTTCGAGACAATATTGTTCCACAGCAGAAAAACATCTGTAATAGAATAATAATCTAGAAAAGTTTGAGTTTAATTTTGTGAAAAACCATATTATCATAATGAAAATCACATTGTTAGAGTACAGTATTCGTACTAGAATGAAATCACAGCACTGGTTCTGGAATATCATTGTACCTAAATTCAGGTAAAGAACGTTGGTTATAAGATAAACGACGTTATTGACGTGAATTTCAGAAGATGCTCTTTTCAGTGTAGCTCCTATAGAACTATCGAAACAAAGACAAATGGGAAATAATTTTGAAATGTCGAGCTTTCACAACCATCCTATATAAATCCTTCATAACTCTAAATGATGTCATCAGCGGATATTGGGATTGACTGAACAAGAACTCATTTCAATATGGATTATGGTATAAAACGACCCTATTTATGAATCAAACTCGCTAGCCCACATATTTCATTCTGTCATCTACCCCTACAGAAATTAATTCTCTGAAATTGAATGTCCACAATTGACCATTACTTCACACAAAAGACCCGTACTCCGTACTGTATCATTTTTTATTCGTATCCTCGACACCCTTTGACATCATGGAAATTGATGACAGTATTTTGTATCAACGGAATTGATCGTCTTCAGTGGATCGTGTATATTAGTTATTGATAGGTTTAATTTACCTCAAGAATATGAACGATGTTCTTCTGAGACCACTAGTGTAAGTTTTGATTACTAACAAAAAAAAAATAGCAGAAAGATTCGTACACACAGTTTACCCAAAGTGTTGTGCAATGTGAGCGAGAGCACCTTTTCCAATGATATGTTGATGTACAGGGTGTCCCGACAAAAAACCGATAAACTTCAAAGGGTGTAGGGGACATCAAAACAAGCATTTCTGTGTCGAAGCAATAGCCGTTTGGGCTGTAGGCCAAAATAAACTACTATGAAACTATCATACGCGAACAATTAGAGAAGTTTTTCACTCGGTTTTTCATTCAGTTTACCACGAACTGCAGAGACATTTCCTCATCATTAACATTCAGAAAATGCCTACCTTAGGATCGTCGTAAAAAACTATATTAGTGATTAGTTGCTGTTATAACATTAACTTAGTTGTCTATCAATTTGAAAAGTTGCATATAAAATGTCAAACAATTTCTCTTGAATTTGAATTTATTTGTTGATAAAACAAAATTGATGAGTGAACAATGATATAATTATTGCGCAGTATGATTAATACCGAACAGTTCCACTCAAACGGCTCATTTGCTGACAAATGTTCACATAAATAAAAATGATTGTTTTGATGTTCCCAATCACCCCTTGAAGTTTGTCGGTATCTTTTCGGGACAACTTACACTCTATCTTCTGGGTGATCATTTAATATAGGTACGCATGTTATGTCATTTCTAGATTTTAGGAAGATATCTTAGTGTATGCGTACCTCTTGTACAATGGCACTGTTCTGACAGAGATGTTAATAGATTGAAGTACCATCAAATTGAAGTACATATTAAATTCTTACCATGTTATACCGATCAAGTCTGTGCATAATGCATTAGCTGTAATACATTATAGCTAATATTCTCAATCCCAAGCATATCATTTATGATGACATAATGATATGTAAGTCAATATTCGTGTACTTCGGATTTCACCATATCATTCGTGATTGAAACCTAAATTACTCAGGTGGCTTCAGTGGTGAGGAGACAAGTTGCAAATCTAATCATCGTAGGTTCGAAACACATAGGGCTCAATCTGTTCTTTCTCAAATTCATTCCATTTCACCACCAAACATGCTCCAGAATATTCTCAATTTTTTTTTGTCACTGTATCAGTTTGGTCTAGAGTTATCTTTTACGAATATTTGCTACATGATGATCGGTTTTGTATTAATACTCAAGAATAACATGTTGAATGGTGCATATCAAATATTACCAAAATTCTGTCTGTGAGTTATTCGAGAAAGTGATGGGTTCATTCATTTTCCAGTTGTCTGAATGGCATTTCTTCTCCTCGTTTATAGAAACCAAAATTACTATTATTTCCATTTTTCAATATTATTCACTATAATATGTTATTCTGTATATGTATCTGTCTGATTGTTTGCACCATCTGAACATATCATTGTCAATCTCGAATTGTCGAATCAAATTATTTTCGATAAAAGTAAGTGCATTGCGAAAAACCTCCATTGAAATCATTGAATTTCGAAATTTTCCAACGGCATACAGGGAAGAACAAGAAACACATCGAATAACTAAAAATGTTCCTGTTGTGATGGTAAGTGAATCCTTGAGGTTTATAAGCTAGGTACAAGTATTTTTCGAAAGTTGAAACCATGAACAACTGGAACACATTTTTTATTGCGTAGGTGGCTGTGATTTCAGATATGAATATGGTTTTCAATCATGAACAACTTTCTGGATAAACCTCTGATTCTGAATGTTCTGATCATATCGAAATGATAATAATTTTTCAGTGAACACAGAAACGTTAAAGAAACGTTGATATTTTCCTGTAACGTCACCAATATGCAGCGTTGAAGAAACGGCAAAAAATCGTTACGCAATACGTTTCTTCATTGTTATTTAGCAACGTTATCTTTCGATGTTGGATCGAGCGTGCTTTCAATTTGTTGTTGAAATGTGACTTTCCTGGATTGTAACGTTGAATATCGGTTGAAGTGGAACGTTACCGATTCACAATCCCTCAACGTTATTATTCGGATTCCATCAGACTCCATCATTATCCAAGTAACGTTGAATCAACGGTGATAATTAGTGCCCTGAGTCAATTTTATTCTTCTCGTTTATAACATTGAATCACCCGTATCGTCAGGTTTCCGTTGTAAAGCAATTCTCAATATAACGTTGAGAATTGGTGCCAATGTGACATGACATTTTGGTTTCAAAGTTACGTTATCGATTCACGATTCATGAACGTTAATGTAGTTTGGTTTTCAGAAAATTAGCCTGGAACGAAATTTACACCAGAAAGGAACGTTGAATCACAGTATCCAAATAACGTTGATAATTGGTATTTTGAGTTTCAAATTCCACTCTTTTATAATGTTGCATCATCGTTTCCTAAGGTGAAGTAATGAAAAGTTGCTGAAATACCTTTTTTCATCCCTGATTGATATCAATTGGAGATTATACCCATGAACTCGGCAGATATGGATATCATATCATGTAATAACAATAATAACATAAGCATGGTGTATCGTGCTCCTTCCCTTCCTTTTTCGTTCATTGCCATTTTGATTGCAACTGCAAAAAATTCATTTATGACTATTACTGAGAACAATGAATATATCAGCCACATACCAAAATTCTTACGTGAAAGGGTTCTGAACACACTCACCTGTTAATATAAGAAGTATATGAAAAATTCCGCACCACATCATCAATTTGTTTAGGAATGGAAACGACTCATCTACAAGCTATAGACTGAGGACCACTGATATCTAAAAGAGAAATCGTTGAATGACACAAAAAGAACGAAATATCGTGGATTGGTTGGTTGTCATCAACAATGCTCTCTCAGGAAGCAGAGATGACAAGATTGCCCTAAGATCGCTCAATTCCTTCACACTTCAAGTCAGATTCCTACAATGCCATGTTGTCAAAATATTTTACATCAAATTCTCCCTCTCCTGCTTCCTGAGAAATCCAACATAACGTTCGATTGCCTCGCCTGAGGATAATTTACTGCCGTCAATGCGACAGCACAGCAAAAGCGGAGTAATTGAAGTAGCTTAAAAATTGAATGACTGATTCTGATGGGCTGGGAACGCAGCAAGCGCCCGCAATACAAATCGACCGTGTTCACCTGATACGCCATCTATTAATAAAATCATGATTCAGATGCTCCCTGCCGTCTGTCTCTGCGATCTGCTGTTTCTGACAGAATTAATTTACCTTTTTGAATCCGGCCGCTTTGATGTGGCGATCAGGTGTGTCTGTTCAATTCGCAAAGCACAAATCGGCCGAACACGGGCACTCCTGTCGATCTCTTTGATGCTTCTAGGACACCCACCATTTTTATCGAGGGGCGGTCTGATTAGGTAATGATTGCTATTGTCAACACCATTCTATGTTCAGCCTCGATGAGGATGAAGAATATTACATGGAATAACAGAACCTTGAGCATAATATTATTGCTTCAACATTGTTCCTCTACATGAGGAATCCATTCATCAATTTTGTAGAATATAAATCTAATTCACTGCAGACTAATGTGGCCAGATATCACTATAGTATAGAAGCAAAGGTATAAGTATTCAATTTTTGTTAGTTTTCAATTTTTGAAGGTAGAAGTTGATTGACTTTCTAGAAGATGTTTCTTCGTCACTCCCATTATGCATATGCATTGATACCGAACAGGAGAAACTGAAAGAAAGGAACATCCATGAATGCGGGGTCGGTCTGGTATACATACATAGTGATCCAAAACCAAGATCTAACAAGACGAGGTTGGAGCCAGCGTATATGGTAGATGAAATAAAGTGGCCCTAGCTCGGGTACCAGGTCAAGGTGAGGTGAGTTTTTGTCAAACCATGACACGAATATGCTTTCCATATATTTTGTCCTCTACATATTCAGAGAAAGGTCAGCCATATATATATATATATACCGAAAATCATTTCGCTTCTTAACTAACAACACATTGACTGCCAAAAGGGATGTTTTCAGAGGCCAGAGTGGAATTTGTTCATTGTGTGTGTCAAGTGTGTGTACTGGAAGTGCAGAAATTCCCATAATGTTCATTCTGAATTCATTTTATCTACTTGAGAAATCTTTGAATTCAATTTCATGTACGTTCATGTAGTGTCAGGTCCCGCCATTTTATTCATGTCATTCCTGCTTTTTTGTGGTTATATATTGCTTGTCAAGTGTCCATACAAGAATGATACGAAAACCGTCAAATCAATTCAGGCACTCTACTATACCAACCATTCGTGTGATCATGATTATTTTCAACCAGAGAATTGAACTCCAATAGATTCTCCAAGAGAATTCAAATCCAGCTACATACTTATCACAAGAACTGTAGGAGTTTGCGAACTGATTTCTATGAAGCTTTTATAATGTTTGTTCGTGATTTCTTAGTACAGTAAGAACATTTTCTTGTGATAACATCTTTTAAATTTCAGAATTTCCCAAAATTGCTATCTCCACGATGAGTATAGTTGAGATTACCTATCTGTCATGTCAATAAAATAAAAACAGATCAGCTGGAACGCAGTGTGCGCGCATGTGGATGATGTTTAGTAGGGTTCCTATATACTTTAAGGACCCTAGCTTGTAGCACATTGATAGTGTGAGAATTCATTGTGTGGCGATGTGTTCATGAACTAGTAGTTCATAGAATGTTGGAAACTACCTTGGTATAGAAAAATCTCCTCACACCTTGAAAAGGAGTGCATAAATATGCAAAAATACCATGGTGTGTTTTATGGCTAGTAGCGTATTTTTTCATTATTGATCACTAGAAATATGATACGATTTCTCAGGTCGGATAGCATATAATGGCGTTTTCTGAATATGGTCGTGAAAAAAATAAACTACCCTTATCATGTATTCGACATTACGCATGTTATATGCCTGGCGTTGATGAACAATTCGTATGAAATAATTATTACATTCTCTTTTGACAACGAGGAGGCATAACCAAATTCCAATGACGTTTCTGATGGCCGTGTTGACTACATAGTGAAAAATGCATCATGAAGAGATATACACAGAAGACCTATATAACCTGTATCAGGTATAACAGTTAGTTGTAGAGTGTGGAATAATGTATGAGAAAAAATTCAATATGGAAAAGACTCAATGCGATATCAAGAATCCCAAATTGATATTTCTTGAAGGATGATTTGAGTAAGAATACGGAGATTTGTTCAGTAGGTTGCCCCCACCGAATGTAATGCAGGATGTAGAACGGGAAATTGAAAAAATACATAAAAAGTTTCTTTTTCAGCGAACAACTTTCACCTACAGATTCAAAAATATGCGAGAGAAAAAATAGACGAGGACTATTATGATGGGACATTGGATGAAATGCATTTTATTTTGCATTTCATCATCTCCTGATAAAGTTTTCAATTCTGAGGTAACGTTATGTCGATATGTGTGTCGGAAGAGATACGTGGTTCGCCGTTCATTAACCAAGGATTTTAAATTTCACTTTAGAAAAATTCCTAAATTTCCTCGGATTATGTTCTTTGTTGAAATGAGTCAGCATCTTTCGGATGTTATTGATTACATGATAGAATATGTTTTTCTTCATTTCACGTCTAATGGAACTCAAAACAACGCATCCAATGAACTACCTAATCAGTTCCTGATTCGAATATACTCACGTATCACCTAACATTGAGTGTCGGATAGAAAGAAGTCATCAATATTTGGTGTTGTTCAACAACAATACGTTAGGAACAAACTCCCACAGCAATCTGAGTTGAATTGTCAATGGTGAAAACATGATTGTTGATTGATATTTTGTTATATTGTGATTCACACTGATTTGTATACATTTTCACTCGATTCTCATCCTGTATGTTGGAATGAGTGCCAATATGATATCTATATGAGTACCTATACCTACCTATGCGAAAATAACTGAGATATCATAATTCAGCAAATGAAAACATAGAGAACTTACAACAGGCACAACTTCTGGTTTGATAATGATTTATTTCCTATCACAATCAGAGTAAGAGAAAGAATTAAACGAGGACAAAATTATATCACAAAAAATACCAATTTGGGAAAAAGCCGAAAATCAGGTGGTCAATACATCATGTACTGAGTACACAATACTGAGACCCCTGTTATTATTTTTGAACGAAATTCTTGAGTTTTCGTACAAAGCCGAAATTGATAAGGAATCTATAATCTAAAATCATTTTCAGATCTTACGATTCCAATTATGAATGTTTGGAGAAGTCATTAGTTGTTACAACTGGACAATAAGAGTGACGTTCCTCATATTCCATCGAACGATGTAGATTGATATTATTCTACCTAGCACCATCCAGAAATGACGGCGAGAATAAATTTTCATGCAATTATTGTTATCGTATCAGAATACCGAAATAACTTCATGTAGCCTACAAAAACTCATTTGAATTTGAATTTATTCGGGCCATATAAATTTCGAGAACTGGAATTAATATCGCGCCCATTTCAGCCAGAATAAATCAAGCTGAAAGGTTGCCGATTCCGAATCCGCTGAGTTTTGACACGACCCATGCTCCCAGCGACGTGAAATATTCATGACGTCAGAGGAGTGCAATGAGATTTCCCCCAATTTTCCTTCAATTTCCCCTCGAACATCGACTCGTTAAACGTTAACGTTTGATTGTAAAACTCGCCAGTTATAAATCTTCCGACCCAAATTATATTTGTACAGAGCATGTTTTATGCCTTTTCCATTTCCACTAAAATTGATCGATCCATATTTCATGAAGAAGTTGACAAGCGAAATTCATCCAGCTATAAAAGATATATCGGTCCAGAGTCTGGATGCGTGATAGAGGAGGAGCCATTCGCTCTACCTCCGCCTTCATTCTCGTTCGGAAATATTGTCATTTTGTAATAACATCTATTCAACGATGCCGTTGAAACGAAGAATTTGATGAAATGTGAGAGTGCCGAATCTTTCATATATCATTTAAAAAAACAATGAGTATTGAGTATATTGAGTATATTGAGAATATTGAGCATTGCATATGCGCCGACGCAGAAAGCACTTTTTCCTCGCCATTTCATTAATAATAACAATAATATATGTTTATTCACAGCAAGAATTTATGCTTATATTTATACATTAGTAGAATGTTTCTGTAAATAAACTGTTCATTTCCACAGAAGCTGGTCAGCTTGTACGTGGTACCTACTCATAATCGATATCGAACAGGTTGACAACTAATTCAGGAGTAAGAAAAACAGTATTTAAAAATACATACATACAATAAAAAACTTTTCTCTCATTCTATAGCAGAGAAAATTTAACAATTTTGGTGATTCTCACATATCAGGTACGTAAATGTCTCATATCAGATAGGTGAATATCACATATCGGGTGGGTTGATATCTCAGATCGAGCATTTAATAATCGCCTATTGGTTAGACACATTTGGGATAAGTATCATGGACTGATTATTGAGCTTTCATTAATAACATGTCCATAATAAATCACATACATTACATTGGGAACTAAATACATATATTGAATTGGAAAATAACATACCTCAAAATGTCAAGTATGTATTTATCATATTACGGAACACTTTACGGTCTTCTGACAACAGCCATTTTTCAACAGCTTTCTATATTGGTGAATTTTTTGTATAGTTTTCAATTATTTAGGAAGATTATTATACAGTTTGGAACTTATGACCTGGCAGCTGTGCTTACCTATAGTTTTATCACATCTGTTCAAGGCCGTTCTGAGATCCTCATTCCTATTATCATATACATGGTTAATTGGTTGTATTGGGATTTTTTTTTATGAATATCAAAATTTTATATGCAAGTAGCTGCCTTGTATCATATATTCGACTGTTTTCCTCCCCTCACAAAGGATGATAATACATTGGCTATAACACCTCATGAAAAAGCCAACACCTTCGCCAAAATGTTTGCAGACAATTCTACCTTGGATCCACGAGGCCATGAACTTCCCAAAATCACTACCATTGATAACCGTATGCCAGAAATTGTCTTACGGCAACGCACAATCAGGCACATTCTGCTTAGCCTCAACGTCAAGAAGGCTATGGGGCCCGACGGAATACCGCCTATTGTTCTCAAGAAATGTGCCCCAGAACTAACACCAGTTCTTTGCAGGCTGTTCACCCTTTCGTACAAACTCGGCGTATTTCCTTCTAACTGGAAGAAAGCTAGGGTCCAACCAATTCCAAAAAAGGGCAAGAAAACCCTCCCTAACAACTATAGACCGATTGCACTACTATCTGTGATCTCTAAAGTAATGGAAAAAGCAATCAACATCGAGCTCATCCAATATCTAGAGAGCTCAAGAATCGTGAACGACCGGCAATATGGCTTTCGTCACCCTAGGTCAACAGGAGATCTGCTTGCCTATGTGACACATAAGTGGCAGGTGTCAATAGAGAAACATGGGGAGTCTCTGGCTGAAGCCTTGGATATCTCCGAAGCATTTGACCGAGTTTGGCACCAAGGCCTCTTAGCGAAACTTCCGTCATATGGTTTGCCGCCCCAACTGTGTCTTTTACTATCGAGTTTTCTTGCAGATAGATCACTCTACGTGGTGGTAGACGGGGTCTCGTCTGATACAATGACGATCAATGCTGGTGTTCCACAAGGCTCTGTCTTGGCACCAACTTTGTTCTTGCTCCACATCAATGATTTGTTGAATGTGACCTCCAGCACAGTTCATAACTTTGCGGATGATAGTACACTTCATTCTACCTTTTCCTCTAGAGCCCCTATATCATCCAACTAGGCCAGAGGTGCAAGGCGAAGACAGGTCGATGCTTTAAATGAGGATCTGAAAAGAATTCTGAAATGGGGATCTGAGAATCTAGTACAGTTCAATGCAACTAAAACTCAAGCTTGTATGTTCACAAAGAAGGCTGATCACACAATGCCCAATTTGATGATGTCGGGAAACACTGTTCCTATGAGGTCGTCAATATCCCTGCTGGGTGTCACCACCAACAGTGCTCTCTCATCGGACGATCATGTGAGGTCCATTGCGAAAACTGCTTCACAAAAACATGGTTTTCTATTCCGTGCGAAGAGATACTTCACATCCCAGCAACTGCTTATGATCTACAATGCACAAATTCGACCTGTCCTGGAGTACATTTCCCATGTTTGGAGCGCAGCCCCCAAACATACGCTAAAGCTCTTAGATTCAATTCAGAAGAGAGCTATCCGCCTAGTCGATGATACTACACTCACCAAATCATTGACGACCTCTCTAGATCATCGTAGGAAGGTCGGCGATCTATGCCTTTTTTATAGGTACCTTCACGGTCGGTGCTCAACGGAAATATCATCTATTATGCCACCACGCGCGATTCCTAGTAGACAAACCAGACGAGCTCAAGCTGGTCACCCCTACACTGTCAGGCTCGAGACCTGTCGAACATCGCTATACCAAGCATCATTCATCAATAGAACGGCAAAGTTATGGAATTCTTTGCCTAGTGAAGTCTTTCCTGATGCTTACAACCTCCAAACTTTCAAGAAAAATTCAAACACCTTCCTCCTCTCCCAAAATTCCACCGCTGGCTAACACGATGTTCCTCGAACATTATAGGTTTCCCTTTCGTGTTGTCCACAGATAAAACAAAATATATAGTGCATCACTGGGATATTTGATATCTCTGTTAAATATTATTCTCAAAATCCATTCTTGAACGACGTGTACAACCTAAAATACAAAATGATATGATTTAGTGTTTTTCGATGGACTGATCGAATTAAACAAAATTGGTAGTTTTTACTGAATACACCAGTACATACAAAGTACATACAAAGTAAAAAATATCTGATTCACAACCTAACATACTCCAGAGGAGAATGAATTTGAGAGTTCCAAGACTCGCAGTAGTTCGTGAAAATTCTTTCGATATTATTATAGGAATGTTATATTCATAGCTGATGATGATAGCCTAACCTATTAACATCACTGTCACAAAAGGTACCCAATCCACATAATTGTACCATGTAATCTTCATAATTATTTCCATTAATGGGAGTTTTTTGGTTTTACAAAATTTGTTCCGTACTCATTGAAACTGTTGTGAATTCGTATAAATTTCGTTAGATTCATTGGAGTTACATTTGGATACTTCCTACATGTGCTGTTGATGATTTTATGACTTTGTAACACACAACATATTTAACACATACATACACCAACACAACGTTTTGGAATAACTGAGATTTGCGAAAGAGTTATGGTTTTCACAATATGAAATATCCTACTTCTCTGTAAAATGAACATACCGCAAACAGAACTTCCACAGCCCTCCTTATTTTCGAGATGGGGGCGGAAATGGAAATCCTCATTTTTCAAGCACCTATGTACCCTACTTGACACGTAGTCTCTCAACATATCTCACAAGATCAAAACATGTCGTTGTACTATTACTTTTTACGTAGAGTATGCAGTTGCTTATACAGGGTGTCCTTAAAAGGTCTTTACAAAAAGCTACCACATATTCTTCAGACCAAAACAATTCGATACAAGCAAACTTACCTCAGTAAGAAGTTGCTTAGTTTGGGCGCTAGACGGCTCTGAAGTTGAAATTTTCAAATCGATTTTGCTTCATAACTTTTGAACGGCTCATGGGATTTTTTTCATATTTGGTACGTTGGCATAGACTCATCGGGCAATGAAACTCATATCATAATCATAATGAATATCATTCCATGGGCGTAGAACTTGATTTTTTCAGTAAATAAACATCTAAAACTCCTACGCCAATGGAAAAAAATTAGTTTCAATATGAAATCTAAATTATTCAACTCATTCACTACAAAAAAGGTACTCTTGACAAAAGTCGATTCCTCTCATGGTTTCGACAAAATTTTAATTTTAGTGATTCAGAGCATAATTAATAATAAAACGATTAACAGATATTTCATAAAAATTGTTCAAAATGTTCACCATTTTCACGTATACAAAGATTTATACGACGCAAAAAGTTGAGATGTACTTTTTGCATAGGTTATTTCTATTGAAAATAAGTAGCACTGGTTTTTTTTCTGAAGACTATTATTATCTGCTCGAAAACAGTGATATTCACATTCTTGGTTTCCATAGTTTCATCTGTGTTGATTTGTCGAGTTTTATTGACGTTGATTGTTGATATCGGACTTTTCTGATTTATCATGGCCGTACAATACACCAATGAAGAATACACCGATATGTTATTGGTATTCGGATATTGTCAAGGAAATGGTCGAGAGAGTGTGAGGGTACCAAGCCACCCAACCTTTGCTGCAGTTGAGAGACGTCTTCGGGAGACCGGTCATTTTGCTCCTAGAACTGGTGATTATGGAAGACAGCGTTATGTAAGGATTCCCGAAGTCGAAGTAGAAATTTTAGACCGTATTGAAGAAAATCCAGAATTGAGTACTAGACGGATAAGTAATGAACTAGAAGTTTCTAGGAATGCCGTTCATGAAGTACTAAGAGAACAATTATTATACCCATACCACAAGACGCCAGTTCAAGATTTATTAATCCATGATTCACAAAGTCGTCTGATGTTTTGTAGGTTCATTAATTTGCAAAGAGAAATGAATCTGAACTTTGGAAAGAATATTTTGTTCACTGATGAAGCCTGTTTCACGAGAAGAGGAATAACTAATTTTCATAATGAACACGTTTATGCAATTGAAAATCCTCATTCCATTAAAATAAACCATTTTCAACACGAATTCAAAATCAACGTTTGGGCTGGAATAATAGGAAATTTTATAATTGGTCCTGTCATACTTCCACAAAGATTAACAGGAGACATGTATTTACAACATCTACGAAATACGTTGCCAAATTTGTTGGAAGATTTACCACTCCAACATCGGGTAGATATGTGGTTTATGCACGATGGAGCTCCACCACATTTTTCGGTGGATGTTAGGAATTTTTTAAACCAACAGTACCCAGACAGATGGATAGGTAGAGGTAATGATGCACCCGTGAATTGGCCACCACGTTCTCCAGACTTAACACCGATGGATTATTTTGTATGGGGTTATCTCAAGTCTACGGTTTACAAGACCCCTGTGAATACTGTAGAACAATTATGGCAACGTATCCAACAGGCGACGAATAATCTAACAGGCGATGAAGAAGTTATGCAAAGAGTACATTTCAACTTTTTGCGTCGTATAAATCTTTGTATACGTGAAAATGGTGAACATTTTGAACAATTTTTATGAAATATCTGTTAATCGTTTTATTATTAATTATGCTCTAAATCACTAAAATTAAAATTTTGTCGAAACCATGAGAGGAATCGACTTTTGTCAAGAGTACCTTTTTTGTAGTGAATGAGTTGAATAATTTAGATTTCATATTGAAACTAATTTTTTTCCATTGGCGTAGGAGTTTTAGATGTTTATTTACTGAAAAAATCAAGTTCTACGCCCATGGAATGATATTCATTATGATTATGATATGAGTTTCATTGCCCGATGAGTCTATGCCAACGTACCAAATTTGAAAAAAATCTCATGAGCCGTTCAAAAGTTATGAAGCAAAATCGATTTGAAAATTTCAACTTCAGAGCCGTCTAGCGCCCAAACTAAGCAACTTTTTACTGAGGTAAGTTTGCTTGTATCGAATTGTTTTGGTCTGAAGAATATGTGGTAGCTTTTTGTAAAGACCTTTTAAGGACACCCTGTATATTTCGAATCAAAAAACGTTCATTTCTAGGAAATAAAGCCGTGATATTTTGCCAAGTCGATCACAGAGTGACTCTCCCAGAAATTGTTGTAGTTGTAGTTGTATGTGTTCAGTAATGTACTATTCGGTGTAGTATTGGGAATTCAGTGGGAAAAAGTGGACTAAAAATTTCACTCGAAGGACAAGACATAAAGTAGTTACGAAGCAAGTGAATGATATCATGCGATAAATGATACCACTTCATTTAGTATCAATAAAATTGATTGACTGATCGAGAATACAAATCAACATATATTCACCTGAATCCACTAATTTGTGAAACCGTGTAAAAACTTCAGCAATTTAGAATAAACCAAAGATAGTACGTGAGCCAAACTGTTGAAGGTGTGAAAATATCATGAGTGAGGAAGATGGATGCTGTTAGTGACCTGAAGAAATATATAGCTCAACAAAATCAAATATAACAACAAACCTCACCCTACAAATCAGTGAATTGAAAGTGTTGGTGTCAAACAGTGTTGAGAAAGCTGAAAAACTCGAAAGAGAAGTGACAGATCTCAAACAGAAGAATCGGCAACTGGAGAAATTGACAAGAGAGAATAACATCGTTATTTTCAATTCGGGTTATAAAGAGGGCAATCTACTTGAATTCACTGTGAATTTTCTGAATGTTAATCTGGAACTGAATTTGTCGGAAAGAGAATTCAACAAGGTATACACTATATCAAACAGTGACGGAAACAAAATTATATTCATTAAATTCGTAAAATTTTCTACCAAAGAGGAAGTATTGAAAAACTGCAGAAAATTGAAGGGCTCTAAAATATCAGTTGCTGAAGACTTATCACAAGAAGAAAGAGAAGAGAGGAAAACATTAGTAGACCACCTAAGAGAAGCTCGCAGAAGCAACAAGAAGTCACACATATTCCGGAACAAACTTCACATAGACAGCATAGGATTCACTTACAAAGAAATAATTGAAAATAAACATATTGAACCTCCCAAACACAAAAACAGCGAAAACAAAGAAGACTTTGAGGAATCAAACATCCAAAAATCCACTCCAGGAAATTCAACGGTCACCGCAAACAATACAAGTATCCCAATAAGCCAAAAGAGACAAACATCATCACCTGCTGATCCGGAGAGAGAAATTACTAAGAGAAGTCATTCAGAGTCGGGCTCATATACTAATGAAAACAGAGGAGCAAGAACAACAAGATCCAACAAAAACAAGACAGATAAGCAATAATCAGTGGTAGCCACGCTGTCTGTACTGAAATAGAAATATTCATTCAATCATATAACCTAACAAAATTCTACATACATCTCTACATGCCTAATTTATATGATATATCCTAACTTTGATATTATATTTTAATTCAAGATGAATCCATACATTAATGATTTCGAAATAAAATCAGTTGATACGTATGTACTAGATAATGCAGATGAGGCAAATCAGGTCCTCAATATAAATGAAGCTTACTCAAATTTCAAATTAATTCATAATAATATCAGGAGCATAGTAAGAAATCTAGATGAGTTCCTTATATTCATGAACCAATTTGAATCTCACTTTGATTGCATTGTATTGAGTGAAACGTGGATAATACAAAACATTGAAATTTTCAAAATAAAGGGATATAAAACTTTATACAATGAAGGCAAACTTAACCAAAATGACGGAGTGATAATATTTGTTAAATCAGATATCTATCTCACACATTATATTGAGCACCTGAATGATTCCTTTGTTATGAAATTGAAAGTCTGTATAGATAACAATATTATTATAGTTAATGCAATTTATAGATCCCCATCTACGAATATTGAACAATTCAATGATGAACTGAAAACATATTTGGATTCCGATGATAATCATAGGGATGGGAAATACAGTATTCTTGTTGGAGACATAAATATCAACCTTTTGGACAAAAATGATAACACGAACGAATATCTGGATATTATGGGTGAGCATGGTTATTTATCTACAATCAATGAAATCACAAGATCAAGGGGAGAATCTAATTCCTGCATTGACCACATTTTTGTGAAAAGCCAAGATGATAATGTCGATATGTTGTTGCCAATGATAATCCAAACTGATATTACTGATCATTATTCGACCATTTTGCAGATAGTTATAGGACAAAACAATATAAAAAATGAAAACATAAGATACATCGAGAATATAAATAACAAAAAACTAATTGCTGATGTTTCGAAGAATTCCTGAATTGATGTTTTTCATCTGAAGATTTCGAATCAGCGACCAAAATATTCCTTGATAAAATGAATGAATCAATCGCAAAATGTACAACTAAAACAAAAATTAAAGGTAGTGAAAAGAAGAGAAAACAATGGATAACAAATTCATTGATCAAATCTGTCAACAAAAAAAATTCCATGTATGCAAATTTGAAGAAAACCCCAAATAATCAAATTCTCAGCGAAGAATATAAACAATACAAAAATACACTATCTAAATTGATACAAAAAGTGAAATCCGACTACTATAGAAACCGTATAAATGAAAATAAAAATAATGCAAAAAAACTGTGGCAAAATGTCAATGATATGTTCGGTAAAAGTTTGTCAAAGGACGTGAACTATATTAAAAATACAGCGGGACATTTAACGACCAATCCTACACACATATCAGGAATTTTCAATGAAACATTCATTGATACGGGAAAAAATCTTGCCAGAACCATTAACAGAAACCCAAACTATGTCGCAGATGGAGAAAACTCTATAAATTCAATCTTCCTAGCTCCAACATGTTCAAGTGAAATAATCAACATTATTGGAGAACTGAAAAATAATAAAGCTCCCTAAACAAATTGCACAGCATATAGCAAGCCCTTTAACATATATTTTCAATAAATCCATCGAAACAGGTCAATATCCATCTGAGTTTAAAATATCTTTGGTAACGCCAATATACAAAAATGAGGACAGAACAGAGGCAACAAACTATAGACCTATATCACTCATATCAAATTCTAACAAAATATTTGAGAAAATCCTAATGTCACGCCTGATGAGTTTCTTGAACAAAAACAAATTACTTTCTGACATGCAATTCGGCTTCAAGAAAGGAAAATCGACCCAAGATGCCATTTTGGAGCTAACATCAGAACTATATTGTGCTTTAGATCAAAGTAAACCTTGCATAGCTGTATTTCTAGACTTGGCAAAAGCATTCGACACTGTGAGTCATAATATACTGTTGTCAAGTCTAGAAAATATAGGAATAAGAAACAATTGCTTACGTTTATTCAAAACATATCTTGAAAATAGAAAACAATGCGTCAAAATAAAAAACAACATCAGCAGCTATAAGATAATAGAGTGTGGGGTTCCTCAGGGAACCGTCTTAGGCCCAGTTCTTTTTTCTATTTATTCAAACAGTTTATTTTCATTGAGATTACAAGGGAAAGTAATAAGCTTCGCAGATGATACAGTAGTAGTTTATAAGGGAGATAGCTGGAGTGAGGTGAAAAATAATGCAGAAATGGACCTAAATATAATGAAAGACTGGTTTGATAGTGAATTATTGTCAATGAATTTCAAAAAATCTTGCTTCCTACCCTTCTGCTGTCTCAAGTCATCGGTACCTGACATTGAATATACTTCAGTTGGAAATGACTTCAAAATTTCCTCGGCGACTAAAGTTAAATATCTTGGTATAATTCTAGACCGGCACCTCAGATGGAACCTACATGTCGATTATATTTTACGAAAACTGAGATTGGTTCTATATAAATATCGACAGCTGGCTAACATTCTACATAGATCTAAAACAAAAAAAAGTAATATACCATAGTTCAGTTGAAACTCATATCACATATGGTATTTTGGGATGGGGAGGGGTTTCAAAAACTCATCTACGACCTCTTGAAGTGATTCAGAAACGCTTCTTGAGATTAATGCTGTGTAAAAGCAATAGATACCCAAGCGATCGTCTTTATCAAGAATCGGAAATATTAGACATTAGACAAATGATATACAAAAATATGAATATTCGTCAACATTTGAATAGAAGTAACTTGATTATACACCGGCATGAATATAATACTAGCCATCAACATATGTTTATCTGCCCGCTTGCTTCTAAAGCATAAATGCTATTCGTTTTTAGGCGCTAAATTATACAATTCACTACCAATTTTCTTGCAGACCGAAAATTCTCTTCTCTTCAAAAAAAAAATCGTTGATTATATTAAGAATTACCCACGCGTACTCATCCATGCACTATTTGAATGAATACCCAAACGAAGTACCCAGATATTACGTTCTGTATCATGTTCGATGCCCAGTATTAGCAAAAGTTCACAAAATAGGTACATTTCAGTGGTATTGTTATTAGCAAGAAATAGTCCACACGCAGTCTTCCGAATTGTCATTATGTTTGTCAAGTCTGCATCACATGCAGACAATATTCCATAGGTATTATCTCATTTTTATTTACCAAGTATCATGTTTATCTTATATTATGTTTATTACTCATTATCAATATTAATATTATCATATTTATCGTATATTATGTTTATTTATCTTATATTTCATCATCAAACTAGGTGTCTGAAATCAGTTGTGTCGATTGACCGTCTTATTTTAATGTTATTTTTAATTCTTTTAATGTTTCATACTAAGCATATATAATCATTTAATCAATCTATGATGTACACAATTATACAAATCTGTACACATACAGACCTCCGGTCTCTGTGACTATGTTTGTTTATTTGCGTCACGTTAGAAATTTGTTTGTTTATTTTGTTTATATTTTATTTCGATGTTATTATTTTATGTCTTACCTAAGCAAATAAATTATTCTTATTATTCTTATTCTTATTCTTATCCATTTTGGTTCAAATTCAATCCAGAATTCGTCAAATACGAATATTGAAAACCAAGCCGAAGTCCTTTCATAGAACAGTATTCAGGTGATCAATCTTATCAGTCCAACCATAATTCAATCATGCGTTCGTATATTACATAATATACAATAAGGCTTCCAATTAGAAAAAAAAGACTTTCAGGGATTTGAAAGAACCTCCAGATAACGAGATATTCTTGACCAGATGATATAACTTGTGATCAAATTCATATTCTCACCTCGAAGGTTATCATGTATACGAGCTGTGGTGCAAATTTTTAAGTTCCAGTGAAGCAACTTTTGGATACATACATTTTCAAAAGGCTCAAATTTCATACAAAAATCTGAATAAATCGAAAACAGTTATTAGATTAGTATCGGGCATGTTGATGGTTCGTAGATTTCAAAAATGTGGAGAAATAAAACGTGTGCTATTTGAAATAACGGAATATTGAATTTATAGAGAAAGTGTCTCAAAATACCAAAAAATGTCACATAGTTGTGGAGTTAGCATGATCTTTCCTTGATGAGATATCCCACAATTAATGTCAGCGAACTATTGGCTTCACTCTGTAAAGTTTGATGTGAGTGTTAGGAACCACAAAAAATTATAGAAACAAGTTTTACTTCCACTCGATAGAATAATGTCAATATGAAGAAATGAAAATGAAATTCATTATAGGACTTAGAAAAGTCGACCGATTAGTCTGAAACTCATTCCGATTTCCAATCAGAGGCTTCGGAGACTCTTTTCTCTCTCACAGTTCGGAATCGCAATTCATTCGAATGAAAACGAACTTATCAATGATTCAATCAAATGAAGAAAAACACGTTCGCTAAGCATGGAACAGATCTGATTCGAATTGTTGGTTCTCAACTATTGAAATAAAAGATGCAGTGCAGGAATAAACCTGAATTCAGCTCGACAACGACCATCGAGGAGAGAAATGGACTGTCCATATCCAGCATCGTCTTCGCACCCCTCGCCCCGTAATATTGACGGGCGCCGCCGTTTCCCGGAGCGGTTACCCTTCATCCCGGAATTTATATGATGTTCGAGTCGCGTCCGGCATTGGTCGCCTTCGGTATCCAATAATGCCGGCCGCCATTCCCGTCAAACTGAAATTCAGAAAGAAACCACACCAGACGATAAAACATGACATTCCGAAATACACATAACTCAAGCCCGAATCCCGACTCGAGGGTGGCGTACAGAAATAGGGTGCGCTCAGAGAGATAAAATTGAGAAAATATGGTTTGCTCCGATGAAAATTTCACTGGTTGAATACAGTTGCGAGAGAAGAAGTATCGAAATGATCGAAGACACTCAGTCATATATTCACTATACTTCTAGTACATTCTCAAAATTTGACAAACATCACACAGATTCTCATCAATTTTTAGATTGCAGGATCATCATGGTGGAAAATCATCAGTTGAATCAATACCTTGGCTAAGAAGATCTTTGGTACATGACCAGAAGAAAAGTAGTCATCTGAACCAGAAAATCAGACTGATTGCTCTATCCATGGCTGTCATTTCAATAATGCAAGCTATTTCATCGAAGTCAACGAAGAATTCTAGCAAAACCGGTAGTAGATTCGTCCATTTCTTATTCCTCATGAGACAACTATTTTTTTTCATCTGTTGAAACCATGGAAGGAAGCGAATGTTGGGAGAGGGAAGGTATTGGAATTTTTCTTGAAAGTTTGGAGGTCGCAATCATCACTAGGCAAATAATTCTCAGACTTTTCCGTTCTGTTGATGATTGATACATTGTAGAGCCAAGTTGGACAGGTATCGAGCCTGACAATATGAGGGTGACCAGCCTAAGCTCGTTTCGAAATCATTCCGCTATTATTTATTATAGCCGTAGAAAAGGTGTAATATGAAACAGATTCAGCTATGTTCATTTTTTCACCTATCACCTGTTGAAAACTGGAGGTTGGATGACCTGGTTTTTGTAGCAATGATTTATCACAATCCACCCTGTAGGTTAGTAACGAAGAGTTAATTACCCCCTTCCGTATGTATATGATATTCAGGAAGATCCTGTATATACCTCATGATTATTAGGCAATGCACGTCAATGATTGCAGTGACTGCCTTTACGTGAAGTAGGTGATGTATGTATATGTATATATTGGAACCAAATTCACACCGAATTCGGTTCCAAATTCCAATTTCCAATCAAAACTATCATGTTAGGTAATTGATTGGTGAACTTTTCCGGTGAGCGTATTTAAGGAAGGAGACATTTCCTAACTTTGATATTCGTGTTGTAGGAGCTAGTATAGGAAATATTCATCTATTAACGGCTTCGCTCCGAGCTTCTCGAATTTTGACAACGTATCGCTAACTTCCTGTTGCCAGCTCTTCTCGTTGTTTTTTCTTTTCGAATTGCGTGTACACATTTGGAAACATGCGTAACAATGATTTGTAGGATGTTAGTTTGTTCTGCTAGTTGGCAACATCGGGAGATCATGCAAAATATCAAAATGAAACCTACCTGAAACAACACGACTATTTGAATTTTGAGAAGGAAATGTTGATATGTGGCACTTGAACCCCTCCCCCCCCCCCCCCCTATCGATATGAGTTCATGAATCCATCTTCATTGTTTTGTCCATGCTATAATTCGCACATCGTCTAGATAATCTCGATCGTTTGCCATAGTCAACAAAATGTGAACATCAGTTTTTCCGAATGACAAAAACTATAGAAGGATAATTGAACAACTTCGTTGTCTGCCAAAATGTGTTTGTCAATTTTTATTGACCGATCACACCAATCTGGAGAAGCGAAGATGATGTGAACTTTGTGTCTTTCGACTCATCGGTAATCTCTTTCAACTGATCTGATCTCTCTTTTGTAGTTGGGTTCTTGACTTATCAGACCAGAATTGGTGAGAATGAAACATTGAAAATAATGAGATCTATAAGCCGAGATCAGAGTACAGTAAACTGGATTCAGATTCAATAAATCAGCACCTATATTGGTCTTTTCCAATTAGATTTTCTTTCGTTCCTGCGGCAGATGGAGATTCTAACATATCATCCATATATCGTCAGTTCAAACTTCTTCTTATTCAGTCCTTTCATAGAATCTCCAATGATGAATCAATCAATTCCACAGGCTTGTACACCCTATCTGTTCGTTACATTGCAAACTGTCCCTACTGGTCCTTTCCAACACTAGTGATTCACATGCTACAAATGTATCAGATTGAATATGGTGCATTATTGATGAACAGGTACTTGAGTCCGCGCTGCATACTGGCATGTGACGATCTCGCATTGTCTATTTTGTGAATCGGATGGTCTCAGGGGTCACTATTACACTAGGGTCGAGTGTTTCGAATGGGAAACGGCAATTTTTTCTTTATTGTGTCCAAGCATTACGTCCATTATGGTGATTGAATAATGCTTTTGAGTTTCCGAGTGAGCGTGGAGTTTCAAGCAGTCATAAGAGAGAAGGACGATAGCGAATTTTTATATCTCTTGACATAGTATCCTGAACAATCATATTGAATCGAAAGGTTTTGAAGAATAATAGTGGAGATATTCTATCTAATGTCAGACGATCATGAATCACCGCACGTACAACGTACATAACAAAATAATTGAATATTTTCTTGTGCATCACAATTTCCTATTGTTGTTGATACAATGAAATTGATTTCATCCGTAAAACCATAGATTATCTGTGTTTAATGGTGGATCTGACAACATTTTTAGGTTTCCGGTGACGGTGTTATGATCTAGGTACTCAAAACTAATAAAAACTATGATGTTGATATGATGTTATAAAGTTGAATGTTGCATGTTTTGCACTATTGTAGATATTCAGTCACCCCCACAATGGAATCAAATTATTCTCAGATTATTCACTACATATATCCTATGCAATCTGAGCTCTCATTCAACAAGGTATCTCAGTGAGGATGATCTATAATTCAAAGTATATTGTTTTATCGAATCAGAACGTATTTTTTTTAACTTCACGGCTGTCATCAATCTGTTGAATTAAAAAAAACGAAGTTGTATAATTGTTGTAGAAACAGGAAATTATTCATCGAATAATTTGTATCTGTAACTGTAACTTATAACTTGTAATCTGTAACTTTTTTCGAACCCTTGGTGTCCTCGTGTCTATTTTGCCTGGCAACAAATTTTTCAAAACCTGTTGATTGATTTTCAGTTCATTTTGAAATAAGTGAAGAGAATTCAATAAGCTTCAACATAAGTTATGATGATTTTATCGATATCAATTAACGTTTAGAAGCACACGTTCTGAAAGATCACCTAACATCTACATCATCATCATCTTCATTTTCATCAAGTTTCGAAATTTTTTGTTGAAATTTGCAATTGTTTGGTGACTTGAAGTTTTCATTGCTCATGCTATGAACCTCAATTTGGCGTTATGGATTTGAACCCCAAATTCCATCAGTCGGCCAATCCTGAAAGTGACCAAAAATAACCCCCCCTCCCCCCTCGTAGTCTGAGTAATCCGTTCCGAGAGCATAGAAGATGAGATGAGCAACGGGGGCAACGCAATAACGAGGTTGACATCTGGAGGTTGCGTGGTGGCCTTTGGGGCCCGCGGAGGCGGCATAATTAACCCTAGATTGCGGACCGATCTCCCAGAAAGTGATCAGACACAGTCATTATCTCGGCAATACCGAATTTAAACTGGTAAATATTCATGGGCAGCGTCTCATTGGCAATGCCTTGGTCTTGATTAGTTACGGACCCCCCTCCCCCCGATCACCCCCTTGACCCCGCAGTCGGGCGGACAGCATCATTACCATGTCAAAAGACCACCTTCCCGGCTGCTTGCTTCGAACGATTATTGGATATCAGTCCGGTAGGTATTGCATTACTTCCGAAACTTAGCACTATCAGAGCAGGACTGTATTAGTTTGTGAGTACTTTGAAGAAGAAATCAAATGGCTGCGGTTTGGTTGAAAACACTATGCCTGTTCGCTTTAGACTTTCGCAGTTTGTGTTCTCGAATGATGGCAAATTGACATTTTTATGGTTTAGTTTTCATCATCCTTGGAAGACTTGAGGATTTGTGTCACAATAAATAATAATAATTCATATATATTTATTATGAATCCTCCAGCAGAATTGTTGGCAGGTCATTCTTACTTAAAGTTCAGTGTTCAGTGAGAGAGACAACCCAGCCTTTCATCTCCAAAACCCGCAATCTACCATATTTCGTCTGGACGTATCGTTACAATTTATAAGTCAAACAGTATTATCGTATGATGAAAAATGGAAACTATTGCTTCAATATCGGGCATAGTTGTTTCCGTCCTTCAACCCTTTGAGAGTAAGAATTGGGTTCACTCACTACTTTCCTATCCACCCATTTTATCAATTCATTTGTGTTCATGTCATCGACTATCAGTGACGGCTCGTCAGGGACGGCAGGATCGGCCAGGCCGTACTAAATTAGTTGGTAAATGAATTATATGATGGAATCATAATTTTCAGAACCGATTTCAACATTCAACGATCAATACATAGTACTATTTTGTTTTCGAATATATCAGATATCGGTGAAATGGCAACGCCAATGCAATGAAATTCAAAGGCACATCTACTTCAAATTCCATGTGAACATGTACCAAAAATTACCAACTAATTCAAGACCTGCGACATCTGGTTTACCCATCGTTTGAACGCCACGTTGAGTTGAAAAGGCCGGGCAACTAAAATCCGTTTGACAATTACAAAATAATTCAGGTCGGTGCTTCTCGTTTCTCGATCTACAGATTGCCTGCTTCAAGTTGAAATGCAATACCCTGGTACGGCCAGGCTCGAATGTACCATACCATGTACATGTATGAAGAATAAGTAATATGTAACTGTATTTTTTCGACAACTTGAGAGGAAAAGAGGGTTATGATTTCCTGATGGAATTGAGAGCACTTCATGAAAACTTTCATGAATCAACCAATTTTGTAAATCTTTTTCTGATCGAGATCCTCAGACACACTGTATGATCACAATTCCGTTCGAAGAAAATATACTATAAATAATATATATATAATATTAAATTCAAGAAATATTGCTGAAATCGACATATTGATTAGTTCTTAGTGGAAAAAGACAAGTGTTTTCGAATACAGTGTGAATTCCTGTCATATTGAAATTAAAATATTTACAATGTCTCCTCTCTCTTTTGATTACATTTCCAATTCCGAAATTAATTTTCTCCGAGTAGAATGCAAAATCAGAAGCAATCCCGAGAGTTCTAAAAACGAAATTATATCTCCCCATCCGGCGTTCGCTTTGTCCTCACTCGAATCCAACTCAAATACTCAATCATTTGTGGAAATGACGTATTTTAATGTTACAAAGTTTTAATTCCCTGCGAGGGGTGGATGTCATTGGAAATATCTTCAAATTTCCATTTAAATGTATTCTGGGTCCGCTTTGGTCTAGAGAGGAATTACTTCGTTTTTTTTTATGTCTCCGCGGAGAACTGTACCAGAAGTTAATTTGTGGTGAAATCTGAAGGACTGTTTGTTATTCGCATTTTAATGATTCCAATGTATATACTCAGCAAATTAACATGAAACCACTAACGATAAATAAAAAGGTATTTTCATACTATACGTTTTCTAAAACATATCATATACCAACGTTGAACGTTAAACGCCTTACAGATGGATAAAAAAGTGCTAAGAGCCCCAAAGTCGGTAGAATCCGCAAGTAATTTTCCTCAAATTCAACGAAAACGGTCTCTAGAAACTTGTTACAGGTTGTCTGTAATATCGAGTAGTTGGTCAATACGAAAACGGGATAGTTCAATGATGACAATATATTTGAAATAATTTGGCCACCATGATCATATCAACCGCCATTAAGGAAGATAACCGTTTCTGGTCATGTGAAAGTTTTATAATTCTGTATACATAAACACGGAGAACTGCGATTTTCAGAGATTGCATTGTTGTGATATGTGAGAATCTTTATATGGTTGATGGACGTCACCCAATATGCACCCATATCCAACGAATAATGATATCAATCCCAAAGTCCAAAAGTGATATGAATATGACCCGACAAAATACCCCACTAAAAATGAATTATTGAAAACCTAGAAAATCTATCGCTGACATTTCATGATCGTTTTTACCCCAAACATGCAAGCAGTCTAACCAATAATACAGCCGATAATTTGAACGTACGATGGCCTGAATATTTCATAGCTTTCAAAAGGGTTCGATAACCATTCCAACGATGTCTATCAGTTCTATACTGTATTATCTTTCCATATTCAAAGAATTCCTTTTTCCATATCATCGCATAAATTATCACTCACTATTATTGAGTGAGGATCATCGAGAGCTCGATACATCCTAGTACCGCCGAATACAAAGTAAATATGTAAAAAAGGATAGAAACTTTACGATGGGATTTAATGAGGATTCAAACTAGCCTAATGAGTATAATCACGTAGTTAATCAGTATACGTGTTTCCATTACTTTTTATAGGGTACCTTGGGCCGAGGTCCTGGGCTCGCGTAAGGTGCCCATAAAACAACGAAACAACCGAGCGAAAGGGAAAATAAAATCCATCATAGGCGCCTCTACATCAAACTGTGCAGGGAATTTGGTTAGTGCATCCGAAGGATTCTGCTCTAACTACCTCTGCGAGTTTGTAGAAATTAATCAATTTCCATGTTTGGTAACCATTCAATCAATTCCAGTGAGTGACTGTCGAGTGCCCTTAGAGGAAACACTGAGGGTAACTGCTTATTGGAAAGACTCGTGTAGTCTAAGTCCAGTAGATTCCTTCAAACTTTCAGCTGAAATGCGAAAGCTGATTTAAACCTATCAGTTATGAAGAATTTTATTCTGAATGAGACGTGGAAAATGATTATGGCGAGGAGGAAAACGATGACAAGAGAAGAACACCTGAAAGGTCTATTAGAAGAGTACCTAACAAGATTACCAAGCAATGCTAAAAAGTTCACTCACCTAATACTCACCATTGCATTTTTTTTCTGAGGCTTTTTTGTTCGATACATTTCATTCAATATCATATCTGCATGGTGTTTCATTACTAATTGGGAATATTCCAATCATAGAAATCTGTGCTCAAAATTTGAAGAATCAACCCAAATCGCCCACATCAAATGTGTCTCCAGCCTGAGTTACAAGGTGTTGTATTCAGAAATTGTTTGTGCCCAGTACTTCGAAACTATTCGACTTATTATTGTCATATTCAGCGGAGAGTGTAAGTACTATCCACCCTACTGAATCATGTTGAGCAGACAATTCTGGATACTAGCAGAGGCGCATGACTGGGGCGAGACCGTTGACCAGTTGATCCTTTTCAAATTCTACGCCACTGGATTGCATGAATCGCATTGAATTATGTGTATGCAAACTTCAATCCGTATCACCACGAAGAGATTCCTCCAATTTGAAGTACTGGACAAAATAGATTTTCAATTTGAAAAACACCCTTCCAATCAAGACAGGAGACACATGTTGTTAAGGTGATTTGATTGTAATAATCATATTTTGAGCTCATAATTCTATATCTGTAATATTTCCAATATGTATTCATTTTAGAATATCATTTGCTTGAGTCACAAATTACCAGAGAATGTCTATCCGAGTATTCGATGATTATACAAAAGGATTTTGAGGTGCGCAGAGTGAATATACATTCGATGCTGAAAATAATAACATTACCTTATGTGATAGGGTTATTGAAACTCTCGAATATCAGTTCTTGCTGGTCTCAGGGCAGTATCAATGACTACACTGAAACCAGCTATGAGGGTATGGTATAAATATTGAATGTAGAAAATGAATTATGCTTCCTCGTATTTTTTTCTGGCATCATTGTCAATATTCATGAATTCCAATATATGAATATCACTATTATTATCATTGAAATCATCATATCTTGCATTGTCTCTGATAGTTTTCTCCGAAATTAGGAGGAAATAACATATAGATAGTTTTCCCCACCGTTTATCACAAATTATATGAATGAGATTTGGAAATGAGAAAATTGTAACAATAGATTTGAGGTATTTCCGAGAGAAACTGATTACTATAAGACACAGGAGTTTACGACAGATGAATGATGAACATCAACCTGAAGTTATTCTCAAAATGGATGATATTTTTTTAGCAAAGAGAGAAGCACCGTATTGATTCAGTAATACTTTTTCATGCAAGTTGAGACACTAAAATATTGATTCACTCGATATATACACCTGGTACTGGTCCGTTCCGATGACCCGCCACTGGGTTCGTCAGCGGGCGAGAGAAAGAGAAGGAGCGCAGAGAAAATCCATTTTCCCATTTTATCTCCTGATGAACAATAGTCCAGGATCCGTTATAGTTGCTTTGTTGGCACTACGGCGGTAGACCTGGGTATTGATCAGAGAGTTCCCCTCGCAGCCTCCCGCGACGCCTCTTCTGGACCCCCGAACGGCGGTGGCAGAGGGGCGGCCGACCGCCGGTCAGTCCCGACCGTATACGGCGGGTGTCCGCCACACTATGACAAATGCTCACCCCAAATCGATATATAACTACTATTGACATCCGCGCTGTTACTCTCTGTAGCATTGCTGGAAATTAGATTATGCCGTATTCGCGATAATTACTGGAATGTGGTCGCTAAATGTCTAATGCGACTTCAGCTACAGAGTCCTGCTGGAGAGCTATAAACTAGGTTGCAGGTCAAGTCGAATAGTATCGAATTCCAAGGTTACAACCAACTACAACCAATTTGTAGATTTGTCACCTCGACGATGGAAGTGAACAGAACAATTGAACTCACATTAATTTTTGAATGTCAAAGTCAGTCAGAGCGATATTTCCAGCATTGAAAAGGAATCATAGCGAAGGAGTTCAACTGGTTAATGAAGACTGATGATTGGCCTTTCTTGATTTCTATTCCATAAGATTCAACATGGTGGAAGCTTTCAGGAGTGCTCCTCCTGTTTTGCTAATCCTGCTGGTCTGATGGTTGAAATTCTCATACCATATGAATATATGAGTTTTCAATGCCACATTGTAGTTCACAACCAATCTTTCCACGTTTTGCTTTTCCTGTTCCGTATTCTGATTGGTGAAGCAGAATCTGGAATTCAAGTGACGCAAAAAGCTGGATATTATCAGCTTTTTCCGTTGCAAAAATCTAACCCAATATTGCCTTTCTTTAGGATTATTCATTATTGGAAAAAAACAGAAGTAGGAGCAATTAATGCCTCTTCCAGTTCTCAAAGATATCATAAGATCAATTTTATAATTATTCTTCATTTCATTCAAAAAGAAAAAATAGAGGTGGTGTTTTGAAAGACGTTGTGTTTTTTCGATTGATAATGACATTTTGTGTACCTTCAATTCCAAATTCTGCTTCACCAATCAGAACACGAAATGTGAAAAGCAAAACCTGAGAAGTTTGGTTGTGAACTCCACTAAACGTAACATCCTGATTGACAGGATTTTTTCCCATATACGGTGTCCCAATAAGCCATCGAAATTTAGAAGCAATCAGATACTTTTGTGGTGAGCAATGGCATTTCAATGAAAATGTTGAACTATATATAACTATCAAGTGAGAAACAATGTTAAGGAAGAAACAGATTAATTTTCTAAAGAATGAACAATCAAAATTATAAGCTATTTTCTAATAACAGGTTAATATCGAACATATAAACATAGGTCGCCGATTATAGTGAAGAAGATTCCGCAAGTTATCTTGATAAAGATGCATGATAGAAGTGATGAAATTCTTCACATACTATTCTAGGATGCCGAAAATATTATGTTCAACAGCAGATATCTGACGCATGTTGCAGTGTGATCCCCAGAGTTTGACATCAAACTATTGTCTGAATTTTCCCTTTGAAAACGTTTTCCCGATATCCATCGCATCCTCAACAAACCAATGGAATCGCTTTTTACAGAAAGAGATACTAGTACGACTGTGCAAATACATAGGGGCTCATTTAGCAATAATGAGACAGACACAAATAAAAACGCATACCAAAATCCTACTTGTTTTTAGAAAGAAACGCATCTCTATTTGATACCGTTTGAAATGTAAGAAGTCAATGATTCGTAACGCTATAAAGATTTTTTTTGAATATCATTACAGTGATTGTTGAATGATCAGCAGCAATATATTTACGACAAATACAAAACACTATGTGCGTGCCATCAAATACTCTTCTATAGTTGCTACCCACAATGATCATTAACTTACTTGCAACATGGAAAAATATCCAGTTGGCAATAATATAAACAGATTTTTCGGAATGCTATATAGGTTAAGTAGAGTACTTATATATTGAGTAAGCTGATGCATGGACTGATTTGCATGAGATTTTGACTTTATAGAGTTATCTGATACTGACAATTGTCGATATTTCGACTTTGAACTATCAAGACAGACGTTTTTTTTATTTAGTAAGAACGATTCAGATCTTGGTCAACGTTGTATGGATATGGGTGCATGATGAATTGAAATAAGAGAAACAATGTTATTGTCAGGTAATATCAGCGTGCGTTATAGTTCATAACGCCGTACGGCATTATGTGTTCACAGTAACCGTATCCAAGGTATTACAATTGAATGATATGCAAGTGAAATGTTCATAATTTTTATCGAAATATACTCAAATCCATATCACATAATTGATATAAATTGACCCAATTGGGAATTATTTCAACGGAAATTACATCTCTAGGGTAATCACACTTCACATCAAACTCCACCAGAAATATTTTCCAATTCTGTAACTAGCAAATTCTTCAGTTTTTTTTATGCTTATGTCAATGTATAGCTTATATCAATGACTTCTATACACCGTTGAAAATTACTATCAACATGAGAATCACCTTGTATATATTCAGAAATGATCATTAGTCAGCTCGATCGATTTCAGAACCAAATGACAATTTCACTCTCGTTAAATGAAAATGTCTAGTCCATTTCTTCGAATAAACAGAGGGTGATGCACAATGAAGCCGGCAACACAAAGTGTATTATACATTAAAATGTATTTCAATTTCTATTTTAATCCACGCTTGCGAACATCTGCACCTATTGATAGAAACCATTCTCGTATAATAACATTGTTGATTCTAGAGATTATGTGTATCCGAAAAATAAAACGTAATTGCCTATTTTCTTTGTTAATATAAATATGCAGGCGCCAAATGGTATTGTTAATCGTCTATATTCTTGGAATGAGGAAAGAAAATTGATGGTTCATTATGTATTTTTATAACTTTATGTTTCATTGGAATAAAAGAATAGTTGTGTATTCGTGGCGAACCACGACGTTAAACAGATTATGATGTTTAGAAGTAGGTATACAATGAAATTTGGCACACAATGTTGTCAGACTCATTCAGAAACGCCGAGAATGTCATCTCACACCGACACTTCATCCTACATTCTCCGAAAGTTCAATGTCTAGAAAAGAGGACCATCTCTGTACAGTATATTCTAGATGAGGACGGACATAGGAGATTGATAAAGAGTCTTGATTCAGCATGAATTTGTTCAGAAGGTATATACGTGACTACAACCTCAGTCTGTTAGCCTCACGGGCAACAACCTCACTAACTTGGACACAGATTTATTAGAAATCACTCTTAGGTCATTTTGGTTCTCGTTTGAAGGAAATGATTTAGGGCTGGGTTAGTGGGAACAACATGTATGAAGGAACATGTATAAAGGAACACTAAGAGTAACTGGAACACATCCTCACTCTCCTAAAGACCATGATGTCGACGAGGAATGTGGCCAGTTATGAAATTGCCACCTGACACAAATACGTACGAGTTTGTGCAATAGCTCATTTCTTGGTTGAGGTATATAATGTCAATAATTTTTGCATTCACCCGAATTTTTAAATAAATTAAAGAAAAAAAATGATTTCTCTATAGATAGGTGGACTGTATTGAAAAAAAAATTATAAAAGATTCCATCAGACATCTCATATTAGAGTATTGTAAATATTCTCATTTTCTATGTCAATATCATCATTTGGCTGATATTTCATTTATTATATGAGGAAAGAGCATAATTAAGCATCCATTGCACGATTCGGTCTGGGACTTTCCTTCTTTTGCGGAAAAGATCCAAGAAATTTCCTTTTTTTTTTCAATCTCTCGACCACATCAATCTTATTTATGTGGCAACAAAACAACGGAATGGCGGTGGAGCAAAGCTATTCTCTCTGCCGGCGACCAACAGGGTAGGCAGCACCTGCAAATTATATCTTTTCTTCCTGCCTCGATGCCTGTTCTCAACAATATCTTCAAACTTCCATTAACAAAATCCAGTTAGCACTGGAGGCGTTCCCGTTCGGATGACATTCCTGATGGGCTTTGTTCCTGAAAGGTATATATAGAAACTCCTATGAAGCAACTTGGCCAATTGGAAAAACTCTCATCTAGATCTTTGTTATGAGATCTCGATTTCAAAGTTTCCATATTCTCTAGAGATGAAATATAACACGGAAAATTATCAAAAACAACCAATCATAACGAAATCACAAATATGAGTAATTATTTGCGTTATTATGAAAAAGGTTTATATTTCGATGTTGTCAATAATCACCATGATTGGATCATCTCACGTAGTGATGTATCTCCAATGATGAGAATTCGCAAATAAATTATAATCTGATCCAACAAAATGGCGTATGACTCACTTTGTAGGCATTTTCGTGTAATGACATACAGGGTCGCTGATATGTATGGAAACGGTCGATTATTTCCTAAAGTAAGATAGCTAGCGAAAAATGTTAGGATACAAAAGTTGTAGGGTTTTTCAAAATCCATTAAGCTAATGAAGAATTGAGTATACAGGATGAGTCAAAAAGTCAGGACGAAACAAAATTGCTTTTTCTCTAATGGGACACCCTGTATATTATTCCACATTTCAATTCTGCTCGAAATTCTGAACAAAATTGATAAAGCGCATCATTTCCTAAATTCAACCGATTTATAATGAATTATCCAAAAATATTAGTCCATTAAGTTCATAGTCCATCAAGTTACCTTTGAAAGTTTCCAGCTCCATAACAACGCAGCGTCGTTCTTTTGTCTGATGATCTTGACAACACATGTCAAGAATACATTTAGTGTAAATAAGTTTCGCGCAAAAATGGCACGTTTAACTAATACTGAGCGTATTGAAATTTTAATGCGATCATAGGATTCGGTGGTAGAAGACGAAGTTGTGACCAACTAGTGAATATTTTTAATGAATTGCATCCAAATCGGGAACCAATTTCTAAATCAACCGTTTCAAAAACATTGTAAAAAAAAATCTGTAAAAAAATTATTATTAAATTGTAATCATAATATCCACATACTCCACCTTTTGTGACTTTCATAATAAATATGCATCATTTCGTGCTTTTTCTTTAATAAATTTGAGAGTAGTAAAAAGTTATTTTCAAAACTCGATATCTCGAAATCGGTTGAATTTAGGAAATGATGCGCTTTATCAATTTTGTTCAGAATTTCGAGCAGAATTGAAATGTGGAAATAATATACAGGGTGTCCCATTAGAGAAAAAGCAACTTTGTTTCGTCCTGACTTTTTGAATCATCCTGTATACTTAATTTTTCATTAGCTTAATGGATTTTGAAAAACCCTACATCTTTTGTATCCTAACATCTTTCGCTAGCTATCTTACTTTAGGAAATAATCGACCGTTTCCATACATATCAGCGACCCATATCAAATCTCACGAAGTGACCTAACTCGATTTGCATCAGTACGTGAGGTAAAGTTTTATTATTTGATCACTATTTCAAAAGAAGAACTTGGCGAAAATGGAATCTAGTTACTTTCGTCATGATAACAGGGAAGGAAATCTTCATTCAGAAATGATTCTGAAAAATATGTACTCAGTGTTCTCAGCCGAATGACGAAAATAACGAGAAACCAAGTTCTCAGATGTATCGCGGATAATTCAGGAAGAGAAACGTTTCCTTTCATCGTTCAATATATATCTTTGTTATATAACAGGGGGGCCCAATGAAAACAGAACAAGACATCAAGGAACTGACATTGAAATAAATGATTCTTTATGTGATGTTGGATAGGACAGGATTTAAAAAAAAAACACTTGAGGCATTTCTCAGATGAACATCGTTCTAACTACAAAATGAGAAATAGTGATGAAAGGGAAAAAAGCGTCACTTTCCATCACTAGCCGATTATTGTCATAAACGTGTTTTCTTGAGAACTACTTACTGCATTGAATTCCAAAAACAAGGAAGCGATGGTAAGAGATTTTGATTACCTTCGAAATGATGTATCACTTGACTCCTAATTCCATTTCATCATCATCATCCTTGTTTGTACAAAGAAGGAGAAAAGAATTTGAAAACACAATTGAAGGAAAAATGAGATAATCCCCGGTGAACATTTTCTCCTCGGATCTTCAGAATGATTTGTTATACCGAATGAAAAATGAACGTATTTTAATTTACGTCTCTTCTGAGCCGATAAGTTTTAACTTTCAGCGTTATATGAACATCAATTCATGTTAGTCTTTATTATTGCTTCTTCCAAATAACATACCCTACCGAATTCATAATAAACATATAATTTGCGTCACATAGTATAGCATTTAGGTATATTCGAAATAAATCATGTATTAGGAAAAAACGAAAGTGAGCGTAACACACTGATATAATGAGGTACACTGAAAATATTCCATGACTAAAATCATCGTGATTAGCATTGGTTATCTGATGCCATCAGGAATCGAATCTTTTTACATGCTATGTTTCAAGACATTGAGCTCGAAGTTTTACATTATGAATATATCTGAAATTCCACCTGTAATTCACATATACCTAAGTATCATCATACTAGAAATTTCATATTGGTTTCTTATTGCTCACTTATTTTTTTTCAACTGCAATAATGTCGTGCACGTTGTCAGCAATTTGACTTTGGAGTAACTTAACAATCCCTATAATGTTCACATTATGTATAAATATTCATTAACAACAATATGTATGTATACAAACTTCAGATAACTGAATAATAATTATTTTCAATGAATATCATTTTCAATTGGTACCCTATTCCTCTAATGTGAAGTATACGTATCAGCGTACTTGAATCTAACTATAAAAAAACGCGCGTATTCTAAAGTTACCACAGCAACATCAACCTACCCGACTATCGCCCAAATGTACCATTTGAAATTCAATTCTTCATGATTTTCATGCAACGATTCATCCAACGATTCAACGTTCAACGTTGCCGCTCATACCAAAAGTCACATCATCTTTGATATCTCAAATAGGCACCATATATATCATTGCATTTCTGGATTTGTGGTTACTTGGAAGATAATTATTGACTCCGAAACCGTTAGTGATGGTAATGAGAAGTATCAGACGAAGTCCGGAAAGTAATTATGAATCCAAAAATGTAATAGTATACAGGGTGTCCTAGTTGCGGTATCAAAGTTGATATATGCGGCAACACTGAATCGCTGTGAATATTCCATGTCTTGAGATAACGAATACTGATTTTAGGACTATCCGATGTCTTATTTTCCGTATATATGTCCAAGGTACCATCGACCGTGAGACTGAAGGTAACGAAATCGAACGAAATATACAAGATGTTCCATATTTTTTTCTGTACCCTGTATTTCTGAGGCGGTATGGAAACACTGTCAATATGGATGAAACATGCATATGCAATCTAGTTCTTGAATAGAACGATTGCAATTGTTTTCTGAGCAAAATAGGCACGTTCTACAAGGACACTTCCCCAGAATCTACCTTCTGCTCAAAAAGAGTCCCCAAAGGCACACAAAATCACTCCAAACAACAAATATATCCTAATAACGCCACTGCCAATTACTATCTTGTGGAATGGTCTCCTTCAGTCCTAGACATCAAGTGACTCAAAAATTTCTTTCTTTTATGGCCACCGATTACATGTTTCATGTTATCTCACATGTTATACCGACTCAATGCATAATTTTCTGTATACTATCTGTAGTGTATCAATTCATTCCAAGACGCAACAATGCGTTTGATTTGGGAACAATACATGGGGTACTTTCTATGATGGAATAACAGTGTGTTTTCACACTATTTTCACAAGAATGATACATGTACGAGGGTGTTTTTCGTAAGAGGAAATGCGCTGAACATTAAAATAACGTTTGTGGAGCTTCAATTTCTACATGTAATCCAACGCAGTTACTTCTGGCAGTTTCGCTCTTAATCAAGACTTCCTGTTCTTTGTGACAATGAACTTCAAATCCCAGCAACTGCTTATGATCTGACCTGTCCTGGAGTACTGCTCACATATTTGGAGCTCAGCCTCCAAACATACGCTGAAGCTCTCAGATTCAATTAAGAAGAGAGCTATTTCCCTAGTTGGTGATACTACACTCAAAAATTCACTTATCTATCTAGGACATCGTAGAAAGGTAACAGAAAAGAAAGGTAGAAGAAAGCTGTCTCCAGCGGAAGCGAGCAACTCGCCTAGTCGATGATGCAATACACTCTCGAATCATTGACCCCCTAGAAAATTGTGGAGAGGTAGGCGATCTCTGCCTTCTCATGGTCATTGCCTTTCGAACTCGAAAGTTATTCAAAGTTTCGCTTATCGTCGACATCTACCACGCAACTCAACTTACAGCAGTCAGAAACGAGAGAAACCTATCGCAGACCCTTTTGATAGTTTGAGAGACAAATACCTATGACAACTTCATGTGTACACCTATGAATTGTTCAAATTCGGCAACCTTCGGATATTTCAGCTATCATCTTTGGTAACCAACTCCACTCTCTGAGTCAACTTCAACTATATTGTTTGTCATTGTCATGAATGCGGTGTTTCCTGAGTATTTTTTTTAAATACTGTCTGTAAGTTCTTCGAGGAGGTGGTACATTAATTTTGCAGCTTTTAATGGGATTTTCTCTCCTCGTTTCTAAAAAATAAATCTGTCCTTACTACAAATATATTGCAATAATTTTTAATAACTTCTACTCTATTTTTTAGAAACGAGGAGATAAAATCCCATTAAAAGCTGAAAAATGAATATTTTTTTTTAATTTGAAATTAATAATATAGTGGATTTATAATATCCACAAGAATTGAGATCAGAAAAGGAAGGAGGTGATAGTAACATAACCGGACGCATCTCGAAAACGTAAGGAAGCAGGTAGTGGATTCAATCATTTGCCGAAAGGTTAGGATGCAAAATCAATCTGAACTATGGGGTCCTTATGTGATGATACCAGCAGTGAAATTTCCAGATGAAATATCATTACCCTCATCAATCACTGCAGAGTGTGTTCTTCAAATATTTCCACACTGGTGCGTTTCACTTTCGACCTGTTGTTCCGGTTCTTTTACTCTCGTGAGTCCCACAATTGAAGAATTCTTTCCATCTGGATAAAATTCCCCAAAGACTTGGCTTCTAAGCACCATTTCTCCTGGAGTGGTCCTCACGCCAACTTTTTGACAACTTCAACGGTGGACCTGAATGTGAGAGCAGAGCTTTTCTACCTTTACAGTCGCGCTTTCTGCTACTAATGCGCTAAGCCTGAGGTGATTTAAGAGTGTCATGTCGCTTGTGCGGTGTGGAAGGTTGTGGATTTATCAATTAACTATGGACAGATATTATGTACGGAAAAGTAGAAGGGGATATTACTGAATCGGAATATTATTAACTCAACTCGGAATATTACTTAATTCAGAATTGCGACTCGGAATTTGAGCGAAAAATAAAACTGGAATAATATTGGCCCTTCTTCGCTTCCGTCATAATGTGTCTGTATAGTCGCACTACTTTTCATGGGACGTACCTTGTTCAACAGGAGTACCATTAGTAGGCTAGTAGTAGTAGATTATTGATGTCCTGGTGAATCTTTCCTTATCGTGTGTAGCCTTACTGTACCTGATCAGTCCTCCAGGAGCTGCGCCTTTGGTCTGGGTGATATCAGCTGCTTCCTGAGTAACAGAAAAATGTTGAGAGCGCTGTTTTCATAAGTGGTGCAGGGAAAACATCATTCAATACCGGTGTAACTAACCATTGTGAATTGATTTATTCAGAGACGATGACCTGCTTATTAGAATTCCTATATGATTTCGACAAGAATCATACAAGGTTTTTGTCAGGAAATAAAAAATAAAATGAATCCACCCATGAATATTGAAACCAATAATGATAAGAATTCAATACAATTTTCCACACATTCAATTGCAATTCTTAGGAACAATGATGGAATGAAAACTTGCAAGACTGAATTTCAATAAAAGTCTATTTATATGCTCACATTACTCTGATTGAATCTGTTGCGTGTCAATTTAAAACATCTAGTTTTCTGCGCCGCTTTCAAAATTCATTCGAGAGGCCCATAGAAGTCCTGCGGTCTCACATAAGCTGCCTATTTCTGAAAGACATTAACATTCACACCGAACTCATAAAGGAAATCGATTGCCAAGGGCTCCAATACTATTCAGTGTTAATGGTCTCTACACAGAGGTCATTATGAAAATAGTAAAAATAAAGGAATGTGAGAGAAGTAGCAAAGAAAAGAAAATGAAACAAACTGGTATAAATCTTTGAATAAGAGTCACCTAAGATACAAAGAGAACAGAAGACCTTTTCCTTAACCAAGAAACTGCGGAATAAATAGATGAAGAATGGTTCTGGAAGCCATACTGTCGCGTACGTGATAATGAATTTAGCGTTTTGCTTGGCGATCTCCCGAATGATATTTCGAATTGTTGGAAACGTGAAGAACAGCGGATTTGACATCAGAATGTCACTGGTCCACACAGAGATGCATTGCTAGTCTGTATTCACTACTGAATTCGAAATCAATCATCTTCAGATATCGATTCCAACCGATATCTAGCTGATCGAAATATTATCGAACAGCTCAATAGCTCTTGAGTTGAGTGTCTCAAAGTTACGGTAAATGACTATCATCTTTTCATCACTGAACTTTTACAAATTTGGCAGGTTTTCCAGTATGAAGCGAGTGCGTGTGTGTTGTTGATTGTTGTGTGGGTTGTTATAGTATATTATGTAATAAGCACAAAATGATGCCCATTTTGCACGAGTATAAAATTCATACGAGTACAAAATGGTGATTTTGTTGCGAGTTGCATACTATACTTTTTCTATGACAACATATCGTTCACGTTCGATACATGAATAAATTGCAAAAACTTTGAAAGAAATAGACTAATGATATTTCATTACTCCGTATTTGCCGCTAATGGGCTTTCTATCAGAATCAAAATGTGCTGACATTTCATCAATTCGTCGCTTGACCTCATAATTTAACAACCCGTAGTCATCGTGATTTTAGAATCAACCTAGACCTAACACGAAATATTCCATTTTGCATTCGTTGCTTATCAACTTGCCTAGCAACCGATGAAATTCTGTACAAAATGTGCTTGTTTATGATTGAAGTTACGGTTATGAAATGAACATTTATCGAGGTTGTCGTAGAAATAAGTTATTTCATGATGATGTTACACTCGTGTACACTCGTTTACACTCGTGTTACACTTGTATGCAGATTCCTGTGGAGATGCCAAATTGAATTATAGAACAGAGCATGTTATGACTCATGAATAATTCAATTTCTCATTGAAAATTTACTGGCATTTGTCTTTCAAACTATATAATCGTTCAAAAAAATAATCCATCACATTATGCATACCAAGCTTGCAAAAAATACTGTGGATACATACATGACAATGTCATATTTATTATGTGAGTGGCGATAACAATTCGAAAATATCAAGAATCGAAATGAATTATCGATATCTTCAATAATATCGATGATATCGATAGTATTGATGATGATCGATATAATGAATAGTATCGATATCAGAAATTATCGATATTATCGATATCATCGACACTATCGATATTATCGACACTATCGATAATGTCGACAGTATGTATGATATTGATAGTATTGATTATATCGATGAAACCGATAATATTGATGATACCGATGATATCGATAATATCGATGGTTTCGGTAATATCGATAATCTCGATGAAATCGATGATATCGATGATATCGATTATATCGACAATATCGATGATATTGATAAAATCATCGATGTCGATTGTATTAAGAATATCGATAACATGGATGACATCGATATCGAATATTTCCATGGAATCGACATTGGTATTGTCATTGAGTCATCTAACTGGTTATCGCTCGGGTATTTCCGTTCCTGACTGCTGTATTTTGGGTTGCGTGGTAGCTGTCGACAATGAGTAGAAACATGATTGTAATGAGTATATCTACTCAGGTCTAATGAATACCCACATTGCTCATGATTCAAATATCTGTGGTCGTAGGAGAAATAGTGTACAATACAAGTTGGAAAGTGTACTCTCACTCGTAACATTTCATTCAACCTATAAATTCAACTGAAATATCTATCGATGCAGTTTCCTGGGAAACTCTTTGTATATTTTCAATATATCATCATGAAGGGTTATTTCCTGATAAACAAATAGGATTGAATTCTGCTGTAAATCCAATTAGATATATTTCCTGTCCTATCCTGTCAAGACATAATGAATAATATTCACAACATCTGTGCCTGTCTGCAAAAGGCAGAAGTATTGGGGTAACACTGTCCTCACATTTCAGAAATTTACTGCAGGACTCCAATTATTGGAGATCCCAGCTACGTCTGATGACAACAATGTAGATACGAGGGGAGAAAGTATGATAAGAATTGAGGATTCTCATCATCATGCATGGTGGACTGGAAGAGATGGATTTCGAGGATAGTAATTCCATTTCATTCATCGGTTGATCCTCATACAATAGTAAATCAGATAACCATTTTTTGTTTCCGAAGTATACAAAAACAATGATCAATCGTGTAGGTATTGAGTGATGAAAAATAATATTCACGCCATATGCAACAACATCATGATTTTACTCAAGCAACCCTTATCTCTTCTCGACAAACGTTATTCAAAATGAACTCGAGTCATACACATTGCTATACAGGGTATTTGAAAATGACCCGGCAATATTGAAAGGGGTGATTGCCCAGGCCATTTTATGAAAAAAAATCTTGTAAACGTAGGTCATCATACGCTTCGTTGCCGATCTACAGGGTGTTGAAGTTTGATTAAACAAAACAGTAAAAACAGGATATTTTGAAAACGACTTGAGATATTGTACTGAACGATCAGGCGTGTCGATAGATATGGGAGAGGCATACTTCCACTACACAACGATTTTTCAGTCGCACCAGTGACGCGCGTATTGGCACGTCACTGGCAATTTTTCCTTGTTCAATGGTGACAAAAAAACGACTGTTGACATTTCATCGAATGACGCATACTTTTCAAGTGAAAAATAAAAACCATTTTCTTTTTCAAACACCCTGTTTATCCATCTGATTATTGATTTTATTCTCAAACAGGTTAGGTTAGGTTTAACTTAGGCAACCCTTTTCTCTTGTATAGATACGATGATGACAGTTTCATAGGATTCAGGAGAGATTTCTGGATGGTAGATAAAAAATGATTCTCCTAAGATTGTGAAAAATATTGAGTTGCTTTCAATATCGTCATAATAGGTGAAATAAGAAAATCAAAACATAATATGAGAAGTATTTCAAAAATTGCACTGAGTCTATAGTTGCACAATAGTATTCGAGTATGGTCTTTGTGAGATAATGTTCTCTAATTTCATTTTTGTGACTTGAACGAAATTGCGCAATCGTATCCGATACCAAGATCTTTGACTTCATCTACCTCATTATCGGTATCAGCTGGTTTCTTTCTTACCATTTTCAGTCATTATTTTCAGGGGAAATTCCAGATCGTCAACGAGAAAATACCTCAAGTATTCTGCTGTTGATGAATATCAAGAAGAATACGGAGAACGAAATATCGATCTGGAGAGTTTTCGCGGTATTTCAGTTTGTTCATTTTTCAAGGATACTGATGCATGACTAATCTCATTGAAAGCTGCTTTCTGGAAATCGGGTTCAAGAATGACCCACCAAGACCTTGATAAGTACCTAGTTTTCAGGAGCTACGATGTAGCTTTGATATTTTCAGAAAACTTGTTGCAGTAGTTTCCCCTGATATACAAATCGATTCAGCTGGTCGACTGATGTATGAGGTAATGGGGAACTGAAACACTCTTGAAATCAATGTCAGATATTCTTCAACACATTTTTGATTGAATCAAATATATCAGGACATTTTTCTTCTGGTCTGAAATTCATCTGTGAGCTCCTTTTATATGATATATCTAATACTACCATTACGTCAGGACATGTCGTCTAGCCCTCGTATTATTTTCCAAAAGAACATCCACATCTTTGATGGGCATAAATCGTAATTCGATATTTCGCAGAACTCTCAACTGACCGGTGGTCAGTTTTCTCCCCAATCGTTGGGATCCCCCTCAAAGTTATTGCTTAATCTCCCGGCTTACTGTCTAATAACATCGCCAAATGTAACATAGAATGCATAGTTGATGAACATAGATTCAAGCGAGTAAATAACATCTTATGAGCGATGATGAATTATCAAACTGGGCTGTACATGGAAAAAAAAGTTGTCTAGTATTCAAGACAGCATAGTCTCAATGCATCAGCATGAAATTTATCTTTATTTTCATCCTCAAAAAATGTATCTTTTTATAAATGTCCTGGTCATATTTTCTATTTCAATCATATAATTGATATCATGATGCAAACTTATCAGGTACATATATTTTGAGTAAATTATTGTGTCATCAGTTCAGTGTATAGTTGATGAATTATTGAAATTTTAGAAATAGCTCTGCGGGATGAAAACATGGCATCCTCATCCGACATGACATTTTCGACAAGATAAGATTTATCACGATCATAATATAATGAACGAATATTTCGTTTTGTGAAACTATATATGTTTCAGCTCATAGGTCACAGTTTACCTACTTCTTCGAAAATTATCATAGGCACTTTTGAGATTGCCTCAGAGTGGTTTCTTTCAATGTCAAGTTGAATGTACTCCGGGATGTACTCAACACAATATGATCAAAAGTTTTCTCGAGATAGAATAATAATATATGATTCTAATATATCACAGATATTCATTTCATGCCTGGTGTCACTATTGGTCTGATAAAATGGAGAGTGGAAGTGCAACTACTCGGTGAGATGTGTGCAGTCTGGAAATATAGAATTTGTCATTAACAAATATTCCCTATACTAGTGGAAACAGCATAGCCAACATTTATGTGTATTATTATTGAAACATTGACATTTACAGTGATTAATCGGCGTACTGCATGCTGTTGAGAGATGTAATGGTCATTGGATATGTCTGAACGTGATGGATCTAATGCCGAAAGATAAATGGTGTGTCGATTGTAAATCATCGGAAATAGCGGGAATGATCTCCCGGTTTCTCGCAATAAATGGGACTGACGCCAATTATGGCTAACAAACTCTTTATCGCATGCTAATATGTGATGATAATAAAAAAACATTAGCTGGGAGACTGGTATTCTCCGCGAGACTAACTAACATTCTGGTGAGTTTATTCGAGAAAATAAGAGTTACTCCTTCCGATATATCTGAATATATTACACATATTCAACAGAAGATGAGAACAAAACGAATAATCATAATTCGGTCTTGATTATTATTTCAATGATTATATTCAATCGTTCAAGTAAAAAGTGCAGTCTTGATGTGAAAGCAGCCGTGAAGTACCTAATTGCAGCCACAAATTCAGTACATAAAAGTGATACTTAGCCTGCTGTAGTAGAAACGAAGACTCTGGCAGACATCGAGGGCAGGTAGCAGAGCCTGCAAGAGCTTCAAACAACTACGGAATGCAAGCAACGACGCACTCAGCAAATGATGCTGGTTGGTAACACTGCCGACTGCAACAGTTGACTCCCTCGAACGGCAGATCGGAGGGAGTGCAGATGGTCTGGTAGGCAGAATCTCTTCTCAGAATCTCTTATCAGTCAGGTTGGGTAGGCTGGAACTCAATCAGGATCACACCGTGGCTGCTGTAGCTTCCTAAGGCGATCTCATCAACACCTGGTTTCTGAGGCTGTGATGAACATGAAGCCACAAAATGGCCGCAAAGATTCCTTCAACAGGAGGCTCCACAAATCTATGAGAGTAGCTCTGGTAAACCTACAGGTCGACTCGATATTCTCTGTTTGCCGAAACCAAAAAGTCTCATCAGACTTACCTCATGTCAAATTAAACAGGCCTCACTCTTGTATAGAAGAGAAAAACAGAATGAATAATTTGAATCATGACGATCATGAACGAGAGGGATATTCCTGCGCCTCCTCTAGAATTTTCCCTCATATATCATCCAAAAAATCTTATTCGAAACAAAACAGTTTTTACACTGCTCATTCAGAGCTTGCGTTAACTGAGTAATCAAGCAAGCGTCAACTACGTGATGCTACGTTCTGATTGGACCGAAACTTTGATGCACTTGCAGAATCGTTGCATCCGAAAGGCAATAATCGATACCAAACATAAGAAACTAACTTCAGACTGATGTCAATAGTGATGACCAGTGTCTCGTGCATAGAGTGCTGTCAGTCAATGAGTATCGGATAAATTAAGCTGAGGGGTAGAGGGAGCAATATCCTATTCGTGTTATGACATTTTCCCTATGAAAAATGAACAAGAGATGAGCTCACGAGCAGCAGGGAATACAAAGTCACATCAAAATAACTCAACGACCGAAAACAGACTTGATGGTACAGCAACATACACCGCCAGTCGAAACACAATTCATAATGGGGATGATACAATAATTTGTTTCTCATAAGACCTTGAGACTTAGAATTCTCGAGGAGAGTTTTGAAAAATCTATCAAACCAAATTTAAGGGCATATGGGTCCTGTATCTATATATTTTAGACCTGAGCGAGAGGAATAGCATACAAAGAATGGAAGATCAATGAAATCAGCATCAGGTTCGGTCTAAATCTACACTAGTGAACGTGGAACGTGGATAAGAAGCTGATTCTCATTGAATCGTGGTTTGGGCAAAAAAAATTCAATGTAATTTTATACCAATTCAATCGACGTGACACTCCGAAACAGTGGTATTTTTCGGCCACCCCTCCTCTTGCCCAATTTCCATTCAAACCGCGAATAGCCTCCGTGATTGCCCAGACGGTCCCGTCAAAGACGACGCCCGTCCGACCGGAAGTAAGAAACTCTCGCTGCGTTTTCCGCTTTTGTGCTTCTGCCGCCGCCGCCCGATCTGCATACCGACGCTCACTTGGATCCGTCGGCCCTTGTGACTCCTTGGCCTCTTGCCCTTCATCCCTTTACCGCAATTCAGCGGCTCAATGAGGCGAAGACATGGAAGAATTGGTCGATAGGTGTTTCTAGTCGATGATTCTGGAAAATCCAAAACAGCATTGGATATTTTTGTGTTTCACAAAGATAGTTGATCACTATTCGAAGCTCATTTTGTGTGCTTCATTCTGTCTGCGTCTATTTTATCTATTAGGCCTGTGCAACTCTCTTGAAATCATTCAGATTCCAAATAATTTTTTTCAATAAGAAACGTTTCCAATGTTTGTTTCATGTTACGGAACGGATAGGATATCCTATCTAATGCAACTCCCAAGTTCGATAGCAATTTTTTATACAGGGTGTCCTTAAAAGGTCTTTACAAAGAGCTACCACATATTCTTCAGACCAAAACAATTCGATACAAGCAAACTTACCTCAGTAAAAAGTTGCTTAGTTTGGGCGCTAGACGGCTCTGAAGTTGAAATTTTCAAATCGATTTTGCTTCATAACTTTTGAACGGCTCATGAGATTTTTTTCAAATTTGGTACGTTGGCATAGACTCATCGGGCAATGAAACTCATATCATAATCATAATGAATATCATTCCATGGGCGTAGAACTTGATTTTTTCAGTAAATAAACATCTAAAACTCCTACGCCAATGGAAAAAAATCAGTTTCAATATGAAATCTAAATTATTCAACTCATTCACTACAAAAAAGGTACTCTTGACAAAAGTCGATTCCTCTCATGGTTTCGACAAAATTTTAATTTTAGTGATTTAGAGCATAATTAATAATAAAACGATTAACAGATATTTCATAAAAATTGTTCAAAATGTTCACCATTTTCACGTAAACAAAGATTTATACGACGCAAAAAGTTGAAATGTACTCTTTGCATAACTTCTTCATCGCCTGTAAGATTATTCGTCGCCTGTTGGATACGTTGCCATAATTGTTCTACAGTATTCACAGGGGTCTTGTGAACCGTAGACTTGAGATAACCCCATACAAAATAATCCATCGGTGTTAAGTCTGGAGAACGTGGTGGCCAATTCACGGGTGCATCATTACCTCTACCTATCCATCTGTCTGGGTACTGTTGGTTTAAAAAATTCCTAACATCCACCGAAAAATGTGGTGGAGCTCCATCGTGCATAAACCACATATCTACCCGATGTTGGAGTGGTAAATCTTCCAACAAATTTGGCAACGTATTTCGTAGATGTTGTAAATACATGTCTCCTGTTAATCTTTGTGGAAGTATGACAGGACCAATTATAAAATTTCCTATTATTCCAGCCCAAACGTTGATTTTGAATTCGTGTTGAAAATGGTTTATTTCAATGGAATGAGGATTTTCAATTGCATAAACGTGTTCATTATGAAAATTAGTTATTCCTCTTCTCGTGAAACAGGCTTCATCAGTGAACAAAATATTCTTTCCAAAGTTCAGATTCATTTCTCTTTGCAAATTAATGAACCTACAAAACATCAGACGACTTTGTGAATCATGGATTAATAAATCTTCAACTGGCGTCTTGTGGTATGGGTATAATAATTGTTCTCTTAGTACTTCATGAACGGCATTCCTAGAAACTTCTAGTTCATTACTTATCCGTCTAGTACTCAATTCTGGATTTTCTTCAATACGGTCTAAAATTTCTACTTCGACTTCGGGAATCCTTACATAACGCTGTCTTCCATAATCACCAGTTCTAGGAGCAAAATGACCGGTCTCCCGAAGACGTCTCTCAACTGCAGCAAAGGTTGGGTGGCTTGGTACGCGACGATTTGGAAACCTTGCCGAATACACCCTCACACTCTCTCGACCATTTCCTTGACAATATCCGAATACCAATAACATATCGGTGTATTCTTCATTGGTGTATTGTACGGCCATGATAAATCAGAAAAGTCCGATATCAACAATCAACGTCAATAAAACTCGACAAATCAACACAGATGAAACTATGGAAACCAAGATTGTGAATATCACTGTTTTCGAGCAGATAATAATAGTCTTCAGAAAAAAAAACCAGTGCTACTTATTTTCAATAGAAATAACCTATGCAAAAAGTACATCTCAACTTTTTGCGTCGTATAAATCTTTGTATACGTGAAAATGGTGAACATTTTGAACAATTTTTATGAAATATCTGTTAATCGTTTTATTATTAATTATGCTCTAAATCACTAAAATTAAAATTTTGTCGAAACCATGAGAGGAATCGACTTTCGTCAAGAGTACCTTTTTTGTAGTGAATGAGTTGAATAATTTAGATTTCATATCGAAACTAATTTTTTTCCATTGGCGTAGGAGTTTTAGATGTTTATTTACTGAAAAAATCAAGTTCTACGCCCATGGAATGATATTCATTATGATTATGATATGAGTTTCATTGCCCGATGAGTCTATGCCAACGTACCAAATTTGAAAAAAATCTCATGAGCCGTTCAAAAGTTATGAAGCAAAATCGATTTGAAAATTTCAACTTCAGAGCCGTCTAGCGCCCAAACTAAGCAACTTTTTACTGAGGTAAGTTTGCTTGTATCGAATTGTTTTGGTCTGAAGAATATGTGGTAGCTTTTTGTAAAGACCTTTTGAGGACACCCTGTATATCATCTACAATATTCAACAAATTTGCAGGTACATAAAGTGTCTCAGTTTCGGAACGGATTGCTTATGAGCATCGAATTTCCTTTGAGAATGGTAGTTGTCTCCATATGGCGGGATAGCTACCCCAACTCCAAAATTTCTAATGGTAACCCCTAAAGCTATAATCGAATCCGAAGTTTTGAAACTAACGCACAGATATTCCTTCTCACAGAATGGTATGTTGAATTGAAGAAAATGTGCCAAAAAATTCAAAGAGACCTACTACAATAATTCACACATTACTTCTTTATTGTACATAATATAGTATTTATGAAGTATATACAAACACAGCGCGTAATTTTTATTTTTCTTCACATGCATAAGTACGTTACATGAGAAACAAACTCATGATGTATGAGAATATCCAAATCAATATATACATTACTTTGGTAGAGTACTATGGATTATTTTCGGATTATTAGTTCTGGATTGTTCATTTCATTAACGCGAACTGGCCACTTGTGTATTCATATAGTTCCGGTGATGGTGGAAGAACTGGAATAATCCACATACACTTATCATACTTGTATTTATCAACGACCGGAGTAATTTTCAGTAGTACCAGTAAGGCCAATTGTCATAACAGTCACTGAGGGTTATGGAATCTAAGTGGCTTAACTATGGCCAAAAAACTGGCCGGTTTTTCTGAGTGAGGCTGATTAGTTTCCACAAAAATCTAGTGGGTGAATCAACTAAACGGTTCATGAGGCAAATAGGCGTTTCCAGAAAATCAAAATTATTCACGAAAACAAAATAATCTATCGTACTTTTTCAATCACAGAGGTACAATTTTTGAACCTCAGTGTAGTGTATTTTGATTGTCGCCATTTCTTCAGGCAAGTCAATAGTATGGCAACAAAACGAGACATTGTGACGAGAGCAAAAAGAGATGATCGCGGCTCCCACGCAGATCGAGGGGAGCAGCGCCGACGGACCAATGGCCGACCTTCCGCTTATTATAATTCCATAAATCCGTCATATTCATAGCTCGCGGCTCGAGCGGCCGCGGCCATTGGTAGATCTGGCGCATTGCGGGCATCTTTCTCTCCGCCCTGTTCTCCGATATTAATATCGAATTTTTGCCAAGTCTGAAGAATGCCCGGATAGGCAGAGCGTGGTCTCTCGCAGACGGCCAGCGCGATTTTCACTTCTCGGAGCGCTCATCAGGATCAGGGTCGGCTGCGATCGGTTGCGATCACTGGGGTGACAGATTTGGAATCAACGTAGATATACTCACGATCTTGAGAAATGAGTCTATTCAACACAAGGTGTATATACGATGGTGAAATAACTCTTCAATTGTTCCTTTCCAAAACATGTAGACCTTTCAAACAATCTTACTAAGGCCGCACCGCTAGTCAAATCCGCTTTTACGGCTGTGAACGACAGATAGCTAACGGGTCAATATTTGCATCCGAGAGGAATTTCAAATTCGAATCATGTTTTCAAAAGTTTCCAAGAAAATCTTCGAGATCGACAGAGGTGATGTCATCTAGTGTCGAACTTGGGCAGCCTCAGTCAGATATCGAAATTCGATTTAACCAAGTAGTAGGAGGCAGTCTACAACTTTTTCTAGTCGCTCGGTACAGAGATTTGGAACACCAGGTGTCACTGACCAATAGAGAATTTATCTTTTAGGTATCTAAAGGTTTAATTTCAAGCGCAGTGACATTTTGAGGCAGATCACAAAATCTGTCTTCACTACAAATATATTGAAATAATTTTCAATAACTTCTACTCTATTTTTTCGAAACGAGGAGAGAAAATCCCATGAAAATCTGAAAATTGAATGTACCACCTCCTCGAAGAACTTATAGACAGTATTCATGTTGCTATATCTTCAGTAGACCTGAGAAGTCAAAGAGATTAGACGACTCCTCAGTATCATTCAAGATATTCTCCAGAAATTTTCATAGCACTCTCGATTATAATTGAGTTCTTTTCAGGTCTACTGTAGATGGCAACTTAGTTATCAATGAACTTATTCATTAGGCTCCTCTGAATATTCTTGTGGTTTTTGGGTTTTTATTCATTTTGTACTTGACTGTAGACGATTGACACAACATACGCACACGTATTCTGTGATATTTCAAAAGCGCATCACGCTCGCGCAGTTACCGATCAATGAAATGATATTTTACCTAGACGAGGTACCGCTGGTATCATCACATATTGTACTCATCATATATTCAGATTGATTTCGCATCATGATCTTTCGAAAAATGAATGAAGCCACAACATTAAACATATCATAACCTAAATAGAATTCGGTGGATACACACATGGCAATTACATAACACAGTTGTTCACAGTTACATGGAATTTCTTTCTCAAATATTATCGACTATACAGGGTGATACTCCGATTTGCATAATATATAGCTGACGACAATGGAGAGTATAATAGCCAAGAGTTGCACATGATTGAAATATTCATGCTCGTAGAAAAAATAGTGTGCATAACTTGTTACGTTCCTGCACTCGTGAGAAATATGTCACTTTCCACACTTGTATAATATACTATTTCCAGTAGAACCTCCTACTTGGTCGGCGATATAGAGATTTTACCCACAAATAATCTATCATTATTTTGTAGATAGCAACACGAAAATTGAAGATTTTGTACCTTCAGTTCCACCAAATCATAGATACATAGATACAGATCATTATTCCTAGTTATGAACCCAGTGTATACCTAGTTGTGCCCTATTCTACAAAAGTGTTACCATCAGTAAATTTAAAAAATCATGGTGTAATTTTTACGGTGTAACTTTGAGGATGTTCATTGATATCACGAACAACATTGATCAACTAATACAATATGTATGCCTAAGTGTCAGATTCAGGACACAAGTGATCAATATTTTCGCTACCAATTACGGAGCATCATTATACCTTGTAGTTACACTTCTCAAGCATGATATATCATGAAGAATTGTTAGATGAGAACCATAAGGTAAATATAGACTGGTGTCACACGTTGTAGACTACTGCCTACTTGATTATGTCAAATCATATCACCTCACTAAGCTCATGCAAGCTCATGCAAGCTCATGCAAGCTCAAAAATAGATGGCGTCACCTCTGCTGATCTCTATTGTTATCTGGGAACTTCTGGAAAACATGATTTGAAATCTGGATTTGAAATCCATTAGGAATGCAAAAATTGAACCATCAGCTATCCGTCACTCTCAGATATCCGTCATTATCAGTAAAAGTGGATTTAAATCTACAGAGGATCGACAATCGTATCGCCATCTATACTCAAGCGGTGCGGCCTTAGTGAGGTTGTTTGACAGGTCTACATGTTTTGAGAAAGAAACAATTGAAGGGTTCATCCACCATCCTATATCCACCTTGAGAATAATTATATCGTTCAGGAAATTTCTATATCTGATTCACTCCTGTTCCAGAAATTTCTCAAGGTCGAGAAGAAGTGAATGGATTCGAACTAGATACCTCTCCTATTTCCACCCACGGGTTGTGCAACTGCACAAGTCAAGGGAGAGATTTTGATGTCACAAAATAATCGCACAGATGAATGTTCATTCCGTAACGTAACCATTTCCAAACTTCAGTTTCAGAAAGTGCCAAATTGAATATTTGCGAACATGAAATAACAGCTCCTTCGTCATTATCTTCTTTTTATAAATTCGAAAATATGCCGAATACGTATAGGTACATACTATTAAATGGTGAATGCGATAGTCAAAGATTGGAAATGAGAGCTTATTGGGTATAATCACGTTTGAAGACTGCGAGGATCATATCAATGAGAACAATAGTAGAGAGAGCTCTCAATGTCTGGTAATCTCATCGAAAGATATTGATCTCGGAAACGAATACAGATGTTCCTCAAAGCACTCGAGAATCGAGGCCGCAGTGGCAGGCATCGATGGTGGTAATAACACAGACACCAGCTAGATTAAGACGTTACGATTCATAACGTGATCACTATAAGCTGCTCTACAGTTATCACAACCGTGTTCATGGTATTAAAAACGAATCGAATTCAGGTACATGATAGTTAAAAAAAACTGAAAATTCACAAAAGCCGAGTAGAGGTACGCCAGAGGAGCAACCCACCTCCGCCCGGGCATCAGTTACAAGAAACTTCTTCAATGACTCAACTCGAGATTAAAGGACTGCAATTGGTCATCAACTGTTGAGTAATATGTTATGATTCACACGGCCCCATTGATCATCTAATTTGCAATAGAGAACCTCCATAACTATTGAATAGTATTCATTCAATAGTTGTGGAGTAAATATTTTCTCGATTTGGAGTATGATATTGAGGGAGTAGTAGAGAAATTAGACCGTGCGGGGTCCAGACTCTTACATCTCGAGTCTCGAGATGCGCGCGCATTCCTTCGGACACTCGCCGGACCTCATTATAGAAGAGGAACGATGTTTACTTGCTGGAGAAAAGGGGGCGCTGGGGAAAGGGAAGCTGCTGGGCTGCTCCTGGCAGCGGCAATTCTGAAAGATTTCAATTTAGCGCGCTGATGGGTTGTATGTGTGTTATGTGTGCGAGTAGTGGACAGCGCATTGGCGCCACACGATCAAATCCAGAACATATAAAGCAGAAATTACGTTTCCAATTCGTTTATAGTTGGAGTCAAAACTTTATCGTATAATTGAAGATCAAGACATTTTCGTACGAAATCTTCAATAATGAATATCAACATCATGAACATACCAAAACCTACATATAACGTTAGCATAATACGTTATATACCGAATAATAATAAAACTAGTTTTGATGAACATATGAAACAATATTACGACAATTTTCAAATTTGATGGATACGCCTTTGCCTACAGCGTCCACGATCATAGGTATGTCTTCTGAAGCCTGATTAATGACCGAGCAAGCACTCGGAGTACCTTTCTTCAGTGCCTAATCCACTGCCGGAAACATCGTCGATTCGAATTTTGCGAGCAATGGAAACTTTTTTGGTCACACTTTCTTCTAAATACCCTCTAGCAACCTTCGCCGATTCCCATCCACCAAATTAGGTGTAATGTAGGTCTAATATATCTCCTCCAGCATTAACAAGAAAATTTGATCTTCTAACGCAGTGACCAGTATACCAGGATTTTGAGGTATTTTAGAGAAGAAATGAATGCCGCAGGGCTGTACCGTACATTTCCCTTCTCTATATGATACAAACAATGTTCGGTGAGTAACATGGACATTCCAATTCCAGGTTACTCTAATTCTAATTAAAAAAGGCACTTTCATCATTGAGAACTTTTTTGGCTCTATAACCAACGGTTTTCAAGGCGCCGTATTATTCGATTTCCACTCATTCCTTCAGTTCTGAAATCGCTCGTAACATAGGAATGAAGCAAAATATTCCTCAGAGTGTTCTGCGAAAGCAACACATGTCCTAGACAATTATAAATCGCATAATAATCTATATATATATATATATATATATATATATATATATATATATAGCGAAACATTAGACAATTATAAATCGCATAATAATCTATATATATATATATATATATATATATCGATAGCGAAACATTGCGCATAAGACTCACGTTTGATACTCGTTTCAGAATTGAATTGATGATTATAATTGGATTTGTCATAATTCTAATGACGACAAATAAGTGAATAAACTGGTAGGCATTTGAATCGATATAATTGAAGTTTGTCAATGAATTAATTCAAATCAACATGTACTTATCGTTGATGTCTTCCATAACTACATCATAGGCAGAGGTTCAATGTTGTACGCAGCAGCCGTACAGAATGATTATAATTCTGCATAAAGTTCCTGTTATGTATATAGTCACTACTAATAAATATTCTCCACATATGCTGTATTTATCTGAAGCAATCACATTTGATTGAAACCAAAAATATGAGTCTTGGTCCAGTGACACCAACTTTGTATGAACTTATTTTTATCCCATTTTTGGTGGTTGTTCATGACCGTTCCAAACTGCACTCCGAAGGAGTTAACTAAGTTGCATAATATCTGTCGGTTTCGATGAAGATCTAGAATCTTCCAGAACCTTTGAATATACTATCAGATTTTCCGAATCTGTACAAGTACTCATTGCTCTAGAGTGGAGCATGTGAAGGTCCCATCTGTAATACTCAGATGGGCTACTCCATCTAAGGATAACATAGAAAGATAGCAAGTCAGAGTAGATAGATAGCTCAGATGGGCTAGTCCATGAAGGATTACGTAGATTGATTTGTGCTGGAATTTAGGCCACCATGACAATGACCATGATAGGTTTCAAAATCGTGTCGTATAACGAGTAGATTATTTTCGGCTGAAGAAATCTCATGCCAAGAGCATAACAGATCTTCATTTCTTACCACTGATAGTATCAATGTAGACGAATTACCGAATTCAAAATGACCACTATTCATTACACTGGCTGAAATTATAAGAATAGAACACTATTCAGAGCGATTGAGATTGATTTCTCTGAGTGATGAGGCTAGTTCAGATGAGAGATGTCCAATAATGTTACAACTTTTTAGAAGACGTCGAGCACTGTTGGCGAATTTCTTCCTATTCCCAAACCCGTCATCTGGGACCGCAGCTGCCTCCAGAATCGGACAGGACACACGGTGCGCTCGGCCGCACAACTTGAAAATCAATAACATCTTTGAGCAAACACTTGGCAGTGCACACACGCATCGCTTTCCCAGGGGCGAGCGGGTGATCGAGGGGGAGGGGTTGAGAGGGGTCGAGGGGAAATGGTCAGCATCCCCGTGTAGTACGGGCCGGACTAGGAGGAGGTGGATCATACGGTCGTTGGCCACCAAGATATACGAGACCACAAATGAATCAAAATCATTGAATGATACTATTGTTCACACATATCAATGATATTTTCGAAAACATATGCTGCTATGTTCTGAAATGAATATATCGAAACATTCAACTATGTAGTGCTATTAATCGTTACAATTTCTATCTGAACCTTTCAACAGCCTAATTGACAGTTGTACTATTTTCTTTTATCTGTGGACAACACGAAAAGGAAACCTATAATGTTGGTGGAACATCGTGTTAGTCAGCAGTGGAATTTTGGGAGAGAATGAAGGTGTTGGAATTCTTCTTGGAAGTTTGGAGGTTGTAAGCATCAGGAAAGACTCCACTAGGCAAAGAATTCCACAATTTTGCCGTTCTATCGATGAATAATGCTTGGTATAGCGATGTTCGACAGGTATCGAGCCTGAGTGTAGGGATGACCAGCCTGACACGTCAACTGGATAATCTCGGCTGCTGAGGAGCTGGAAGCTGATATGCATCTCAGAACTATACTCATATTATGGTACTTCACAAGTTGAGAAAAATATGAAAACTGGTTTGTATTGTCCACATTTATGACCTTGATCATGGTTGAGGCCGCCCAGTTGATCTGAAATATATTATTCAGCATATCATTACTCAATAGATACTGGCATCACTACTAGATGCTGTTTTTCACATCCAATTCTCGATTTCGAATCAATGATGAACTTTGCTTTAGTCTTTCACGTCTTTATGTCTACGTTCCGTGTCACCAGCTGTAGTGGAGCCACTTTGGTGAGTTCAAAACAATATTTCTTTCTCAATTCATTACGGAAAAATTCCATCAAAAAAAAATGATCAATCATGTACTACCATATTAAAGATTATGATTTACCTAGGAATGCAGAGATTCATTCAATGGTTCGTATACCCATGAAACTGAGTATAAATGATAATGAATCTAACAAGTGAAAACGAAATAATGTAACTTTTACTTTTTCAGCCGTTGTTGAATGTCTCATTCATGACTGCAGTCATTATCCTTTGGCGCATCTATATCTATAATTTACCTACCTACTTATGAAATGACAGTTTCCCAACGAATGAACGAACGAGAAAAGACTTGATTACCAGCATCGCCCATCAGGTACAGCAACCCACATCGCCACTCAAGACACAATTCATACTGGGGGACAAACATGTTATGATATTATGGAATACTCATATTCATTTCACTTTCAGGTTACAATTTTTCGTCAGCTGTTGTGTTATACAGTATGGAACAGCCAAATGGAAGAAATTCGACAACATACGATTTTTTTTTTCAAAAAAATTGAAATATATAGAGTGTGTCATGTGACAGTGGCCAATACCAACTTTCTTATTCCAAATAGAACACCCTGTATTTCATTCCATTTTTCAATCCTCACTGAAGAGCTGATTCCATCGATACACCACACTTGGGGTCCAGCGGAGATGATTACAGAGATATATGGTGTGAAAAATCGAGATTTTTCAACGTAATAAATTGTTCGTGTCGAAACTATGCATTATTGGTCGAAACGACTCACATGTCTCTATCTTAATTTTCAGATACAGACACAGATACAGGATGATCAGTTTCCTGAATTCTGCACCACCCTATATTTGTTTCAATCAAATGACAGTAGGTAGTAAATCAAGAATTGAGACAGGGACATGTAAGCCATTTCGACCAATAATAGATAGTTTCGACGCGAAAAAATCCTAAAGTTGAAAAATCTCGATTTTCCACACCCTATATCTCTATAGTCATTTCCGCTAGACCCCAAGTGTGGTGTATCGATGTGATCAGCTCTTCGGTGAGAATTCAAAAATGGAATGGAATACAAGGTGCTCCATTTGAAATAAGAAAGTTGGTATTGGCCACTGTCACATGACACACTCTATATAATTTAATTTTTGGAAAAAAATGCGTTTTCAAAAATAGAAATCAACGTGTGCGAGCGTTTTTCCCAACACACCCTCGAATTCATTCCAATTGGCTGTTTCAGTCTGTATAGTTCATATGAAGTTTGAATAGATAGATAAACATTCAGAATGAGTGTCCCAATGTCGCTTCTTATTGAAATGGAACTATCCGAGAAATAAAGGTCCCAATTGATCGTTTCGTTCAAGGAATTCTTCGAAAGTACGACAATATAAAAAAGTTCTGCAAAAACTTTGCAAAAAACTTCTCATAATCATCTACGGTGTTATATCTACATGTATGTCCATAAGAATCTCTTCGTAGTTTTTTTATCATAAATTCTAGTTGAATGTTCGTTACTGCTCTTTCTGAGGCAATCAAGAAAGTAGAAAACCTACTCTGATTACGGTCCACGTATTCAATTCGGGAGACGAATTCTCCTGTTGCATTATAAAGAATGAGAAATGCAATATCAACATCTTATCTGAGAGTCCATTTCGGGCGATCCCTTTGACTGGACATCTCGCATCTAAAGCGCTCCATTTTTCTCCCGGACTCCCAGAGGGCATCAAAAGAGGTGCCGTTCGAACGAAGACGTTAAGTGCTTTCGACAACTTCACTTTATTACATTACATTACCTCATCTCGTCTCCGCATAGATCCACTGGCAAGCTCGAAGTTCCGAAGGCTTACAAATTAACATCTCGGATAAAGCTTTCAAATATTTCTCATTATTGTGAACTACATATTCAACTAAGATCTAAGATTGAGTAGAAAGATATGTGAGTATCGGATAGAACACGTGACACATCGAACGATCCTCGACAGAAGAAAAACTCTTGCTGAAAAAAGTAAGAGACTCGTTCTTATTAAAAGGTCAATAATATCTCATTCGATATGATCTCATATTCTTAGGAAGTCCATCCCCAATTAGTACCATGACAGCAAAAACGTTCTAGTACATATCAACCTATATATATATAATAATATATAATAATATAATAATATAATAATATATATATATATATATATATATATATATATATATTTTCATTGTCAGAAGTGCAATCAAGAAGTCACTAAACCCTCCGAACGAAATTTATTTTCTGAAAGTCCTAATGTTTGTTACCCACATTGTTACCAATGCCAATAGAAAGCCGTTTATGAACATTGTATTTAGAAGAAGTAAGTCTATATTGAAATGAAAAAATATCGAATCAAAAAATCTTTTCATAATCTCAACTCCCTGAACGAATTCAAAGATGTCACTTCCACGTGTATTATACACCTTGTGTTTCATTGGGTATTCCCGGTTGTTGTACCGGAGGTACTTGTTTACCTATTTGTTCATTGAGTTTGAAATTTTCTATATAGGATAATAACCACCCAGTAGATTTCCTTAATGTTCGGTAGATATATTCTCATTCTACTAGACCCGAGCGGTGGACGTACTCATCAGAAAAAATCCAGATCGATCCAGAAAAACGATACAAACTCTTTGATTAAGAATAACATCCATTTCAAAAAATTTTGAAGCAAGCTTCATAATTTCATCAAATAGTGTAGGTATGCTTTGTATTCTTGCATGCTGTCTATCCCTCTAGATCCCACCACACAATGCATTCTTGCAAAGTTCATGGTTGTATGGGGTGAGATTTTCCTGAAATCGGTGAGTTCTGAGTTGGTGAGAGCAAATGTGTAGAACCCTATCATCTCCAAGCAAGGGCATGAACATAATATGTGTTCAGCTGGTTCGTCTTCTACGCATCGACAGTGTGTTTCCTTGTTCAGAATTTCTGAATTTCATATTGATTCATGATGACTTCGAAATGTAAACTATTGTGTTATCGAAAAGTTATTGTCCATTAATAAGAGTAAGTTGATATGCGTTCTTCAACTCCCATGAATGCATGACTCTCGTCAGTAAATTTCATTTCAAATGAGCTCCACCAGAATACAAATCGTGGATGGGAACGAATTCATCGCAATACTTGTAGCGATTTTCGGCAATATGACTTTCTACAGCCCATGTAAATATCAATCTTTGAGATTATGGATCGGAAACAGAATTCTAACAAAACCTGTCCTTTGATAAAAAAAAAACTATTCATTGTGAATTGGTACCGTGCCAAACTGAAACGTAAGGTATGTAACATTCAGAACAATTTCAACACACACGTTCCATAAATCAAACTGTTGTATTTTGTCACTTCAGAAATAACGAATACGTATTGTGTTCTCTCATTCACTCATTAACTTTAATAGAGGAGCTTCCGAAAATATATTATTCCCCGCTTTCATTACCCCAAAAAGTACAACAATCCGAATCCCCGCTATTCGTCATTGTCATAAAGCGATAAAGCTCGCTTGTGTTTGTGAGAACTTCATAAATTACCCAGAAAAATATGTAAACAAAGGCCAGCTGCTGTCTGCGCTTCCCGAAATAGCGAAGGTCAAATACCCCGCGTCGCGACGCCATGGAGTTATGATTTAGGGGCGGCATCCTACCAATCATAACTCGGTCATATGAAATATCATAAGCGTCGGAGGATCGGCGAGAGGCGTCGTTGCCACCAATCGAGATGAATTATGAAATAATATACGGCCGGGGTTGGACGCCCATACGGCGCCGAGCGTCGGCGCGAGGGTTCCTTCGTCGGTAAAGAAGAACTGGGGCGTATGTGGAAGCAGATTCGAAATAGTCCGGGAACAAGGACAGGTTATTTGAAGTTGTCATAGGACTAAAAATGTGCTCCCATAAGGAACCCATTCCATTAGTTGATAATACTCATCCGTGTGACAGAAGTGATAGATTTTTTTGAAACATTTTTTTTTTCTTATACAAGGTGTCTCATAAATAATGGGACATATTGCAACCGCAGATTATCCACCTCAAAATGAGACGATGAAACGAAACATGATAAGATAACATGTTACTCGTTTCTGCGATACTGGGTGTTGAAGTTAACAAAAACTAACTATCACTGGCTTCAATCTCTTCAAAATCACTCATATGTTGGTTGGGCGACACAAAAATCACTAGTATTATTTTTTTAACACACAATCAGTGTTATGAAAACGTCGATTCAAATCCATTGTTCAGCAAAGTTTATTTATCCATAAGTGTGTTGGAAGAAAGAAACAAGAAGTTCCACTTCTTGGATGAATATTAAAAATTGGTAAATAATCCTAGGTGGTTCATCCGTTTCAGCCCATCAAGTCAAGGAAGGATTTTGAAACTGTGCCGAGATGGTGTTGTCCTTTTCAGGCTATGCTCGAATAGATTAGAAAAAGATCAGAATATATCATTTTATTAGGTAAGTTATTGAATAATGATAATAGACACCAAATTTCGAATAGACCCTAGAGTTGGAGCCTAGAGAAAGGCGGAGGAATCCAACCAATGTAAACAGCAAACGAAAGAGAGGCAACCAGCAGTGATCAGCTGACTGTTGGCCAAATTGCACCGTTCTTCATTGCACATCCAGACGAATCGACAGCTCTTTCTAATTCTTATGTTCGTTTCAACGCTCCTCATAAGTCGATGAGACAAGGGTGATTTAGTAGATGATATATAATATTATATCTTTGGTATATATGAAATGAACGAATGATCAATGAACGGTATGATCGAACCCCGTCTCTCTTAGTTTTCAAACTCATCCCTAGATGGCATAGTGAAGGCTACATCTCTCTGGTACTTATATTGAACAGTTGAAGGTGTTTATTTTTCAACCACTGTGATTTCAAACAACAGGCGCGATTCTGTCCTCCAGGATGAAAGAATCTCCAAAACCAGAGATTCAGGACATACTTTCTATCGACGTGAACCATTTCATCACAGCTGAGTCACCCATTGAATTTACATTGATTGATAAATTATTCAACAATGGACCACGGGTTCATGAATTGCAAAACTTTGGAGAATCTTAACAATATATCATTTTATATCTGCATCTGCAATAAAATTCCCTTCGGAAGCCTGAAAATAGCGAGTTGAATTCAGACGACCAGGAAACTGTGAATTTGATTAGACATAATTTCGTTAGGTAACTGGCATGCCTGCGAAAGTAAAGCGGCATATACCTAAGGGATTGAGCTGAACCGCCCTTCTTCAGAAAATGATAAACGTTTTACTGTTGTTGATCAGTCGATTCTTTTCATGAATCTAAATTGCTCACTTAAATCACCTTTCATTCGTTTCGCATGATCATTCAAAGATCATTACATGATCAAGAAATATCCCATGATTATAAATAAGTTGGAAATATTCAACGATAAATCGATCCTATAATTTGATGATATAGTAGATATAAAATGTTGAGCATATCAGACATGATGCGGAATGTATGAGAACTTTCTTATATTTCAAGAGCAGCTCAAGAGAAAATCATGAAAATTATTCATGAGAGGATATCGGTGTTGCACGATTCAATGGTGATATTTGCCCCCAGGAACAGGAGCCACCTAGTCATTTTCATCTCATTGAACCCAGTTTCTCAACATCGTTATATCATTTAGATGTCGATTCTCTATTCTGCTTGGTTGACGTGATTTGGCAACACAGCTTTCCTTGTGAAACTTTCTGTGAAGGTGAAAAAGTTCCATATTCGACTCCGTGAGAACAATGATGAGAATTCAATTTGAAGGGTATTTGGTGATGCCTGATTCAATAGCGATATTTGCAATTTTCCCAAATTCACAATTTTCAAATAACTTTCCAAGTAACTTTTTTTTGAATAGAACCCCTTTCTATTTTTCTCGTATCGTAACTCATCAGATTCAGATTCTCAACATTACAAGAACCTAAATTCAATCTGTTGAAAATGGATGGGGGTGTTCATTTGAAATAAAAAGTTACCCAGTTGCAAGAGAACGGTGAATTTAGCAATATATATTCCATAATCAGATACTATCCATAATTTTCCACCATTTTGACACTCTTTTCATTCTTTACAGTTCATAACATCGCAAAATCATCTACCATTCAACTGATTTCTTGAAATATTTGATTCTGCGAGAAAAACTAGTTTCACGTATGTAGTTCCCAAGGACTTATCTGCTGTACCTATTCAAGAAGTTGAGATGATGTCCCATCTTCTTCCGGACTTCATTTGCAAATAGGAAATTGCCAAGTGCCTGTTAGGATACAGTCAACGGACAAGACGTATTTTTGAGCCTTCTCGAATATTTATTCCGATAGAGCCAAGAGATTGCCTCTGATAGTATAACAAATGTAAAAGATGGATTTTGAGTTGGAAATGTACAACAATCAATTCTTCATGTACTCTTCATATTTTTTATCTTTCGAAAAGATGAAAAGAAAACCTATAATGTTCGTCAAATATCGTGGAAGCACATCGTTTGGAGGTCTGAAAGATAAGTAAATACGTCACTACGAAGATAATTCAACAACTTTGCCGTTCTATTGATGAATGTTGCTTCATAGAGCGATGTTAGATAGGTCTCGAGCCTGATAATGTAGGGGTGATCTACTATGAATTCAAACCTTCCCAAAATATATTGGGTTAAGAGCCACCTCTCTACCCTGTATTTCATCGAGGTGCCTTGTATAATTTGTATAACATATGATTATACATAGAGTAATTCCAACTTCAAGCAATTTCATATTATCTGAATTCACATAGTATCAATAATTATTAGTGTAGAGAATGAGAATATGGTAATAGTATATTTCATTCAAATCTACTTGAAAAATAGTCGCATCATATACAATTCGTACTTTGATGATTGAGGTTATGCATACTGAACTTCCTGCAAAATTACAAATCGTGTCATTTCAACAGAATAATCCTTCCGCTTTGTCGTCGAATTATTTAAACTGTCAAACTGACATTCTCAGTAATTATGCAATGCTCACTCGAGATGAACACAATGTTTACATCATGTTCGGTTATCATTCCTTTCCATTTTGAAAAGCTTATATCAAACATCACATCCAGTATATTTCCCTTCATATATTTTCAATTGTTCCTTCAGATTTCTTGATTATTTTGGAATTTTTCTAAGATGTAGCCTTATTTTCAATACTGCATTTTTAGTACCCGCCTACTAATTCAATACCTGTTTCCAACGGTTTTTTTGTTAATCCATATTTTCTTACATCTTCGAGAATTTTCAAAAGAATCAAGATGTCATGCATAATAGTTGAGAATAGATGTAGGGAAGGAAAGGGAAATCATTATGAAATTTTCTCAGGAAGTCAAAAATGGAATAATATAGCGAGTGTTTCATCCGAAATAAAAGAGAGTTGATGGTGACATCCGGTATAACCGGAAGTGGTATGACTCTCAAAACATTCCAAAATAAAAGAGAATGCTGAATAACTCTGTCCAAAAATTCAGAATTCTAAGTTATTTATAACTTTATATTTTATATTTTATAATTTTTTATATTTTATATTTATATTTTAATAACTTCTACTCTATTTTTTAGAAACGAGGAGAGAAAATCCCATCAAAAGCTGAAAAATGAATGTACCACCTCCTCGAAGAACTTACAGACAGTATTTAAGTTATTTATAGCTACAAGAAAAATTCCAACGAACGGCTGACACGAGAAAACCTGTATATAAGAATGACGATGAACATATCTCTAATCATAGACCAATTTGCACCAAATGTAACTCGCACAAAGTTTCTGGGATTGTTCGGGAACGTAATTTCAACATCAATTAAATTATTTTTACCCAACAACATGGTCTCATTCCGTCTCAAGTCGTTCAACGGTTACAAGTCTGATAACAGTTACTCGATGCATTGCTGAGAAAATTGATACTCGAACCCAAACAGATCTACACTGACTTCCTCAAAGCCTTCAACAGATTTTTCAATCAAAATCTGAAAGCATTTGGCTTATCTCCCTAATCAACCTGTGGATGTCATAACTCAATAATTGTAAACGATATGTTCAGCGGAACTGTTTCAAGTCTGTCGAATATCTTGCAACATGTGGCGTACCACAAGAAGCCAATATGAGCACATAACTTTTCAATGCTTTCATTTGATATTTCTCTTCTAAGACCTGAAAAATTCAATTATCTTGGCGTTCTTATATTTGACAGATCTAAGGTGCTCGAATAATTTAGTAGACCACGCATTATTTTGACAAATTGCAATATCATTTTCAAGAATCTGCCAATTTTCAATCGAATCGAAGATTGGGAATCGGAATATTCATTGCACAACTCATAGAATTCTACCGATACATGATACATGTTCCCATATTCCTCAGGAATGTTTTGTATTTTTTCTGTGAATCACTTCTGTCAGATCTTCGACCTAATATCTCGAAATGGTTTTGTAATCTTCGCCTTATTTTATATTCTCTGTATTTTCACGCATCTCTGATGAATTGAGGAACTCATAGATTTCACATAAATTTTACAGTCTGCATCCTTAGTAAAGAATATGAGGAAGAAGTGAGTTACGAAATCTATAGTTTTTTGACGGTTTGAATTTTCAAAATGGAAAATCCACCATTTATACAGGTGTCTTGTAACTATCGTCCTATCGCGTTGCATAGTGAGAAGGTACTCATTTCAATCAGAGGTAAATTCAGACTACCTTGGGTTATGTTAGAATACAATATTTTTGAATTCCTGTTTGTTTTATTATATTATTTTCCAATGTCTGCAAATATCAAAACTCATTGAGAAATGTGCTTTGAAATCATGTCAACCGATAACTAGTAACCATAATGAAATAAGAAGCAACGTATAGGCGATGAGAAGTAACTGTCTTACAACCGATAACCAAATGAAAGACTCATCAAAGTGCAATCCGCAATGATTGAATGTTTCGAAAAACATGCGATTATGTATGCATAAAGAAGCCTCACCTACCAGCAAACACCATTCGTTCTTGTTAGTTTTCTATCTAGCTCTGGAATAATCCGAATCAATTAGTCTGATCCGAATAAACGACCGAACGTATTTCTCATAGGTGCCGTTCCGGAGAAATATTGACATCCGAAGCTCGGCTACTGTCCCTCGCATAACCTAATTTAGACCATTATCCGCCCTTATGACCCTCGGACATCCATCTCGCTGATGGTCACTCCAAGAAATGCTAGCACAGAAGACGAGATAATGAACGCCATTATTTCTCAATCAGCTAGTAGTCAAGTGTAACTACTTTAAAATTTAAAAGCAAAAATATATGGACAGAGTTCCCCACGATGAGTTGATATGTAGGTATCTGGAAAAGTACTGCTAATTTCCTGAAAATTTATCTACCGGATTTTTATGAACAGCTCGTTTCAGATAGAATATTTTCAGTTTTCTACAACATCCGGCGAATGTATCGAACTTCTGATTTCAAATCACAAGTTTTATTGTCTTTTCAGAATCTATCAACAACGAACAAGCAGAACCTGTTGCTTTCGTGATGTTTTCAATATGTATTTGAATGTGAATATTTTGTATTGCTTTCCGCTCAATAACAAATAAAAACAAATAATATTAAAAATTCAGCAAATACAACAACAATTCCATATCACTTGGGTATTGTATTCAGAATAATGACATTAATGTTCATTGTAGAGTATTTCAATTTTCATTTGACTAGTCACAGTATTTTCCCGTATATTCAATCAATTCCTCGTGAGATATTTCATATGAATGGCTAGAATGTTTTTTTATATCAACTTCACGTGGTGTGCAGGCGACCCTGAAGTTTTCCTTTTATTCACCGTCCATCATAGTATGTTTGCCAGATAACATATCTCCACCATGTGCAGTCCTGGTGTCTTATTCCAATTTGAATAAAATTTGTATGAGATTTGTCCAGAATCAAGAAAACCTCTCGTGTATCTCAGTAACGTGAGGTCGATTCTGAACTACCAAGTACCATAATGTGTGACTACATTCAGCAAATGGATTATTGGTACCTACATACCTACCGACTTCAATCTGAAATGTTGACATTACTGTATCTTCAAAACCTCTTAGGTCCGTTGATTTTCATTTCAGACAGTCAAGTTGTTCAGCAAATAAGCCATATTGACCACCCTCCTCCGTCACTGCGAAAATTTCACTTGAACTACCAATATACTTGTAGCATACGGAAACACCATTTCGAAAGGAAATCAGAATACAAATAATTAGATGAATATAAATATAATATAATCAAACTTGGCTTCGAATTTTTTACAAAGCGATAGGTACTACTCACTCCAGCAACAAAGATACAAGAATCTTTCGTGTAAATCTCTACTTCGACATTTTTCTCCAATCATTATTATTCTCATTCGAATCAGTGCTATTTTCCAACGGTGACAATGAAAACGTTTTCCCCATGCAGGGTGTAACAGATTAACTTCTCACCATTGGAATCAGTAAATTGTACGAGATACAAAGAAGGTTAAACGAGTGCAAATTTAAGAATTTGGGCGTCAACCAATATGTCTTCATGAGAATCAAGATATTCTATCGATACTATCGATATTAACGATATAATCAATATCATCGATAGCATCGATAATTATCTGTATTATCATGAATATCATCGATATTATCGGTATTATTGTTGATAATATCGATGAAGTTTGATTATCCATATTTCCGAATTTTTTTTCAGATTTTTTTCATGCATGATGTATTTGTATTTTTTTATGCTCAATGTAGTGGATTGATTTTTCAGAAGATAAGGATGCGAAATCAATCCCTTCAAATACATGCTGATTCACGGTAGATGGCACATTATACGTTTCTGGTGAAACAGACGATGGAAGACTTCGAAAATTTGGTGGAATCTATATTCGGACATTCGACTGAAGTATTTCCAACAATGCGGTGTTGCCTCTACTATTAGAAAGTATTTGCAACTTTGATATTTCAAATGGAGCACCATGTATATACTATTAATTTTAGAATCTCCAACGATTTCCCAATAACGTTCCTTGATATTTCCCTACACCTATCTGTTACCATTTTCGAAATGGAAATTGATTTACATTTTTTTTTTTTTTTTCGGAAATCATGATCTCTAAAAATGCTGATGTCTCTGAGTTGAGAAACGCTATGATGTCGAAATTTGACTCGGAGTTAGGTGATACTTGGCAGCTTCCCAGCTGAATCTTTGGGTTCACAGGATGGTAAAAAAATACGGTTATTTCGTTTGTTTGTAAAAGTGACTGGAAGTTAATTATTTCAAATGGAACAACCTGTATATCATCCAGAATCATATGATTGCAACCAGATTCAAACAATATTATCATAAGCCCAATATTTTCCTGATGACGAGAAGTGGGATATGTTGAAAATATTATATCTAATAATTTCGGAATATTTCGATTCGCAATGTCATATTAGTTTGCTCGCGAATCTTCAACCGTCCTCATTTAACCGACTTCGTACGGTTGGTGAAACATATTTTTTTACAACCTGTATAATCTGATAATTTATCGTGATGAAACTGCTGTGGATACATAAGATATGAAGGGATATATTCATGAAGATCACGAAGATATAAAAGGAAATATCATCAAATGAAAATATATCAATGTAAAGAGGAATCTCTCGATAGGAATTAACATTTCCCTAGTCTGAAGATTCGAATCAACCCAGCAATTCGATAAAAACTGAATCTCAATGGGCAAACGATATGCTCCTAGATGAATAAATTAATTGATTGGGTGAATAATATAAAAAATCACCCATCGAACAATCCAAACTGGTCTACCTCGAATTGCCATCTTTGTTTTTTTGAGGGATACCGTAGATGATTGGGGCATCGTTGTCCTTCTCATTCGTAAACCTGTCATACTGAGCTGAAAACGGATCATTTGCCCCATTTCCATAGCCCCTGTATCCATAAGGTATGTGATTGAAATCATACCCCCACCTGTCATGGTCCTCCTCACTCTCATACTTATCGTGACGCAATGGCAATGTCATAACCTTCACCTTCGGAGACTGGTCTTCACTTTTTTCGAAAAGTTTCTTCAACGCCACTCCTCCCACTATGATCAGGGCAGCCTTTGCTGCGAGCAGAGACTTGGCGGCAATTATGCCAAGTACTTGCATGACCAACGGACCTGTTAAACCGAAGATGCCCAGCAACACCATGAATGCATACTGGTAGTACTTCTTTTCTCGTTTGATGGCCTTGGAGTTCATATTGAAGAATCCTCCATTCTCTCCACCTTTTCTGGGAATTATTTTCTGGTCATCTAAGGATTTCGATTCGGTCAGATCTATGGAAAAGCTGTGGGTATCTATGATACTCGATATGGCGTTGAGTATCCTGTCGAAACCGTGGCGGGATCTGCCTCCTCGAGATTCGATCTCTTTTCCGTTCCTGATCAGGTGCACACCAAAGACGGAAACTGTTTCATTCATGGAAGGTTCGATAGTTCTGGCAGCTTCTCTAGTAAGGCAGGAAATGCTGTGAAGATGAGTATCGTCAGATAATTTCATGCAGAGCTATTCAATTTGGTGTGTGTGTAGTAGATATTCGAAACTGTGAAAGATACGGTCGGTGAACTGGGGCAGAGGGTAATTCGGAAGTCAATTATATGAGCCAAAAACCTTTTGCCGTTTTCTAAATTTTTTAAACTTTCCATCGCAAAATGCTTCCTTTGTCTTTATCTTCAAATTTTGTGAAATGTTCCGAATATGTCTGTCTCTTTTGCTATAGCTCTTTCTTTACTATGCAAATATGATGTGCCAAGTATCGTACAATTTGGGCCACCCTCAACTTTTCATTTTCGGATACGGACGTCTATTTTTTATTGTTTTTTCAGAAAATACTGAAAAATATTGGTATGCGATGGTATTTACGATAAACTGCTTCACGAAAACCAGATGATACTCTTTGTTCTGTCACAACTATAAATTCATGTAAATTCTGTTCAGAAGTCATTAGAGGGCCTCGATACAGGGTGAATATCTCCAGATATTCTTCAAGTGAAAAACTTCTTTAAAAATCTGAATGCTGAGAAACACATTGAATAAATCGAATCGTACAAATAATATGAGCAACACGGGCAAACAAATTTGTTGCACTTCGCATGGTTGCAGCTCTCAGCTTCGTTCCGAATTGTAACGAATACAGTGTGCCCAAGATGAGGATGCACAGCATGGATATCTCCGAAACGGTATTTATAGTTTTTCAGGTATATCGGGAAAACTAAATAGATTTGAGAAATCTATTTTTCCATATCGTGCTTGAGAGAAATAGAGAACAACTGATAATACTTCTTCATAGGAACTTTCGATATGATTCAACGTGGAGAACTCAGTGCAACTCGTTTCTTTCAAATGCGGTCCTGGTTATATGCTCACAGTTTATGTATCATATATCGTCGTTTGAATGTGTTTCGACCTAATTTCAGACATCATCATCATTTCTTCAAGTATAGATCAAAAATATCATCAATTACACTTGTTGGTTCCAAAAGAAAAATGACGAGTCAGCACAGCAATTTCTGATCTTTCAGTGTCAAATATCGATGGACTAGTAATGCAATTACTGAATAATGGAAGAACAAGATATTCTCACTCATTATTTGAATTGATCAACGCACAAAATGTATCCTCTCAACATGTCATATTCTTCTTCATCCGTTAAATTATTTAGAACAGAAAAGAATAGATCGAACAATTTTCAACACCTACTTTTTTTTTTCAATCGATATGTAAAACATCATTTCCCATGGAATTATACCATAATATATACCAAACTACACCTTATTGACTTACGGTATAGCTCCTCTATTTCGGCGGCAGAACGATACAATGTGAGGTTAGAAACCGTTCAGTAATATTGGGGCTTTGTGTTTTAATTTCTGACGTTGGGGGAATAGGCCTAGTTTATAGAATGTAACTGTTGAGTGATAGTTGTTCAGGTTTTTCGAAAAGACTGTTCTATAATATTGTGGTTGAACATTTCGGATTTGCTTGCTGTTTTGATCGGATCATCCATTTTATTCAAGAAATCCGACACCCGAAACTAATATTTCAAGATGACATAGCATGTCCCTATACCTAAATCATCAAGTTTTCTTAATAAAGCCGCTTTTTGTGAAAAATATAATTTTATGAAAAAGTTAATTTTAGATGGCCATGGAAATATCAAACTCATGACAGTTCGGTGACATTAATGAGTAATCCAGTAATTGTTATTGACAGTGTTTCAAGAAATCTCCCAGAATGAACGCGAATATCGATTATCCAAACGAAGTTCTTATGAAGTTATTTATTATTCACGAACAATGTGATCAAATCATCTTGTTGCATTTTTATTCGTCTTTCAATTTATTGAGTGAAAAACAGTGGTTACCATTTGAAAAAATGAACTTTTGACCACTTGTATAAACAACGGATATAATAATAATTTCAGCACGCCCTGTATGATATGGAGGTGACTTCTCGGTGTAAATTGAATACATCAAGCCTGTCCAAACCACCACTAAAATATCAACTCTCTATGATTCGAGAGCACTGATTTACATAAGTTCAATTAGGGATATGTTTTGGATCATATTTACCACAAATCATTTGTTATCTTGAAAACCGATAGAAATAGGTATAGGGATTCATCAACAAAAGAGTATTGTAATAAAAAGGCAATTCTAAAATTTTTTTAATATACGGGGTGTTCCATTCAAAAAAATGAAGTTGCTAGGACTTTTTGATAGAAACGGCAACGTCGCAATTTCGAAAATATTCTAGATCGATATAACAGGTGATAAAATGAAGATGCGAAATTTTCAGAAAAATCCTGCGTTGCGTTCTCCATAAACGTCTAACGTACCATCGACCGTGAGTTACCCTGTATACAGATGATGTTTTCTCTTATCGCTAGCCAAGGCAGAAATGTGAAATGATGATGAATGAATGAAATGAATATGTCTTACCGAATTTGAAACGTACTGTTACACTTACGTACGTACGTACGTAGTTACGAAGTATCCGAAAGATACCTTTTCCAAAAAATATTCCATTACAACTCAGCCTTACAAACGTATTTCGAGAGTGTATCAGCAAGCTAATTATCGAAGACTTGAGGATGTTTTGGATTGATAATAGGCTCCCTTTCTGTGCTACTTGTTCAAAAATCCCTTACCGAAAACACTTTTATTAGATGATAATGAAATTATCAGATTCTGGTTGAATATATTCAAGATGTTAGTGTTTATTTTCTCACCTCAGATCAGATTCGGAACATTCAAACTCATTCTTATTCTCCACAGTGTCTGTTTTCACCTCAAGACTATACGAAATTGTGAAAATCACGGCCAATGTCAATTTCTCGACCCACATAGTAGACTGAATGAGACTAGGTGTGAAAAAAAATCACTAATGGTTGAGTTATGATGACTGCAAAGATTTTATAGCTTCTTATAAAGTTGCATGTCTATGTAGATTATCCATGCCGATCATGATACATCTCGTGCGGCGATATAAACTTTTCTTTTAATGGGAACCAACCTATTTTCTTCTATCTGTATCCGCTAAAAGTGATATTATTCATTTAATCACTTCTTATAGTTTTATTTTCTGATAATCGACAAGATATAGAGTGGGGTAAATAAGGACATATTTAAAATGTGCATTTATTACGGAATATAATTTCTTTCAAATCATTCTTGATGGGAGGAATAGGACAGTGGAAATTTATCGATATTTCGATAATGTTCGATAATATCCAGTAGAAAAATGTTAGATTTCATTGAATCTCAGATCGATCATATCGATGATATCGATAAGATATTTTCGATAATTCAGATGATATTGATGATATGAACGATGGTATCGAAATAACCGGTATTAAAAAAATAATAAACAAATGGTACAGTGTTACATCAATGAGTAATATCATGAAAAGGAGTTATTGAATAATATACATATTTTCAATAAAAAGTCATGTCATCATTTCGAAATGGGTACTAAGTAAAGGTTGATCATGAAACCATCGTACTTTTTTCGAATATACTGATCAAACCAGTGGGAAGAGCCACTGAGGAATAAAAAAAAATCTCTCACTCAACAATTTCAATTTCGCAATTCACGATACACTGAAAGTTGTGTACATTCCGGAAAAAACTCCTGGCATTTATTACTTTGGGTAACCATCGAATGATACTATTCTCAGATTTCGAAAATAATTTTATCTCAACATAATCATATGAAGACAGAATGGTGAATTTCACAATACTTCAATGAATCGTATGAACAAAGATCAAACTATCTACACATCAAGAAAGGCTTCTTTAATATCAGAGAAACTGGTGATTTTTTGCTATAGTTGACAAATTGGGTTCTTATTATTTTCAATAGAGGGTATATGACGACAAGCTTACACTATCTGTATATCGAGAATCTCTTATTCAAAGTTCATGGAAATATGTATACTTGTATCAAAGATGACGTTCTATCCATTTGAAATATTTTCGACAGTGCAGTGTTGTCGATTCAACTAGAAAGTAGCAGCAACTTTGATATTTCAAATGGAATTCCCTGTTTGTGTTTTCATGTCCAGAATCCCATCGAATCCTTGATATATATCTAGTTGATGTTTCTGTATACTTTTCTCAGACATTGTTTGAGATAATGAATATTTTTCATTTTTTTGCGGAAAATAAAAATGCTGATATTTTTTAACACTGTGTTATTACGACACTGGAAATTGATTTATGGTTAGGTGAGAACTACGAGCCATCTACACCGTAGTCAAATCAGAATTGCTTCATTACAGGGTGGTCAAAAAATATATATGAATCTCGTTTACTTGAAAAAGTGACCAACATCAGTGGATTTTTCGAAATGGAAAACTATTATTATTATTACTATTTCGAATGCTGATGAAATTTGCTATTCATCTATTCATCTATTCATCTATATATATATATATATATATCATATATATATATATCATAGGTGTCTGATATTTCTATTCAAAAACCGAGAAAAATTCGGAATGTTTGAGTCACAGCATGGTTATGGGACAAGAACAGTGAACTTAAATACACCAGCCCATTGATTAAGTTTTCCAAAAAAAAAAACATTATATTCAGCTATAAAAAAAAATATAAAAAATAATAGACTAACGACAGAATTGAAAATTGAGCACTGCCTCAAAAAATTCAAACAATCTGTACAAGAGTTATTGATTAACATAGAACCATACACTGTAGACGAATTTCTTGATTCCTACTCATTTTGAGGCATTGGTAAACAAATCTTTCTCTTTTTTTAATGTATTTTTTATTCATTTGACTCTTTTCTTATTTTACTTTAGAAAGTTATACAATTTTTAAAGTGTCTATTTACAATTTTAAAGTGTCCGCTTAAAATAGTGTTAGTATATATCAAGTATTTCTAAAATGTTAGTCCTTTGTTCTCTGAAGATATAATTTTTGACGCTGGTTCACCCAATTGAATTTGTGCATTGTAACATATGTATAAGTACATTTTTTTTAATAAAGCTGCTATCTACCTATCTTTATAGCTAATTTATGAATCGTAACGTATTTTCAGTTGTTTCGTTTCAACTAAATAAAGTATGTACACATTTTGTTGACCACTCTATATTCGCCATGTACTATCAATAAAGCAATGTATCAAAATTGAAGTTCGAATAACATTTGCCTGTGGTTACCGGACATCTGAGATTCCGAATAGTTATAGGGCTTTTATGTGTTCGGAAAACTCTTTTATTTCGTTCTCCACATTTCGTTGGAATTTGAAATATTATCACCTTTGAGATACGGTGCTAGTTTGAATGCCTACCAATAGCACGAAAAAGAATAGAACGGACAAGCAATACTGTATTTGTTTCTTTCGAGTTCGTACTCGAAATAATTATAATTTCAAGTTGTCAACTCGAAATTAATCTTGATTTCGAGTTCGAACTCGAAATAAGTATATCGAAACTAAGAAAGAAATTGTGGTTGTCCGTTCTACGCTTTCGTAGAATTGCTATGATTTTTTTTTGAACATTTGCAAATAAATGCTTATGAGAGTCAATTAGATCATAATCAGCATCCATAATCATACATCATATACAGGGTGTTCACTTTGGAAAAATCGTCTTACGTCACTTCTTCCGTTATTTTTTACCATCCTGTATTGAAGAAATTTTGATTCAACGATAGTGCAGATAGCTATCCTCAAAGATATGTTACATATTCTCTACTATAGATGCATTACCCCATCGACTTCGAAACAAACATAAGAAATAGAAAGAGCTATCGATTCGTCTGGATGAGCAACAAAGAAATGTACAATTTTGCTAACAGTCAGCTGATTGATCACTGCTGGTTACCTCTCTCTCCTTTGCTGTTTTCAATGGCTGGGTTCCTCTGCCTTTCTCAAGGCACAAACTATTTGAAGTTTGATCAAAATCATTCGATAACTCATCTATGAAATGATCTTTCTTGAATCTATTAGTACAGCCATAGGCTGAACAGGGCAACACCATTTCAAAAAAAGTTTTAAAATCCTTCCTTGATTTGATGGGCTGAACCGGCTGAACCAACTGGGATTATTTACCAGTTTTTGATATTAAAACAAGTAAGACTAGGTAAATTTGTTTTAATACATTTATAGATCTTACACTATCAACTCGATTCGAATGAAAATATCTGAAAATGTCATATTTCTCAAAACAATGAGACAATGACAAAGCACATCAAAATGTTTGGCCAATGTTGCTGATTTTTTTTAGATGCGTCTCTTTCTGAGCTCGATCTAGTAAAGAATATATAATATCATATTTTTGGTCATTACCTAACCATACATCAAATTTCCAAATACCCTGTGTTCCATTGTCTACCAGCTATTTTTTGGATACATACATTGCTTCTATTAAAATTGGCAAAATCAAACAAATCATTAACCAATCATCAACTTGTTCAGTTCTGCTGATATCGAAATTTTCTATTATTTTTCGAGGATTGATTTGTCATACATTGAATAGTTATAAAAAGTAGATGAAAAGGTGAAAGGTTTCTTAGGTACTTTGAGACAACAGTTACGGGCAAACGATATATACACGTTTCAATACACCTTTCTAGATGTGCAGTTATGAGTATACTAACTAAGATATCATGCCTAAGTTTGTACTAAACAATTTTCATTTTTACTAATCTCATTCTCGAAAATAATAATTTGTTTATCTCTCAATATCAAATAAAGTATTTAAAATGTATCACAGTGCTCATAATCACAAGGAGTCAAATTATTCCATAGATTTTTTTTTCTTGGAAATGTAAAACAATTTCTAAGATTTTAGAGTGTGGGATGCAATGAGTGTTCACAACACTGCCAACAGTTATTTGGAGAAAAGTCACTATAATAATATGTAAGAGTAGCATACCCACAGAACAATTTGATTGAGTTCAGGTTTCTCGCAGAAGTTTTGGATTTATTGTGAACACATATTGTATTTATGCAGATAATTTCACGAGCCCTATGAAAACCCAGTACCATACTCGAATTGATCTACTAATTGAATATTTTCTCATTTCTGAAAAACACAAATAATCAATATAGAACTAAATGTTCTCATGCTTTCATGCGTATCGACATCAGGTATAACTTCAATTCCAGGAGTTTCATCTGGAATAAATGAGGTAAAGTAATGAACCTTCATTAGCAATGAGCTTGAAACTGGCTCTCTCAGAATAGGGAGGTGATGAATGAATATTTTGCAATGGACATCAACTCTGTGAGAGCTGTGATACTGTGAAACTAAAAATTAAATTGGTCCTAGGTATCAATAACATCATCCAGTGCCTTGACGTTACAGCCAGTTTGCCATTTTCTTCCATCTTAATAGTGACAAATATTGTCAGTTCAATTATTTGAATAATATACAGAGCTCCTAGGAAGGCAAGGTTTGTGGAAGTGAGCTAATTTATAGAAAGTTTGACACACAGAACTGATGTAATTATCTGCAAGCTTATCCCTCTATATTTTTGATGAACTATATATAAGTACAAATTATAACTTTGGCAAGATAGCTAACTATATGACATCACAGGGTATATATATATATATATATATATAAAATATATATATATAGATCATTTAATATGAAAAAATGACCTCGGACTTGTTATAAATAATTACATTGTCAACGAAAACAAACTTATTAGACAATAAGATGATTAACACAGGTGTATCACAATATTTGAGCATAGCATAATTTCCATACAATACAATGCAGATAATTCCAGTTGGATGTTATACATAATATTCCAGTCCAGAATGCAATATATATACTGACAACAATGACCATCGACATCGAAAATGGATTTCAATTGTTCTTAAAAGGAACTGAAACTTTCTGTACTGGAACAGTATACATATAAATTTTATTTGAGACAGATCTCGAATTACTCCTGATTTAACAATTATCTATTATTGAATAAGAGTATCAACTTATTTTTTTAATAACAAAAGACATGCATCATTCGATACAAAACTATCAAAGTTTGTAGTCAATATGCTGATCTACTTTGGGAATATTACAATCACTGGAAGACATGCCTTACAAATGGAATATCAATGAATCCCCATAGAAAATATGAATATAAATATCAGTACTTTAATATATATATATATATATATATATATATATATATATATATATATATATATATATATCAATCAGTACTTCAATATATATATATATATTGAATATATATATATATATATATATATATATATATATATATATATATATATATATATATATATATCTTGATCAATTATGTTTGCAACAATGAGGCACTGCACGAATTCTGCATATATTCACCAAAATTATCGATAGTTTTGTATTGGATGCGAGGTTTGCTTCATTCATTTTATGGCACCTCTAGGCTGAGGTGTCCATCTGCTGCAAAAATAAACTGTTATCATTCACACACTGTGAAAAAAACACAATTGCAGAAAGAGAGCTTACCTTCAATTCATCTTTTCTGCAGCTGAACTGTATTCAACAAAATTTTGATTCCCGATTACTTGATTCGATCACTTGATTATTGTTTATGAAAGTTATCTCGATAAAATGTACCGTTCCCTTTTGCAAAAAACACCTATTTGAATTATATTCAGCTTCAAATTGATTTGAAAGTTCGAAGAAACATGACTCTACTATTACTCATTTAGAGAAATGGCTTCTTGAAATTCGTTCAATTCAAGGTGAATGAAATATATGTTGAATGAAATGAAGTTGCCAAATTACTCTCGGTATTGACAACACTATCAAGTATCAGTTTTGTGACACTGCGTATTGCAACATAAATAGTACCTAAATAGTTTAACCATGACTGACTATCCAGGAATCAGTCAAATGCATATGAATGAATCATCAAAATCCAATGTAGAAGCCGAAAACATAATTTCGTACTTTTTTTTCTATTTCTGTGCCATATCTCCTTGATACTTGAACCTTAAGAATTAAAGCCACAATAATGCTCAATACATTATATTTATACAAGACATCAATGCAGTGGAAGGCTTGCATGATTTTTGGAGGACATTTATACATATTTCTCAACAGATATCCCTAATTTTCGCATGAGCTAACAAAAAATGTTGAAATACATGATATTTCTTGTATCAGATCCAATGTCAATCATAACCTGAGGACCAGACTAGTATGAGTCAGCCAAATGGATTGAATTTGACATTTTCCTTATACAGAGTATTTAACCTCGGTTTTTTGTTTGTTGATGACGACCTTTTTCAGACCTAATAATAAATAATGATACATATGGAGCAAGAAAAAAGTTCAGGACTATTTCAAATGGAAACAGCTTTATTTTATTCCATTTTCAGATATGAAGTAGTAAAAAAACTACAGAAATATACCAGTGACTGTGATGGAAAAATTGGTCTAGCGAGTCATCTTGTCTCTATCACATTCATTAGACAGAATCCTTAATGTCTCCTCAATATAATTCAATAACCCTATCGTTGAACTCATATTGAAAATTCCTATCCGATAATGGAATAAATTACTAATTTGAGAAATCTGTCAACTTTGCTTTCACTCGAAAACGTATCATCATGTATATTTCTGAAATGACTAAATAGATGTGTCATCAAAAAACAAAATCCACATGACCGATTTTTGCGGAAACATTGCCCTAAGAGATATATCGAATTCATTCCATTTGGCAGATTCACACTGTACACTGTTAGCATAATGAATTTTCTCATATAAATCCAATATTATGGTGACAGTCATATCACTGAATTAAAAAACGGAGAAAAATCGATTGAATTCGCATTTCTCCATTCAATGCCAATGAACTTTATGACTCATTCTCTTCATGGAATCCAATTCATATGGAAACATTGTTCTGATGTGCCTGTATACTATAGATACAACCATGTATTTATATTTGACGATATGGTAATGAAGATATGATGAAAGGAAGTTTTCAAATGAGTCACATATTTATAATAATGAATGTCGCAAGAATCATTCCATCATAATCAGTGTAGAACTGGACAAAGCTGAATTATTCCGTTTGTACTCCTGGATTCAATTCAATTGATTCTAAGGCACTTCATTTCCAATAGCAACATATTGCAAATTATTGTATGATTACAAAGGATTTGACTTGCTGATTCACGTTAGGTGTTAGAAATATCTGGACAATGGAAAAACACTTCGTTTTGAAAATTGGTACACGTCAATAATCATGGCGGCTGGGGCTGTAATACATCTAAAATCTGTTCAATTCAGTGTTAACGGTTGTATCAGAAAGTGGCAGCTAGCCGGCCTCGCCACAAAAGATAGATAGAAAACATGGGGCCATGAAAAAAATTTCCGAATGTAAAAGTGCGCAAGCAGCGGGACTTGAAATTTCTATTCCAAATGATTTAAATAGCATGGTTTATGTTCGAAAAATTATACAGAGACATGAGATGTTATGGAGAAATTTCTAGTTCTATGCTTGCATGCATAACTGGTAACATATATAATGGCCAAAGAGGGGGCAAGTTTCACGAGGGATCACCTTGTTCTTCAGATCAGGATTTACGAATTGATATTGTATCTAAATCTAGATCTCGATAGACCACTACAAATTCTTTATATCTCACACAAATGACAATATGTGAATCTGTTTTAACAATCCTATTGTACCAATGAAATGTATGGGATATTGAATGTCATACGAGTACTTATATAGATCATGTCTGGACATAGCTCATTCGGGAATATCTTACGAATTTATCCAGTTCACCATGAATAATCTAATTGAATAAGGTAGACCTGTCCCAACTGAAAACTTGAATTGAATTTCGATAGGAAGCAAATCTTATTGCACGAATAAAATTCCTAAAACAATGGCTAAGATAAATGAGCAAAAATTCAACTAACCATAAAAACAAAAAAAGAACACTTCCTAGAATATATTATTTGTATTTTCCAATAGAAATCACAGCATTCAAGGTAACTAAAATATAAGGAACTTCAGAAGAAAAAGTTTAGTGTCCTGATTTTGATATTGAGAAAAAACAATATCAAAAATCTGGTACAGTGCATTTGCACAGACAATTTCAATGAGATATCTGAAACACCCCTATGAAATGGAGAACATCACTGCTATTGTTCACTGATGAATCGGCATTAACATGGTTGAATTTTTTGAAACCGCATCAAGGTGTATACAGTGTGTTCGAGGTAATCTGGAATACTGGCTAATTGAATACATCAACAATGTGGCATTAGAAAGATTTGGAAATTATGTGATTATTTTAGTTTAGTTAATCCATATTTTTTTAAGAAAATATATTATTTTTTCATCAGTTTTTTGAATTCACATGATTCAAAACCGACAACATAACAACTTTTCATAACAAGGTCGAATTTTTGTATTGAATAATAGAGAAATGATCGACCATATAATATACGATTTCGAAAGAAAATATATCCAACCCCAGACATTAACCCTTTCGGGAAGGTAGATGTACGAATCCATACTTCAAAATCGGAGCACATAGACAGAAATTGGAGAGATAGCTCCTTCATAGTTTCGAAATTACTCAATACAAGTAGCGTACAGATGCGTGAAGATTTACGTACACCATAGGACCCTACTAAAACAATGAATTATGTGGCTTCGTGTATTATGCCCTGTTTTGAGCGGTACCACAAGTGAAAAAAAATTATGTATGTGTCCTTATATTTTATCTTATCTATTCCAATATATATTTGAGTTTTTATGCTTCTTTGCATGTTCCAAAAACTTTTGTACTTATACTTTTATCTGATTTCACATCAAAAAAAATATGATGTTTCTTTTCACTCTCAATGAACGGAATTACTTGACAAAAGATAGTTTATCAATAAATAACAGGAATTTTTTCAGCTTTCAAGACGAGAGCGTTGGTTAGATAGTTAACATTTCTTAGAGATTTTTAAGATTCAGGTATATGTGTAATGAGTCGATTTTTCGAAATATCTTTTCCGACTACTCAAAGTACTTGAAATATATCTTGAGAATTCGAAGAGTAAAGAATTTTAAATGTTGAAATGTTGCGAAACAGTACTCAGATATTTCACAATTTCGCAACAAGTTGTTAATTCAACGAGATGAAAATATTTGAAAAAGATGATACTCTTATTTATTTTCTGTGACGAATTCTTGATGAAGGAAAACGTTGATGATTTGGATTTTTAATTCAACAGATTTGGACATTATTCGGACCTGAAGTAAAGTTGTCAATCGATTTCATCAGATTCATCCGATTGAGGTTTCAATTTTTATGAATACTATTATAAATCGAGTTTTCATATGATCTATCAATCATTGTTAAATACCACGCCACGAACTACATGGCATTGATGTAATACCTCTAAGTGAAATCCAAGAAGAAGTGAAAAGTCATTTTCAAAGTGGCCGGTTTTCTATGAATCAAAGCGACGAAGCACTATATATTATTGAATTTGACCTACGAAACTTCATTCATATGAAATATCAAGCTATATTGTTAGGCTCAAAAATATATTTCACAATTTCCGGTTCAACCGGATCAATTAACGAAAGTCAAATAGAATACCCTGTATTTTTGTATCCAGTGTTGAAGGCGAATCAATTCTGTACATTATTGCAAATCTCTAAGTTTTTAAATAATCCAGCTTCATGAAAATTACTAAATATTTTGATAAAATTTACGCCAAGAAATTGATTGCCCTCAGCACTGGTCTAGACAATACAAGAAGATGTATTTGAATTTCTCGACAGCTGATGTATCTCGGATTATGCCAAATCATGAATCAATATAAAAAAATTGAATTGATTTCAAAATCATTCATTAAAAGACATTCACCTGTATCTTGACATACCTAAATTGAAACAGTAGCTATTCCTCTTTCGAAAAACCACACCTATATATTTTGATGGAAATTGTACATTTTGGAATTTCTGAATCTACGCTAGTTGGCCATACTGTGTTTATATTGCAAAATATAAAAAAATAAACCAACACTGTAATTTCTCATTGGCAAGTTATCACTCACCAATAAGATCCCAAAGAGTTGGTATCACATTATATTCCAAGCAATTTGTGGTGACCTGATACTAATAGCAAGAGATTAGGAAGCTGACTGATTCTCACTCTTATCGAGGAAATGCGAGAATCGACTCTCCAAGCTCTCCAAAGATGTCGCTGTGGACACGACGTCTCCGAGCTGTTCTTTGGCGTGTTCTACGCCGAAAACAGCCTCCTTGATGACGGGCTGTGGCGGAGGGCTTTGAGGCGTTTCCGAAGCCGCGGCCGCCAGCAGCATCAACTCCTTCTGGGACCCTTTGGCCTCCATGAGAAAAATGCTCTCTTTAACCTCCTTGCTAGAGTACTCGTGAATCTTGTCGTAGATCACGCCGTGTAGGCCGAGGTCTTTGAGGAACTTTATGGTAGCTGGATCTGCGTTTTCGTCGCCCCAGCAGAATATCACCAGGCCGGCTTCCGTGGCCAGCTTGACCTGAAAACATTCATTGCCCATTCATGCATTGTTGTGCATTGTTCGACCAATTGGCAGTGCATCCCATTTTGATGGAGACCGCCAGATTTCTTGGTTGTTATTGAACATGGAGCCTTACGGTTTTCACGTGAGGCTCTCTTTCTGTTTATAAGATACAGGGAAATTTTGAAAATTCATTCTTTTTGGACCCCTTCTATATCTCTGTCAATTTAATAGAAATGGTGTTGAGCTAAGAACTAAAGGAGAATTCATAAAACATTGATTATCATTACGTTAACATTATACAATCATTATAAAATAAACAAGTATGCAAACTTGTTAGAGGTAATGAGAATATATTAATTTATTTCACGAACACAATTGAAATTCTCTAGGGTTTCATCTCTTATAATTATAATGTAATGTTAAATGATATGACGTATAAGTATGTGATAATAAGTATTTCAGTGGAAGAAAATGAATGGTTGTAATATTAATAATAAAATAGTTGTACTTGTAAATTATGCATTAGGCTACATTATGTTCAACTAATCAATGAATTCATTTAATTACACTTTTCACAACATCTTGTGTATTAGATCACTATTAATATATATGAAGTGTTTGCATTTATCAACAAAGTGTTTATATTTTGTTATCATTTTAATTTCATTTGGTAAGATGTCATAAATTTTTGGATTTCATCATATTTTCTGAATGGTAATTTTCTGAATGTGTTTGTTCTTGTACTGCCTTGTTTGGTAACAATGGTTCACAAAATTTCTGTTCTTAGTTTCAAAACAGAAGATGCAGTTGCTTAGGTAGTATAGGCATCTGACATTCAGAATCGATTGATTATAGATACAACTTGTGGAATATAGTCTATTTTGGAATAATATCATTCGTAGTATATAGTTTTGAACTACGCTTAGTTGAGTTAATGCATTGTCATAGAGCACACACAATTTTTTTGTTTATTTGGGATGCATACAGATTTAGGATACATACAGATTTTAACCCAAAACAGTATCCACTGATACATTTGCATATCTCACAGTTGACAAAAGAAGACTTGAATTGTAGATATTCTTAAATAACACAACAGATATCGATCATATAGGAAAATTTGTTTGGTGCTAGCTTTAAAATGAAACAAAGACATACAGGAGATATCCATCTCGGAGTAGTATTTATTGAAGCTATCGCTCATCCTTGGAATATGGGCGTTTTGACCCAGGTCGGTGTATATCTTGTTATGTATATCTTGTGTTTCTGAATGGTACGCCGATAGATACTGAGGATAGTAGTTCAAGAGCATCATACTAATTCTTGAGGATTTTGAACATGAAGACCAAATCTGTGATAATTCTCCTTTTTTCTAATAGTGAGATTTTGAATGTTGATCTTGCTGAATGTAAATTTCAAATGCTGTGAACACCATTCACTCTGAAGTTTAAAAATTTCATACATCTTTTCTGAATTCTTTCAAGTCTAATTTTATTAATGTTATAGCGAGGACTCCAGACGCTGGCAAAACGCAGTCTACTATGCACATAAGCAAAATATAATATCTTTTATTCCTCACGAGTATTTTGGGTACAAAGCGATTCATAGCTATATCCAATTTCTTATAAAAAAATACCCAAAGCACTCTCAACACTATGATGAGCAAACAACTACCAGTTTGTCTCGTTTAAGTATGCATTGAGTTCTATGTAACTTGCACTTTTGAAGTTATAAAATTCACTATGATTTCTGTTCATATTATTAATCAGACGGCTCTTTACATAGAACTCGATTGCTGGATGGTGACTATCTATTGGTAATATCGACTCACTCTTATATAAGTTATGAATTGAATTATCAATATTACAAAACACTAAGTCTGAAGTTCTTTCGTTGTGTTTTTTTACAAGATTATACTGCATAAACTCTCCAAAAGATAACAGATCAATCAAATTGGAATTCTTATCATCTACATTTAATGGGTAATAGTTGGAGCGGTATATTGAAATCTCAACAAATTAAAACCAAGTCGCTTGATAATTTATGCAATATTAATTGAAGTTTACTGGTGAATCGCATCCTAGCAATATCATCGTTGGGTGGCAAGTAGACGCAGCATATGTGTAATTTCTCACGGTTAACATCGGAGTACAAGGTGGCCCAGACGTCTTTGGCATTGCTATGCCACTTAGTTTGTTGAACAGCATTACATTTACTTCGTATTGCAATCATTACGCCACCACCATCCATTTTAGAGCTCAGGGTTGTCTCTTTATCTCGTCGGAAAACATTATATTGTGGTGGATCAAAGAGTTCGTTACTGAACACACTATCGTTAAGATTCGTTTCAGTTAATAATAATACTTCAGCATCAATTCCTGAGGAGTTAATTTTACACTCGCGAGTTTTAGTTCTAAGTCCGCGCAAGTTTTGGTAGTATAACAACAGACCCATTCAATATATAATACATTATATGTTAAGATAAGAATCACACGGGATCTCTCATCTTTTCGCATAACGATTGTCCCATTTGTTATCCAAACGAATCTAAAATTTTTAGCTTTTGCTGCATTGCATGATACCATAATTTAGGAGTGATTCTACCAGGGACTTGTAGATTTGCAAGAGTAGTTTTTTCTGTTGGAATTTTGCGAATTATATAGAAAACATGAATCAGTCGCCTTATTCTGTAAGTTAGATGTTGAATATGATTTGTCCATCTTAGATTTTTGTCTAGAGTAATACCAATATATTTTATGGAAGTGTCTCTTATTATAAGATCATGTATGTCGATAGAGTTAAAATGTGGTCATTTTGAATCAGTCATTGAGAAGGCAATATAGAATGTTTTATCAGGATTTAAAGTTAGTTTGTTTTTGTCGAGCCAACATTTCATCATGTGCAATACATGAGGCACTTCATTTTTAGCATTCTCTCAGGTTTTGTCTTTGGAAAGTAGGAAGATACCATTTATGTTTAGGTTTGGTGAAGAGTTAATGTAAGTATTGAAAAGAAGTGAACCCAGTACTGTTCCTTGCAGAATACCAAGTTTCAAGAGGATCGCTTTTGACATTTCTAATTTTGGTTATCTGTTTTCTGTTACTTAAATAGTTCTTCTAATTTCCTAATACAACACCTATAACACGATAATGCTCAAGTGTGTTGATAAGTTGTATATGTGGTACGGTGTCAAAAGCTTCCGCAAGATCTAGGAAAACTGCAATTGCTTTCTGCATTTGAGCTTATATTCTTCATAAATCTAAATTGATTTTTGTTCAATACATTCACTGATATTTACTAGATAATCTAATAACCTATTTTTGAGACATTTTTCGAATATTTTTGAAAGAGTTGTGATAACCATCATCAGAGAATTCTGGGCAGAATCTACTGATGTATTTTTTTCGGGGTATTGTTTTGGAGACAACACATATACTTGAATTTTTCAACGGAACACCCTATATTCATTTCATTTCCAGTTAAATTTGTTATATTCGAATTTCGGAAATGATAAGAAACAATAAATCATTAGATTGTAATGAATTCTCATTTGTGAGTTTTTCGTAGTCGAGTAGGAACAGAAAACGAATTATAACACTGATTCACTATCACGAAACGTAGGTACCTAAGAGCAGCAAATAGTATTAAATATTTCATAATACATATAAGTTGAAGAAGAAGTACGAAATCATAGAGAAATGAAACCTTATTAATTGCACCGTTCGAAATGCTGTCGATTTTCCCTGACACATAATTTATACATGTCAATCAATTCAGCACGTGTAAGAGCATTAATTGAATTTATAAAACGTACACAACAGTCCGGGAGAACTAAATGTAACGTAAAATGTACAATGTAATGTAATCAATTGGAAGGGAAAAAATGGGGGATTAAACGAAATAATAAAATACAGTATGTACGTTGAAAAAATATTAGTTTTTGTCTTATCTCCAAAACCAAACACCAAAAAAAAAATAGTGAACAACTAGATTGTACGCAGAATTCTCTTTCAGGCGTAGTTCTTAGCTCAATATTATTTCTAATGACTTCGTATATACAGGGTGTTTCATAATATATCCGCAGGACTTCAGGATGTGATAGCTCGTCCAAATATATGGAAGAAAGTTTCTATCAATTCTATCAACTTACCGTCCAGAATGCACCATTTTCGACATACAGGGTGTTTATTTAGTAGTATTAAGTAGTATTCAATAGTCGTAGAGAAAATAAACTTCCCGGAATTAGTAATCATATCGAGACGTTGAGAACAATAACGAAGTTTGAATGCTATATGGATAATCCACGCGTTGTACATAATAGTTTTTTTTTTCGACTGAAATCTCTAATATGCAATGCTACATTTTTGCTGTTTATTGTTGTCAGCTTGACAACGATTGATTTGACAGATTGAAACATGATATCTTGACATTAAAAACCTAGTAGTACTTACCATTGGTTAGTGAAGGGAAGGTGATTAGTGGGTTTCATATCTCAATGAGATCACAATTCAAGTTTTTTTAAAAAAACGTTTATTTTGCCGTGTTATTGCAATTTTTTAAGCTGCCAGCATACATAATTTTTTCATTATTACTTCAATTCAAGACTTGGTAGTCTTGTGAAACACTCTAAAAAGTTGCATTTGGTTGCAACTTCTGGCTCTGAAAATATTTACGAAGGATATCTTTAAATATTCAGAATCAACATTGTTGTTTATCTAACCTATTTTTTATCACTGCTGATATATTGACATCTAATTACAAGATATTCTGTATGTAACTTAAATGTCGAATATCAGAAACTTGTTAGCCTTTCTGACGCATAGGTGGCCGCTTCTTCTATAGAAGAGAAAATATGAGGTGAATGTTTTCAAATATTTTTATGGATTCCTACACTATCATCTATTGTGATGTCTAAGCCTCTAAGATAACGGAATTATTCTTGAAGCCAAATGACTTGAATAAATAGTAGATTCGTGATACAGAGCATGATGATGATAATGAGTGGTGGTTGAACAAACAGAAAAGTTATTTATGACCGCAAAGTTGACCTCTTTCGGATTATATGAATATAACATATATTCTACCGGCGATACAAATAATACACAAAATTCCTGAATCTGTTCCAGTTGATTATGTGTTGTTAAAGTAAATGTGGCTTTGAATTCAATGCGACCGTAAAGTAGATGCGGCCATGAAGTAAAGGCGGCCGTTAAGCAAAAGCGGCTATGAAGTAGATAAATAGGTCGGTGAAGTGGTAGGAAAGTTCGAAAAACGGATACTTCAAGGACATATCAAAATTCATCTAAGATGCCTGAAAAAGTTTTTTATGTTCACCTGTACCTAGAGACTGACGATACCGTGTTGAAAATTAGTTCTAATTTTCCAAAGACATCCACAGCAGCGCGATGGTTTACCAATCATGCTCAGGCTGAATTACAACTGATTCAAGGTTCCATATCTCAAGCAATAATGTACATAAAAAAACGAATTTATTTTGTGATGATCGATTAATTAATAATGAACCAGTTTTTTCTGTAAGAAATCATACATTCCTACACAAAGTTTGAATTGAAGCAAGAAAATTCCAGTGTTCTATGAGATTCCATATTCATGAGAATCCAAATTCTGAATTTCACTAGGGCAAACATACAAGAGTTGGTCAAACAATAATTGTTTGACCAACAATTATTGTGCGACTACATTATTATCGATTCAGTTAGTCAGAAAGGATACATTCAACAATCAGAACAAAAGCATAAAATGAAAGTTATGATAACTCATAAATGCTTCCTAACGGAGTGAGTGTATTATCCTTGAACGAAATTAAAATTATTGACTCCCTGCCGTGCCTTGTTCTTTACAAAATGTTAGGAAGAGACAAATATGTTTTCAATAAATTTCAAAACCTACTTATCTTGATGGAAGTTTCGGGAACGAATCTACTCCCGTTTTCAACACAATTTGTTAAATCCTGTCTGTAGGTTAATCAAAGAGATGGTATTTACCTCCTCAATCCCACCTACAGATAGTATTTAATATGCAAGTTATGTGAACTCTAGCAAGAGCAGGATAATTGTAATTGTAATTTATTCAATATATTAAAATTCATCCATTCATTTTAGAGAAGTCACGAATTTTGAGATAGTGAAAGGTAATATAGAAAAGATGCTATTCTGCAGTATGAATAGTCAATACCAATTCAATGAGATAATCAATGTTATCACTGATAAAATGTAAACAATGAATCAATAACAACTCTTCCATGCAAAGTAAATATTAGAAATGATAAATCTGATAATACTTATCACCTGATAATATCCAATTAGGTAGAATATACACTGAGGAAACAATGCAAATCAGCGAAAAATAATGAATATATGAAAGTGAAGGATGTTACAGGTGGACGACCTAATTTTCATTTCGAAATTGAGAAATATATATTCAGGTTGAGTTTACGTTCAAATAATGAGTTGTTTATCATAATATATCCAACAAATGAAAACTTGTATGAAACTAATACCCCGGAGACTAAACGTGTCATCACTATGATGTGTTTTTACTATATTAAAATTTACAAATATTGTATAATCGAATAAAAGTCGAGATTGTTAGAGAAACCAACCAGTTGAAGAGAACCAACCAGTTAGAGAAAATCAATTTCTAACACTTGAACATGTTTTCCAAAAACTGAGCTTGACGAGATTTCAAATCAATTAGGATGGGTGGATCTTGTTGAATGTGATCATCATTAGTTAAATTACCTCACAGATGAATAGAAAAGACTTCAGAGTAGTCCGAGATATTCTTATATATAACTATACATATTATGAAGATATCAAATTTCACTTCCGAAAGATCTGAACATTAAGATAAGTGGAGATGTACAGCAAATGTAACGAGATATTTCAATATTTCTCAGAATTCGTAGCACCCTCTCTTCTCCATAAATTATCTTGGCCATGTTTCGATTTGATTCCGTATTGGTCATTGGAGATATTTGATTTTGGCAATAGGCTAAAAATGGTCTCAAATAACTACGTAATGTATTACTTTTACCAATAAATTTTTGTCGTTTGATAAATTGTATATAAGAATTTTCACCATTCTATTTTTTTCATTAATAACTATCTAGTTTTACAGTGGGAAGTTGAAGAGTGCGTTTTTCAATACCCTTTATTTTTCACATCACAGTACGATTCTTTCTCGATGCCGCGCTCGATGCGTTCGATGACGTAGATGGAAACATCTAGTCCTACACCAAAGTTCACAGTAGTCTTCGCCTAAACTGTTCGTTCGTTCGATTGTACTTGGTTCCCTCGGATGAAATTATTTGAATCGCTTGCTCTGAGTACTATGTCGAATTCCTTACCTGTCTGGGGTCTGAGATATGTTGAAATGTTAGAATAGGGTTCAAAAATCATTCCTCAAAAGAATACTGCTCATTCATAATATTCACCCGATTACGTTGTGCGGATAGAAACGAGTAGAGCTAAATATGCCTACAATGTTGCCAACATGTTAATTGGTTGAAAACAATCCTTATAATGAACGACAGCTGTTTACCGAAACTGTGTTTTAGGCATCAAATAAAACTATTGGATTCCACAGACGTAAAATTCAATTCAAATTTTCGAAGCTAAGCTTTCACAAAGATGCACCTTTTTGCCACTCATATCAATTATAGCCTTTCTAAAAAGCCCAAAAACTATTTGCTGTACCAGCTTCCGATACAGGTTAGCCCAACTGGATAATTAGTGAATTATTTCAAAATTAAATTCGCCTGGACGGGTTGTCTCATCTCATTGACCCTAACAAGATATGCACAGTTTGTCACCACACTGCGGATACTATTGTCCATATTCTGTTTAAAGTGTTATAAAACCCCGTTGTAAGCCTCTCGAGTCTTTGGAATCTTCAATCTCTTCCCTAGAATAAGACCATCGACAAACTCAGAATACAGAGGTTTCTATCAAGGTATGCCCTAAAATGCATCCCTTCTGAGATACAGGGTGTGGAAAGTACGAAAAAAAAAGAAGAATAATTTTTTTTTATCCAAAACTCCTGGAGGAAAGAATTTGAAACTTGGTACACTAATCAAGGTTTATCAACGTGATATTTCTAATTTATAATTTTTAATTTTCGTGAACCAGTGGCGTAGTTACGGTGGTATGTGGCCATACTTTCCTTTATATTTTCTTTCGACAAGTCAATGGACAACTGAGTGTTCGATATCAGTTAGAGTCATCAATACTCAACATGAGTCATAACATTTCATATGCCTAAAAGTAAAGGTTCCCGAGATAACATTTGCGAAAAACGAAAGATATGTCGTGATATAATTTCTTGTGTTCAATAATCACATGATGCAAATTTCTCGAATAATTATCGACCTCCTGAAAAGTCTTTCATTCATAGTGTATAGACTTCAATTATTTTTTTTTATTTAGATTCTTTTTGTGTTCCTCAACTCAACTCTTGCTGTAAAACCGAGTTTCTAGAAGGAATAAAGTAATTATTATTATCATTATTATAATTTATTATTATAGTAGATTAGAGTAGGAAAACTCAAAGTCATCTCCACAATATTTAATGCTGTGGTTGGATTAATTGTAAATGGTGAAAATGGTGAGACATGTTTCGGACATATATATGTCCATCTTCAGTCTTAACAATCGGCGTAAATATGGTTAGAGATGAAAGTCAATACATGAAAGTTAAAATTTTGAAATTATATAATGAAAGCGAGAGCGAGAGAGAATCGAATCGATTCTTCAAACCTTCCAACTGAAGAGTGCTTTCAATTTCCAACCCCCCTAATGGGGCTCTCGTATAGATGGGTTTGAATCCCACAGCATTAAATATTGTGGAGATGACTTTGAGTTTTCCTACTCTAATCTACTAACTCCACTTCGAGAATGGACTACTTCCTTCAATATTATTATAGTGTTCGGTCGAAATTATATATTATGTATATATATATTCGCGTACTTTCGAGAACCCAAGATTCTCCTATATATAATCAAGGCCTTCATAAATGCACAGTGGCTGATGACAGAGCATAGTCGAGAGGAATACTCGAAATATTGGCAGATACGTTTACGTGTTTTTCTATGAACCTCTAGTGTGAGTTGGTGATTACGAACAAGAAACAATCGCAGAAAGCATCTCCTTACACACAGTTTGCCCAGTGTTATGTAATAAGAGCGAAAGCACGGCTTCCAAAGGAATGTTGATAGATGAACCTCGACGAAGAGACATTGAAGTTTCCTCCTCTTGTGTCGATACTTGCTTGATGTCGTGAATCGCTTATGTTACTAGGATCGTTCTGATTTCTGCTTGCAACTTTTTCACGCTTTCTTACCATTCATATCTTTTAGTAAAATGTCTTCGTATATGGGTATCTTTTGTAACATGGCACTGATCTGACAGTGAGGTCAATTGGTTACACTACCATCAGCTATGCATATTATATTCTTACCATAAATAAATAAGTGTAAAACATTTGAGGGGGTGATTTCTCATCGGAAAAAAGATAGGATCTTTCATATAAAGAAACTTCATTGGGGCATCCCATGTTAAGATACAGCCTCTTGAAGAGGGTACATAAAATTTGTTCAACAATGTTTTTTCACGAGCGCGAAAAAAACTACAGTATTGAAAATAACCTGATATTTTCTATTACCAAAAAGACACTTACCCAGTAATTCATCTGGTTTAGCCCATGGTTGTAAGGGGTGGAAAACGCAACCCCTAAAATTCATTTCCAATGTAACTTTTTGTTCTATTATTTGTTTACCATTCACAAATTCATTTCCAATAGCTTGTTTCATTCTGAACAAAAAATGTTCGTTGAATTTTTGGCTCAAAATAAACCAGTTTGCAGCAAAAAATTATTTTACGAACAAGATACATATCGCCATAAAACGAAAATACGAAACTAATTTATCTAGTAGGCAGCTATTAGCGATAGTGACAATCAAATTGGTATCAAGCTGTCAGTTTGTAAATTTTTGAACTTGAAGTAAAACTAATTGTGTATTGTTGTTCTGTTCTCAATTAGTTAGTTTAATAATTCACTTGTTATTAAAATGGCATACGCAAATGAGCAAATGGATGATATGTATTACGTTTACGGTCTGTCGCAGGGGAATAGATTAGAAGCTATACTGAAATGTATCCTCGACTGCAGCATCCTTCATATACTGTGTCTTTCACTATCGAGTTTCCTTGTATAGACGGGGTCTCTCTGGCGTTCCACAAGACTCTGTCTTGGCACCAACTTTGTTCTTGCTCCACATCAATGATTCGTTGGATGTGACCTCCAGCCCAGTTCATATCTTTGCGGATGATAGTACACTTCATTCCGCCTTTTCCTCTAGAGCCCCTATATCATCCAACGAGGCCAGAGGTGCAAGGCGAAGACAAGTCGATGATTTGAATGAGGATCTGACAAATCTAGTACAGTTCAATGCAACAAAAACTCAAGCTTGTATGTTCGCCAAGAAGGAACCATCACACAATGCCCAATTTGATGATGTCGAGTACCACTGTTCCTATGAGATCGTCAATATCCATGGTGGGTGTCACCACCAACAGCGCTCTCTCATGGGACTATCATGTGAGGTCTAATGCGAAAACTGCTACACAAAAACTTGCGTTTTCTTTTCCGTGCGGAGAGGTACTTCACATCCCAGCAACTGCTTATGATCCACAAAGCACAATTTCGACCTGTCCTGGAGTACTGTTCACATACGCTAAAGCTCTGAGATTCAATTCAAAAAAGAGCTATCCGCCTAGTCGATGATGCGACACTCACCAAATCATTGACCTCTCTAGAACATCGATCGAAAGATCAGCGATCTGTGCCTTTTTTATAGATACTTCCACGGTCGGTGCTCAACATAAATAGCTATTATGCCACCACGTGCGATTCCTAATTGACAAACCAGACGAGCTCACGCTGTTCACCCCTACACTGTCAGGCTCGAGACTTGTCGAACAACGCTATACCAAGCATCATTCATCAATAGAACGGCAAATTCGTGGAATTCTTTGCCTAGTGAAGTTTTTCCTGATGCTCACAACCTCCAAACTTTCAAAAAGAATTCTAACACCTTCCTTCTCTCCCAAAATTCCACCGCTGGCTAACACGATGTTCCTCAAACAATGTAGGTTTTCCTGTAGAGGAGATGTAGATGACTTCAGAAACCGCATCATCGATGCGTGCAGGGTAGTAAGTGAGACTCCAGGAATATTTGAGCAAATACGTGGATCAATGCGAAGACGTCTAGACGCATGCGTAATGTCTGGAGGTAGACATATTGAACATTTACTATGATTTCTACATGTTATATGTTTTGTTATCAATAAATTAGTTTTGTTTATTCCCCTTTAATCATTTAATGCAGCTAGTAACTACAAAATAACAATAAATCCAGTTGTTCGTAAAATAATTTTCTGCTGCAAACTGATTCATTTTGGGAAAAAAATTCAAGGGACATTTTTTGTTTACAATGAACCAGGCTATCGGAAATAAATTTTCAAATGGTAAACAAATAATAAGACAGAAAGTTACATTAGAAATAAATTTTAGGGGTTGCGTTTTCAACCCCTTACAACCATGGGGTGAACCAAATGAATTACTGGCTAATCGTCTTCTTGGTGGTAGCAAATGTCAGGTTAATTTCGATACTGTGAAAAAAATTGTTAAACAAATTTCATGTACTCCCTTCAAGGGGCTGTATCTCAACATATCTCAAAATTTCGGCATTATGACACTGTTTGCTCAAATCATCTATGAAAATTTGATACATGTCAAGAAAAATATACATACTTTTACGACACACTCTAATGTTCACACCTTCCACACCCGCAACAGACATAACATCGTGCCTAGTAGGAAGAGATTGGAAAAAAGTAAATCTATAGGTATCCCCCTTTTCAATTTGCTCTCTCGTGAAACGAGGGAACTACCACTAAATTCTTTCAAAAATAAAATCAGGAAAAATCTTATCAACATGGTTCCCTACAAGATAAACGAGTTTAGTGGATCACTAAGTGTTTCGCTCGCTGACAACTAGTGGTATTTTAACTCATATTCGTTGTTGTGTTCTATATACACATGTATGTCTTTTTTTTTTTATTATAGTGACTAATTTATGTAGTAATTCTATTCTTTTTTGTGACGTTTTCTTTGTTATATATGGCAATGTGTAATATACTTTTATACTTTGTATATTTTAAACAAAGAAATAAATTATCTATCTATCTATCTATCTATCATAGGATGATCCAATGAAGTTTCTTTATATGAAAGATCCTATCTTTTTTTCGATGAGGAATCACTCCCTTGAATGTTTTACATTCATTTAGTTACACCCTGTATATACCTAGCTATAATAGTTGTAATTATAGTTTCTATTCTGTATTTCACCTCAATGTATTATTATGTCATTGATAATAATGTGTAAGCCAATAGTAAGTCGCGTACCTACCTACTCAAGATCTAATGAGAAGATTTAAATAATTTGACGTTGCCGCCAAAACGTCGCAGGATCGAATCACACGGGCAGATCTAATTTTTTTCTCTATATTTATTCAATTTTCACCACTGGAAATGCTCTGAAATCAAAAGGAGGTTTACGTTTTTTCATTGAATTAGTTTTATCAGAATTATTTGTTGAATGATTGGATGAATGAAATGATTGATAATTGTTTTATGCTAATTGGTTTTGTATTAATATCCAACAATCACATGAATGGTACTGACTTATTTCCAGTTTCCTGTAGTTTTCACTACAATACAATGACTACACACCCACCTACATACACACGCAACCTCAAAGGATATACAGTGAATCAAAACGTTTGCTCCATATGTACCTAACAATGTACATATAATAATAATAATATAATATATAATAATAATAATTATAATATATAATAATAATAATAATAATGACGAAAATAATGGAACTCTACGATTGATGAAAATTCCTATTTTGTCATCCCTTTAAAGGTATACTTTTTTGACTCTCACTGTATATTGTGCATTTTGTAAAGTATAGTACACAACACGAGTTGTAATGCCATTACGCACTCGTTGAGTTACACACTCGCCGCTACGCGAGTACATGTGTAACTCTCTCCACTTCGTGCGTAATATGCGATTTACAACTCTTGTTACGTAATATACTATTTTGTATTCATAGTTGAGAGTAATAAATTGTTGGTTCAGTTATGAGTGATATTAGATATGGTTGAGTGAAATAGCAGCTGTTGATTTATCAACGAGTTGAATGGTGCCTTTTCTGAAATTTTTTAGACAATCGATTTTTGCAATTTTTTAATGCATTTCTTATTATTATTTTTATTTTCATTACATGAACAGTATATGTGGGGTGTCCCTCCGGAAACTGCATCAATCAATATATGGAAAACTATACCTGGACTGAATTTGAAAATTTCTTAGTATTCTAATATTGATAGAAGCTATTTATCTATTCCATGGCATGAAATTGCAGTACCAGTTATACCAAAACCAGACCTGATCGATATTTCTAATGTGACCCCCTCATTATCATATTTTTCGATTCTACAAAAGATTCTGAACCTATTTCATATATACTTTACTCAAGATTAACTGGATTCAAAATACTTCAAATTTGAAGTTGAAAATCGCGTATGAAAACCAATTTGTGTTTTATTTTTGTACAGAATCTTTATTCTGAATTGTAAGTCGATTCCTTCATAGAACGAATATACATATTACTATAAACTATATGGACGTTTTTCAGCAGTAATCACAAAAAAAATGTGTTGCCAAATCATGTGAACAAAGCAGGATACAGATTTGTTATTCCGAGGTTGTAGTAACGTGAGGCAGCTGAATCAAATACCATAAATATTTATATGGAGTCCAACAATCTTTGAAAATATTTTAGACGAATAGCCCCCATCACCAAGTCTATCACTAAATTTTCGAATTTGTTCCACTCATGTTTTCTATATATTGATCAATGCAGTTCCAGAGGGAATCATTCTCATCTATTCATCATCACTTACTCGGGTCTGTTTGAGATGTATCCATGAACTACAATATAGTGCACTGATTGAGATGTTGTAATGTTGAAGTTGTAATTTAGAAGTTGTTCGAAAAAAGAGTTCGAAATTTTCTTCAACGTTCATTCTTAAGCTAATATTTTTTTTCATCTGTGGACAACATCATCATCATATCATCTGAGACATATTTCGATTAACTTCTATGTATATTAGAAAAGGATGCAATAATCCAGCGATTTTATGAAGATGATTGGGTCATATTTTCAACTGAATAATTATTTTCCTTCACGAAGATTGAAAGAATCAAACATGAGCCCAAAAAATATTAGACTACCTCTACTACAGGAAGACAAATACTAATGTTATAATCCACTTCTTTTTGCCCTACCTCTGGTTGAAATGAGGCAGATTCGTCATCGAGTATACGAATATATGTATCAGAATAAAATGTATTGCAAATGTATATGAGAATGATAGAATTGTATAGAACTGGAAATTAATTTCAGGATATAACCGATATTTTAGCACGAAATAATGAAATTTTAATTTTCTACAACATACCTTGAGTCATTAGTTAGAGTAAGTGTGCAGATTCTATTTTCCTCAAGATGATTGTTTGCAATGATTGCATTATAATCTCGAAATGCATTGCAAGATGTAGGAACATTTGAAAATGATCCCCAATATCAATACCTGTAATGATATGATAGCAAAATTAATATTATTTTTGGTATAATTCCAAATGATTCATGAAAATATATTACTTTTACCTTAACAGGAAACAAAAAAATATTCGATCCCCAATATTCAACCATTGGTAGAAGTCCATTATGTCTTGAAGTTGGATAAAATGATACTAACACAATCTAATGAACATTGAATAGGAACATATTCTGGATAATCGTCGATCAGGATCGATTAGAACAGAGTATAATTTATTGGCGCTACACGAAGTTTACACGAGTCAAACTATCAATACTTTCTAATTCAACTTTTTGTATGTACACTGTGACATCCTATTCAGAATGGTTATGAAACAAAAACGTTTTTCGGCAGATACCCAACCATTGTAGCCATTTTTAGTTATCTGACAATCCATATTTCACAAGCATAAACTCAAAACGTTTCATACTGTCGTTAGGTTTATCGAAGAGGTAGTGTATTAATTTTTTTTAGATTTCCTGGGGTTTTCTCTCCTTGTTTCTAGAAATAAAAATGTAAATTATAATATATTTGTATATATTTCAATATATTTGCAATGAGGGCAGATTTATGATCTGCCACAAAATGTCAGATACCTTCCAGATACCTGGAAGAGAAATTCTCTATTTGTTTGTGACACCTTGTTTTTCAGAAAATTTGGGAATACAAATATATTTTCAATTAGATCGAAACTTCTACTTATCTCAGTGGACGTTTCGGAAACGAATCTGATCTGCTCCTGTTTTCAACACATTTCATGTTTTTTTCCTTTGTTATATGTTAAGAAGGGAAAAATATAAATATGGTTTTGAAAACGAGAGCAGATTCGTTCCCGAAAAGTTCATTGAGAAAAGTAGAAGTTTTGATTTTATGAAAAATATATTTGTATTTCCATTTTTTTTCAAGTTGTTACTGATAAATTTATCTTTCCGGTATCTGAAGATTAAATTCGAAGCATTCATAATAATTACTTCAATTTCTATTTCATTTCAAGAAAAGATGAGAGAAAATCCCAGAAAATCTAGAAAAAGCGACCAAAACGTTACGTCCGTTACATACTGTTGAAAAATAATGATTCTTTACTCTCCCAACATCTTGTCGCCGAGCGACTGTTCTCACTTATAACCCCATACAGGGTGTGCCTGGTACATGTATATGAAAAAAATTATTTTGAATATAAAATTCATTCGACATATTATATACGGATTTGAAACAGTTGAATTACTCACCAGAGAAGGATCTCTCAATAAATCTTCAGTATGTACATTCACGCCCAATATTTCTATCATCTGTGCATATTGAGTAGCAGCTTTAATAGACCAGCACCTGGGATCCTTGTAGCGTTGATAATGTTTGCTTTCTCCAAGAGTCAGGAACATAACAGGATACTTGTTCTGCTTTAGCCTGAGCACCTATAAATATATGACTTATTTTAAATCAAATAGCACCTAGTTGAAATAGCTTCCAACAACATCCAAAGGTTGGCCAAATTAATAAGTACACCATAGAAACTACAAAAAAAACACAAGCTCGCATGTCCAACGGCAGCAAATGAAATGTTTCAACAAAATATTATTCATTGAAATAGTTCCATCAAGAATTATATATCTGGCACCTGTCCCACATAAGATTTTGTAACTTTGATCTTTTTTTTATCTGTGGACAACACGAAAGGGAAACCTATGATGTTCGAGGAACATCGTGTTAGCCAGCGGTGGAATTTTGGGAGAGTAGGAAGGTGTTGGAATTTTTCTTGAAAGTTTGGAGGTTGTAAGCATCAGGAAAGACTTCACTAGGCAAAGAATTCCATAACTTTGCCGTTCTATTGAGGAATGATGCTTAGTATAGCGATGTTCGACAGGTCTCGAGCCTGACACTGTAGGAGTGACCAGCTTGAGCTCGTCTGGTTTGTTTACTAGGAATCGCGCGAGTTATATGCCGAACATTCCCACAGATTTGCCGTTCTTACGAAATATGCGGACACAGCTTCGCAGATAAGCAGTATTCCAGGAAAGCTCTGTTCTCGAATCTCCGAGAGCAGATCTCACGCACCATTTTTCATTATTCTATTCGTAACTATTGTCAGAGACGGTCAAGCCGTATTTTTGTAATAAAAATAAATCTTTTTAAAAATACGTTCTCGCTTTCGAAACATCTAACTGGCGCAGTCGGTAGGATTTGTGCAGTGCGTTAAAAGAACTTTTTTCGCATCGTGGAGTTTCAACACCTTTAGCACAGATTCGAACAAAATCCATCGAGGATCACCCCGAACGAGACGACCAACCCCTGGAAAGCTACGTAGAATCAACGAAGAAGGAACCGGAGACTACAAGGATTTTTATCATCAAAAACCTGTAAGTGCCAAATATTCCTTTTTGCCCTCATCGAACCCTCTGAATAAGGACTTCGGTGAAGATAGTTAGTGCAGTTCATCGAGAACAAATTGATGTCTATGCTAGACGAATAACTTAAGGAATTATTTCAAATCAAATCAGAATAAAGATAATAATTAATTCATGACTGAAATTAATGATATATTGGATAGGCTAAGCAGTTTATCATTTGAAGAGACTTCAACCCTCAGTGAATCTAACTTAGGACAGGTAAATTTATTAGCATCCACTATGGCAACAGGGCAACAAGAACCACAACCTGCCCAAATGAACTGGAATCTTTTCAAATCTAGAATCAATAACATCAAACCGTTCGATGGCGATAGTAACGCTTTGAATAAATTTATCAATAGGTGTGATATGTTATTCATTTCTTATGCAGTTTTTAACGATCAATCATTGAACGATCACATTCTTGAATGTATTCAGGAGAAATTGATAGGTAAAGCGGAATATATGGTAGGAAATAGGGCCGAACTAAATACGTGGGCCACTTTAAAAAATGCTTTAAAACAATGCTTTGCCGACCGTAGAGACCTAGATTGTTTAGTACAGGAACTGACTAGAAGTCGACCTCATAAAGGAGAAGACTTACTCAGTTTTGGAAGTAGACTACAACTATTAAGAAGTAGTGTTGCCCAAAGAATAAGTAACGATACAAACTTAGCCCGGGAAGAAAAAACTTATCAAATTTCACATTACGACAAAGTCGCTCTGAGTACATTTATCGCAGGATGTACAGGTATCTTGAGAAACAATATGCATCTCAAGAAACCCGCTTCCTTAGAAGACGCAATGGCATATGTGAACGAATATGACAATTTCGAAAACATGTATGGTCATTTTCAGGAAAATGAAAAGATAAAATTCAATAATCCAAGAACCAGACAAGTATTTACTCCCAACGTTCAAACGAATAAGGTCCAACCGCAAAGACCCAATTATTTTCAAAGACAATTCCAACAACTACTCAAACCCGAATTTATCTCCTAGACCTATGTGGCCCAACCAACCATTGAATATTCAACCGAGACCACAACCCCCTCAGCGGTACCCAACTAATCGAGAAGTTTTCGGACCCCCTCAGAACGTATTCAGACCAAAACACATTCCGGCAAACCAATTACCTAAACCAGAGCCCATGTCAACAACTTCTCGAAACCCCACTAGAATGTCCCATCAACCTTCTCCACAACAAAATCAACAACCCAGACCGAATTTCAGAAGTCAATACTCAAATAACTTCCAAAATAATAGGGGATTCTTTCAATCGAATCAAAAACCAAATTTTGTATCGGAAGAATTATTTTTGAATGAATACGAAATACCCATTCCCGATCAAAATCAAATGTCCTATGAAAATGGCAGTTACGCCGAAGCCGCGTACTACCCCGAAGGAGAATACCATGATCAGAATTCATACGTTGAAGAAACAATCGATTATCAGCCACCATACTCCCAAGACCAATACAATGAAGATATTAACACAAACGAATCCGAAAATTTTCAACCAACCAGCCAAAAAGACCTATTGACTTAGCCGAAATAAATCTTTCTAGCAACAACGCTCTTCCTTATGTCGAGATAAAATGTCCAAAAATCAAGTTACTCATAGATACAGGTAGTTCCAAATCAATAATCAAACCTTCGATAATCGAAAAATTCTATCCAAATAAAATATATCAAGCTGAAACAATAATCAAAACTGCTATAGGAAGTCAGAACGCGAGATACCAAGCATTAATTCCGGCATTTCCTGAATTCAATACGAACTATGAAATCAATTTCATTTTATTCGACTTCCATGATTATTTTGACGGTGTATTAGGATTGACAGATCTTATGAATATGACAAAATTGATAGGAAATCACATTGATATCCCATTCAAATTCAGACAAGCCACAGAGTCGAACTTTTCATTTTCAGTTAATCCACAAGAAAAAACTATAAAAAATATACCTGTCGATATATACGATGGAGAAATTCTAACAGTCGAAGGTACAATTAATAAACTGTATATTCCACAAGTAGTGACAATTTCAAAAAAAGGGTACGCCCCTATAGAAATTCAAAACCCCACAGATCAAACAATTTCTGTGACATTGCGGAAACCAATTTCTGTCAAACAATTCGGCTCATCGATTTACGAAATATACACATTCGATTCTTTTACCACTTCGGACAATCATATGACAAATTCAGATAAAAACTACTCTCACATCTCAAGCTTGATACGCACAGACCACATGAACGCAGAAGAAAAATCTGCGATAATCAAGATTTGTAACGAATTTTCCGAAATTTTCTTCAAACCAGGCGATGACTTGACATTTACATCAAAAATTAAACACGAAATCAAGACTACTGACGAAATACCTGTCCATACAAAATCATATCGGTACCCCTATATACATAAACAAGAAGTACAACATCAAATCAACGATATGCTAGAGAAAAATATAATAAGACCAAGCTGCAGCCCATGGTCTTCCCCAATTTGGATTGTCCCGAAAAAGTTAGACTCTTCCGGAAAAGCAAAATGGCGGATAGTCGTGGACTATCGTAAAATCAATGAAAAAACCATCGGCGACCGATATCCACTTCCCAACATCAACGACATTTTAGACAAACTCGGTAGAGCTCAGTATTTTACCACCCTTGATTTGGCAAGCGGGTTTCACCAGATTGAAATGGCCCAAAACTCGATTGAAAAAACGGCATTTAACGTAGAGCAAGGACACTACGAATATTTGCGGATGCCATTTGGTCTTAAGAATGCACCCTCCAGTTTCCAACGGGTAATGGATGAGGTCCTGAAAGACCTGCAGAATAAAATTTGCATGGTGTACATGGACGACATCATTATCTTTAGCACCGGACTACAAGAACACATTCAAAACCTCAAATCAGTATTTTCCAAATTACGTGAAGCTCACCTGAAAATTCAGTTGGATAAATCGGAATTTCTCAGGAAAGAAGTCGAATTTTTAGGCCATGTAATAACACCAGGAGGTATCAAACCCAATCCAAAGAAAATAAGCGCGATTCAAGAGTTCCCGATTCCAAAAACTCAGAAAGAAATCAAATCATTTTTAGGTCTATTAGGATATTACCGAAAGTTCATCAGAAACTTTGCCAAAATCACTAAACCAATGACAAAGTGCCTCAAGAAAAATGAGAAGGTAATTCACACCACTGAATTCATTGAATGTTTTGATATTTGTAAATCTATCCTCACTTCAGAACCTGTCCTCGCATATCCTGATTTCGAAAAACAATTTGAATTGACTACAGATGCCTCGAACTACGCTATAGGTGCCATATTGTCCCAAAATGACCACCCAATTTGTTATGCATCCCGAACGCTGAACCCGGCAGAAGTCAACTATTCAACTATTGAAAAAGAACTTCTTGCTATTGTTTGGAGTTGTAAATATTTCCGACCTTACTTGTTTGGCCGAAAGTTCACGATTTTTTCAGATCACAAACCACTCCAATGGCTTTTTTCATTGAAGGAACCAAATTCCAGATTGGTGAGATGGCGTCTGAAACTAGAGGAATTCGATTATATTATAAAATATAAAAAAGGCAAATTCAATCAAGCAGCCGACGCCCTTTCTAGGAACCCTCATAATACCGATTTGAACGCCCTCGAAACCTTATCAATTCAAAATAATCCCGGTGACGTTAACGAATTAATAAACGATTTTTTGCAAAACCCCGAAAAACTTCCAGATCTAGACGATAATGATCTACAACAAATTCTAGGTCCTCCAGCCGTTCAGCCTAAAGCACAAATATTATCAGACATTCGTATCGTACCACCACGAAAAGATGAAAATCATTCCGACCTAGAAACAGTCCACACTTCCCTCGAAGACCCTGTATGTTCTATACCAATTTCAGAACGAGCTGTGAATACTTATAAAAATCAAATCATCATAGCCATCGGTGACATAGATGAAACTAAGTATAGAAGAGAGAAAATTTTTGAAAACTCTCGATCGTACGTCACAATGCCGAACAAAAACATGATCGAAAACATCGTCAAGCTTCTCAAGGATCATATAGACCCGAAACAAACATATGCCCTGCATTTCAAAACTCCCACCTTGTATAGAATCTTCAGTAACACTGTTCAAAATTTATTCAAAAATGCATGTTACAAAATCGTTCATTGCCCAACGTTTTTAATCGACATAGAAACATTAGAGGATCAAAAAGAAAAACTCGAGTTTTATCATGTGAAAAAAACTTGTCACAGAGGTATTAACGAAATGAAACCATCCCTCGGTTCTAGGTTTTATTGGCCAAAAATGGCGGATGATATAAAAAACTATATAGATAACTGCGAAACCTGTCAAAAGAACAAGTATGATCGCAACCCTCCGATAATAAAATTCAATCTCACTCCTACCACTTCAAAACCATTCGAACACATCCACATAGATACATTCAAAATTTCTAATCAGAGTTTCTCCACAATTATCGACTCATTTTCTCGGTATGGTCAAGCATACCCCCTGAAATCCCTAACTGGAGTCTCTGTAGTCGAAAATCTTATGAATTTCATCACTCACCATGGTCTACCTCAAAAAATAACAACCGACTCAGGCACAGAATTCAAAAATCAAGATCTAGAAAATTTCTGCAAAATATATCGAATCGAACTCCATTTCACGACACCAAAAAACAGTAACTCGAATTCCCCAGTCGAAAGGTTTCATTCGACATTAATCGAACATTATAGGTGTTTGAAAGATGAAGGTAAATTCTACTCTGCCGAACAGTTAATGAAACGTGCAGTTCTCGGATATAACAACTCAATTCATAGCGTTACAAAATACACCCCTTTTGAAGTAGTGAAAGGTCACATCAATAGTACAAATCCATTCGACTTGAACGACCACATCATCGTATCCGACTATGTTCAAAACCATAAGAATAATTCCCAAAAACTCTATCAGTCAATACAACAGACGAACGAACAAACTAAAGAAAAAAATATAACAAAGATGAACGAAAAACGAGATGACCCCCCAGACTTCACAAAACATACAGTAGCGTACATTCGGACAAAAGCCCGACCCAAAGACAAACCAAAATTCAAGAGAACAAAAATACTCAAAGACATGGGAATCAAACTAGAAACCGACAAGGGAACCTATCACAAAAGTATAGCTAGGAAACCTAAGACTAATGAAAGAAATTTGTTACAGGGAAAGACCAAAAATGAAGTTACTGACCCTATACCTTCTACTTCACGTACTCCAAGTACATTGTAACGACGAAGTCATCCAAGTGACTACCATTAATAATCCTATCCTACCCATAAAACTAGGGGAAGCAAAAATTATATATAGTAAACATACATTTTTACATTATATTGATTTATGTCCTATAATAAATCAATTGAATAATTTAAACCAGTACTTCAAGTCAATCAAGGCTAATTTCAATAAGGATAATATTTCCAAACCTATATCTTATCATGGTCTATCAGCAAATATGTTGATGAGAACTGAATATCTCATAGGTATAACAAAAACTAAGCTCGACAATCTTCAACCTCACATTCGTATGAAAAGAGGAATGATAGATGGAATAGGTAAAATCGATAAATGGCTCTTCGGCACTCTCGACGCCGATGACGGCGAACGATATGACAGAAGCATCGCGATCTTAGAACAAAATCAAAATAATATAATTGAAGAAGTCAATCTCCCTATCTAAGCAACTCATCAATCACTATAATGAAACTATTCAAATACTCAATTCAAACCAAGAATAACTTGAAAACGGATTGAAAATATTCCAGGTGGCAGTACGAAGAACTATTGGTGACTTAACTAATTATATCAGCTTTCAAGGCATACTTGCGCAAATAATCTTGGATTGTCAAAACATAATAACATTCATTGACAACTTAGAGGATGCTGTTACTTTTGCAAAATTGAACACTTTACATAATTCAATAGTATCTAGTTCAGAGCTGAAAGAAATGCTGATTTATTTGAGAAAATTCTATGAACAGTCAGAAATACCGTTATTTGGAAATGTATTAACATATTATCAGATTTTTGGTACCCAAGTTATGTTATCTAAGACTAAATTGATTTTCGCAATCCATGTTCCAATTATCAGAAACGAAGTCCAGTTATTCTATCACCTATACCCTATTATACAAAATCACCATATTTTCATCCCCAAATACCCCTATTTGGCACGAACAGTTTCGAAAAACCAGTTCGAATCAACCCCATGTCCACTACTGGAGAAAACTTATTACTGCATCGAGGACTACTACCCAGAGGATCTTTGCACTATCCAGCTGATCGAAGGAAATCTCTCAACGAGAGAACGAATCCATCATCGAACAAGTCACCCAAGAAGAAGTCCTGATCATCCCAGTTCAAGAGGAAAGGATATTTTCGAAATGCAAAACTGACCGTTACGTGGAAATAAATCTTCCCACTCTCATCAAAATTCCGGAAACCTGCGAACTTCATGTGAACCACAAAACATTCATAAATGACATCAGAATTCATCAGGGTAAACCACTTATTCTACCCAAATTCAACACCGACAAGTTGAGGATATCAAACGTGTACGAAACACCTAACTTCACCAAGCTTAATTTAGAAGAAATTTACAACATCAACACTATGATGGAACGATTGATGCCAATCAAGAAATCCGAAAATTCCAATGGAAGTACCATAGTGTTCAGTATTCTCCTTGGATTGATCTTTTCAATAATAATCATTGTATTATCAACCAAGCTGAAGAAGAATCTTAACAGAATTATTCAATGCCAGTCAAAAAAGGAACAGAAGGAAGAAGGAAGCCAGGAAGCAGAAGTGGTTCCAACCCGACAAAATAACTCCCTTATTTTCTCGTCCTAAGGAGGGAGGAGTTATATGCCGAACATTCCCACAGATTTGCCGTTCTTACGAAATATGCGGACACAGCTTCGCAGATAAGCAGTATTCCAGGAAAGCTCTGTTCTCGAATCTCCGAGAGCAGATCTCACGCACCATTTTTCATTATTCTATTCGTAACTATTGTCAGAGACGGTCAAGCCGTATTTTTGTAATAAAAATAAATCTTTTTAAAAATACGTTCTCGCTTTCGAAACATCTAACTCGCGTGGTGGCATAATAGATGATATCTCCGTTGAGCACCGACCATGAAAGTACCTATAAAAAAGGCATAGATCGCCGACCTTTCTACGATGATCTAGAGAGGTCAATGATTTGGTGAGTCATCGACTAGGCGAATAGCTCTCTTCTGAATTGAATCTAAGAGCTTTAGCGTATGTTTGGGGGCTGAGCTCCAAACATGTGAACAGTACTCCAGGACAGGTCGAATTTGTGCTTTGTAGATTATAAGCAGCTGCTGGGATGTGTAGTATCTCTTCGCACGGAATAGAAAACCAAGTTTTTGTGAAGCAGTTTTCGCAATGGACCTCACATGATCGTCCCATGAGAGAGCACTGTTGGTGGTGACACCCAGCATGGATATTGACGACTTCATAGGAACAGTGTTTCCCGACATCATCAGATTGGGCATTGTGTGATCAGCCTTCTTGGTGAACATACAAGCTTGAGTTTTAGTTGCATTGAACTGTACTAGATTCTCAGATCCCCATTTCAGAATTTTTATCAGATCCTCATTTAAGGCATCAACCTGTCTTCGCCTTGCACCTCTGGCCTCGTTGGAAGATATAGGGGCTCTAGAGGAAAATGCGGCATGAAGTGTACTATCATCCGCAAAGCTATAAACTGGGCTGGAGGTCACATTCAACAAATCATTGATGTGGAGCAAGAACAAAGTTGGTGCCAAGACAGAGCCTTGTGGAACACCAGCATTGATAGTCATTGTATCAGACGATACCCCGTCTACCACCACGTAGAGTGATCTATCTGCAAGAAAACTCGATAGTAAAAGACACAGTTGGGGCGGCAATCCATATGACGGAAGTTTCGCTAGGAGGCCTTGGTGCCAAACTAGGTCAAATGCTTTGGAGATATCCAAGGCTACAGCCAGAGACAAGTTCAGTACACAAAAATGGTATGTGTGAAGATATGATCGATTTTCAATAGTGACTAGTCATTGTACAGGGGACGGTATATTTGTGAATTTGTGAATTGTGAATATTGAGGTCATTTTATGTTTTGGATATGAATTATTTTCGATATACCTGAAATTTGGGTACCTAACAGATTATTTTTTATGTAGTTATTTGCGCAGTTATACAGTGCAATTTTCAATGCAGTTATAATTACTTGTCATAAATGTTCTATCATAAATGTTCAGCACAAATGCTGTCAGTCACCAAATCCAGTGATCAATATCGTTACAATCCTAACTGATCACATTGTATAAAGAACTAATAATTGCCACTTTACCTGGTCACAAAATCTAAGCAATTCAACTTCTACCTAATTCATCCACTGCCCCTTCGGATTTTATGAACGTCCCATAAAATTATCAAGAATTATTTTCTCTCCAACTTTCAGCATAATTCTTTTATGAAGTCGTACCATAGTTTTTGATGATGATTCCCGAAACAGGCACCGGTCCGGTTGTTTTTGACCTGATTAGTTTACCACTGGTAACACAGGCATCTCTCAAATTTCGGTATTTCCAAGCAAATTCTGACTCGAGCATGTGATGGTGAGGCTTCAATGTCTACAGATGGTTTACTTTCTTTTTCGCGGGTGTGTTAAATGGACCACATCGTTTTCCCAAGTCGCTGTGAGCTCAGGAAGAATAAATTCCCTTTCTTCGAGGATCATACAGCCGTACTCGATATCCTTCTACGAGTCCCAATATTGGACTTCTTTGTCACTGGTCAATTTAAACCTGCTCTGAGTGATTTTGTGAATGTTCATCAAGCTATCACGTAGCTCATCGGCATAAACCTTCATATGATTTTCAACGTTGTTCAAAGTGACAAACATCAAATTACAAACTAAACGAAATTTTCTTCCGAAGAAAATGCTGCTGATACTTCTACTCCTTCGGAAGTGTTCTTCCATATTTCTAGTGAACATTGACATGAGCAACTGACTGTGGGTGAAGAGGAATCGTTATGCTCTTGTTTAGCCCCTATATCTCAAAGTCTGCAATTTCGACTCTAAATTCCTCTCTTGGCCGGAATGTAACCCAATCGGCACTAAAAACCGCGAGATCATAAAAACTTTAGCAATTTCGCAATACCAATAAGCTTCTTCTTGGTCTCATAGTGTATAAGCTTCAAAAAAATTTCAGGAATATTCCATGAAACAATAATGTATATTTTATATGTAGTAGGTCTAGCTACACCGATGGCAATCCTCTCGAGACGAACACCTACATTGTCGCGGCATTGGACTCAATAGGCACTGACTTATTTTTTGTAGTCTTGCTTACCTCGAGATATCCTCCTGATCTACCATGATCAATTTCCTTTAGAATGTCTTTCTTGTTTCAATCAATGTTTGCTCATGTGTATTAATAGTTGAGAAATGTATCTTTTGCCATTCGCTTCCAAATCCTTTTCAGCGAACCGTTTTTTCAAATGAGATTGAACTGACCGTCGAGGTTTCAAACTATTCTTCTGACATTTGGACTTCTTCACTATTCTTCACTACTTGATCTGCTCGAGAAACGTCTTCAAAAATCTGGTGAAAGTCGTTCTTCTTCATTCTGAAATTCTCTGACGACGTTCCTCTTCATCTATGTTCTCTTCTTGATCTTCTTGGCTACGTTTTTCTTTTCATCAAATTGTCTTTGCATAAATTGCAAAGGGTCATCGATTGTGCATGCGATCCTGGTATTAACCATAAATTCATGGAACTTTCAACACCTGGTGCAGCTATTTGTCTATCTAATTTCTTTAACCAAAAGTCTAACGTACAGCTAATGCCGTTAGTATTTTTGGCGAAACAAAACACCATCAGTAACTTCACGAGTCTTCTGTACATTTGTTACAATATTATTATACTTGAGTTCATCATATCATCACACTGTATAACTAATTATTTTCGTTACAACCTCACTTGATAAAACTCGATCTTTATCTGATGCATCCACAGCTCCTCTTCAGTTTTAGCTGACGGCACCTGAAACTAACTTAACTGCGAATCGGCTGGGATGTTTGGTCCCCCCCCCCCCCAATTCGTTGGAAAGTTTGCTCCAGAGGCCGCCCGCCAGGCAACTGGAATGAATAACAAACAGTGCCAAAATGCTGCCTAACCCAAGATGAGAGGTATCGTGTAGAGGCGTGCGTGGCACATGTTGAGATCTGTCCCAAACGATCTTTCTTGGACACCGGGCGACCTCCCAAAGTATCCAGCCTTACAACGGCGATGCAGGGCTCTGCCATGGAGGACTTTTCACCCGCAGATACTCGTGGGAATCAACGAGTAAACAATAGATCCAATGACAGTAAGGCGGAACAACATGCAAACAAAGCAAGAGAAGAGGATACCCAAACCCACGTATGGGGCTGCTGCCTGGGGGAAGCCAGGTAGTTTTCATCCTGAACATTCCGCCGCAGCCCTCACGAACGATCAATTCTCGGGCGGTCCCGGGTAGACCTGGGAAGACCATCATTCAAAAAGGGTGTCAGCACCTCCAGAGGATAGGAAAATCCGCCCTCTGGAAACGATGAAGGAGGGATCTCATTCAAGGACCCACGTCCGTCTAAAGAGAACAAAACGAAAGGCTGAGGAGACACGAGAATCAGACTTCTGCATGAAATTATCTATTTTGTTCTTTCTGCCCCCAAGATATGGCAACCATCCGTATTGAATACCCATAGATGGGACCATAACGGAAATGATCGTTTGCTACTTCTCTGGACACATGGTAGTAGAACAACCTCCACCAGCTGCTGTACGAGAACTAATCGCCTAGAGTAGACGGAACAACATACACTTGATGATGGGATGTGACGCAAACGCGCAACATGAAACGTGGGCTATACAAACATCAACACAGATGAGAATCATTTTTCAACTACTACTGGACTCCAAGCCCACCTTCATCACTGCTAGCAGGAGAGATGTACGAATCAACTCAGGAATCCTAAGCAAAAAGATAAGTAGCAGCGTTCTCAGACATAGGAGGAGTATTCAACAATGCAATACCTTACTCCCTCTATGAGGCCACTGTCTCTAGAGGGATTGAGCCAACACTATGCAAATGGATAATGGATATCATATGTGAATGGTGTCCATTGACCCTCACAAAATTGTCATTGTGCCATTAACCAGATATGGGAAGCTTGATATGGCATGCTTGAGACCTTTTTCCTTACATGGTGTTACAATTCTTTCTATGAGTGAAGCGAAGTATCTGGGAGTAATTCTAGACAATAAGCAGATATGGAACTCACATCTGGAAGAGTAAATTCATAAGACGAATCCATCAATATAGACAGAATTTTGCACTGGCTATACGTGACCGTCATACAATTAATGATCATGTATGGATCTGCAGTGTGGTTGAGAAAGGGTCAGCAAAAACTGACCAAGGCTGAACTGTACGGACCACTCAGCGACAATATTCCAGTCATGTGCCAATGAGACAAGTGCTGAAAAATCGGACGCCCTTGCAAAGAGGAGACGAAACTACGTATACTGAGCCAGAACCCTTCATCGGTTGAGCATACAGGAATACTAAAAATGAAATATCAGCCTATTCAGAAAATGGAATACACGAATTGTTGCATAACAAAGCACTCATCTCATGCGATAGGAAGCAGAGTTATAGTAGGCTTGCTTACTGGACAAACTCTGCAAACTCAGATGCCACATGCTTGGAATCGGACTCGCAGAAAATGTAGAATGCCGACTCTGTATGGGAGATGAGACGGCACAGCACATCTTATGTACCTATACTATAGTGTCCAGAATCCGGTTCTCCCATTTTTGGCAGTACAGTAGTAATGTCAGGAAGCCACTTGGACTATATTGAAAGAAATAAAGATATGGGAGTGCGACACAATAGGCCACAGAGGTCGCGGTGAAATGCTTGTTACAGACCCACTCGAAACTAAAACAACAATGTTTTTCTTCTTACAGTTCCTCTTTCCAACGACGTTTCTATTTCGTTCAGATCCGCAAATTAACTAAATTGCAAAACATTATGTTGTATAGTGTTGTATGTTCATGCACTGAGAAATCCGCACTTTTAACACAACTGTTACGATATTATTATACTTGAGTTCACCCCTGATCACACTGTACAACTATTTATTTCCACTTCGACTGGTTACAAACGTCGAAGTTTTTTTACTAGGCATACGACGTCAGCAGCAGTTTTTTGATGAAAAAATAAAAGGTTTGAGAAATGGAAATGCCACCAAAGGAGCCTAAAAACTTCAAAGCAACATAGTACCATTCCTCAGAGCGTAGAAATATCTAAAAATAATTATGTGAAGTGCGTGCTCTCTACAGTTTTTTAAAAGAGAAATATATTTTCAAACTAGAAAAAATCACATCAATTTGGTAAAATCAAAGATGAATACATCCCTAATTTGCAGCATCGACAGTGACTGTCAACAAGGACTTGACAAGAATAACTTATTAGATACCATGTCGTATTGGAGATCAGCTACAATATTTCACTTAAAACTACTCGGATATAGAATGGTAACAAAAAAATAGTTACTAATTTTTGTATTTGTTAGGCTATAGTAGCCCAAATGTTGCTTCTATAATCTACAAAAGTCATTTTGAGCAAATAGCATTACCTGACAAATATCTGCGTTGAAACAAGAGAAAATTATTCTTCTCTCCCCGCCGTATCGCAGCACAACATCTAATATGACGTCGAGATAAAGGTTGAGGTCCGTCGGATGGTAAAGCTCATAGGTGTCGTCTTGCAGCTGCATGGTCCACTTAATCTCGATGTTGAAACCGGTGTGCGGATCGAGCTGTTCCAAACACTGCTGGAGGGTAGGAAACGGCTGGTGGTCGTCGAGTTCCTCATCGAAGAATCTCTGATTTTTGGATTTGCCTTCACTTAGATGGTACACCTGAAATTTCCCACCAGAAAACCTAGACGGATGGAAGATAGTGGACTTCTGGTTGTTATTTACATTCATTGAGGAGTTTTATTATCGCTATCTCTATCAGTGGGATCTTGTCATTGTTATGTCTGTATGGTTCCCGGTGAGGGTATCAGAATAGCGCTCCCAAATATGCAGTAAATTTTTGAATTTCGGTAATTTGGCACTCATCACGCGATTCATATTTCATTTAATTTTTTTTTTTTGGTATCTACGTATTTCGACCTCAGGAACCCGAATTTTACAATGAAGAAGAGTGGAAACCTCTATTTTTCGAGAAAATCTAGTGAGTACTCAGCTGTTCCTAATAGTAGCATAGATGAAACATGCAAATAGAAGAGAGCCATCACTATGTGTATCTTCTCTATTCTATTCTCCATTGTACAGTTTTAGGCCCAGTGTTATTCAAGCTATACGTAAATAACTCGTTTTCCATAGAGAGTAGGGGTGACATCATAGGATATGTTGATGATACCGCTATTTTTATGAGTCCCAAATATGGCAGGAACTGAAACGCAGAACAGGATTTTAAATTTATTAATGTTTAGTTTGACTACAGATTACTAACAATAAATTTTGAAAAAACTAATTTTGTCTTATTCAGTTGTAATAAATCGGGCATCCCTCCATTCAAACAACTAGAAATGAATATAAATGGAAAAAAGATGAAGATAGACTCTGTACCTGCAGCTAAATATTTACGAATATATCTAGACACACACCTTAAATGGGACTATCACATCAAATATGTTACTAGAAAACTCCAAACCATGTTATATAAATTTAAATACTCAAACAACTACCTATCTATTCAAGAAATGAGAGTAATATACTTCTCACTTATGGAAAGCCATGGTATTGCATTCGAAACAATTGATATAGAGACATTTTATTACGTCAACTGAAGTATTATGGAGTTGTTGGTTCTCTTAATTCTATTCTTTCCTTATATAAATGATATATATATATATATATATATATATATATATTGATATGAAGCAGTCGTTGTGACCAGTCGTTGGTCACAACGACTGCTTCCCACGAAGATTGAAGAATATTGTGTACGAACAGTCACGAAATTCGACATCATATATATATATATATATATATATATATATATATATATATAAATGATATTCATCAACTGCAGGAAACTGCTCTATTAGCTCATTTGCCGATTATACATTGGTGTATTGTGCAAATCACGACTTAGACCAAGCTATTATAGAAATTAACAACACATTGGCCATTTTCGAAAGATATTTGCAGGCAAACAAACTTCAAATGTAACTCAAACCAAATCAATGATTGTTACAACTAAATATAAATATGATAATATACTACTTAATTCGATTGATATAGTGATTGAAAATACGCTTTCAAGAACGCTTTCAAGAGAAAATTGAAAAAATATTTGCTTAGGCATTGCTTCTATTCTGTCGATGAATTCAGAATTCATTTTTGTACTAATAAACATCTCACTACTTCCATTTGATTTAAAAGGTTAATATATTTATATGATTATACAAATTTTTTGTGTCTAAGTTTATTGATGTCGTTGTTGATGTTTCGTCGTTTTTTTTTGTTTGTTTTACAGATTGTACACTATTTACGTTACTTTTACATTTAGAAGTAACTCAAATATGACTTGCTACAAACATTATATTATGTAACGTAGTTAAATAAAATTCTATTCTATTCTATTCTATTCTATTCTATTCTATTCTATTCTATTCTATTCTACGTCTTTGAAAATAGTAGATGAATTCAAAAATATCTGGGTTTTATGATCGATAATAATCTAACCTTCAATAGTCATGGAGAATATATCATTATGTACTTTTTTTCAAAAATTTCAAAAGAGCTGTCCATGTTTGCCAGAGTTACCATTTATGATTCCATTATAAAACCTGACTTTGACTATTGTGCAACAATAATTTACTTATTTAACCAAAACCGAATTTCTCACAAAATAGAGGAATGAGATTAATACTGAAGTGTAATAGATATACTCCAATTACTACAAGTATACTATATACTATATACTAGTATACTACTAGTAAGTTACTTTTCATTCCCACACAAATTTTTCCATTGCGTATCTACATGCAATTCTACTAACATTATCTTTACTACTATGTATTTACACCACCATTATATTAATGTATTTAACCACTTCATTTCTAGTCCTATATTCAAAGCGATCAACGACCTATCTTCTACATCTTGAAACAAGTTGTTGCAACTTATCAAGTATCACTTTACTCACTCACTTAAATCAATTATTTTTTTGTGTAATCTCTGTTCTACCGAATGAGTGAATGAAGTTCTTTATTATTACAAGTTACAAGTTTCGAATTGGAACAACCTAGGTAAATATTTCATCATATATGAATATATGTCTGTTTATCTTCTGAGCAATTTTTTGATTATGAAAATCCGATATTGCTTTGCCAAGTTACACTTTGTTTCCTAAAGTACAGTCCTAATTGGGGACACCTCCACTATTTTCAATTCATTTCAATTCAATTTTCAATTTTTACGATCGATCATCTCTCACAACTCGATGGATGATTAGTCTATTGATATTTTTTTTTTCAAGTTGGAGTCAGGAGATCAGAAATTAATTGCTGATTTACGGTCGCGATACAATTCAAACCCCTTTGAAAAATAACCTACAAGGTTTCAACACATCAAGCCGTGTATCAATGGAGAGTACTGAGTGTTCTATTTGAAAAAAAATTAAAGCTTATGAAATTCATGAAAAACGAAACATTATATATTTTTGAGTCACCCTGTATGACGCTACATAATTTAGAAATACGCTCCTTATGGATCTAGACCATCTGTGAAATTTTTGTTCATCTGTCTCAGCAAACAGCAAAGCCGTTGTTTTACTTTGCCACACTATTGACTGTATGATAACATTAAAATAGCATAAACTGAATCTGTCCCTAGAGCACTTGCATTGAAGCCACTATTCCCGAAGTTGATGCTTATAGGAGATTACCCACCTTCTTATAACTTTAGAATGATTAAAACGCTCAAAAGGAACAAAGTATTTGAATTTCAATCCCTTAGAAGCGAAGTTAAAATGGAATTGTATTCTGCTCGAGATTCAGTTATACATTGTATTGCGAATATCGGACAAAAAATGAAATCTGGTCCTAAAACATCCTGGCAGTTCATGAACAATAAGACGTTGATCGTCCTTACCACTCACAATGAACAATAATGGCATCGAATACACTGATCCTACTACCACTGCGAAAGCATTTGCCAAGGTTTTTCAAGGCTCATATTCCCTATCCAATACACATGATCACAATAAGTTGTTGACTCGATGAATACAGCTTTCATCATTAATTTTCACTTTCACTGAATTTTCTGAAAATGAATTTTGTAAAGCTCTCAAAAAATGAACTTTTCATATTTTCCTCAATACATTAATTTCCAAGATAACATCCATCATCACTTTACTCGTCATTTGAATAATATTCATGTACCAAAAGTAAAATTATCAAATACAAGAAATTCTTTGTTTTTTGACGGTAGAATAACGTTCAATAATCTATCCAAGAATATTGAATCCAGTGAATCTAGTGAGTAATTCAGACGCCGACTACTACATATCAGGGAACGGAATTAGGTTTATTTCATTCTGTTATTTTATTTTCTATTTTCCTTCTTTTAGATTTGGAATACAGATTCCTCACCTCATTTTAAGGTGAAAAGTTTCTATCAAGGTATACCCTAAAATGCACCCATTCTGAGAGGAAAAAAATTTAAACTTGGTACACTAATCAAGGTTTATCGACGTGATATGTTGAATTCATAATTTTTGATCTTCGTGAACCAGTGGCGTAGTTACGGTGGGATGTGGCCATACTTTCCTTCATATTTTCTTTAGACAAGTCAATGGAGAAATGTGTGTTCGATATTAGTTAAACTCATCAATCAATACTCAACATAAGTCATAACATTTCATACGCCTGAAAGTAAAGGTTCCTGATATATTTGCGAAAAACTGAAGATTTGTCGTGATATATATTCTTTTGTGCAATAATCGCATGATGCAAATTTCATACAACATACACGAATAATTGACAACCTCCTGAACATTCTTCAATGTTATGATTATTCAAAATATAGTAATGGTAAGTCCGAATAAGACCAACAAACTCCGATTTTTCATTCGATATTCTATTTGTTTGTGATGATTGTTTTGGAAGATCAACTGACAAACAAATCCAGACTCATATTCATTATACTCCACTCAGTTAAAAGTCTCTTAGATGAGAGTTTATGCCTGAAACAATATTCGCGAAAAACTGAAATTAGGTCAAATATTTAATCTTCTTAAGAATTTCATTCTCAATTCTGTGTGATAGATGTAAAACAAAATTTTTTCTTTCATCGATACATAAAACACACACAAAATTGAGAATTAAAAAGAAACGTATCATTTTTTCATTGTTCCCGGTAGAAACAAACTGACATTATTAGTGTACCTAATAAACCGTTTCATTCAAGTAGATATCAATACACAATAATTGTTTTCCTTCATCAAAAACATGTAGATTGGATTCAAAGATAATTCAGTCAAAAATGACTTCGACAATGATATTTTCAACATGAAATTCAACAAATTGAATTTAGGTACCTAGTTTCAGTGTTTTGCAAATATTAGTTTAGGCATCATCAGGCATCTGAGTAGAGTATTATGAATTTGAGGCTGGGTTTGTAGTCACTTGATATTTCAAAACAATCATGCAAAATAGTATGATCACATATCGGTGAATTTACGACATCGATTCGATCAGTGAAATATCGAATTGAAAATCGGGGTTTGTCGGTCTGATTCTGACTTACCATTACTATATTTTGAATACTCCCAACATCGAAGAATGTTCAGTCGGACAACAATTATTCCTGTATGTTGTAAGAAATTTGCATCATGCGATTATTGTACACATGAAATTATATCACCGACATATCTTCAGTTTTTTGCAAATATCTCAGAAACGTTCACTTTGAACCATATGAAATGTTATAGACTTTCATGTTGAGTATTGATGAGTCTGAATGATATCAATAACTCATTTGTCCATTAACTTGTCTAAAGAAAATATGAGGGAAAGTATGGCCACATACCACCGTAACTATGCCACTGGTTTACAAAAATTAGAAATTGATAATTCAAAATATCACGTTAATAAACCCTGATTAGTGTACCAAGTTTCATTTTTTTTCCTACAGGAGTTTTAGAGGAAAAAAATCAATCTTATTTTTTTATACCTTGATAGAAACTTTTCACCTCGAATGAGGAGAGGAATCAGTATATATATCTTAATATAACCGTATATTAGGGAAACCTATTTCAATGAATAAGTTTCTTTTCTTTCTGATCTATTCTTTTTATTAGGTAATAGTAGATCTCAAGTAGCAAATATCCAGTCTTCTGAATAGTACTTATCAATTTTATCAACCTTTACTTGTTACAAATAGCACAAGTTGTTTTTCCAGTTTACATAAATAATATATGTTTATTACGTACATACATACATACATATACATCAAAGATTTGTAGCGTTTGCCTGCATATCAATTGTAGGTACTCACAATAGTTTGAACATGTTGAAATATTGAAACTATTCAAGAAGTGACATATGCAAATATATAAAACAAGATATAAGATAACCAAATTACATTATAAAAATGACAAAATTATGATATAAAAGTAGGAAAACTATATGGAATATCTGAAATAACAGCCAACTGAAATTAAAAAGCGAGCAATTATCAGAACCCGCGATGCTGAGCATGAAAAATAGATAAAAATCAGCGCGAGTGGAATTTGAGTTTTTTTTGTAGCTTTAAACAAATAGCGAATAAATGTTAGTGAGTAATAGAGTGAGAAGTAGGACCTTTGAAATATCCTTGAATTTTGAATCCCCCAAGAAATCCTCATACGTATGAATATCATTCAAAATTTGGTTTTGCTAGCTTTACTCAAGGCTTTATAGTAAGCTAAGTTAAGATGGTAAAACAAAGGATTTTCTACATACCCTCAAATTATAGAGTAATTTAATCTATTGAATACTTCATGTTTTAGAATAGGTTTGCCTAGTTTAATATCAAGTTTTTTTTTGCAAATTAGCTCTAAATTTAGAAATCAGAAATAAAAATGATGTTGATGAGGGTTGATTCTGAATCACCAACTACAGTGATCCACTCTAGAACACCCTTTATGACATGAAATGAATCACAGAAAGAATTTATGAAAGAAACACTAATCACAGAAACAAAATTAACAAAAAATCTGACCACAAAGGGATTTGAATGATTTGAATATATATTTTGGACTGAATTGGATGTATATGATACAGTTGATACTCACTTTCAAAAGTCTCAGCTGATCCAATGTTAGCTCTTTCAGAGGTATTTCCAGCATGTCATTATCAACCAACTCCTTCTTTCTTTTCATAGAAATACATACATGGAAGTCATGATAAATAATAGGCATTAGATCCTTACTCAGCTGTACATCGAACTCAACAAAATCAGCACCATGTTCAATGGCGTTCCGTAAACTAGCAATAGTATTTTCTCGAACCTCAGCACAGTTCTGGACCTTGTTTTTGAAACTAGATCCTGAACCTCTGTGTCCAACATCCAAACCAGAACGGGTCTTGTTCCAGTGTCTTGTGTATGAAACACTCATATCACATTTGAAATTAGGCATAGGACCAATCATGAGATAATCAATTCTAATTTGTCCCAATGGTCGATGTTTTGTACTAGTTACAGGCAATACAACATTGCCCTCAGAGGCTTGAAGAGCTGTTGGTAACAGATAACTGAAACCAGCATGATAGGGGGGTTCACCATCCCCACATCGAGAACTGTAGACATAAAGATCAATGAGGAATGCTATGTTGGTAGGGAATAATACAGTTGACTGGAATATCAGCACATCATCTGCAAGAAGCTCATGGCCAAATTGGTTTTGCGGTTTGAAGGTAGGGTCCTCAGCATGTAGACTTGCTACTTCTGTAAAAGCATGCTTACATCCCTCCACATAGTCCTGAGTATCTGCACTCAGTGACTCCTCTAATGCTTCTGACAGAGATTTTTGCAAATTTGAACCATGACGTGCCAAATTAACTGGAGTTACTTTGATATTGACAAGTCTGTTTTGATACTTTGATCTGAATAATACTAATGGGTTATTACACAGTTTTAGTTGGATAATTGTTTCTTTATTCAACCAGCCCCTATCAATACGCTCTTGATTGTTGTAATGACCATACTCATGAGGTTCATCACTTAATGTGGGAGATTTTTCAGAACAAGAATCAATTACTCTTGGTGTAATATTTGTTTCCCAACTACGAACAATGACTTGAATGCCTAGCTCAATAATAATACAGACACAGTATCTGAACTGGATTTTTTTCTTCTCTGGTATTTGAATTACTCCAGACCAGAACATGCCATCATCTTCTCTCTCCAGTGGTAAACATCTCTCAGACTGCCAAGAACCCAACTCTGGCAAATCCCCTACAACACAAACTCTCTCTTCACTTCGCAAGTCGGGTAATCTTACTCGAAATAGCCAATTTTTTGGGGTATATTGAACTGAATGAATTGATGTAGTTGAATCGGTTCCTTCTCCTTTTCCAGCTCGAATTCCAGCATTACTGGGGTCTTCCAAAAAGAACCAACGCTGCATGTTTATCAAGATCAGTATCAGCTACTTTTATTCACGAAATAATACCAAAAATCCAATTTATTTGCCCCAATCACACTAGACACTTTGACAATAAAACAAGAGGACATAATCTGCTGTCACCTCAAAATATAATTGATATCAAACTGGCAGCAAATGATCATGTTCACTTCACAAATATATTTGTAATTCTCGCAATTCAGCAGTCAGATATCAATTTTATATCAGTTATAGGAATACTTATAACTAACTCAATCACTTACATCACAGTCACAGTCATAAACAGCACCATGATACTATAACATAGTATCATGATACAGCACAATGAGCATGAGCAGTAGTATGAGCAATGAGCACATTATTTTTACTTAAAATGAAAAAAGTACACATTTTTTCCAAGTTCTCCAGAAATTCGACAAATTTTGTAAAAAATCCATAGATAACGCTTTCACGAATCTCTTGAATTAGGTATTTCAACGAAAGTTTTCCAATTCCTATCCTTAAAGTAGTCCAAAAGTCTCTAGATCTAACGACATGATTCTTAAAGTTGGCAACATGGCATATTATTTATGACATGACATGTTTTTTTGTTGATGACAAAGGTGCACATATACTTTCTTATGCGTTTTCCGAGGATGAAAGAGAGGGAGAGGGTAGATCCCACAGTCTATTGGGAAGATGATCAACCGATGAGAGCACTGTTTTTCTACTAAAATGGCCGACTTATGGAGTCGTTTGTCACATTTATTTTGACGAATTCTTGAAATTTCACCCAAGATTCAGTGAGTTCATAGTACATAATGGTGAATCAGTTGCAAAAGGCGCCAACTTGAATTGGTTTGCTTACATCATACATCAGCTGATTACATACACTCTAGAAGTTGGTTCAAAAATTCCTATCGTCATCTTCCGTGGAAAGGTGGATATCTTCGGTGGATATAGACCGTGGGTAGATCTGAGGTGGTTATAAGTGGTTATAACCACCTCAATCTGTGGCTAACTTCATCGCTTATGCAGATTTGTCTTTCTATGATATTATTCTGGTGTTGTATGGTTTTGTGCCGTTGTTTCTAATGAGGACCTCAGTTTCTAACGAATGTGTATATTTCTAAGCTCAATTATAATTATCATGAAAAATATCCGTTGATTTTTACTTCATGTCCTGTCTTTATAATAAAACAATAGTAATCATTGTTATAGTTAATGATAAAAATGAGTGATAATGAGGAAAATAAAGCACCAAAGAGACCAAGATCATTCAATTATACCGCGCAGGAGAAAAACTTGATACTCAATATCATTTTAAAATTCAAACATATTATAGATTCGAAAAAAAACCGATTCAGTGACTTGGCAAGAAAAAAATTCTTCATGGAAGAAGATAGCCAATATTTTCAAGCACCATCTGGAATACATAGAGATATGGTTTCACTAAGAAAAGTGAAGAAGAATGTTAGGAAAACAGTGGCGGATGAGAAGATCTCAGTCAAACGCACTGGTGGAGGAAAAGGCAGTTTCAACAATGATCCTACTTTAGACTAGGTGATGAACTCAAAAACAGTCTTTGGTATATCAAACAAATTTGAAAGTGACAGTTATAATCATGAGCATACTGAAGTTGTTGAAGTGCCAGAAGAAACTATAGTCTTTGGTTTCGCTGTTTCTTTTTAATCTCCATCATTTAATTATAATGCATAGAGAAGAGAATTCGGTAGTTATGATGTTTGTATGGTTTTATTAGCCAAGAAAGTAGATAATGTGCGCCAACAATAGCACAGCGAGAGGAACAAAAAATTAGACTTTTTTGAGAATTGGATTCTCTATGGAACAAAAAATTATGAATGGGCTATAACTACTCCAAATGAAGATATTCAAGCCTTCCAAATATTATGACAAAACAGTTTTTCAATAAGTAGACTGTTGATGCAAAGTAATAGAAAATGAGAAAAAAATCATGGATTCACAACTGTCAGAAAATCATTATATATTCAGAACTTATATTTTTTATGCGGATGATAATAAAACAGAAACACTGATGAGATAGAACGAAATTTATGTAGGTATTTGATTTCACATATTTCATCTCCCTTGCTATAAGAGATCATCTGGAACCATCTTGCATTCATACACATTGTGTAAAACACAATATGCAATTTTATGATGTCTGGTTTGATTTCAGTTTTATTCATCTATTTATTCAGTCCATGAACTTTGAAATGCAGATTCTTCCCTTGAGTAGTCTAAAGGATATTGTTCAATTTGCAGAATGCAAATAATTGTGTAGACAAAAAACCATCATCATCATAATAAGGAGTTATCAGGTTGGATGCATTAGGATAGGCTGAATCACCAAATACATGGTATTCGTCATCAACATATATGGCATTATTTGTCTATGACATGACATCCTGTATCTTATATAGACATGAGCATGAAAATAAAGAGGTTATATGAGCACATGATGAGCACTATACACATCACACATCTGTCGAATATACAGAACCACAGGAGAAAAATCATAATATATGTCATGTGTTTCTGACCTGATACGTTCGTAAAGGTTGAAAAAGAATAAGTGATCCGAGTGGCTTGTCACGTGACCTCATTGGATCGAGTTGGAGACCCGGAGTAGATTTCCGAAAAAGCCTGAGATCATGATAGGATTTGGGAGCTTCGATGAGTACCTACGCATCAAGAACCGTCAAGCAGTAGGATGAGTGTATATAACGATGTAAAGAACACTGGTGGAGCTAGTCTGCCTATTTGCCTATCGAATTTCTTCAACCAGAACTCTAACGTACAGCTAACTTGATAATAGTATTTTTTTGTTATAGCAGAAAATCACTCACTGCATGTTAGATGGCGACACAAAAATTAAAACAAAATCAGTATCATTGATAATTGCAGAATCAGTGTTATAAAAATATTGATTCAGAAGTAGTAATTTAGGTTACTTCTCAATTTCAGATCGAACTACATAATTACAATCTCAAAACGTCAACTATTCAAATTCGTCCGCCACGGTATTTATACGACCCAACACAATCATAACGTCAGCTGCACCCCAAGTCCGCCGTTGATTTCCGCATTTTCTGTACGTTTGAAGTGAATACTGATTGTATCGCTCTTCTGAAGAACATAATCATTCGATCCTAAACGTGTTAATTCCTTGAAATGAAATGAATTTGGATTGAATACAACAGAGCTGATCAAAATAATAATATGATTTATATACGATTTATATATGATTCTATAGCTAGAATTCATTGAATACTTAGGCGATGATGGTATCACCCAAATATTCTCTAGGGGTGCTTGTTTATGGGTGTTTTCAAACAATATTAGTTTGTGATTTCAAGCATTTTCCTAACTCTTTTTATGGTGTCATCATCATCAGAAGCTTTTTTTCAAGCTCTTTTCATATTTCGCTTTGGAGCTTTCTGAAATTGATTCTTTTTATGATCCTTAATTTCGAAAAAATTTTCATCAATTTGGAGAGATTTAGTTAAGCTATTTTTCAAATATTTTTTTCCTCTGAATTTTGCCCCAGGTCCTTCCACGAAGTACTCACCGTGGGTGATACTGAAGATTCCAAGTTCAATTTTTCTCAAAGGAATCTCTCGATGGTTTAATAAGTCCATCATATAATGATTGTGTAGCACCCAGAATAAGCGGAATATTATATGAATGATTTTGAGTCATTTTGTAGGTGAAATCACCTGAACTGGGTAGAGAGCATTCTTATTTTATTTTTTAGGAGAAAAAGAAATCAGAAAAAATTTAAGGAATCAGAATAAGACACCGTTCTGCTTTGGATTGGGAATTTTCGCAATCTCCAAGACTTTTAGTGATATATACTCCTCTGTTATTACCTTATTTCTTTAGTAAAATGGCCAGTTTAGGAAAAATTAAGGGTTTGCAGTGTACATTATTTCGTACATCATCTATTTATCTGAAACTCCATTTTGTTAATTCCTTTCATAGTCATTTTCACTAAAGTGGAATGAACAGATGTAACTTGTGTCAGGGTTAAAGGTCTTCTGCCTTTTGCATCTACCTATCGATGGTCTGTGTGTAATAAAATGTAGATATACGTCCAGGGTTATGTCGTTGATTGATATATATCAATCAACGGTTATGTGAATACCCAACCTGTCATATTCCCCCAGACTATTGACCTACTCGGTTTATTATTTTTTGTGGGTAGCGCTGCCTGAAGGTTAGGAAATATATATTTATACTCCGCACTCCTTCGTGCCATCGGCTGACACAATTGCGTGGTCTTATATCCATAGGGCTTGGGTAGACTAGATCAAAGATAACACCAAAATTCAGTACACCTTACTCTATTCAAAATGAAGAAATATAAGATGACATAATGAAATAAAACAGGCAATCAAATTGACAAAATTAAATAAATCAGGCAAAACGACTGGTAATTATTATCAAACCAGCACTGAGAACATCTCAATTAGGTCTCTATGTACTGTTATATTCTTCAGTAGAAGGAATAACTACGAGACCCACTTAATTGTTCCTCCTGAACAAAAAATCAGACCAAAATGATATAACACTTTGAAACATCCACACAGAATAGCAAAAAGGGAACCCAGTATTCCGCAAACTGAAGGCCAATCAAACTGCCCTATCTCGATGTGCCCACCTGGTATCTACCTAATTTCTAGGCACTCGCCCCTTTCAATAGCTAAGCAGAAGTTTCCTCTCGTAAACTATGTAGTGCCTGTTCACGTCACAAAAAAAATATATTTCGCAATTAAAATCTCGCACTTGCAGTTAAAATCTCGCAAACGACACTATTCGTGGAGTTTCATATCCGAAAGATTTCCCGACTTCCCGCTCCGACTCTCGCGAACAACGTCCTGACCTCCTCTCAATTTCCTGAGCTTCCCTTTTTTCCAACACTTATTCTGCAGATTTTAAGTTTCTTGGCTCAGCGCTTCTCCCGTTCAGCCAATCAAAACATCCTAAAATATTGTTACTTAAATTTCATGGCATATGTCACCTGGTCTTCACCTGGTTATGTTTCATTCTTTTTCTGCAACACCGTTTGTTGTTCAGCAATAACCGCATTGCTACTGATAGTTGTGTGATTCGAAACTCCCTGATTGCTTCATTCCTTTCTGCAGGTATCATTGTTGGTGTAAGTGTGTCTAATAGTGCATGTATTTATCCGCTCTTCCGTTTCTGTGCAATGTAGTCTATCTGGTTTTCGCCTCTGAGGATAACAATTTTCCATACTTCTCCAATTGGTGTGTCACTGTTGAGTGGTGTTACAGTGTAATTTCCTGAAACGTTCTTTCTTCTTGATTTTGATACTGCGCCTAGCTCGAGCTGCTGCTCTTTTGTATAATATGTAACTGCCACACTTTTCTCTCTTTCCTCAGGTTTTCAGATTCCTCATTCCACCATAGCAGTTTATTCGTAAATCTTCTTTTACTCATTATTATTTTTGTTTCAGGTATAACCACTGTTGCTGCGTCTTCTATTTTCCTGTACCATTCTTCATAATTTCTGTCGATACCATATCATCCTTGAAATTTTGATGGTATATATTCCAATCCGCTTTTTTGTGTTCCATCTAATGTTGATTTTCGTTCAAAAATCCCTATTATATTATATTTCTGGTATATATTGGCACATGGTCATTCGTAACTGCCGTTTCTAGAACATCCCGGCCAATTACACTTTGCAATCATATGTTTGTTGTGCATAATGTTGAATCAGGGCAGCTTTTCTTCTATATCATGGTGTGGTTATTCTGGTTGGACTGCCGTTATTCAGAAATACCAGATTGATGTCCTCCAGTGTTTTCATCAGATTGATATAATGTGTGATTGTATCATTGATATTTTGTGTTGACCTGATTTCCATGGTATGTGTTGCGCATTCATAAGTCTCCCATTATGATGTGCGGTGTCTGTAATGCTTGAAATGTGTTTGTGTAATCCATGTTTCCCCATGTATACAGTGTGGAACAGCCAAATGGAATAAATTCGATAACCAATAAATGAGAGCGTGTTGGGAAAAACGCTTGGACACGTCGATTTGTATTTTCAGATGCGCATTTTTTTCAAAAAAAAAAATATATAGTGCGTGTCATGTGACAGTGGTCGATACCAACTTTCTTATTCTGAATACAACCCCCTGTATATTATTAGTTTTTTTTGGATTCTTCAGAAAATTCTAGACATGATACATGTACAATGTCACATACCTATCTTCAAAACTGTTTCGGAAATATTAAGTGTTTTCAGATGTATTATACAAAAATTAACATCAGAAAAAGAAAATTATTTTATTCCACAAATGATGTACAAAAAAAAACATTAATTTCAATGTAAGAGATGTTCAAAATGTTCGCCACGAATGTCTTGGCAACATGGTAATCTGGTAAATAGAAATGTTTTCTAACGTTACTCAACATCTCAATGAAATTTGAATAAAATCTTTACAACTTTATTTTGTAGTGTTTAATATAGTTTTTTTGAACATTTCTGAATATATCTGAATATGGACAAAAAATATGCATTTTAGAATAGATATACAAGCATGATGTTCGTGTGTAATATCTACATAGATAAATAGCCAACCATGGGTGATATTTTGTCTTATAGGTGTTTGATGTGTTCGCTCCATTTCAGTACAAGTCCGAGGTACTTCGCCTTCCGAACTTTGCCAATTATTTTCCTTCCTATCTTTGTGAAGTTCTGTGAAATTTTGTTTTCTTGTGAAAAAATCATGTATGTTTTCTTATTTATTTTGAATTGTAGTCTATTTTTTATTAGCCATGCGTGATATTGACATTGACTGTTGTTTGTAGCTGGGTTATATCTCTGTCTTTATATACCAATACACAATATACAATATGACAACTTGCAAATGTTAGTAAGAATCAATGTATACTCATAAAGTTATAGTATATTCATGTATACAAAACATGAGACCACTTGAGGGTTAAAATTACTCTTGGATATCAATGGGATATCCAAATTTGATTCAAAGGGGATAAAGAAATAAAAGTCAGAAATATGTGGATCAGAAGGATAGAAGTTCAAATTCATATCTGATAAGGGACATTACTAGAAGAGATGAAACATTGAATATTGTCGCCACTGTCTTGTATAAAGTCATTGTAGTTATTAATATGGATGATTGCATAATATTCCATAGATAATGTACAGGTTATTTGGTGTAAAGTTAATAACCTAATCGTTGAAAAGAGACGCCAAAATGGCTTTCGCCAATCACATGAATAAAAAAAATTTCCGAAGCCAATGAATTGTTAGGATCTATCATAAGAATAAACTGTCATGAGAACCTCATTATAAGAACTTATACAAATGTTGATGCCATGAAAATATCATACTTCCTCATAAATCAGATCCGAACTTGAATACTGCATTTGGAGCCCCTACTATTTTTTCCATGAGTACCAATTGAAAAAGTACAAAGAAATATCTTGGAATTCAGGTACTTCAAAAATTAGAGGCTCTGACCATGATAACTTTCTTGACCACTTTAAATTTATTTCTTTAGAAATGAGGAGAGAATGTGCTTCAAAAACTTTCCTACATAAACTGCTGCAAGGCCAATTTGATTGCAGTTTTCTTCCATCAGAATTGAACTTTAGGGTATCAAGGGCTCATTCGCGGCTGAATCTCATCTCTCATGCTTCTCCACAGCATGAACAAATTCAATCTTGCATTCTCCAATTGAATATATGTGTGATAACTACAAGTCCATATGCAGTTTTTGCGAAATTAATATTTGTTCCGTGAGGCATATGAAGGAAGTAGCAATGGAAATATGGAATTGACAGGGTATATTTAATCTGATATTCTTACCGTCCATCACCATTAATAGTTCATATTAATTTAATAATTTTTCGTCTCACTAATACGATTTTCTCTTTGTTCTTTCTTTTTTTTATATTAATATTGTATCAAATGTCACATTTGAATTCAATATTACTCGTTAATTATCTACTACTTAACAGTACTGATCTATTTAATTATGTCCTGATATTGGGTGTTACCTGCTGTTAGGCAAAAAATAAATTATTATTATCACTATTAATAAAACCAACCTACAGACGCTTCCCAATATCGAAACTAGATGATATCTGCAGATCTCGAATTCTAGAAATCCGAATTCTCGATCTAGAGATTCTATACGAATGCATAAATTGAACCGCAGCTATCCGTCATCATCAGTGACAGCAAATTTGACTTCACAGGATCGACGATCGTATCGCCATCTGTACTCAAGTGATGCGGCTTTAGTAAGGTTGTTTGACAGGTCTGCATGTTTTTTGAATGAAACAGTTGCGAAAGTAGAAAAAAATCATTTCACCATTTCTATATCCACCTTGTCTGCATGTGACGCCACTAATCGCTAATGGCTAGAGATGGATATGGCAGATTATGATGGGTTCCGTTGGAATTATTCATTTCATTTTCATATCAATTATATATATACATACATACATATATATATATATATTTGTTTATTTGAAATTCTATACAAAACCATAATTATTACTTCCAGTTGTACAAAAACTCAATATTTATCGACATATATACATACTGCTTATACTAAAGCTAAAAACACCTTGAAAATTATATTCACAAATCAATAAAGATTCATCTGGTAGTTCATAAATAATATAATCACCTGCCGTTCAATGATTTCATGACAACAATGGGATAAATCACCTATATATTCATTACAGATGAATATAATTTGTACTCAGTTCAAATTCAAGTGTTCCACACTTGAACAGATAATCGTTTCCTAAAAAGAATATCACAAGTTTTGCACAATTCTAAAACGAATTGTGAAGAATTGTTTTCGGAATCAACTTCACGGGTGCACGAAAGGGCAGTTATCTCCATTCCTACAGTAGCCATGATTCTGTATATTTTTGCAAAGTCTGCCACCTCTGTGACCTCCGCCACCACCGCGCCTCCAATTATTACCAGACCCATTCATGCGCACCCAATTCCCTCCATTATTGCCATCTCTTCCTCGACGAAAACTACCTCCGCCCCTATTATGTCGATGGGTATTGAAATTATTCGGAGGGAACACATTCATGTTGTTCATGTTATTCATGTTGTTCATATTACCCATATTATTCGGCCCAGTGTTCTGGTTTCCGAACATTGGGTAATCCTGTAAAGGCGCGAAATTATCGGGCATCGGACCTGTTGGGAACATATTCGGATTCATCTGATTCATCATCATCTCGTTAGGAGGACCCATAGGAGCAACATTCGGGGGAATCATATTCCCGTTCGGCATGATATTCGGATTGCCAAAGTTATTAGGAATGTTTGGGGCCATTGGACCCATCGGTACAGGAAACCTTGGTGGCATTCCCTGGTAACTTGGTGGCGGCATACTGTTGAACGCGGGATTGAACGGACCTTGAATGTTCGGGAACATCGTTGGAATTTGTGGTTCCGGCAAAGGCTGTTGGCCTTTAGATTCTGGCCAAGGCGTCAACCTCAGATCGATCTCCTGACTTTCTGGGTCCTCAAGAGGAATCAATACTGGATCACTCATCTGATGGTTTTCAGGAATAGGCTCTTCAGGACTATCAGGAATTCGCCTTCTGTCAAAATACAGTGCTTGAAGAACACTTTTCTCTCGAGCAAACTGAATGTCCTTTTCCAAACTCTTATGTCCTGGTACAGCCAAAGGATCTTCTTGTTCTATAACGAATGGCAGCCTCCACATGACTTGCGGTTCCATCATATCATCTCCACCCATTTTCCTAGAGTGTTCCAACGCCTCCCTTTCACTAGAGATATCCATTTTAGCCATATCGCCGAACGTTTTCGTAACATTTACTCTCTCTGTTTCATCTAATTCGAAAAAGCGAATTTCTACTAGATCTCCTTCTGATTTCCAGGAAATCGATCTTTTCGGACCTTTCTTTTTTGTGTACAACAGCACCCCTCGAAGTCCGCCTTCTAGTATCGGCCTCTTGAGTTCATTTACTTCATCCTCCTTAGTGGTGTCAGTAGGAGTAGTGGATCTTGGGCTAGCGGGTGTCGCTGTTTGTTCATTATCTGCAGTAGCTTCAGTAGGAGTTGAATTTTCTGCACTCTGTACATCACTGTTCTCTTTATTTCCTTCTCCTTCTTCTTTACTTTCAACAGTTTCTTCGGAAAGAGTATCCTGGTAAAAATTGATTGGCGCGATATTCTTCAGTCCCAATGGTGATGTGATCACATTTGGAGTAGGTGTTGTAGGGGTTTGCGGTTGTTCTGAACGAGGTGAAGAAATTGGTGAAGATGGTACGTCTTTGCTGACACTAAGTTTTCGTTTTCTTTTCTTAGGCTCCTTCTTTGTTGTTGCTGCAGTGAGAGCATCCATGAACAAATCGCTTTCTTGCAGAACTGCTGTTGAAACAAACAAAATAAATTAATTTTCATAAAGCCAAAAGTTATATTTCAAATCATTGATTATATCAATATTTGGAAAGGAAATGGCATCAATGGTTTCACAGTTCACATAAATTTTATAAGCGTGTAACAATTCCGAGAATTTTTTTCATCTTTTGACAACACGAAAGGGAAACCGCTGCATTATTTTGTCTATCATATGTGCTGTCTTACAGTTTGCACATGGTTGGCTAGATAATAGATAACATTTTTCATTGACTCATTATTAAATCCATTCTTAGGCATGTCTCTAATTGCGAATCAATTAGGCAAATGGAAATATTACTTGGAAAATGTAGCTATATGGGTATTTTATCCTCGGGGATTCACCTAATAAGGTATTTTTGTCGTGTGAAATTCACATATGCAAATTTGCCGCAAAGAAAAAAAAGGATTTCAATTATAATACAACTTTCATATGAATAATCTGCTGAAAAGTTATCTATTGTATGAGAAGAATCCAATTCATCATATTGTTTTACACAATCAACTTCTTGTCAGACGAAAGTTCAATTGTGTTTGTCTAATTTTGACAATTGATCGAGAGGACTACGATAAAAAAATGAATGCATTATTGAGAACATAAATAAAAAAATTAATACATTTTTGAGAACATTTCAATACTGTAAACTGACATTTTTTACCTCGAACATTATATATATTTATATATATATATTTACTGCACTATAGTCATTTTTTGTATTTTCACACTCATGATTTCAAGTCATCCTAAGTGTATATGCATATACTTAGTGTGAGACTGGGATGAGTTATTTCAGACTGACAATGATTTTACACATTGAAAAACTAGTAGATAACCAAGTTAGTGCGGTAACAGTTAGTACACGGACTGAGCTTGGCAAAATTCATTTTTTAGCTGGGGATCGCTGTGAAATTTACTTTGAAATTCAACTTTTTATCTTTTGAGTTCACTCTTGCTTCAAAAAATAAGAAAGATTATTACTCGGATGGAATCAAGTGACTTTCGGTACCTGTCGAAAGATACTTTTTTTATTTAACAAAACGATGAGTTCGTTCAATTCCTTGTCATTGATGACTTTGGTATTAGCATAAGCGGTATTTTCATTTTTTCAAAAAAAAAAGTTTTTATCGTATAGTATTATATCGCTATGTCATCAGGATAGTTATCCGTATGAAAAAATATGGCAAAGTTGATTTTTTTGTCAACGTTCCAAAAATTTCGTTTAAAAACGCAAAAACTAAGGATGCAATGGAACATTTTTTTTTCACATGATACTAACTTTCTGAAAGATATTATATATATATATATATATATACATATATAAAATCTTTGTCTTCATGTTCCTTTTCATGAATATAGGTAACCAAGTGATTAGCATAAACGATTTGCGAAAGTTATAACCACGTCAGAGATTTATCGACATCTCTGCGGGCCACTATGTTCTACGAATATTGGTGTGTGAAGCGTTTTTTGATCGACTGAAGTTTTAGTACCTAAACATGTGGCTTGTAAGCATCTTCGTCATTTCAAACAGAACAAACACTCTGTATGTTCTTCAAAATCTAGGCTATGGACAAGTCTGAGTCAGAAAGATCGTTAACAGGGAAATGTGTTATTAATAAAATTATTAGGTTTTGAAAAAAAGGATATTTCATTTCGTCATCTTCAATCAAATATTCTCGATTCAACTTATTTCGCGATCTCATGTAAATTTCCTCTCAGATTATAGATGTACATTGTACAGGGTGTTCTATTTGAAATGAGTAAGTAATTAAGATGTTCGGTTCATGTCCATGCCCACAAAACAGTATTTTTTAGGTATCATTTATTTCGATCTCGATAACTCCAATATCATGGCATGATGGGATCCATTGAATATTCCTTTAATTCGAAAAGCAGATCGAGTACTCTCATATTTATTTATTTATTTGATGCAATAGATACATACACATCATTATATCGATGTGATATCTAAAGGACCGTATACAAAATACTTTGCAAAAAGTAAATGAATTTGTGTACTGCTTACAACGATACAATCAATCTATGATCGGTAAATAAAATAGAAATATTAATAGTCATAGAAAATAAAGACGCGTACCGTTTTCATTCGCAATAATCCAGAGTTTGAATGTGGCAATTCTTAGAATCAAATTCCAGTATTTAGTTTGATATCTGAAAATTATAGAAAACAACGACGCATACAGTTTTTATTCGCAAATTTCCAGCGTTTCTAGAATTAAGACCTAAACCCCATGATTTCAGCGATATTCGAAAAGAGTGCTGGATTCTGCACAATTAACTGCCAGAAAATTTGATTTTAATATGGTCCGTGGTGGGTATATTAATCAAGATTTCGTTAATTTGCTAGTGATTCATGGCGAATGAAAGGTTTTCATGCGAACATGTGATGAGTTTTCGTCCTGTTTTTCACCCTTTGTTTGAAAATCACAGAGATGAGGTATCTTCCGGAAAAACCGGAAGCTTCACAATATCGAATATATTTTAGTTGGATTCTCCTTCACCGTCACAAATTTTCAGAATCATGCAATTTTCAGTTTTCTATAAAGTGAGCATCAGAAGCATCCAGAGAAGCAAATTGAAAAATCTACAGTTTGCCGACCTATTAAAAGATACTAACAAACAGGGAATGTAAAATTCCGAAGACAGGCACTATAGATGACACTAAGGAATACCTCATCATCATTACAAGAGAATTGTTTTGGAGTAGAACTCGCTCACTAGATGGAAGAACAACATTTACGCTTACGTACGTCACATTAAGTAGCCTCCACAGAAAATTAACGTATGGGCAGGAATTCTTAACCAAGCAATTATTGGACCGATAAAAACCTGAAGAGTCAAAAAATATTAATTACTTCTGAAAAGAAACGTGGCTCCTAAATTGAGAGAGTTGAACCTATACACACATCAGATATGGTTTCAGACAAGTTCGAGGTAGAGTCCAGTATTTGGATTGGAAGAAGAGGACCGATAGAATTGCCAGTCAGCTCTCCGGATATGAATCTTATAGTTTTTTTTTTATTGGAGACATCTAAAAGATAGCGTGTACAAGAACAGAACACTAAATATAGATCATAGATATAGACTTATTATTCCAAAGGAATTGGTTATTGTTTGGAAAATATTTACCAACATTGTGACCACTTGATACGTCAAGTCTTTTATTTTCTCTTCTTTACCAAGACCTATTGATGTTTGTTTTTGGAATATTCGAACATAATTAAGTTCATTAATTTCAATAACATTGTGGTATTTTTGGACTACCTATGTAACTTTATATCTGTATTTTTATCAGTTGCGGATAATTAATTTAGTGTCATCTGTGATTTCTGTTTAAAGTCGTCCAATTTTCGGCAGTCTCTACATTTCCTATGTGTTCGAATATTATCATAGGTCGGAATGTAGATTTCTTAATTTGTTTATCCGGAAAATAATTTTGAAACCTCTTGATAGCTTCTCATGATAAGAAAATGTAATTTTATGGCATCAAAGGAAATGAGCGAAAATCAAAAAGGCAGCTCAAATATACACTTAGAGATATTTAGAGGAATCAACATGTGAATTTAGCAACCTTGTATATGGTATTTTTAGATCAAACTTGCTGACAAATTTGAAATGAATTAATTTTCATTGTCATATCGCCCCGATTTCTCAAAATATTAAAATTTTATATTTTAACGGAATATCGATTTTCCATATTTACAGAAATGATGGTAATCAAAATTTAATATTATGGGGTCAAAGTGATTTCATACGACAAATGGAATGCACTGAAAATAAAATTGCATCACAATTCAAAAAATGAAGTTGAGGGCTCGGTAGGAAAAGCTACTGAACTTGTATTTGTACTGCAACGTTGAAAATATTATTTTTATATCCGGCACTACTGATAACCCTCGAATACCAAATTTCATAACTTAATGTCACACCCTTGCTGACATATTCGGTCGTTTCAGTTCTTTTGGGAAACCCTGTATTTACAGAATGAGGAAATGTCAATATTTCAGATACGAATTAGGGTACCCAAAATAAAAAAAAAGTTCGTATAAACATTAGTCATATTCCTGACCGTTACCGAATTACAGGGGTAATCAATTTTTAAATTGATTTCTTTATCAAATTACTAATGACAGGTAGGCTAGGTTTGATTCTTTTCGGAGAATACGTCGGCCAGTTAGATTGCCAGATGGTTTAAATCATTAGTATATTCAAGTAAAGTAACCACTCGATCGAATAATAAATGTCGCAGAAACTATAGGAAACAGACCCGCGTCAATATTCATAGAGCGACCAGAACTCATCATCAGAGAGCTAACTCAGGACAAGAAGTAAACGGTGGCATTTATGAAAATTTCAAAACCAAGCCTACCTGTTATAAATAATCTAAAAAAATGTGAATATTGTGTACTGCTGTATTTCGGCCGGGAAAATTCGATTATATTCTTTTAAATTCCAAATTCACGTCAATAAACATTATTGAAGAAAAATCCACAAACGAATGAACCAAATTATCAGATGAACTCAGTATCAAATCGAATAGGTACGATATATAAGATGATGTACAGTATTAATTTCAATAGCAATCGTGGATTCAGATGATGATAAATTTGTCCTTGAACCACACATCGGGTGTCCCTGGAACATAGCGCAATTTTGTTTTATACTTGGGTCCTAAAGAAAATTTATAAAAATTCGGGACATCCTGTGTACTCCACTTTCTCAATATACAGGATGTTCCATTTGAAATATCAAAGTTGCTAGTGCTTTCCAATAGAAGCTTCAACACCGCATTGCCGAAAATATTAGTATGGCAGAGAATATGGTCTCTATCAAAGTTTCAAATTCGTCGTCTGTTTCACTAGAAACCTCTCATGTGCCATCCACTGTTAATAAGCCTGTTTAATGATATAGAAAATGTTTCATATAAAAAGTCTCTATCTAATATTTTCTGATACTATGGCTATATATGGCCTATTTTATTTCCAATGGTTATGACGAATTATTTCTTCTGGTGAGTCAATCAACTCCGGTCTCACCCATTTCGAATATGGCGTCATCGAATACAGGATGTCATTTAAAATTGAAAAGCTTTGGTGGAAATGAAACCAATTATTGATGAGAATGATCCGCAGGATGTCACGAATTTGAATTATTTATCTTAGAAACTGACGTAGGAGAAAGAGTGAGGTACCATGATTCTAAACACCCTGTATATTAGTTTTAGGATTAATTGGATTCATGCAAAAGTGTAGCTCCACACATGGACAAACTCTAATCTATTCATGTTTATTGAAAAATAAGAACATAAATATTCGAATGCATAAGGGTTAGTTTCATTGATGATGTGAGAGCCCCTTTTCTCATTGATCTTGAGGTTCCGAAAATTGGAAACTTTTTTTACAGCGAACACAAAAGAATACATTGAAAAGTATTTTTATCCTGTATTTATAACCACTGTTTCAACTCGTAAGATCTACAAACATGAAAAAAATTTATGAAAACACTTCATTCTCGAAGTAACCTTTCTGGGGTCAAGATATTTAGCATTAAACATCCTATGTAGGGTTCATTAAATTGAGTGCTTCATCACAATTTGTTTTTGATACGCTTTGTTATGCAATTCATTCGATTTGATTTTATTTTTAGTTACCTTCAAGTAACGATAATGAACATTACATATACAAATAATATTTCAGAGATAGGAGAAGGAAACTGGCGGAGAACTAACTGGACTCAATATCTGACTTTGAAAATATGATGAAATACAAGATGTTGATTTTCCATTTAAAAAGTTATTCATCATTTTTCTGTTGATTCCCAGAAGGAAATAATTTTCAAGGCACTGTGACATGATACAAATAAAGTATAAGTAGGTATATACTTTCCTTGATGAATAAAAAAATTGAAATTTTATGATGAATTGATGAAACAATATAAAAATACATATCACGTAAACGAGTAGAGATAGACACAGTGTGACCGTAGGTGCGCACTCGATTGTCATCTCCAAAACGGCTCCGTTTACGAGATCGGTTAACTTTTGCCTGCATTTTGTGAAGTTCATTCATGATATTTTAAAGTCATTTGTCTCATAATGCGTGGTTTTCGAAATAATCGGGAAAATGTGAGACGTGACAAAATATTAATCCTAATATGTTTCTTGAAACTTTTCATGACATTAAGCATCAATGCAAAGTTGTATGATTCATCGGTTCCTATAAAATAACGTTCTGCTCACCCCTCCGTGATACTGAATAAACGAGTTATGGAATAATGAGAGAGGATTATGATCAATAACCGTGATGACTAAAAAATCAGGACCGTACTTAGAAAGAACACATTGATGAAGGCTTTCCAAAAATTCTGGAAGGATTTTGCAAATCAGCATTGAGAAATATGCGTAAATGAAACATCGTTGTTTGAAGGATGGAAAGCGCTTGGCAAACAGAAATTCCAGGTCCGTATTAAGAAAGATATGCTATCAGCAATCTAGCAAAAGTCACAGAGTGGGCGAAACGTCATAATATTAAAGCTGATAAATTATCAAGACTTCCTCTCGAACAACATAAATATATTGAAATTAAATTGTTAACTATTTTCTTATTGTCCTGAATATTTGAGAAAACGCGCAAAATGTGGCAACACCGTGAAGGTATTTTGAACGAGCTCCACAAAAGACAACTTCAGTTAATTTCATCTGACCTCGTAACTTGAGTTTTTTTGGAGGTAGCAATTGTGTACACACTTTATGGTCCAGCGTAGAGAACTACGAATAAAAGTAATTTCAATATTGTTGCAGGTTTCAAAAACGTGAAAATGTACATGTTATTCAATATCAAATATTCAGATTGAGTTTTAAAGCGAGTAGAACTGGCAATGACTATTTCGAAATAATAGGACTATACCCGGCCAAAATTTCACGGATGCTTCTATTTTCTGAACGCGTCTATTATGAACAAAAGAAAAACTTCTTTTTACGATTGTAGTTAAGGTATTTGTCATCAGATGTCATATCTGACATAGTTTTCTGGGTTATACTCAAATGAAATACACTGGATATTTCTGAAAGTATTTGCTCCCCGAACTTCGTGTGCAGTTGTCAACATCATTTTCGTATCTGAATAAACAATGTCTCGCATGATCTCAAGTTTTGAAATTTCTTATCAAATATCTCAAGAACCCCACGAATAGAGTCAAAACAATGCGAAATCGGGACAACTTGGATGCTCTTGAGCTTCCAAAACATACATATATTATTATGTAGATATGCCAAATTATCGTACCTAGACTAGGTATGCACAACCCTCATCATAAAATGTGAACAGCATTCCACTAAAAAAATAATAAAAAAAAAATTCAATTCGTATATCACGTGACCTAAGGGCCACATTGTTCTTTGTGGTATTGTAAGAATATATAGAGATGAAACCCAACAATTCTTTACATTCATTTTTCATAAAGCTTTGATAACAGAAGAGTTGAGTGGATCGAAATCCAACGAATAACCGTATTGCAGAGCTGTTGTAAGTCATCTGCTAGCGAAACCATTCAAATCGTTTACGAATCCTTTAATTTGGCAGAGCAGATAATACATAATGTACGTACAGCTGTTTCATATAACATCTCGCTCTTAGACGGTGACAACAGCTACAATAACAACTTTTACACCTTGAAATCGCGATGTTACGTCAATCTGTATGTATCTTATGTATTCCCTCGATACAATCTACTACATCACGAAATTCGCGACTCTCGGAAAAATAAAGAATATTCATACAAAATTAAATACTCTAAAGGATACTTCTGAATATGCTCTTGAAATTAGGATTGTTGAACAATCAGATCTAATCTATGTGTCAAATTACAGATGTATAATTCGACAGAATCAACAGAGTAAGCATTGATTCATTGAAAGGACATGCTGATGTGATGAATTCTCAGTGGTCGAGAATGGTTTGGCGTTTCCAGTAACATAATTGAAACAAGTTTTTTTCACTCTGGTTTCAGAGTGGCGCCGAACTATGATACAATTCTATCAAATTAAATTCACAAGCTGCGACCGCTATTTGAAATTGGAGAATACGAAAGCTGATGAGTTTTGCGTAAATTTAACATCCGTTAGAATTTGAAATACCCTCCGAATCGGATAATATACAAGATCTCTAAATATTTATGTAATTTCCAATAGAAACGGTAATAACTCAAAGAATGAAATCATGGACCGTTCAAATTTAAAAATTAGTTAAAATTCCTCAAAGTTTACAGGGGAAGCCTAATTCTACTGTTGGAAATGGGTGATAGAATAATAGAACAGTTTTCACCCACGCACTACGGTTTGGAAAAATCAACAAAATATCAACTAAAAAAAAAACCCTAAATCTGCCAATGTTCAAAATACTACAAAATAATGTAAAAGATTTAGAAACGCTGCATCATGGCAAATTATTTTATTCGCGCTATTTTATTTTTTAATGAACGGCTTTATTCAGTCAAATGAGAAAATTCTGAATTCATTTACGGAATATGCAGCATGGCTCGGATAATGGAAATGACACTGTTGAAAGATATCGATCATTAGGCTCCTGCTGTACTTATCAACTTTTTTTTTGTTGAAAATCCTAATCTTGGAAATTATTTCATGAAAGTAATACATCAATTTGTCATATCAATTACTAAAAATAATTCATCGGAATGATGAGTGATGAAAGATTTTCTTTCGAAATATCAACTAATTCTCTAAAACTGATAAATTATAACATCCCCCCTTTTTTTTCTCCGATAATTCAATTTCGGAAGAATTTTTATGCCTGTTTGAATTGCAGCATGTAGGTATCGGTTAAAAATGAAGTAGATAATATAATTTTTTGTCATGTTTGGTTCAAATTTTTTGGTATACGGAATTCGCTAGAAGCTGGATCGACTGATACTAGATGGTGTCCGGAGATGACTTTTAAAAAGAAAAAAAATAGTAGAATTGGAGCGTCATTGGGAGGAGTTTATCATTGTATGCCGCGAATGAATTTATGTGGGTAACTGAATGATTTGTACGAATTTAGTGTTTAGGGTGCCAAGAAACCAACGTTCACTGCTTTAGCATACTGCGTTTATGGTCGTTCTACTGCAGGTTCTGCAGTGTTTGTAGGATGACACACAGGACTCTAACAATGCTATGTAACAATTTTCTGATCATCACCGACCGCTGTTCAACTACACGAATAACAGCCGATAATTTCAACACTCATGCTTTAAAACAGAGTTGGAATTGTCGCGAGACGCTCGAAGAAAAAAACAACCCTGATCACCGTAGCCAAACACTTAGTGTAATAACCTCTCCCCTCAAGGACCCCTCTCTCTCATTGCATTTGTTTGTTGGTAAAACATCTCAGGACGCTAAAATTAATGAAACTTGTCGAGCTGATGAAATACCCGAGTTCAACCAAAAACTACCATGAACAAAATTTTTATGAAAACTCTTCGAACTTTTTTCGTAGCCTCAGTCGGTTTTTACCTCCTCCCCCCCTCTTCCTCCTTAAATAATCATTATCTAATGCATTGGTATTCAAATAAAGCAACTCGAACTTTCTATATGTTCACTATTAACAATGAAGAAAGACGTTAATGTATGAACACTAGCTAAGCCTATGAGAAAATGATGATGAAAGTGTTCAGATATAGACAGAGCTTCAACAGACCAAGTAATAGCTGGTTTTCACCACTAATAATGTGAGTTCCAGTGAACCATTCTGATGTAACTACCTATTTCACATACGTGCCTAATAATCAGCGTGCCTAAGTTATTGTGAACTGTTAGAAGTGTGGCGCCCCCTATCTGATAAACTCGAATGAATGACCCCCAAAGCACATTTTCGAATGTTCTACTATAATAGTAATCCTGCCTTTTTTTGAAATACTAGGTGGGCCAGAATCACACGAAATGAAAACTCCCAAAAAATCAATAAATATTTTATTGAATCATAGCCCCCAATACTACATTCATATAATAATGTAAATGGGGCTCAATTGATTTTGGGTCTGAATATCACTTCTATAATCAAAAACAAACTATTACATAATTCTCGTTGCCATACTCTAGCCAATTATTACTAGAAATAAATTTCGTGCCATATATTCGTTGGAATATTTGAATTTTCACTGAGTGGATGGATTTCAAATTTAACGTTGGAAATTCCTCCTATTTTCGTTGGTATTAACGTTAAAACAGATCAAGGCTAAGAAAGATTCAGAGTTTGGATTATGTTATCGAAAAGCAATATTAATCACGCTTTCCCCTTGGCAATCAATCTTATATACATGTGAGATCAGATTCATTCTATAGTCGAAATTAATTGATTTTTTCAATTATTCAAATTAAAGAGGAAGTGGATATATAATAATTCTGGATATATATTCCAGAATTGCTGATTAAATAAAAAATTGAACAAGTTATTTTCTGCGTTGATTGAAATGATTGATGATGCATTGATTGCAAGTATGCATATATTAATTTCTAGCATATGGCCAAGACGCTTCATGTGAACATGGCATGGATCCATGCCTAGTTTCAATCAGCTCAGACACACCTTTGCTGAATTGAAGAAAAAAGATCTATTGTAAGATCTTGGCCTAGGTGGATCTTCCATGGTGAATATAACTTTGGTTTTTAATCGTACTATGATCTGGATCATATTGATGTGCACAGATCAAGTGCAGAATCTCTCAGATACGCCTCTATGAGTCCGATACCACCTTCCATACCAGCAGAAATGTTAGTCTCGAAATTCGTGATCCCTTGACGTTTTTCCTCCCATTCCAGCTTCTGTTGCTAGTGAAGCTCCAACAGGCCCACCACCAACGCAAAAGTTACACTGACCGTCATTTGACGAATGTCAAGTCATATTCGCCATCAACGTTATCACTTCAATGGCAGGCCCAATTTCAGCCACTCTCACGATATGCTTTGGTAAAAATTGTTTAATATTATTATTCAAGTTCAATTTAGATCAACTAAGAATGCTCATCAGTATTATAAATATTTGAAAGTCTTCTACCTGCAGAAATTGAGATATCAGATTCGACAAATGCAGGTCGATGCAAACCCATTTGAGGAGAATTAGTATATTTCGAACACATTTGATATTAGGTGATGAAGTAGGTAGTAAACACGAAGAATATAGACGATGTTTGATTCTTAATTTTTGATTTTGACTTGATTTCTAATAATGATCAGTGTCAAACTGTATTTCTCTGATTGTAGTGCTAATTATTTGACCAATTCATCCCAAGATGAACTGCGTGACTACTGGCAATCGAAGACTATCTATATTCGACTTAACAAAATTTCAACATGTTCAATTCTAGGTTTGTATGGTATAATCTTTGAAGACAAATAGACTATGAAATCCCACCGCACCAGATTTAGTGTTTAATTCTTCCACATAGTTACAACATGTTTATCGTAGTGTGAAATGATATGTGCCCTCTATCAAAAACTAAACAAAGCCGTCTACACCACAATTAAAGTACTTAATTTTTTAATTTACATTCTTGATATTGGGGAGGTTCGACTCGGATTATCATGTATTTTTGAGGTCCCCACTATGGTTCCAAAAAAACAAATAGCAGTAGCGTGGAATCACGATTTGTCATGCACTGTCATATCCAGGTTTCCAAATTCGATCGGATGTTCTAAATACTTACAATATCATTTACTGATTTGATGCTGTCAACTCCACCAATTCAGATGAATACGCTGGTTAGTGACTATCTAATAACTACCAATTTTCATAAGAATTACGTTGAACATTGAAAAAAGGTTCACGAATCTACTTTTCGCAATTTCTGCAGTCCAAAATATATTCATCCAATAACTTGAAACTATGAAATCTAAATTGAACATGAAGTAATTATTCATTTGATTTATGTAACAGCTTCAGAGTTGTCACAATTGTTCGTCCATGACTTCAACATCAAGTAGTGAAGATTCTCAACATTTCAATAGATAATAATGGGATAACTCTAATATGAAATATTTCTTGACCTAAATGACAATTATTCAATGAAATTATACCGCATGACCTAAAACGTGAAATGTATCCTATATAAAAATGAGTAATAAAACTGTGATGAATAAATTTTTACGAATTTTCTGTTTCAAAAGGAAAGGAGCTGTCCCATATACCTTATCAATATGCAAAATAGATTTATTTACCTTCAAGTAATGTACAGTCAGGAGTTTACAGGATCAACTTACCACATGAGGACCTAGTCAACTTAATCGAGTATTATCAAAACCCTACAGACACGATCATCGCACTCGAATCAACGGCCTCTTGAATTTATTACGCGCCACTGTCACTGTGATGATATGCTTTCAAATAGTGCACAATATATGAACCAAAATGTACCCAAATGCTCAGAAATACACACCACCATCACGTTGTTCACCTAAGAAAACTGATTCAATGGAGGAATGAGTATTTCTGAACATCGGCAAACTGCAATAAAAATAACCATAAAAAAAGAATGATGCAAACTTGAAACCATCAAATAATGCCACCTCCTTTCGAAGACAGTCAGCAAAGAAAAACAGTCCCCCGCCATGAGGCCGGTAACTTTCTCCTGCTTCCCGTCGAAACCTGAAAAATAAAATACCAATAAGTATAACATATTCAAGAAACTTACGTTTGGGTTTAGGGGGAATAAGCTTGATGGCGCCAGGCCTCTCAGGTAAATCAACTTTGTCCAACTTCATTTTCTTCTCTGGGGGAATGATCGGATCCCTAACATCCCTAGAAGGTGACGGTCGCTTTGTGGGAATTGTAGGAAGCTGTATCGAAGGAGCAGGTTTCTTCCCTGCTCTTGCAGGTACCAACTTTATTTCCTCTTCTAGGCCTGTGGATCTCATCTTGGAATTGAAAATTTTCACTGTTTTCGGTCGTTCTTCAGCATCTTTACGAACACCAATAGAAAAAGCTTTTTTCTTTTCCCTCGATGCCTGGACCTCGGCCGATTCAGGAGCACTTTTTTTCGGTATTCTCCCAAGTTTATCAATTATTGGTGGTTTAATCGAAGCTAGGGTATCTTTGTCTTTCTCAGACTGTTTTTCAGGATCTGTTCTTTCTTTTGAATCTTTGTTCTTGCCAGAACTACTTCCGCTGCTTTTGGAAGATCCATTGGACCTATTCTTATCTTTATCTCTACCACTTTTACTTCTCATTCTCTTATCTTTCTCATCATCACTGCTACGGCTTTTATTAGAACTACTACTAGTTTTTGAAGAACTACTAGATTTCTTTTTATCTTTGTCTCTGTATCTATCCTTTTCACGTTCTCTGTCATTTTCACGATGCCTGTCTCGACTTTTATCTTTATCACGACTGCTACTCAACTTACTACTAGAACTACTTTTAGAGCTCTTAGAACTTGATCTAGATGTATTGCTTCTCTTTTCATACTTTGATTTCACAATATCGGCTATTTCTACTGAGCTCACAGATTCCTCTTTCCTATTATCTGTGTCTACTGACAAATTTCTCTCGGATGACTTTTCACTATTTTTGTAGAAACTTTCGGTAGTGATTGTTTCTGATTTGGCCTCATTGTTTTCTTTACCCGCTGTTTCAACCGCAGATTCAATCATAAGGTTAGTTTCAGGCTTAGGAATATCCACTTTTAGTGGTTCAGTTGATACCTGTTGGGAAGAAACACCACTTGATCCCTTCACGATAATGAGCCATTGTTGTACGAGTTGGGTGGAAAGCTCAGATACACCTAAAAATATATGTGTCATGAATTTTCTTCAACATCTACAAATACCAATAATACAATTCAATGTCTCATTTTGCAAATATCCATAAGGAACAAGGTATCAATAAATAATTCAAACACAGTAGTTAATGAAATTCATAGAAAAAAATCTGCTCTATCAACTTACACTCCCTCATCATAAGAAAATATTCTGGGATATTTTCAGAGTCTCATATACAATCTAGTAACTATAAATATACTATTTTTCAGTTTTTCATGTGTGATTTTCTCTCTTCATTTCTAAAAAATAAAATAGAAGTTATTATAATTGTTTCAAACGAGGAGAGAAAATCCCACTTAGAAAAATGAATGTAGCACCTCCTGGAATACCTTACAGACAGAATAAATATATTAATTGATGAAACTATCCAAACTTTCCATCATACTACAGATTTTCTTGAATTGATTCAAATGAACAGATCCATAATATGTATAATTATCAAATAATTGTACAGATGACCTGATTGGAATTTATCAAATAAAAAAAATTCCATCTGTGAATCCAGAAAATATGAACATATCAACATAAAATCAACACAAAATCAATCCTTCATAATTAATAACAAAAACTAGGCATGCAAAACTTTCCTCTGCATCAACCAATATCATTATTAAACTTTTTTGTTGCAAATTTATCGTTACATGTTTTCTTCTAGACATTTTTGATGATCCAAAAAAATGAACACGTTTTGTGTACTAACTAAAGTGCGTGAACTGAATGATACAAAAAACAAGTCGAACTGCCGAAGAAAGTCAATTTACCTGCTTTACCGTAACTGGGCATTTGAATTAATCAGGGAAAAATTCACGGTGCAGCGAGATGCCGAATTGAAGAGGTGTGTTTGGATTATGACTACGGATTTCTGGATGTCCGGATTACTGGATATTAGAGCATTCAGATATCCGGATTATAGATTTCCATTATTTTTATAACAAAGCTATTTGCTTATCGGATGGATTTTAACAAAAGTTATCTATTAAGAAAGCTCCTTTACACAGTGGATACCAATGAGATGTTCACATAATTTGTTACAAAAATTGAAAATTCATTCGGTTACAATTTTGAAAATATTAGCATGATATGGAATGATAACTTCCAAAAACTGACTATAATGCATTCAGCAAACATCAACTAACAGCTAACAACCCCAAGAAGTGTGCTGTCAAGCCATCAATACTGAGCTATGATTTATTGCATAGTAGACATTTTGTTCACATTATTGATTGATGAAATGGATTCAATATTAATAAATCGACAAAATGTTCGTTCGCCATGACTTGATGATTTTCTAGAAATGATATATTTTTTCACTATGTTCTTATCATCTTTTGTTTTTGTTCATAACTTTTCTGTTTTATGAATATGAATAATTACTTAGTAACTCGTTTATATTTTAGATTTTTTTGATGGATGGTAATGAAAACACAGTATTTTCAAATCATTTTGTCCATTTGATCGATTTTGTCCACTACAGAATGAATTAAACCAGGTCAGACAAATTAAAAGAAAATGTCCATTTTATTCATGGTAGATAAAATCAGATTCATCCTGATCAGTAAATGTTGTGAGCTAGTGTTGATTATCAATCAAAACCAGTTAGCATATGAGTTCTCAAATCAACAATTCTGAAAAGGAGTGAATATGATAAGTTGTACCTATCAGATTAGGTCGAGCAAAGAGTACAGAAGTCAGGGTTCAAAAATATCACAATATTCATATAAACTCCAAAATATCACAGTGACCTCAAAAAGTTTGCACATCATATGAGAAAATTCCTTGAGTTCATCAGAAAACATTATATTTGATGAAAATTTCAAATAACTTGAGTTTGAATTGTCAAATTTTCAATTTTCATTTAAAATTGAATTAAAAACAATATCTAGAGCTCAGCCACGAACCCTATTTCTCCCTATTTTTCATTGTTCTAGCTTCATATGAGTACTAGTATCTGACAATACACCTATATTTCAATGAAAAATTGGTTCAATTGTTCATTTGTACTAGAATAACAACGTATGTTGACAATGGTTTGAATTATGACTAGTTTTTTGGTGCAAATATGATATTTCACTCTGTATTCCAATACAAATAATAAATTTGAGCTAAGGTGTATTGAAAGATACTAGTACTCATGTGCAGGAGGCGGATTTCAAATCTTGATTTCAATTCAAAACAACCTTTCCAAAATTATAGCTATTAAGAAATGAAAACTATGTGGATTACAAATAATTCTCTGCTAAATAAACTTTTTCGAGAATGTTGCAAATAAGGGTTCACTCTTGATGAGAATTCCTTCATTTTTGTTGGCCACTGTATACCATCAAGAAATTTTGTTTTTCTGATAACTCAAATGCACGTTATTTTTGCAATGTAACAATTTTTATCACAAGCCATATGGTGTGAAGTTTTTGAACCTCACTGAAGAACCAATATATATTGGGTATATACATATACAAACACAAGCTTGGCCCAATCGACAGTTTTTTTTTCTAAGTCACAATGGAGTTTCATCCATAATGGATTCTTCCAATGTTGGGCTTCAAATGGTAACAATTCACATAGTTTTGCACTACTTTTTATGGGAATTATATATAAAAATTTATAGTGTCGCAATAAATATCCATAATTGATACCCCATTTTAAATGAAATATTTCCGTTGATATATATACAGGGTGTTCCGGTGATCATGTTACAAACTTCTAGGGTAGATAAAACACACGAAAATAAGAAAAAAAGTTCATGACAATGGGTCCGGAAACGCTTCTTCAGGGAGCTAGGGCCCTTCGAAGATGACCTTCAAAAACTACTTTTCGTTTCATAGCTTCGGTACTACTGCAGCTACCGCAACCAATTTTGGGACATGAAATCTAGTTCGTAGGTTCATCAATTTGAGCCTTCCGGATTTTGTCACCTTTAACCAGGGGCGTACAAACCAGGGGGTATTTGGGTAAATTTGACCCTACTCCTCTTAGGCTTCAGTTTCTTACCATTTTTATATCTGATTATGATTCTCCAATGCCGTTTACATAAAAAAGGTACTCTTGTAAAAATCACTATCTGTCACCGTTTCCTCCGAAAATGGCTAAATCCAATCAATAATAATTTATTGGTCTTAAACCAATTATTACGTTGAACTATGAAAATGAGGTTCAGTACAGATAGTGAGCAAATACCCCCCTGGTTTGTACGCCCCTGGTTAAAGGTGAAAAAATCCGGAAGGCTCAAATTGATGAACCTACGAACTAGATTTCATGTCCCAAAATTGGTTGCGATAGCTGCAGTAGTACCGAAGCTATAAAACGAAAAGTAGTTTTTGAAGGTCATCTTCGAAGGCCCTAGCTCCTTGAAGAAGCGTTTCCGGACCCATGTTCACATGAACTTTTTTTCTTATTTTCGTGTTTTATCTACCCTAGAAGTTTGTAACATGATCACCGGAACACCCTGTATATATATATATATATATATATATATATATATATATATTCTAAACCCTGGTTTAGATGTGAAGTATCCTAACTCAAGTAAAATATTCATGGTAACGCCACATTTCCTGTGTCAGCAGATGCCTGTAGAAATGCCATTCTCTTGATTGTATCAATGGAGATGTCTCCTTTGGGTTTGATATGCAGCTCCTGAATGACATAGACATGAGAGAATATATCTGGTGATACAATGGATAAAGATTGAATGGACAAAAAAATTCCAAGTTGATGGATGAGGTGCGTTAGATTTCTTAGAGGTGGCAGATTTACAGAATGAGTTGAGTAGAGAAGGATTTTTTCAATTTATCGACTTTTTATCAGATGATGTTTTTTTTTATAAAACATGAACTGCATTGGCATATGGCACTGAGGAAGTGCTTTCATATAACCTGCAATTTTTGACAAACTTGATAACTTCAATCATCATTTCAATAATAACAGAACTGATGGATGCTCATTATTGAGAGGATACAAAATAAAATTAATTGAATGATCACAATTATTCAGGCCATCAAACCAAATTTTATTCAGGTAAAATTGGAAAGAGCAATGGATTCATCCTATTTCATGTTAATTTATAAAACTGATTCTTTTTTTTCTCATGACAGCAAACAGATTGTCATGTAGTTTGGCAACCACCTCGCAACTAACTAGAGGTCATTTTTATTCCTTGTTTCTATGAATTGAAAAAAAACCTATTTTATATATTAGAAAGGCTAACCTGTATATCACTTCATATTCAACATTTTAAAAAAATAAATAGTATTGTTCTAATAAAAACCGTATCCGATGATATGATTATTCCATTTTTAGCAGATTCACATTCTTTGTAAGTTTTCGGAAATACTTCATGATGAACCAATAATGAAAATAACCAATAAATATGCAAATAATCATCCGATCTGAAATGATCCGGCTTCCGAGAATGATATTGTGCTATCAATAACTATATTAGCACTAGTTATAGAACCTACCATTATGTACCATTTTTCAAGGCATGAAGGGGTTCTTCTCTACCAAGGTATTTGTTCACATTTTATGAACTACTAATTCATGTACACATGGCCACTTTACTATCCTGATTAGAGATCTGCAGGAATGACACTCAAGTATAGTAAGTATATTGCATATTGCTGCATATTTGAAATTTTTTGAAGATACCCTGAACCTGAACCAGGAAAAATAGCAACGCATATTTTCAATATCATATGCTACAGATTTTCATTGGAATTGAAAAGAAGTGCTCTAATAATAGCAATAGTAGGTTTAAACTGCAGTTCCACAGAACTATAATGACTGAAATATATTGCTAGTGGTAGAAAAAATCCCATATATTCCTTGGTATCAAAGAATATCATCTTCATGGGCGTTATATATCAACTACGCAACGGAATATAATTTTGGTCACTGTGAAATAATGAAATTCTTCACTACCTTGGTGAATAAACATCTACTACTTTTCAAAATACCAGTAGCAATACACATCTCTATGCTGCTTCTTTCCTTCACCCTTCAATCAACAGGCTGTTTGAAAGTTCTTTCATGGTATACAATAATCATGAAAATAATTAGATGGAAAGTTTTTGGAGGGTCACCTTGCACATATATTAATATCTACAAAGTTTCCTAACTATATCCCCAAAATGACTTAAAAATCATTCATACCTTCAAATAAATTATACAATGGTAAATGAACTACGTTGTTGTCTGCTAACATGCCCTGGTCTAGAATGTGTTTCTGCCTTTTCCTCTATTTTTTATCGACCGATTTCAAAAATCTGGAGGACCAAACATGAGGAAAACATGGTGTACTTCTCTTTCATCAGTTCTCTCCATCAACATAATGCATGTCAAGAAATCATTTAAAAACATATGAAATTCCTCTAGTCAGTTCTATGATCGAAAATTCATACCAACTATCGCTCAATAAGGATTATTTCATATGAATTCAAATTCATACAAATGAACAGTTCATACTTTCATTCAAATAAAACAGTTTATACTTCAATTCATTTCCACAACATAAAAATTATACTATTCCAAAATTGGAAGGTCTGCAAAAAACAGCCCAATATTATATTTGTATGTACGCCAAAAACAGATATGATATATTTGAAACTTTTTAAATTATTAAGATACCTATCAAATATTTTTATGAGATAATCACATCAGAATGGCACAGTGAAAAATTAATTCATTTTCTTGCCAATTATGCAATGCTGCAATGATTTGCAGGTAAGAAAACTTAAAGATTGATACTGAAACTCTCATCAAAAAATTTCAGCCTGATACTATACTACATCCTACTAATAATTTACTTTTCTCAGAAGAGATTTCAAGTTATATTCAATACTTCACTACTGAATTGATGTCACATGCTAGTAATATTTCATTCAAAGTTTATTCAAGGTAAATAGGAATTTCTGCTCAAGTGTAAAATACTGTTCTTTGTAGTTTGTCTTCATGAAACAGATATATATATATATATATATATATATTCAGTGAATGAATAAAACACAATCTGAATCATAAAGGATCTCCAGTATTCAACTATATGAAACTGTTATGCAATGAATTCATAGTATTTCTCAGTAGGTTATAACATTGAAAACATACATTCAGTGAATATAAAAAAAGGACAGACCTGTATTTACAAAGATTGCAGAAACAGGAATCTGCATTCTGCATTCTGAGACATTCATATTTTGTAAAAACCCAGTGGAAAATCACAGTTAACAAACAATATTCTTGATCATGATATCTTGATCGGATATTTTTGCAACATTGAGACATTGTGGTATAAAAAAAAAATAACAATAAAAAACTTCAAATACCTTCTAATTCATCTCTTCTTGATAAACTCTTGATCAATTTTGGAAGAATATTTAACTTCAAACGTTCAACATCTACTGGTGTGATAAGCAAAAGCCCTAATATTTCCTTAACAAGATCCCAATTGAATGTTTGCACTGCATCTTGCAGCCATGTTTGAATAAGTGTCCATCCTCCTTCTGCCATGAACATATCAACTAGTTCACTATCTGTATTTTTCAAAATAAGCACATACACGCATTTGCTTACTAATTTCTTGGAAAATTTTGTCATTAAACTGCAAGAAAATCCGAACATGAAAAATGTATAACAGTAGAATTGGAAATGTATACTCACTTGACCAATCGAGGAACCTCATCTCTTGACAATATTCCACCTTCTGGCGTCAAAAGTACCGAAAGGCACTTCAATAACTGTAATGGATCAATGCGCGGCTGAAACAAATGATATTCAGTGAGTAGAATTAATTGAATTTCATTACATAATTTATCAATTTATTAATTCTAATTTAACTCATTAATATATTTTGTATTTGTTTATTGATTTACAGTTAGCCTTATCACCAACAGGAATACTAATGAATGCTGCTTTGACACCCACAATGTGAAGAGCATTTGTTAGTACTAATCACACACAAGATAATCTAAGGCAAATTAAAAATTTAAGCAATTCAATTATTCTAGACTTAACCTGAAGTTTCATGCAACACTCTGGGATTTCATTATATGAACATATGAATTTCTAAATTCAAGAGATTTAATGGAAATTTCTATTGCAATACTGAAATGTACATTTCCAAACAATCTAGCATTATTTACTGCATTTATTCTATCAGAAATCAGTGAATGAATGAATGACAGGGAAAGAATATGAAACATCCAAATGCCCTTCTCGAATGTGTTCAATGGATCTGGTATTCTTAAGAAAATTCATATATTATTTAATAACACGGCAAAAATACCAAATAAATATTGATTTAGCATGAGGAAATTCAATTTCGGAAATCAGTCGGCATGAGAGTAGGTAATCAACACAAAGCTTCTCAGATATATGATCAAAAACTTCATGTAGGTATTTAACTTATCAATAATGGGAGTTCTTTTTACTCGGTACGGACAACTTGCTAATACACTATGATGATATTAGTAGTCAAAGTATTCTTGATTTTATACAGAAGTGAAGTCCTCGGGCTTTTTTCTAACGTCAACTCCCGTGAGTGGATGTAAACTATGGTCAAATTGCATTTAATTCAAATTAGTCACACATATATATCATTTCTTTCAGACATTTCCACTAGAAATACAAAAATTGTAAAAGTGAAAACAGAAATTATGATATCAAGAGAAAATATTATTTCAACTACGTTCATATGACTCATACTTTTTACATACATCAATGCTTAGGCAGTATCAATCAGCCTTCTTTGTTGGTGTATTCAAGACCTTGAATTGAAACCTGTGTGGAGTTAGAATGGCATCTGGTGAATAGTTTCAAGCAATGGACGGTTTATACAAAGTGTTCCAAAAGGTGGATGCAAAGTCTAACGGAGGTGAGAGGGGAACTCATTTGGATTCCATTACGCCACACATACCTCAGTACAAGTCAAGTTGACCAAAAATATATATATATTTTTTAAAAATCTATTTTTCTCACGTCTCACCTCTGATAATACTTGACACTTTGGTTGATATTTTTTCCAATACTAAAGTGTATATCTGTTCAGTAAATTGATACACTAAACAGCAAAAATGACACGTCTACACCATTCCAAAAGGCATATTTTTATTATCATTATAACTTCTTGGAAAAGTTTGTTATCTCGACGATATTTTATCAAAAACCTACATGGTTATTATTATACTATTGTTATTATTATACGATTGTTAATGTCATTTATTCAAATCGAAGAATTGGAAATCACCAAGGAAATAACTCAAGTCAGACTCTTCGAACAGAGTATGGTGTGCCACAGGGCACAGTACTTGATCCTTCATTGTATAGTGTTTTGGCAATGGTGATTTATCTATTCGGGATAAGGATAGTTTCTTCTGCTGTGCAGATGATACTATTACTGTGGTTGTCTCTGTTAGTAATTCACGGAGATCAGCTATCATAAAGGCAGTTATCTCTATTTCTTAAATCAAGGCTTGGCTAGACTGTAGGCTACTTTAATTATGTCAGCAAAAGTTCATCACCTTTGCTCTAACCAAGAAGGCATAGCCACAATGCAAAACTATAAAAATTCACAAATCAGATTGTACTAATACTGAAGGAACAGGAAACTGTGACTGTTGTGGAATAGAAACAGTGCAGAATATAGAGTTTTCAGGTATTTGTACTGATGAAAGAACATATAGAATATATAACAAAAATAAGGAAGTTAATTTAAAGTAATTCAAGTTTTTATGAACTGAGATACATTCTAACTCATAATGTATGTAAAATGGTCTACTATTTCTTGGCAGATTCAATATTACATTATGGTATCATTGTGTGGGGATGTGCATGCAGAACTAATGAGGTAATGAAGTTTGAATATGAAAAATACCCTGGCATTCTACTCTTCACCAACTCCACATCAAAAATATTATAAGCTTTATGTTAACCAATCAAGACTACAAAATTAAAATAGGCCATAATTTGTATACCAGAAGTCTAACAAATAACTTAGGCTTGAATTCAGTGAGACATGAGCTTCAACATATTTTTTCATTGGCTCTAAGGTATGTAATGCACTACCCAACTTAATGAGAATGCAAATATATAGAAAGGTTGAAAAGCAGATCCATGACTTGATAATTGAGAGCCATTATATTGTAAACATTCACCAAAATTGAATTGTTTTTGTGAGGTATTAATAATGCATTGCTGCAAGTATAGATTATCAAGTACATCTATGTGTATGAAAGTATCAAGTTTCAAGTAAGTTCAATAAATTAATAATTAGCACACAGATTTCAGAATCCATTGCGCTGATGAACTTAAGTATAGTTAGGTAATATAACAACACAAATTTACTAATGTAAAAAAAACGTAAACTATATACCTGAGATACTGAATAATTTCATTCATTATTGTTATTATTACTTATTGTTGGGCCATTAGCTGTTTGGTGTCAATTTACTGAACAGATACTACTCATATAACTGAAAAAAATAATTGATCAAGGTGTCACAGTTCATTAGCAGGTTATCTAGATGGAAATGAACAAGCATTTTCCAATAACTTGAGAACATACTTTTTACTAGGGTATGTTTGGATTGAGGGAATCTGTTAGAATTTATATTGACCTTTATAACACCCAGTACATCACAAATTCATACTATCATATAAATCGAATTTCAAATCAAAAATTCATATTCCTGAGAGTCCTTTAAGCTCAATATAATTCAAGAGGAATTGATTTGAATCAATACACAGAGGAATCTACAAAGAGAAAATCATTTCAATGGATATAATCTATATTGCAGGATGGATGTATATTGATGAAGATTGATAGATTTTTCTCCATTTGTTAATGTTTTGAAATAAACCATATCGAATGAAATAAATTGGACATTTGATTGAAAAATCTAAGCAAGTTTTAAAAAATTCAAGCATGGCAAACCTATAGTTACTGGCCTTCAATAGATGATGGCCAACATTATAGTCATATTTGAATAGAATGATTCAACACAAGGAGCAATCAATTTTCAAAATATTTTTTCCACATGGTGCTGTAACATAAGAGCGGGTTTATACAGTAAATAAAATAAAATAAGAAATAATATAAAATAAGACAAGGAATAAGGAAAAATAGGAGAAGTTTATACAGATCATATAAAACAAAATAGCAATTAACAATCAACCAATCAAATCACGGTTGTTGGACAATGTCTCATGTCATCTTCTGATAGATGACATGACGCTTTTGCGCATATCTATTTTCAGATAAAATAAAATAGAAGTTAAAAGTTGATCAACTTTTATTTTATTTCTTATTTTATCTTAGTTCGTGTATAAACGCTTCCATGGTATTACGCATGTTGAACTTTCTTGAATTATTTTATGCTATTCCTTGTTTTATTTTATTCACTGTATAAACCCGCTCTAAATTTCCATTGCCTTGCCACCTAGTACCAGAATATTCTGGTAAAAAATTGTACAAACTCCCGATGCTATTGAGGAAGGAATATAACTAACCAAAACATGTAATTGAGCAGCAAGAGCCAATGTAATTCCTTGTAATGCGCATGTTTTTACAATCAAACCTAAACTGATGCAATTGCATTACACATCTATAAATTTATGACTCCTATGACTTTCTTGTGACCTCAATTAATACCCCCCCTCCACTTCCATCAATGATGCCATTACTGCGCATTTAAAGATAGTAACAATACATTCACAATGGAGGCCAAGTGTTGAGTATAAAATAAGGACTATAAAGGAGTATAAAATAAGACTACATGACGTTTAGACTGTGACTGGCATAATCAATCATGTTCTTTCCCAGATATTCTTTGTGAATCTGAGTACATGAGGAAATTCATCTTAATATGTCATACAAGAACCTACTCAGATACCGTTCCTATATGAGCTTCCTATCTGGTCTCATCACCTTTGATCAGAATACTTCTATAGACATAATAAGGTCGTGAGATTGTGACTTTTTTTTATAGAGCAATTTTAATTATAAACAGGCCTATGTTGCGCTTGTTTGGTTTCGAAATAAGAGCAATTCATTTGTACTATATCTTTTACATAGATATTTCAAATCGATGAGGAGAAATTTTGAAATATCGCTGAACAAATGGCTTATACCTACTGGAGACAATTCAATTTTATAAAAACTGTTCAGAGTCAAAAAAAATAGTTACTTCCTTCAATTCGAATAAATACGAGTTATGAAAATGATATCAATATTATAAATTATGATGCAAAAAGATACCTCCAGATGGTACCGACTATATAATATATTCAAATGAAGCAGTCGTCAAACCTTACCATTTTTCTCAAATCCTACAATGGGGCACTAGAATATTTTCACTCGTAAAGTTCTAAAATAGGGAGTCCACGTGAATGTCTCAACGATAAATTACGCGACTGATTTTATGGTAAAAACCAAAAGCTGGGACAACGCCCTGGTCGTCCATTTTATGTATAAAATACAACACATTGCAGGATAAAACGAAACTAAATAACGTTTGAACCCTTATTCTATTATAGATGTAGATGTACAGGTCAAAAGTAATAGTGTTGAGATTTTATCGAACGAAATCTTACAATATAACGAAAATCATACAATTCTTTCGCGACAACGGAGATTCAGCCAGAAAGAACCTCCTATGCGTAAAGCGTAAATGAATCAATCTTTTCTTGTTCTATCGGTTGCCTGGGGCAACCGGAAATGTGCAATGCGCACAACGTTGCCACATGTATCTTTCGTTTTGTGATTGCATATAGATTGCTCATACTCATACGAAAGGATCTAAGAACTGCACTATGAAGTAATGACCCAAGAATGGAGTTTATTATGCTGTGTCTTTGGCAAAGATCATATACACGCTTAACTTTCTGTTCTGAGTGTAGGACATTTATAACCAGGGAAATCAAATTAAACAGGGTTATGCCACAGAAGAGATATGCTATAAACCAGCTCGTGGACCACAGCACGGACCACGGTTAATAGAAACAACATTGGTTGCATCATATACCATGCGTATGCCTTGTTCTCGTTCATTCTTAAAGCGATTTCGGAAACTTACTCGGGTTGGTCGAATCCCTAACCTGAACGTTCGTTTACCACCGAGTTATCTACCTCTGTTCGAAGTCGAGGTTCTAGTTTTGAACCGTTTTGCGCATGACGTCACTACGTAACAAATACGATTAGCAGCATTCGGAATAACACGGGTTTTCATATATTTGATCAGACGAATTATCGAATAACAATGTTTTGGGAGTTTTAATGATAGTAGAATTATAATCTCAATCATCGAAATATATGAAATGATAAAAATGAACACAACAAAATGAGTTATTCCCCTGGATATCTTCTGAATTTCAAATAATTCATTCATAGGTATTGAAGGAGTAACATTCATGACGTTCTTCAAAACAGAAAGATTATTGAGAACTATTTTTGTATATGAATATTTGTTTTATTCGTGAGCATTCATTCAGAAATAAATAATAATAATGAAATATCCACTAGTTGATAGATATATATTTCGCAACTGACTTTCATGAATCATTTCGAGTGAAGTCAATACTATAAAGTGCATTTAAAATAGTGGTAATTATATTGGCCACAATTATGAACATTTGGGGCATGAGTCTAATAAAACACAAGTAGATAAAGTTGTATTTAATATAAATATTTTCATTGGAAATTAAAACACTGAAACACTGTTGTTACACCATTATAATCAGTGCGATTATTTTCAAGTATTTAGATAATTCAAAGTTCACAAAATAATCATCAAACCATGAAGGTAAATACATTTGTACGAATAGACATAACGCATCTAATAAGGAACAATGGGTTTAAAATTTTTCAACAAATTACATTTCAGATAGGTACCATAAAAGAAATTGAATCTAATTGGATAAATCGAATTGGATGAATTAAAAAAAAAAATACTGTGTGTAGGTTAATCGAGGTGTGATATGTTCATTTCTCTAGATTTTTCTTCGTTTCTAAAAATAAAAATAGGAAATATGATGAATATTTCAATATACCTATTTGTAGTAAGGACAGATCAGTGATCTGCTCCAAGATGTCAATGCATTTAAAATACGATACCTATAAGATAATTTCTTTGGTAATAGTCATTGAAATGAGAGAGAAAATCCCAAAAAAATATAAGGTAATGAATTTCATTGATGGTATTGGAATGTTTGAGGAAGGTATGGCATCATCTTTCAATTTCCATTTCTGAATAGGTAATTCTAACAATTTTTCTTGCAATCTATAGTCGTCGTCTGAAAAATGATTCGAACATAATTCTGGCTGTTTTTACATTGAACTTGTTCTTCTGAAAGCAATTTTTCACCCACAAACTGCAATTTTCTTTCGATGAAGGAAAAGCGAAGTAACGACATGTCGATGCAGTTTTACATCTTTTATTATTTTTACTGGAACAACCCACCACAGAACAATGAACCATAGTTTCTTAGTATGGAATATAAATGAAGTAAGCAAAATTATTCGAACCGACTACTGAAAAACACAATTTAAAACGATAAACGCACTGAAATGTTCGCTTAACCTCGAAGCGTCAACAGAAAATTGTCACATGCGCGTAGGTTTACCTTCTCAGTTATAGTATCATGAGTTAAACTCATGTCTCAAGTCCACCTCAAGAGTAACTGGTGCAATTAGCTGTTAGTGGTTAACTTATCTCTGTCCAAGTGATGTAGGAGTCACGGGTTTTCCTGAAGATGGCGCCATTATTATACAAAAAATTGCGTTTCAAATTTTATGGTGTCCTACAAATGTTTTGATTTCATCTGAGGATTTCACCCATTCTAATCTTTTCATCAGAAATACAACAATTAGATACACAAAAGTTTATTTGTTCCAATTTTGTTTTATTGTAGGTTTGGTAGAACTGCAGTTCTCACTGTTTTCAATTCTGACACCCTAGATTAAGTCGAATGATAGTGCCCTCTTCAGGAGTACTAATGACTTTTACAGTATCCAGGTCTTCGATCATTGAACAGACTAGATAAGTAATCCACAGCCCTGGCAATACAGTTTGTTTGGAAGCAACGTCTATAGTATCTATCTTTGTCAAAACAAGGATAGCAGCAGCTGATTCTCCCAGCACCAGTGCCGTGTTGTCAGAGGAGGTCGAATTTATTATTAATTCATGATGAAACCAAATTGAAAATCCGTAACAATTTCAGTGGTACTTTTCAGCATTTCTTGGTGGGAAAATGAACATCCCTATACTTCCTTCACATTGTTACGAAAAATTCGAATACATACAATCCTATGGTGATTTTTGTAACTTGCTTGTTATCAATAAACTTATTATGACCACGTCACAAGAAAAGTTCAATTCTCAACGCCATATGAGACAATATACTTACTATTCAGTATACAGTTGTCTACTTATACTTTATCATAAATAACGTTCAATTTCAATAATGAACATTTATATCTTTGGCGATCAGTGACAGTGCATGTAAGTATATTTACGATTTCAAAGTTCAGTACCTACTAGTGGAAATAATTTTCAAAAGAGTGAAAAACTCGTTTTCAAGGCAAATAGATATGATTGCATATTTGAATGTAATTTTCAAATCTGAAGATGAAACTTTTTTATATCATTTCACGATATCGTCAAAAATGAAGGAGGTTTAATCTTTAGCAGAATTCATATATTTTGACGCAAAAACTGATGTCTGATTATTTCATTTCAGGTAGATAGATGAAAATCGATAATGAATATGTGTTGACAAGTATTATGACGGAATGTTATATAAACAATAAAATCATGACTCATGTGAGGATGTAGCAAATAGCAGTGTTTCTTATTCAAAACTGAAATGAAAAATAACCATGGATAATCACACAAATAATTTATTGATTTTTGAATAGGATTGTTTTTGTTAACATACTTCTTACTCTGACTTCCGTTGAATCTTTCAATATATTTGTCTCATGATGGAGTCTTACAGTGGAATATTTCTCCAAATTAGTTTGACTAGTTCCAAAAACAGTCAACGGTAAATTTCTCATTGTTGTGTGTACAAGAAGTATAGAAATATCCTTATTTTTATCAAACATATTAATTGAGTCCATCATTATTCTCAGTGATTTTTCAGCAGCTTCGCATATTTTGACTACAAATAAGGAAGCATTTATCAGTGATACATATTTCACCACAAGACACTGTCGCAGCTGACCTATGGGTATAATCAATATAATCTAATCAATTCAATTTAAATTCATTTTTATCCATTCCATTTGGGAAAATGCTTCAAAATCTCGAATGATACGACAATGGTAACTCACCTATGAAATGACGTGTTTTGATCGCCGGTTCAAATTGTCTTTAACACACCTCACAACGTCTCACCATTATATCAAATCACCAAAACAGGAAATAAACTGAGTTTCTGATGAATTCTGAGTACACAAAACTGAACACAAGTTGAATAATATCGATAAATCAAAACGTAAATAGTGACAGATACCAAACAAAGCAATAATCGCCGTTGACTGTCAATATCAAATTGCGGTGTTGTAACGTTGAGCAAAAAGTATTCATGATACCTAAGCTGGTTCTCGAGCCCCCAAGAAAGAAAAATTGCTAGGTCTCAGAATAATGTAGCAATCTTCTATTAATCAGAACTGATTCATAATCGTCATGACCCAAATTAATTATTATATTTGTGCATTGAACTACATGAATTCATGAAGGACTTTAAATATTATGAACTATCTATCACTTTTTGATGATTGGATATGACAACACTGGCGACGATTGGGTACTAATATTATGATAATTCTGGGAATTCATGTTAGCATCAGAATATTCGTTTTGTGATCCTTCTAGTGGGTTTGTTGTTCGGAGATCCAGGTAAAGCGATTTGGTTGCGATTGCATTGGATAGGAATGCGCGCGCCTGTCTTATTTCATCATGGCCTCAGAATAATTGTTTATGCCAAGTTTCTGCCTTTTGAACACAACTGAGCATATTGAAGTAGGCGATATTCATTTTGGCAGCAGAGATTATTGAATTTGCTACAAGAAAATATGGTCAAAATGAGAGAACTTCTGTTCCTAATGTATTTGATTTGGTAATTCTGGGGAATTCTGAAGATTGGAAACATAAATATCACCATATACTTGCTTCTCTGACAGTATCCGATGGAAGTCATGGGCCTTCATTATCTCTATCATTCTCGAAATATTGTACCTACCATTAATATTACCATCATATTTTGGGAAAATAAACTGACAAAAAATTCGCGAATGTGTTCATGAAAAAAGCAGGACATCAATTATTGTTCGAAAAATAAACAAGTCGCATCGATCAGCTGCCCAAATAAAAATCGTCTAGCACTATCGAGCAAAGCTGCCAACTTAGAGAGCTCGGAAGGCTGAGTTTGAATGTTACTAGTATTTTCCGTAGGGTTATGTTGGTATGGAACATTCCCCAAAGATGACGTAATTCTCAACTAGGAGCACGGAGCACATAATTACCTCTGTCTTCTGTGTCTGTACTCTGTTATCTATAATCTATTTCGTATTTTAACGGTTTTATACAGATGTTTCAAAATGTGTCAGACATAACAGTCTGTTAGAGAAGTGAATAAATTCGAATGTTTCATCATATACCATGATGCAGAAAATCCATATCACCGATTCAAACAGTTGAAAGAAGTAGGTCTCATACACCAATATAAAATCATGGCGTTGTCAGCCCCCGGAACACCTAGAAATAACCTTGTCAGCCTGAAGATGGGAACTTCTGGTAAGATCGATCGAAATCAGAATAGCCTGCGAACACCGAAGTCCCATATTTCAACTCCAAGAACCATGTGTAAGACTCCAAAATCAAAAAGATTGGACACTTTACCAGATACTCCAGAATGCTTCAATATTGTTGCAGTTGATACACCTTCATCTAAACGGCGCAGTAGTAGAGATAAATTTGATGAAGTCAGTAACTTAACAGTTGCTGTGAGAATAAGACCTATGAATTCCCGAGAATTATCATATATTGGAGCAGTAGATGTTGTAAAGGTTAAAGAAAAGGAATTGATCATCAGAACTCAAATTGGCACTAGTGCTAATATGAGTACGGACCATGTTTTTCAATATGATCATGTATTTTGGTCATGTGATGAATCTGATACTAAATACTCAACCCAAGAGGATATATTCAGAATCCTTGGAGAGCCTTTACTTGATAATGCCTTTAGAGGATATAATGCCTGTCTTTTAGCATATGGACAGACAGGTTCAGGCAAAAGCTACAGCATGATGGGGAAGAATATGTGTGAAATTATTGATATTGACTCTCAGCAATATACTGGAATCACACCAAGATTTTGCAGAAATCTCTTTGAGAGAATATCTAATTTAGAGAATAGTGTTGCTAGTGTTGAAGTCAGCTACTTTGAAATCTACAATGAAAAAATTCATGATTTACTTGCCAGTACCAATGCTACAAATAGAGCTCCCTTGAAAGTAAGAGAACACCCAGAGTTGGGGCCATACATTGTTGATTTAAGTGTACATGTTGTCAAATGTTATAAGGAGTTGAGAAACTGGTTACTAATTGGAAACAAAAACAGAGCAACAGCTGCAACAGCTATGAATGAAAAGTCTTCTAGGTCACATAGTATTTTTACCATAGAATTGTGTCTGTCAGAAGGATTGACAGAAGAGGGGAATAGCAGGAGGAGTAAAGTCAGCTTAGTTGACTTGGCAGGAAGTGAAAGGCTGGGGAATGCTCATAGTACTGAAGAGAAAATGAGGGAAGGTGTTTGTATCAATAAGTCTTTATTGACATTGGGGAAGGTCATTTCTGCATTATCTGATCAGAAGAAGAACCAGTTTGTACCCTATAGAGACTCAGTTTTGACCTGGCTACTTAGGGTGAGTTTTTTGAACTTTGTTAAATTATTATAAGTATATATTAGTTATTTCACAATTGAAATTCTCTCTTGCCATTGGGATCTTGTAAACAAGTACAGATACAGGGTAGCTAAATCTTGGATGAACCTAATGCTGCACCAGCCTTTATGGCCCACTTCCAGAAAATCACTCTCACAATTTCTAACACATTAATTACAATTTATTACAACCCACTCGAATTTTATTACAGTTGTAGTTTCGCGAAAATGAGGTGGTGGTGCAGCTTTAGCCTAAAGCTGCACCACACCCTTCATATATTTAAAAATACCCACACTATCGACATATTCCACACGCATGAATTTCTTACACATTTATTACAACTGTTTGAGGTGAGAAATCAACCCCCATTATCTGAAGAAAACATTCCTACAGGTTTAATGCGATTACGACTTCCTCAAGCCAGCTTACACGATTGATAATGGTTTCATATTATAGATACAACATATCTCCGGGTTCATTTACAATTTGGAATTTATTACACTGCTCCACACTGTTGGAAGTCAATTTTTATCATTGAAAAAATTGATTTCGAGTGCTGTCTGTAAGTTCTTTGAGGAGGTGGTACATTCATTTTTCAGCTTTTCATGGGATTTTCTCTCCTCGTTTCTAAAAAATAGAGTAGAAGTTATTAAAAATTATTGCGATATATTTGTAGTAAGGACAGATTTGGGATCTGCCCCAAAATGTCACTGCGCTTGAAATTAAACCTTTAGATACCTCAAAGAGAAATTCTCTATTGGTCAGGGACACCTTGTTTCTGAAAAAAATTTGGAAATACAAATATATTTAATAAGAATAAAACCTCTACTTATCTTTGTGGACGTTTCGGGAACGAATCTGCTCCCGTTTTCAACACAATTAAAATATTTTTCTCTTTGTAACATTTTTCAATGTTTTCGGTTTTGACACTGAAAAGTGACAATTTGGTAGACGGAAGAATTCTGGTTACAAGGTGTTTTTATTAATTGATATCGAATTTTCCATTTTCATATTCAAGTTTCAGAAGTGGATGCCAAGTTCTATCTATATCAACTGAACAAGAAGCAATATTATTGTCTCCGTTCAGGAGAATGCAAGCAGACTCTTTGAATTTTCGTTTTTGGTTGTTGTCTTCTTTTCCTATGATCTTAATATTACCCCAATCGGCCATATGTTGTCCATTTTCAGTAATAATAATTTTTATAACTTCTACTCTATTTTTTAGAAACGAGGAGAGAAAATCCCATGAAAAGCTGAAAAATGAATGATTTCGAGTGGTTTCATGTAATAAAGAATTACTTACACCAGCCCACACCATTGATTATGGTTTCATATCATAGATACAACATATCTCAGTCAATTTTTGGCGATTAATCAGGGAAACAACAAGTCTCGTGTTCATCGAGAGTACAGGTTTATTCAACATGAATCGCCTCCTTCTCCAAAATTTCAGTTTGTTATGACTTTCGATAGTGTGGAGCAGTGTAATAAATTCCAAATGGTATATGAAACTTTGAGATCTGTTCTTTCTATCATTATACGGAATATTCAATGGTGTGGGCTGGTGTAAGAAATTCCTTATCACATAAAACCACTCGAAATACATTTTTTCAATGATAACAATTGACTTTCGGCACTGTACAACAGTGTAATAAAATCCAAATTGTATATGAAACTTGGGATCTGTTTTTTTCTATCATTATACCGAATAAACAATGGTGTGGGCTGGTGTGAGAAATTTCTAGTCAGATAAAACCTCTTGAAACTGAGTTTTTCGACTATGAACATCGATTTTCGGCAGTGTAGAGCAGTGTAATAAATTCCAAATCGTAAATGAACGCCGAGATATGTTGTATCTATGATATGAAATCATAATCAATGGTGTGGGCTGGTGTAAGGAATTCCTTATCTCATGAAACCACTTGAAATCGATTTTTTCAATGATAAAAATTCACTTTTGACAGTGTGGAGAAGTGTAATGCATTCCAAATCGTGAATGAACGCCGAGATATGTTGTTTCTATGATATGAAACCATAATCAATGGTGTGGGCTGGTGTAAGGAATTCCTTATCACATGAAACCACTCGAAATCGATTTTTTCAATGATAAAAATTGTTGTCCGACAGTGTGGAGCAGTGTAATAAATTCCAAATTGTATATGAAACTTTGAAATCTGTTCTTTCTATCATTATACCGAATATTCAATGGTGTGGGCTGGTGTAAGAAATTCCTTATCACATGAAACCACTACAAATACATTTTTTCAATGATAAAAATTGACTTTAGGCAGTGTAGAGCAGTGTAATGCAATCCAAATTGTATATGAAACTTGGAATATGTTTTTTCTATCATTATACCGAATATCCAATGGTGTGGAAGAAATTTCTTGTCAGATAAAACCTCTCGAAATAAGTTTTTCGACTATGAACATCGATTTTCGGCAGTGTAGAGCAGTGTAATGAATTCCAAATTGTAAATGAACCCAGAGATATGTTGTATCTATAATATGAAACCATTATCAATCGTGTGAGCTGGTACGGATGTCAACTTGAGCGCTATAGCAATATACATGGTGTTAGTTAATAATTCCCACAAACTTCAAGGGATGATTCTGTATGAAAAAACAGTGACAGTATGCTGAATAACTTTCGTCCGCATATGCTTCGTTATCCTAGTTACGGGGTGTTGGAGTTTTTCTTGAAAACTGACTATTAATTTATTGCTATAAAACCGGTCGAGATATGCAAATGAAATTTAGTGGATTCCAAGAGGTAGTCATTGCCCATTTTCTGATGTGCAATTGAGAATTTTATGTTCATCATCGGTGCGCATACGGGTGATGATCTCAATTTTTTCAAACTGAAAATCAATTTCGAATTCCTGGTTCAATTTTTGACAAACAATCTCTCGTGCCCTTTTTTCGCATTTGGAGCCGTTTTTATGCATAAAAACATCTTTCATACCTGCATCTGGCCTGATTGATCGCCGGATTTGATTCCTCTATTCCTCTATTCCTCAGAAAAAAGATGTAATGAAATTCTTTCAAGTCTGTATAACTGGTTCTGCATGAATTCACTTCATTTGAATGCAGAAAAAGCTCAGTCAATACATTTTCATAAAAGGCAAAAACAAGTGCCAACCATTCACGTAAACATCAATAATAAAGTTCTCGAAAATGTATCATGTGTAAGGTTTCTTGGCCTATACATTGATGAATGTGTTAAGTGGAGGAAACACTGTGAGTCAATAATTTCTAAACTTAACTCTGTTATCTATCTATTCAAAAACAGGAGATCAGTTTTGACGGAAAAACAATTAATAATGCTATATTATGCACAGGCCGAATCTCGACTGAGATACGGAATATGCTTCTGGGGGTCATCCACTTGTTTGAATGATGTGTTCATTTCGCAGAAAAAATTAATCCGTTGTATCGCTGGTGTCTCTCGTACTACTAGTTGTCGGAGTTTCTTTAAATCCTATGAAATTTCAACTTTACCTTATTTGTATATATTTGAATTATGTGTCTTTATATTTTGTAACATGAACTCTTTCAAAACTAATAAACAAATTCACTCTATCAACACAAGACAGCAAAATGACCTACATGTGCCATTTTCAGAAACTAATCTTCTATATAGATCACCCACTGCGACTGGGCAAAGGTTATACAATAAACTTCCAACCGACATTAAGTGTCATGTGTAACACTGAAAGCATTCAAGCAATGTCTTAGGAAATACCTGATAAAGTGTGGATTTTACTCCTTGGATGAGTTTTGAAGTCTTAGTTTTAGTTCCAATCTTGAGTTAGTTTCAGTTATCCTGTCTGACAAATTCTATACATGTTCTTGCATATCACTAAGAAAATAAAGTACTATTATTATTATTATTATAAGTATGACGGAGGCCTAAGAAATAAATATGAATAGTTCGAACCTTAAACTAAAGAGAGGTACTCTTTGTTTTCTGTCGATAAAATAAAACGTTTCGGAGGAAAATAATAATTTATTTTTTAGTAATTTTTCATACATGATGATATTCTTCATACAGTGTCTCCGTGAAGAGAGCCTATAACAGAATATAGGAACATTTTATTTTTTCACGTTCTATCTGAATCCGAGAGATTTCCCACATTCATATATATACAGGGTGTCCTTAAAAGGTGTTTACAAAAAGCTACCACATATTCTTCAGACCAAAACAATTCGATACAAGCAAACTTACCTCAGTAAAAAGTTGCTTAGTTTGGGCGCTAGACGGCTCTGAAGTTGAAATTTTCAAATCGATTTTGCTTCATAACTTTTGAACGGCTCATGAGATTTTTTTCAAATTTGGTACGTTGGCATAGACTCATCGGGCAATGAAACTCATATCATAATCATAATGAATATCATTCCATGGGCGTAGAACTTGATTTTTTCAGTAAATAAACATCTAAAACTCCTACGCCAATGGAAAAAAATTAGTTTCAATATGAAATCTAAATTATTCAACTCATTCACTACAAAAAAGGTACTCTTGACAAAAGTCGATTCCTCTCATGGTTTCGACAAAATTTTAATTTTAGTGATTTAGAGCATAATTAATAATAAAACGATTAACAGATATTTCATAAAAATTGTTCAAAATGTTCACCATTTTCACGTATACAAAGATTTATACGACGCAAAAAGTTGAAATGTACTCTTTGCATAACTTCTTCATCGCCTGTAAGATTATTCGTCGCCTGTTGGATACGTTGCCATAATTGTTCTACAGTATTCACAGGGGTCTTGTAAACCGTAGACTTGAGATAACCCCATACAAAATAATCCATCGGTGTTAAGTCTGGAGAACGTGGTGGCCAATTCACGGGTGCATCATTACCTCTACCTATCCATCTGTCTGGGTACTGTTGGTTTAAAAAATTCCTAACATCCACCGAAAAATGTGGTGGAGCTCCATCGTGCATAAACCACATATCTACCCGATGTTGGAGTGGTAAATCTTCCAACAAATTTGGCAACGTATTTCGTAGATGTTGTAAATACATGTCTCCTGTTAATCTTTGTGGAAGTATGACAGGACCAATTATAAAAGTTCCTATTATTCCAGCCCAAACGTTGATTTTGAATTCGTGTTGAAAATGGTTTATTTTAATGGAATGAGGATTTTCAATTGCATAAACGTGTTCATTATGAAAATTAGTTATTCCTCTTCTCGTGAAACAGGCTTCATCAGTGAACAAAATATTCTTTCCAAAGTTCAGATTCATTTCTCTTTGCAAATTAATGAACCTACAAAACATCAGACGACTTTGTGAATCATGGATTAATAAATCTTGAACTGGCGTCTTGTGGTATGGGTATAATAATTGTTCTCTTAGTACTTCATGAACGGCATTCCTAGAAACTTCTAGTTCATTACTTATCCGTCTAGTACTCAATTCTGGATTTTCTTCAATACGGTCTAAAATTTCTACTTCGACTTCGGGAATCCTTACATAACGCTGTCTTCCATAATCACCAGTTCTAGGAGCAAAATGACCGGTCTCCCGAAGACGTCTCTCAACTGCAGCAAAGGTTGGGTGGCTTGGTACGCGACGATTTGGAAACCTTGCCGAATACACCCTCACACTCTCTCGACCATTTCCTTGACAATATCCGAATACCAATAACATATCGGTGTATTCTTCATTGGTGTATTGTACGGCCATGATAAATCAGAAAAGTCCGATATCAACAATCAACGTCAATAAAACTCGACAAATCAACACAGATGAAACTATGGAAACCAAGAATGTGAATATCACTGTTTTCGAGCAGATAATAATAGTCTTCAGAAAAAAAAAACCAGTGCTACTTATTTTCAATAGAAATAACCTATGCAAAAAGTACATCTCAACTTTTTGCGTCGTATAAATCTTTGTATACGTGAAAATGGTGAACATTTTGAACAATTTTTATGGAATATCTGTTGATCGTTTTATTATTAATTATGCTCTAAATCACTAAAATTAAAATTTTGTCGAAACCATGAGAGGAATCGACTTTTGTCAAGAGTACCTTTTTTGTAGTGAATGAGTTGAATAATTTAGATTTCATATTGAAACTAATTTTTTTCCATTGGCGTAGGAGTTTTAGATGTTTATTTACTGAAAAAATCAAGTTCTACGCCCATGGAAAGATATTCATTATGATTATGATATGAGTTTCATTGCCCGATGAGTCTATGCCAACGTACCAAATTTGAAAAAAATCTCATGAGCCGTTCAAAAGTTATGAAGCAAAATCGATTTGAAAATTTCAACTTCAGAGCCGTCTAGCGCCCAAACTAAGCAACTTTTTACTGAGGTAAGTTTGCTTGTATCGAATTGTTTTGGTCTGAAGAATATGTGGTAGCTTTTTGTAAAGACCTTTTAAGGACACCCTGTATATATATGAATGTGGGAAATCTCTCGGATTCAGATAGAACGTGAAAAAATAAAATGTTCCTATATTTTGTTATAGGCTCTCTTCACGGAGACACTGTATGAAGAATATCATCATGTATGAAAAATGACTAAAAAATAAATTATTATTTTCCTCCGAAACGTTTTATTTTATCGACAGAAAACAAAGAGTACCTCTCTTTAGTTTAAGGTTCGAGCTATTCATATTTATTTCTTAGGCCTCCGTCATACTTATAATAATAATAATAATAGTACTTTATTTTCTTAGTGATATGCAAGAACATGTATAGAATTTGTCAGACAGGATAACTGAAACTAACTCAAGATTGGAACTAAAACTAAGACTTCAAAACTCATCCAAGGAGTAAAATCCACACTTTATCAGGTATTTCCTAAGACATTGCTTGAATGCTTTCAGTGTTACACATGACACTTAATGTCGGTTGGAAGTTTATTGTATAACCTTTGCACAGTCGCAGTGGGTGATCTATATAGAAGATTAGTTTCTGAAAATGGCACATGTAGGTCATTTTGCTGTCTTGTGTTGATAGAGTGAATTTGTTTATTAGTTTTGAAAGAGTTCATGTTACAAAATATAAAGACACATAATTCAAATATATACAAATAAGGTAAAGTTGAAATTTCATAGGATTTAAAGAAACTCCGACAACTAGTAGTACGAGAGACACCAGCGATACAACGGATTAATTTTTTCTGCGAAATGAACACATCATTCAAACAAGTGGATGACCCCCAGAAGCATATTCCGTATCTCAGTCGAGATTCGGCCTGTGCATAATATAGCATTATTAATTGTTTTTCCGTCAAAACTGATCTCCTGTTTTTGAATAGATAGATAACAGAGTTAAGTTTAGAAATTATTGACTCACAGTGTTTCCTCCACTTAACACATTCATCAATGTATAGGCCAAGAAACCTTACACATGATACATTTTCGAGAACTTTATTATTGATGTTTACGTGAATGGTTGGCACTTGTTTTTGCCTTTTATGAAAATGTATTGACTGAGCTTTTTCTGCATTCAAATGAAGTGAATTCATGCAGAACCAGTTATACAGACTTGAAAGAATTTCATTACATCTTTTTTCTGAGGAATAGTTAGTTTTTCCGAGATAGGTACACCCCTGTTTAGAAGTTAGTAGATACAACAATTTTCATTCGTTCGGCGAACATTTTTAACCTGTTCTCGAATACCTCGCAATTTTGATCATTCATGCGACGTGGTAGTCTGCAAAGAGACAATATTTACGACTCACGAATGACGATAGGCTAAGCGTTTTTAAATGAAACTACAGATCATCGAGCCTCGAGCTAGGTGACATGATACTACACGAGCGTGTATGTTTTTTTTTCATATGTGGACAACACGAAAGGGAAACCTATATTGTTCGAGTAACATCGTGATAGCCAGCGGTGGAATTTTGGAAGAGAAGGAAGGTGTTGAAATTTTTCTTGAAAGTTTGGAGGTTGTAAGCATCAGGGAAGACTTCAATAGGCAAAGAATTCCATAACTTTGCCGTTCTATTGATGAATGATGATGATGTTTGGGAAATATTCCTATGCGTGTAGAGAACATTCTGGAAAATTTTCACGTGTTCCCACCCTTTTCAGATATTAACCTGAGAAAATTGACGGTGAAAGGCTCTCGGCCAATTTCGAAGAGCCCAATAAAAAGGAGTGCATTCTCAGGACTGAAACCTGTACTGCACTGCTGTACACACTGGATTTGATATCGGTATCGATATTCTGATATCGGTTAAAATAGCTTGGCAATTGAACTTTCTGTTAATCACGTTTTTCTTGAAAATATGCCCATCCGCCATTTCTGAAATGGCTGCCAGAAAAGAACTATGACAGAAAATCTTTTCTCTAATTTGACCAACCCTGTATCTCTACTTGTTTATGAGATACCGATCGTGAAATATATATGAAAATTATATATGATAGTGAAGTACTTTTTCAGAACAGAGTTGAGCCAATATTTGTTGCAATTTGGCAAAGCCTTACAATTTCCTTTCTAAGAAATAAATAGTATTTGGTAAATTTTGGTCCAGAGTCGATGTTTATGGAGGAATACTGAAGAAAAGATTAGTTCTTACAGAAATTACAACAAAAATCCATCAAGTAGATATCAGATTGAATTATCGAGTCTGATTCTCAACTGATTAAACTGAAATTGTTTTGAAATCAATTAATAGAATATGGATAATAATAATGAATAATTTTGAAATAATGATCTAGTCTCACTATTATAGACGTCAAATAGTTGAAATAGTAACATGAAAGGAAATAACATTTCTCAAATAGTTTCAAGTTTCTTTCGTTGACCTGTCAAATATCCTCACTAAGGCAGCACCACCAGAGTGTAGATGGCAACACTTTCGTCGATCCTGTAAATTCAAATCTACTTCACTGGGAATGACTGATATCTGACAGTGATGGATAGCTCAACGGTTCAATTTTTGCATTCCTGTTGTATTTCAAATTCGTGTTTTCGAGAGTTTCTACAACTCTTTATAGCGGCTGGGGATAGGGAGTTGGAACACTAGTCACAATGTGAAACTTGCAAGAATAATAACTAGTTTAACGGAATAATGAATCTCAAATAATTAACTTGACTAAGTTATTTCCTGTTTTTTTTTTTGTATTGATATTACCAGATCTTGATATTTTAGCTGTCTACAGAATGAATAAAAATATGTAATTATTCTTGAAAATTCGTCTTCAATATGGATTTGAATGGAATTAAAATCCAAAAGCTCTCTGCTAGTATGAGATAATCAGAACTCATTTTCTTGTGCTGTGCTGCTCCAATACTGTAATTTGTTTCTTTTCAGGAAAGCTTGGGAGGCAATTCATTGACATCTATGTTAGCAACCATTTCCCCAGCTAATACACACTTAGATGAGACTTTAGCTACTCTAAGGTATGCTTGTCAAGCACGTTCAATAGTAAATCGAGCTAGGGTCAATGAAAATCCCCATGACAGATTGATTCGAGAGCTCCGATCAGAAGTTGAACGTTTACAAGCACTTAGGAAAGATTTTGAACGCACATCCCTTTCTTCCTCGTTGATAATCATGAGTGATAGTAACAATGAAGAGCTGGAGGAGCTAAGAAATAAGTTGGTAGACACTGAATCTAAATTACTAGAAGCACAAAAAGACTGGGAGAAACGGTTTCTAGAGACACAAAAAACTCAGCAGAAGGAATTGGCCGATGCTGAAAAATTCAAAGCTGAGCTTGAATCCAAAGTGAGGATCATGAAAACTGTGGATATCAATGTCAGTCTGTCTCCATACAAGACAAACTTTCTTGAGGAGCTGAAAGGAGTACTCACTGAAGAAACAGCAGGGTTATGTGAAAGTGATTCTTTGGAATTGATTAAGAATTGGTGTTGCAAAAATGGGCTCATTTGCACTTTCACTTCTGATTCATTTTCAATCAAGGATCCCATTAAAAACAAACAAGCAATCGTTCAAATGTCTTCAATAGACTTAAGAGGTTTTGAGAACATAAGTGACTTTGTAAATAGTTTGACTTGGATTGATGTGAAGAAATCTATGAAAAAATTGACTAAAGTTGAAATTTTGACTTCTATGAATCAAATTTATCAAGCATTATCTACACTACAACCTGCGGAAAATGATAATAACTTGAATATTATATTTGCTAAAGTTAATAAGTCGTTACAAAGCTATGAGACTGCTCTTTTGAACAATGTCAAAATGAATGGTACACAAAAATCAGTAACCTTCAATATGTAGTATTTTTTGTGATGATTAGGTTAGATATCATATTCCATTTCGAATAGAATATATTAATTTATTTATTAAATTTTTTGTGCCATATGATTTTAGGGTTTTGATTACCTTGAAAATATTCTGATGGCAATATTCTGAATAGGTGGAGTGAACCTACTCTGTTTATCTTTATTTTGTACATAAAATATACAAGTAATTCGATCATTGTAGTTTCATTGTTATGGTGTAGTATGGTTTAGCTAGGGTGCGTAGCGTTTCGCTACATTCCGTAATTCTCGCTTTTTCCAACCACATCCAACAACGTTGCCACCTTTCCTAGACTTTCCTCGCGAAGGGAAAACAAGAATATCTAATATACATTTCACGTGAATGTTACTTCTCCACAAACCATCGATTGTCATTTGGCTCACAGAACCATCGATTTCCATTAGGCGCACAAAACCATCGACTCCATACATATAGAATAGAAAAGAATACCTTTATTCATCCAATAGATCATACAATTATGATATAGGATAAGTCATTTTCAACAGTAATAGCACATTATAGAGAATACTAACAGTAGACCGACTCTGGCCTACGTGCTCGCTCACCGGTTCCATTCTCCTCAGGCCCCTCGGACACAGTTCGGTACCCAGACCGCTACGCAGTGGCTAACGAACAGTTCTGTGCTCTAGTGTAACGTGCCGTAGGCTATAAATATAGAGTGAGAGAAAATAACTACGTATCATAATTCTTTAGTGCTCGTTTTTTATTTTATAATAATGCCTGTGGTGTATTGTCCTGTGGGAAATTGCACGTCAAGACGTGGAGGTGGCTTATCCTTTTTTCGTTGTCCAAATGATGAAGCAAGGTATGTATTTTACGCGGCACTTCATATAAACGTCTGTTGAATCAATGAATACATAACTATATATGACACTCTGAACAGGTTGAATTATTTTTTTTTCAAATTTGAAACTATGAGACTATGTAGGACAGAAAAATCATATTTACAGATGCCAGATTCGGAAGGATCAGTTAGGTTTCACTGGGAGTCATAAATTTGCGAATAGTACTCCTGACCAATGCTACGAATGCTACGACAAAATCAGAATTTGTAGCAAACATTTCTCTGATAAAACTTCAAGACTACCAACAAGCTCCATCTTACTCATGATGCAATACCGACATTGTTCTTGCTTGAACCAACAAGTGAGTTTTTGTGATGGTTTCTTTCAAAAGACGTGAAATCTAATGACTGTATCATGTACATTTTAGGTTCGAACTCTAGCAGAGTTTCTGATATTGAGTACACAATATTGCCACAATTACAGAAAACAGGAAAAGCATCAAGTGAAGTTAATACAAAACTTACAATATTACAGCATTTGTGATTTTTCTCAATGTCTTTCAATATATTATAATAAACGGTTCATTATCCAAATTCGTTTTTATTTATCTGTACTTTGGAAATTTCCAAAATTTTGACAGTGTCTTTTGCTAACAATCAGAAGTAGAAGGTAGCGACGCGCTTCCGATCTCGAAATATCAAAATCATAGTGAATATCCAATCCACTCAAATTTTCGGACGGTACATCAGCTATCGCGCGAAATGCTTTTCCGTTATCCCGTATCTACAGCGAATTCGCCATGAGGACACGTGCAGGCGGTACGCTCTTGAGCTAAGAACTTCAAACGCCCGACAGGGAGTCGTCCAACTGTTTATTTATTAAACTGTGGTAATAGTAAATACTGAAAGTAATGATCATTTATTTCCAATTTCTCACTTGGTTCTTATTATATTCCCTCATTCAACCTATATGGTAAACTGAAGATACTCGTCAACGGAATAGAAAGCATTCTGGACTAAGAATGACTTGACTGCTGACAGAAATCTTCTTAGGCTAGCAATGCTTTTTATTTCGAGTGTCAAAGATATAGATTTTATATCTATGATCGATTCCCATTAGGATCAGATAGCCACTGAATATATAGTTTGACATAGCCATACTTTACCCCCACTTCACTCACCAAACCATCGACTTCCATCAGGCTGACAAAAACTACGTTTTATAGAAAGAATGGATATCCCATCGCACGGAAAAGTGGGCGTATTGTCTCATAACGTATAAAAAAACGTATAAAGACTATAAACGTATAAAGACTAGATATAGAAAGCATGTGCCTAGAATGACGTAATCGTTTTTGATTTGCTAGAACTAGGATGCGAACAGGTCTTTGGTAGAATAAACTTCTCGAATAGCCTTGAAGAAAAATCTAGTGCATATGATTTGAATAGTTTTTTGCTCTACAGCCCAAACGGCTCATTTGCGGACATACACTGAAACAACATCCACTTTGCAATACGACAACTGTCCTTTCTGTAGGTACTCATATATTTCTGTGCATTAAAATTTTTTCACTTATAGCTCTTCTGTATAATGTAACTGTAATTGAATAACTCAATGCTATTCTGATGTGATACTACATGATATATACTGTGAAAGTTTTTCACAAGTTCAAATTCAGGCTAAAAAATATATTTATATTCCGCTCTCAACCATCCGCTTCAACATCTCAACTGCAGCCAGACCGCTGGTTCGAGTGATAAAACCAGATTACTGCTTCGGAGGGGCTGTAGATCCGATCACGGCTTTACAAATGCGGGGTTTTATATATAAGGGATGGGGGTGAGTCAATAACACCCTGAGTGTTGTAACAATAAACTACTACAAAAGCGCTTGATTCGAGTGAACTCATTTATTTCTATAATACGATGTCTTCAAACCCCTCAATTTTGATAGACCACACGAATCTGATCTCGCGAGTCAAGAAGAAAGCTAGGGTCCAACCGATTCCAAAGAAGGGCAAGAAAACCCTCCCTAACAACTATAGACCGATTGCACTACTATCTGTGATCTCTAAAGTAATGGAAAAAGCAATCAACATCGAGCTCATCCGATATCTAGAGAGCTCAAGAATCGTGAACGACCGGCAATATGGCTTTCGTCACCCTAGGTCAACAGGAGATCTGCTTGCCTATGTGACACATAAGTGGCAGGTGTCAATAGAGAAACATGGGGAGTCTCTGGCTGTAGCCTTGGATATCTCCAAAGCATTTGACCGAGTTTGGCACCAAGGCCTCCTAGCGAAATTTCCGTCATATGGTTTGCCGCCCCAACTGTGTCTTTTACTATCGAGTTTTCTTGCAGATAGATCACTCTACGTGGTGGTAGACGGGGTCTCGTCTGATACAATGACGATCAATGCTGGTGTTCCACAAGGCTCTGTCTTGGCACCAACTTTGTTTTTGCTCCACATCAATGATTTGTTGAATGTGACCTCCAGCCCAGTTCATAGCTTTGCGGATGATAGTACACTTCATTCCGCCTTTTCCTCTAGAGCCCCTATATCATCCAATGAGGCCAGAGGTGCAAGGCGAAGACAGGTTGATGCTTTAAATGAGGATCTGACAAGAATTCTGAAATGGGGATCTGAGAATCTAGTACAGTTCAATGCAACTAAAACTCAAGCTTGTATGTTCACCAAGAAGGCTGATCACACAATGCCCAATTTGATGATGTCGGGTACCACTGTTCCTATGAGGTCATCAATATCCATGCTGGGTGTCACCACCAACAGTGCTCTCTCATGGGACGATCATGTGAGGTCCATTGCAAAAACTGCTTCACAAAAACTTGGTTTTCTTTTCCGTGCGAAGAGATACTTCACATCCCAGCAACTGCTTATGATCTACAAAGCACAAATTCGACCTGTCCTGGAGTACTGTTCACATGTTTGGAGCTCAGCCCCCAAACATACGCTTAAGCTCTTAGATTCAATTCAGAAGAGAGCTATTCGTCTAGTCGATGACACAACACTCACCAAATCATTGACCTCTCTAGATCATCGTAGAAAGGTTGGCGATCTTTGCCTTTTTTATGGGTACTTTCACGGTCGGTGCTCAACGGAAATATCATCTATTATGCCACCACGCGCGATTCCTAGTAGACAAACCAGACGAGCTCAAGCTAGTCACCCCTACACTGTCAGACTGTCAGCTCGAGACCTGTCGAACATCGCTATACCAAGCATCATTCATCAATAGAACGGCAAAGTTGTGGAATTCTTTGCCTAGTGAAGTCTTTCCTGATGCTTACAACCTCCAAACATTCAAGAAAAATTCCAACACCTTCCTTCTTTCCCAAAATTCCACCGCTGGCTACCACGATGTTCCTCGAACATCATAGGTTTCCCTTTCGTGTTGTCCACAGATAAAAAAAAAAAATAAAATACGTATTGACAATATATGTGAACAAAAAACTGATTTTCTCGTCACCTAATAGAGCAAAATGCAAGTACTAAGATTGGCCAAACTATCCTGATACATATGAGTATGTTCAGATGACACCTCACTCACCCTATGATGTCAGAATGACCCCTTCTGAGTCTTTGCTGATCTGAATTGAAGCTCCTCTGGTGATCGAAAATATTCCACGTTATCCTTTTCAACTGAACGTTTTACTACTGCGTTATCGCCTCGCGACTTCGGCATCAAGATTCGCTGCGTCGCGACGGTGCCGAGATGGCACCGTCTCGTGTCAACCAAACCCTCGCGGTCTCGACCCTCTCAAAACTGAATCTCTCTGCAAAACTCGCTCACTAACTCTCCCTAGCCACCAAGGTTTCCTCTACCCACGATAACTCTGATTGGTTATTTTTCCACTCGGATTAAATTATTGGTTAATTATTTATTTTTACACCATCTCATTATGAACGCACCTAAAGTGGATTCAGCCAAATTTTCCTTATATCACAATAATTTCCAATATGGCTTTCAAACCTAAAAAATCGTTGAATTCCGCTTCTCACTTCATTCGGTAATTCAATAATATCCTATACAATGTTGCGCGTGTAATTGAGTCAGTGTATTCCCTGAATGTTTAAAGTAGAGTATATTTTATGTGTCTCTCAAATCGATTAACATCCAAGTGTCAGGAGACCGACCTGCTAATTCTTATCTGAGTTTGATAAATATTGAATTTCCAATCGTTACAAAGTATGAAAACTTAACAGAGTCGTCCGCGTAAACTGGCTCTGTTACAAAACGTCGGAAGTACTCAGAATACATAAGAATATTTAGTTGAAAGTGTTGATTGTTTCAGAACAAATTTAACACTACAGAACGATGTACAGAAGACTGGTGCAGTCACTGGTGTTTTGTTTCTACATAAACGCTAACAGCATTTTCCGCTACAATGGCATAATAGTTATGAAACTTCCCAGATGATGGCGACATTTTTGCAGATTTCTGAAAACATAGTTGATGTTTTGAGATTGTTATCATGTAGCTTGATCATTAATTGAGAAGTTACCTAAATTACTATTTTTGAATCAACGTTTTTATAACACTGATTATGCATCAATTATCAAAGATACTGATATTTTCGTCATTTTTGTTTCCAACTAGACAAATAGACACCGAGTAACCAGTGTTCCCTATCGTTCACTATAGGTAGGTACACTACGTACCTTTTTACCTATCAGTATTTTCATCTGAACTGAATTTGTGTATTTTTGAATATTTCTTTTGTATTGGCAAATATCGGTAACTCCCTTGATCTTGATAAGGCCCTGTCCTCTACACCGTTGAGAAGAACAAAGTTTCATTTTCGTTTCAACCACTCCAGAAAACAGACAATATTTTTCCAGAAATTTATAGAATTTCATTCAAGCCGTCATTATCATGGCTACAAACAAGAGTCAGATGATATTATCGAATTAACTTATCACTCCTTATTTAGATATCATCAATCCATAAACAAGTGTACTAAATAAAATACCCCCATGTGTGTACATGCACAGTTCATAATTATAACCGTCTTGGTATAAGAATGAACTAAATTATTGCTAAAGTACGTATTGAAGTGGCTAAATAATAGATCTTATTCAGATTATAGATGATGACGATATTGATATGATACTTACTGATGGTAACAATCCCAGCTGACACAGTTACATCTCTGAAATGTCGCTGCTTCTAGAGCCGCGATATCGCATTGTAAGTCGCGAGGGTGTAACGGTTACATCCTCAGTACTAACTTTTGGTATATCGATGGGATGTGTTTATGCGATGTACTGAAGACAGTCCCATAATGACGTAGCAGGGATGTGACTAGAAGACACAGCAGCGATAGCGACATCTATGCGATGTATATACCTATGAGACATCTTCAGGATGTGTCTATGAGATGTACAGGGTGTTTCTTGACATTGAACCTCCCTGAACTTTTTTGTTTTGAGGATACTGAGATATGGTGGATGAAATAACTTGAACTTTGATTTGAGATATCTTTTCGTATACAGAGTCTACAATTTTTCAGAAAAGTACATTGACTTTTGTTTTTCAAATAGGACACTGATTTTTACGGGTAACGATCTCCACCAATCAGTACTGACACCCATACTAGACCTAATTGAATGACGAAACGAATAAACAACGTAACAATGTAACGACGTTACATCGCATCACCTACACACGCCTATGAATGCCTGAAATATAATCTGGCTAATTCGCGTTCCATCAGGATAATTTGCAAAAAGTTTGAAAATATCTTTGTTTCTTTCGCCTTCAACCAACTGTGTTAGGTAATTCACGTTTTATTCGGTGAATTCAATAATTCGCTGATTTCGCTCATTACCGTAACACATACATCATAATATGTCGTACATTCCCTTGGATTTTGAATAATAATTTACCACAGAAGATATATGATCAATACAAAGCCATTCAATGGTTAATGCAGACAGTGATGCAATTGTTAACAAGACGTACTGAATCAACAATACACACTCGTAAATAATAATAATTATATTCTACATAATGAATTCAAGAAACACGACGATGTCTCTCAACAAAGTGCCTTGAATTCAACAATACCAACACACTACGTAGGATAGTGACTTTTCAGTGTCAAAATCGAAAACATTGAAAAAATTTTACGAAGAGACAAAATATTTCAATTGTGTTGAGAACGGGAGCAGATTAGTTCCCGAAACGTCCACCAAGATAAGTAGAGAAACGAGGAGAGAAAATCCCATTAAAAGCTGAAAAATGTGAACTATGTGTTCAACAGGGCGGGGGCCAGTTTGAGCAATACTTGTAGTTTCCTTAGATATTTTGTTTTCAAATAATCATTATTTTTCTAACATTGTAATGTCTTTTTTTGTATAAGTGACGGACTCTACGTTCAATAACTCGATAGACAATGTAATGAATAGCCATTTCTTGTCGGCGGAGAATTGATTTTTGTCAACTAATTTTGTGCGAAAATCAACTTGTTATACATGATTGTATTCAGAAAAAAAATCTATATCAGAATAAAAAATTGAAAAATATATGTTTCCATTTGAAAAAAAAGTTGACAATCGCCGTCGTTAGAGTTGAAATTAAAAAAAAAATTGTTAGTCCCACCTTGTAGTATCTGATATATCATTTCATTTGCTTTTTTGTTTTTCAAAATCGGATGATAAATAGCGGCGCTATGGCTTGGGGCGTTTTTTGTCAGTCAGCCTGTATACCCACATACATAAACACACCCATATACATAAATTTCGTTTTATAAATTAATGAATATTGAGAATGATGAAGTGAAATATCAATCAGTGTTATGTGTAAAAACATCGATTCAGAAGTAGTTATTTCGGTTACTTTTCAATTAATGAACGAACTACATTATTACAATCTCAAAGCATCAACTGTGTGTACAGAAATCTGCAAAAATGTCGACATCTTCTGGGGAGTTCCATAACTTAAATGCTATTATAGCGAAAAAAGCCGTCAGAGTTTTTGGCGAAACAAAACACTATCAGTGACTGTACCAGTCTTCTGTACATCGTCATTATATGACATACATAATATACATATCGTCCCCTTAGAGCAGAACTATTCCATGTCCAAAATTGTACTTCAAGGGTTGCTCCATCTAGTGCAGAAATATTTCATGTCCAAGCCGGCGGGAAGAGCCGAAAAATGCCGATTGTTAAATAACACTATGTCCACAGAAGAGGTTGCTATGTCCTCGCATAGAATTCATTTTGTCGCAGAACTAGTCCAACTGCTGCAGGGTGCACTTCGTTGGTCGGCGCGAATAAAATCTTGGACATAGACTAGTTCTGTATTGATTTTTTATGGACATAGGATACTTCTGATTCACTATTGTGAGTACATAGTATCATTTATTGTGGATATAGAATAGTTCTGATTTGCATTTTTTTATGAAAATAGTTCTTGTATACTCTGTTTCCATAAAAAATGTATCCTTCAAGAGGAAAAAGAATGGTCGATATGATTAACGTGGACAAACCAAATGATGGTAAGAATAATTTTGATTTTGAATTTTTATATTTTGTGAATTATTGTGTCGAATTTAATATTTAATATAGAGTATAATAATTTATCGTGAGAATAATTGTGACTGTTTTCGTATTATAACAAAGTGGTAACTAGAGTAAATTTAAAATTCAGATATCAGGTCAGTTTTATTCTCTTTCAGTTTATATTTCAGCTAAAACAATGCACACCTATGAAATATTTTCCTCAGAGGAAAATAATATCCGAATATTATCCGAAAGAAGACGAGCCGAATGTACCCATCGCGAAAGATGCCGCGTTGATTCAATCGACCGTGCTGATTTGGAACCTCCTGCATATTTACTACCAGTAGAAACAACAACTGCAATGAACAGTGGATCCTTCGAACCATTTTCCATTGAGGATATCCAGTTTCATCAACCAAATGCCATTTTCAAAAACGGAATAAGAAAAGATGTTATCAATTAACATATTAAATTATCTTTTTTATAAATATAAATATTTTGAAAAAATTCATGTATGCCGGTATTCACTATATGAAATTATGTCGAACAATTTTTCTGGTTTCAGTTGAAGATTCTGTGGCCAACGAAAGTCTCATGCAGTCCCCGAGTCAGTCAGTGGCCTTATTACAAACACGGGATGACAAAATTATGAAAAGTGCATCAGCGTTGGCATCTACGACGTTGTCGGCTACATCTGGCATCTTACGAATTTTTTTGAAATTTCAAAATGGAAATAACTATTTGGCGGGTGCATCCAACACTATAAACTTTGGACAATTAAACGATTCGTCGGAATCAGATCCATTTTGAGGGGATGACGAAGATCTAGATTCTGACTTTGAGCTTGAGAAAGTCTCAAGAACAGACAGACCAAATGTACAAGAACCTTCAACTGGCAGTTCAACTTCGTCCGCAGAGGAGAAAAAACAAGAAAAACGCGTAAACGAGTTGAAAACGAAGAAAACTGGCGAAGGAACAAAATCAAAATGTTAAAAAATAGTGGGCAAGCTTACACAGACTGGAAAGGAAAGTGCAGACCTGAGAAAGAAATTAAAGATCCTTGCAGAAACTGCAGACTAAAATGTGTGGAAAATATATCCCAAGAACTTAGAAATTCAATCTTTGAGGCTTTTTGGGACCTGAAAGATATTAATCGCCAAAGAGATTATATAGCAAAATACGTTAATTTTGATAAGAAAGCAAGAAACCGAAAACGTAAAAATAATAATCTTGAAGAGCAAAATGAAAATGGTAAAAGAACATTTACTTTTACGTACTACTCTCCAACTGAAACCACAAAAGTCCAGCTCTGCAAGATATTTTTCTTAAATACTTTGAGTGTCAGGGCCCAAACTGTCAGAACAGTTTTTAATAAAATGAGCCCAGCTGGAACTGTGACTGAGGATCGAAGAGGTAAAGCCTGTAAAAACTCGATTTTGGATGAGTCAGTAAAACAAACTATTCGAGATCACATAAATAAGTTTGAAACAATCGATAGTCATTATTGTATGCAAAAAACAAGTCGCAAATACTTGCCACCAACGCTTAATATTTTTAAAATGTTCGCCTTGTATCGAGATTATTGTGAAGAAAATGAAATTGAAACGAAGGCAACAGAGAGCATGTACAGACATATTTTTACTACCGAATTCAATATTTCATTTTTCTTACCAAAAAAGATCTTTGTGAAATTTGTCATAACTATGACAACAGTAATCCCGAAGAAAAGTTATTATTGGATGACGAATACAAACAGCACATGGAAAATAAAACGTCAGCTCGAGAGCTCAAAAATGCGGCCAAATATCAAGCCATTGAAAATGCCTTACTTTGTGCTGCGACATTTGATTTGCAGCAGGTTCTATCAGCACCAAAAACAGAAGTTGGCATTGCATATTATGAATTGAAAATGTCTGTCTTTAACTTCACTGTTTTCAACTTGGCATCAAAAAAAGCATTCTGTTATATGTCGCATGAATGTATAGCCAAAAGAGGATCATCGGAAATTAGAAGCTGCCTTTTAGTTTTTATCGAAGAAGAAATACGTCATGGAGTTACGAAATTTTCGTTTTTTTTCTGACAGTTGTCCAGGACAGAATAGGAATAAGTTTCTATTTTCTTTGTATAATTACCTAACCCAAAAATATGCAATACAGTATCAGCATACCTTTTTAGAAAAGGGTCATACTCAAAGCAGAGGTGACTCGTCAGTTCACAGCGTTATAGAAAAAGCGGCCAGGAATGTACCTGTGTATACACCAGATCAATGGTATATACACTCGTTAGAACTTGCAAGAGAAAAAACCCATATATGGTAATTGAGATGAATCAAGAAAATATTTTTGATCTCAAGAACTTACAGTAAATAACCTCTTTAAATTGGGAGAAAAACGAAAAAAACGATAAAGTTTACTGGAAATCCGGAAAATTCAAATGTCATATTCTATAAGGAGAGCTACCAAGAAGACGATTCTTAAAAAAATATATATTTCAAATGAAGGAAGAAAGTCAAATAAAGTCGACATGAAAGACGTTCGTCTACAGCAACTTTACAGAGAATTTCTACCCTTAACAAAGTACGACCACTTGAAATTTCTTTGAGAAAAAAAAGGAATTTTGAGTCAATATCACATTTTTTTTCGAAATTTACCATTTAGCGAAAATAATAGAGATGCAAATGACTCTGATGATAATTAAGTACCAGTTGCTATAAGTTACCTGATTTGTTTATTATTTTATTTTGTTTTCGAGTTCTAATGTCAGAGTTTAATGATTTGTTTTAGTTTCTTTGCCTGATTTCATTTATTATTATTATTTAGGTACTACATTGGAATGTTTGTTAAACAAGAATAACAAAATAATCTCATGTATTTCATTTTATTCAGTAGACCAGACTTATTATTCCATGTCCAAGAAAAAACACGGAAATTATTTCATGTTTGGACTTGAAATAGGCGACATTGCCTATAGGTTTTCTATTTCCAATTTTTATATTTATACGCATCTTTGGCAAATATAAACTGAATTAGTAAAAAACAAGAGAAGTCAAAGTAATTTATCACAAAATTAGGAAACAAAATATTCATTAGATTGACTGAAAAACAAAAAAACCTCTCCTGTAAAATTTAAATTTTCTGTTCTGCTCCAAGAGGACGATATGTACGCTGGAGAAATAAGAAAAAGGTTTTTTGTAGAACCCACCTTTGCACTGAACTCTTAGTGCCTTAACATCTATCTCACTTTACATGAATCGTAGCGTATGTGGCATGTGGCCAATGTGGTTAAAGCATGATGTGTTATATCCACCTTGGGTTAAAGTTACTGCCAAGTTAAAGCTGAAGAAGATGAATATATATAGTATCATGGGTGAGGTTAATTAGCTTTAGCTGATAACTAAAAAAAATGGCACTTACTCTCATTACAACAAATTTCAATAAAAACTGTTTAAAAATAATAGAAGAAGCTTTCCTGAAGTTGAGGTAATACCTCATGAAATAGTAAACAAATACATTTAAATGATTAATAATTTTTTTCTAGTGTCACCAGTGGCTCAGCTCAAATTCGAGAGCGACACATTTTGAATCCAAAACCAAGGCTCAGAAATCCAACTTGGTTCGTAAGGAAACAGAAAGCAGTAAGTATCAACAGACACTCACCAAAAGAATTTGAAAGATGAATCTTGAAATCATTTTGTTTATCATCATAGAAAACTGATGAACAACTAACACTAGAAAATGAAGGCTTCATCAAGGAAGTTGTGCAAGACAAATACAGTCAAATGCAGCCTCTGAAAACTGAGGAAATAACTAATGTTGAATGGTCACCAAATCTCAGTAGGACTGGTGTTATAGCAAGAAAAATTGGCATTTATCCAATGTGGAAAAAGGATGGGAAAAGAATTCAAACCACACTACTTCAAGTAAATTTACAGATCTAATGAATTCAGATATTCAAATCTAGATGATTATTGTGCTGAATATTTAAAATCTTTAATATGAAAAAAATTTAAGGTTCTAGATAATCATGTAGTGAAATACTATCCTCCTGAAGAATTTGATCCTCCAAGAAAGAGGCCTGGGCGAATTTACAACAAGAAAGCTTGTTTGCTAATTGGTGCTGAGGCATCTGATCCTTCTACATTCACCAAAGAATATTGTGGTATCTTCAAACAATCTGGTGTGATTCCTAAAAAAACACTGGGAAGATTTTTCATCAGCCCTGATGCAGCTTTGCCTCTGGGCACTCTAATAAATGCTATGCATTTTCAAGTTGGCAATGCTGTGGATGTCAGAGGAAAAACGTAAGTTATCAACTGGAAAAATGATTCAATGCAAAATTGAACTATCTGAGATGAAAAATGTAATATCATCTATTTCATATATTATCAAAACAGTGTGAATAAAGAAAGCCTACAAAATATACATATGTATTTAAAAATATTCAACTAGACGTAATATGTGACTTTTTTGAGTATATACAAGTTGATACATTTTGCTCCATTCCTATGGTTAGCACATGTTTTTTTTTTCAATAGAACTTCAACTGTATTTTGAACCTATGGAGAGTGACTGACTTCAGATTTTCTGGTAATTAGTTATTGAAATCTAGTCCTTTGATGAGCAATGAGTTTGTACAGTAACTGAGACAAAATCAAAGTGTATTGAAATTATTTTTTTTCGCCCCGTCATGATTATAAAACTCACTTTTCTTTGTGAATCTTGTATTTCTGAGTTATGAATTGTTGACACTATTGTAAACAAATAAGCAACTTTCATAGATACTACAAATAGACATGATTTGACATTTTTTTAATGTTCATTTGTTGAATATCAACTGGTTAGTGAGATGAGATTTCTCAGGGTCTTCAAAGGTCTTAAAATATATTTATGGGTTGAGTACCAGTAGTATTACATTCAGATACTGTTAGTGAGGGTGGATCAGTAAAAAGTAGATGGATATCAAATATTTTTCTCAGGAACATAGCAACTAGCTTCCTCAATTCATATGATACATGTGATAGTTTATCTTTTGAAACATTTACATGTTCACACCGTATCAACTGTTCCTCAAATTTGAATCGAAGAAATTTATTACTTGAAAAATATTTGAGTGTTTTTAGTCTTGAAAATAGTTATTGGTTTCTTAGCAAATTTTTTTGTAGTGGTATATATGCAGGACAGTTTACCCACATTCAACGAGAGTCTATGCTTGTTCAGCCAGTAACTAATGATGTTCTTGTCATGAGAATATAATTCAATCAATCCATGAAGATTAAAATTTGATATAGAGTTGATGTAGATTAGGGAAAGTGCCAGGTCTGAAGTTAAGCCTTGAGGGACGTCATAAGTCATTAGCTTCAAAAATGATCTTTTCTCTCTTATATGTACCATTTGTCTTCTATCAGTCAAATAGTCAACAATAATCAGTCAACTGCTGCTGAACTTGTGCCACTTGACTCACAAAAACCATACTGGCAAGGAAAGTTAAATTGTATCTGTTCTGAGTGAGGTGTAAGTGTATTTCTAATATATTTTTGAAATAACAATACAGGTAACTTCACACTTCAGACAGGTACACTTCACAAAGCTCCTCACATAATTTGACAGTCTTTATATCAATGTCATCAATACCACTGTTGATATTTGCTGGTATTGATGATTTATTGACTTTTGTTACAACATTTTGTATTGCTTTAACAAATATATAATGAATATATTTCATCTTCTTATTCCTAAGAGCATGACTCAAATACAATACAAAATGTGATCTTGTTCTCCCATTCCATGCATTTGTCATATATGTTTATTGTCTATAAGATAATGTTTCTTGTTGACAAACCCTTGTAAATGATAAGAATACATCGAAACATGAATAAGTACAATAAATATAAAATAACACATATTTCATTAAAAATAGAAAGAAAACAATAATTACTCTTGCAAAAAACACACATATCAAAAACTATTAGTCACACAATTACATATCATAAATATTCATCTACAGTATAGTAGGCTTTACAGGATAATTTATACTCCAAACATTTTCTGAATAATTCATCAGCAGGCAAATAATTGTACAATTTTATGCCATTATATACCACTAGTGTTGTTCTAAGAATTGGGAAGCTTCAACTGATTTGTTTGTCGAGTTGTGAGGGTATTCTTTCTTGTATAAACTGCTTTATTTTTATGGATAACACAAGCGTTAGGATGTTTGCACATCTTTGTCAGCATTTGTTACCAGTATTACCAGATTCTTGCTGGTTTTCATCAGTTCACTATCAATTTTCAAATGTGCACGCCCATTTATTCTATTTTATTCTTTCTTAGTCTTTTGCTATTCAACAAAACAAGTACTATCAAAAAACATACTGGATATATCGAATATACAATTTGCTCATAATATTCTCCTCAGTTTTTCTTTTTCTTTGATATGAATTTCACAATTATTCATTTACTTCATACCACTATTTAAACCACTACTTCAACTCTCACGTGTAATTTGAGGGAAAAATGATGCATCTCTGTGAATTTACATTGTAGCTTGTTGTATCTGCTATTCACAGTTTTCATTCCTGCTGTTCCAAAAATAATCAAAACTAAAGCCTACTGAAAGCTGTGTAGACTACTGATATTATTTTAATATGCAACCATGAGTTGCAATAACTGATATTCTATTGCTGTTTCTAGGGTTGACCGTGGTTTCCAAGGAGTAATGAAACGGCATGGATTCAAAGGTATGCCAGCCTCGCATGGAGTCACAAAAACTCATCGACGTGGTGGTAATATAGGAGGTGGTGGAGAAAAGGGGAGAGTCTGGCCTGGTACTAAAATGCCTGGTCATATGGGCAACAGATTCCGAGTGGCTAAGGGACTGAAAATATTACGAATCAATACTGCTCATAATGTCCTTTATGTATCTGGTCAGGCTATCCCTGGAGAGATAAACTCAATTGTATACATTTATGACACAAAATTACCATTGAGAAAACCAGTGAATCCTTTGCCTTGGCCAACCTATTTAGGTGACATAGATGAGAATGTTCCTGAGAATATTTATGATGAGAGTATACATAGTTTTTGTGATCCTACTGTTGTTTTCAATGAACAGAGCAATTGAATAGAAAATGAATAGTTTGTTATGATTTTCTTTCTTGGTCCAGATCAGATGTTTACCAATATAATTGTTTATTTTTTAGAATAGTGGCACAGATAATTTTCATCGTATGTATTTTTTCGATTATAAACAGTTTCATTACAAAATACTATTCCTTGAATGAATGAAGTCTTTATTGGTAGGATACATCCTAATATACAATACAATTTCTTTAAGCTTGATAATAAAAATAAATAAAGATAAATGTCTAAATATAATTAACTTTAGGGTTATATGAAACAATTATAATAATAGTATGCAATAATAATAGTAATAGTAATATATACAGACATACATGAGTGTACATTACACTTCCCTAGTAACAATTAATGAGGTAATTAAAAAAAAAAAAAATATATAGTAACAATAAAAATAGAAAATAGTGATCCAATGACATATGACAGATAACAATCATTTCCCAGCATAATATGAAGAATCAGTTTTAATATTTGAGATTAAGATATTCTTAAATTCATTCACTGATTTCGACTCTTTGATGGAGGTTGGTAATTTATTGAACTCATTGATGCCTTTATAAAAGAGTGATTTCCTAGAAGAGGACATATTCAGTCTTGGTATATAGAGATTATTGTTACCTCTTGTATAATGATCGTGTATAGTAGAATTGTATGTAATGAATTCCTCGAAATATGCAGGTAGTTGATTATTCAATATTTTATAAATAATTATCATTGAACGCAGGTAGAGTCGTTGCTTTACAGTCAGCCATTGTAATGCTTCAAGCATCAGGGATATATTGGTCATACGATTACACCTAAGGATGATACGCATTCCACGATTCTGAAATTTTTGTAGTGCTGATACTTTATTTGCATCAAATAAATACAGGATACTTGCACAATAATCGAAGTTTGGTTGTATTATAGAATTGTACACTGTTATTTTTGAATGCGTTGACAATCGATGGGAAATTCTTGAAAAGAAGTATAATTTTTTTGCAATTTTTTTGGACATATAGTCAAAGTGAGCTCCAAATGATAAGTTATTATCCAACATGAATCCTAAATATTTGAACTCGGTGACAAATTCAATTTGGCTATTGTCAATAGATATATCATGATGATTGAGGTTGATGTTTTTGTATTTGTATGAGGTTGTGAGGATCATTGCCTTAGTTTTGTCTATATTAAGTTTAAGTTTATTAGAGTTCAAGTAAATCTGAATCTGCTGCAGTGAGTAATTCATTTTGTTTATGGCATCATCCAAGTTGTTACTAGAAATTGACAACAGAGTATCATCTGCGAATAGATTGACAAAATCACATGAATGGAATTGATTTATATCGTTAATGTAAATTAAAAACAAAAGTGGCCCCAGAACACTCCCTTGAGGTACCCCATAATCATTTGCAATAGGTGTAGATAAAACTTCATTAATTTTAGTCACTTGTTTCCGTTCACTCAAGTAATCTATAAACCAATCCAGAACTGTCCCATCCATGCCAATTTTTTTCATTTTTTTAATAAGTATGGTGCGGTCGATTGTTTCAAATGCTCTCTTTAAGTCCAGAAATACAGCTACAATGTACTCACCCTTATCGATAGACTGTTTCCATTTTGAAATTGTCAACTGTAAAGCTGTTTCGCATGAATGATTTTGTCTGAAACCCGATTGATTTGTTATTAGTATTTTATTCCCATTCAGATAGTCTAACAATTGCCTGTACACCACAAGTTCAAGAAGTTTTTCAGCGCTGGGTAGGGTGTTAATTGGTCGGAATTCCCATGATTTATTCGTATTAGATACTTTTTGGATAGGTACAAGTACACTTGACTTCAGTTGGTTGGGGAATTTTCCATACGTCAGTGAAATATTGATCAGATGCAGTAGAGCATGACCAATCACACCATATGTTTGTTTGATAAATTTACTATCCATTATTTCCCTAGATGACTTATTATCCATAGAATTTATTATTTCTGTGAGGTCCTTCAATTCAATTTGTTTGAACTCTAGTAATCTACTTTCAATGTCGTTTTGTTGCCGGTCATCAATAGTGACATTATCTATAGTATTTATTATATCCCTAATGCTGTCCACATAATAATGATTGAAATATTCAGCAATTTCATCATCCTTTCTCACTACCCTCAAGGTATCATCTATCCTAAAATGAATACCATTTATAAAACATGATTCATTAGATTTTGTACTTACCAAGGTTTTTAAGGTTTTCCACATTACATAAGGATTATTTTTATTCATATCTATTTTGTCATAATAATATTCTTTTTCTTTATTCCTCAATAAGCTTACATATTCATTTCTCAAAATCCTGTATGCCTCCCATTCTCCCTCACTTTTGCTATTTTTAAATAATTTATAAGCTGAATCTCTTTCTCTCCCTTTCATTTTTAGTTCTAAATCATACCATGGGACACTATTTTCTTTACATCGAAATGTTTTTTCTGGTGCTATTATGTTGACTGTTTGTTCACATTTGGTTTTTAAATCTTCATAAAATATATCCACATCTACACAATCTAATAAAAAGTTACATGATATTAATTCAAGATTTATTTTATTTATATTAGCAACACCTAGATTTCTATATTTCTTAGACTTATTAATTGAAGAAGTAAAGTTTTTCCCTGAGAAATCCACCGAAATTACTGAATGATCCGATATATTACCAACATCATGCACTTTTGTTGAAACGTCAAAATTAGTGAGTACATAATCAATAAGAGTTGCAGAACTAGCAGTATATCGTGTGGGCTCATTAACACTTTGTTGAATGCCATACATATTCAATATGTTAGCAATTTTAGTTGAATAGAAATTGTTTTCCAGTAGATTCAAGTTAAAATCTTCTTCTCGCAAGACATTTTTCAAATGATTACCTATCGAACTTCAAAGCTCACATCTCAACAATGATTCACAGAGTTTGTTACCTGAATCAATATAATCAATAAATCGTAACAGAATTTATGGTTTGACAGAAATATATTTTAGCCGACACAAGCTCTTTGGAAACCCCTTGTGTATACATTTGGTTTAAAATCCTCATCATGAGGGCGTACACACCTATTGAATTTCCAATTGAAACCACCTTTGTAATGATGTTCTCATACAGAAACATCATGTAACATGCTTTATTTTAGAAAACAAATTACAGCTCTATCCAAAACCCCTTTCAAACTGATGTTTTCGATACTCTTCATGATCTCTGTCAGAAACTATGAGTATGACATACAAATATATACAATATGTCGTGCTGAGGAATGAGGAATTTTTGCAATGAGTGGTTAATCCATAAGTTCATCTCTGTTTCAGAGTGGCAGCCGAATAGCACGTCTATTTACGTCACTAGATCTGTTCATTTCCTGCTATGAACGCGAATTTCAATAATTGTATGAAAAACATAGGATGTACTTAGAGAAAAACGGATTACGCCATTAAGCTAGTTTGAGTGAGTACTATCAATTGATGAAACAAGACAAAATCGTCAACTAGCATACCGTCGTTGGCGCAAAAACCCAAGCCCGCAAACTAGAGCTGAATATGTTGAAGCTAGGAATACATGTAATCAAACAATAGATGAGTCTAAAAAGGCATACAACATGAAAATAAGATCAAAGCTCATAGAGTGTCCAAATGGTTCCCGTTCATTTTGGACCTTTGCCAAGGCAATCGGGAGAAATTTCACTTCTAGCTCATTTCCTCCCCCCACAAAGGATGATAATACATTGGCTATAACACCTCATGAAAAAGCCAACACCTTCGCCAAAATGTTTGCAGACAATTCTACCTTGGATCCACGAGGCCAGGAACTTCCCAAAATCTTTACCATCGATAACCGTATGCCAGAAATTGTCTTCCGGCAACGCACGATCAGACACATTCTGCTTAGCCTCAACGTCAAGAAGGCTATGGGGCCTGACGGAATACAGCCTATTGTTCTCCCATGTGCCCCAGAACTAACACCAGTTCTTTGCAGGTTGTTCACCCTTTCGTACAAACTCGGCGTATTTCCTTCTAACTGGAAGAAAGCTAGGATCCAACCGATTCCAAAGAAGGGCAAGGAAATCCTCCCTAACAACTATAGACCGATTGCACTACTATCTGTGATCTCTAAAGTAATGGAACAAGCAATCAACATCGAGCTCATCCGATATCTAGAGTGCTCAAGAATCGTCAACGACCGGCAATATGTGACACATAAGTGGCAGGTGTCAATAGAGAAACATGGGGAGTCTCTGGCTGTAGCCTTGGATATCTCCAAAGCATTTGACCGAGTTTGGCACCAAGGCCTCCTAGCGAAACTTCCGTCATATGGTTTGCCGCCCCAACTGTGTCTTTTACTATCGAGTTTTCTTGCAGATAGATCACTCTACGTGGTGGTAGACGGGGTCTCGTCTGATACAATGACGATCAATGCTGGTGTTCCACAAGGCTCTGTCTTGGCACCAACTTTGTTCTTGCTCCACATCAATGATTTGTTGAATGTGACCTCCAGCCCAGTTCATAGCTTTGCGGATGATAGTACACTTCATTCCGCCTATTCCTCTAGAGCCCCTATATCATCCAACGAGGCCAGAGGTGCAAGGCGAAGACAGGTTGATGCTTTAAATGAGGATCTGACAAGAATTCTGAAATGGGGATCTGAGAATCTAGTACAGATCAATGCAACTAAAACTCAAGCTTGTATGTTCACCAAGAAGGCTGATCACACAATGCCCAACTTGATGATGTCGGGTGCCACTGTTCCTATGAGGTCGTCAATATCCATGCTGGGTGTCACCACCAACAGTGCTCTCTCATGGGACGATCATGTGAGGTCCATTGCGAAAACTGCTTCACAAAAACTTGGTTTTCTATTCCGTGCGAAGAGATACTTCACATCCCAGCAACTGCTTATGATCTACAAAGCACAAATTCGACCTGTCCGGGAGTACTTTTCACATGTTTGGAGCTCAGCCCCCAAACATACGTTAAAGCTCTCAGATTCAATTCAGAAGAGAGCTATTCGCCTAGTCGATGATACAACACTCACCAAATCATTGACCTCTCTAGATCATCGTAGAAAAGTCGGCGATCTATGCCTTTTTTATAGGTACTTTCACGGTCGGTGCTGAACGGAAATGTCATCTATTATGCCACCACGCGCGATTCCTAGTAGACAAACCAGGCGAGCTCAAGCTGGTCACCCTTACACTGTCAGGCTCGAGACCTTTCGAACATCGCTATACCAAGCATCATTCATCAATAGAACGGCAAAGTTATGGAATTCTAGTGAAGTCTTTCCTGATGCTTACAACCTCCAAACTTTCAAGAAAAATTCCAACACCTTCCTACTCTCCCAAAATTCCACCGCTGGCTTACACGATGTTCCTCGAACATTATAGGTTTCCCTTTCGTGTTGTCCACGTTGTAGTCTATTGTCCATTACGACAACCAAATCTTTCAGTGGAATACTTTTTATCAACCGTTTCTTTCGTTAAAGTTGGTACATATTATCTTGCCCAACGATTCTAACAGTTGTCGGAGTTATAGTTTCCGGGTCATCTATATTAGTGTGATGCCACCTCTTTTTCTTTCTATATATATATATGTTAGCCCGAGCGGTGGTTTATATACAAGGGTGCAACAAAGTTAACTTTTTCTCAGGGTTCGTGAGTACTTATGCAGGAGGGAGAATGGTGGTGGTAGATATTAAGACACTATCCTAGAATACATATAAAATCTATTCATAGCATATATACTCACATAAACTCATATAAACTTTGGCTATCAACTATAAAATATCTGTTGTCAACTCTGTCTCTCAATTGTCTGTAGGGAACTCTGTCTCTGAAGCCTCGGTAGGCTCACGTAAAAAGTGATCAATATAATACGAAATGATTTGTCATGGCAAAATTTCTTAGCATAAACTCTCTCGATATCGTATACGTTCTCTGTGATTAGTTTCATGATTCAGATACTGATTTCCCATACTGATACTGATATGTGACCCAATATTCTAATGGCTCGATATTCTTATGCGTCAGCTTTTTCCTAATTTATATTGGTTCCCTATAGTTCCTTCTATTAATAATCATATCGTGTTTGCATCTGAGTGACATTCCAGATTTGATCATCAGTTATTATGAAGTGCTGTGAAAACATGCGGCTACCTTAGGAATCACCAAGATGACGCAACTAGCCAGAAAAGAAATGTGTATTGGGAAAAATCAGACGGAGATATTGAACGTCTAGTTGAAGGTTATGAGTCCTATGCTAAGGTTCGCCAAAATCAACAAAAACCGGAAATCCATCCTTCCGCTCCTTCGGGGATATTACCTGCTCAACTTTATTTGAATAGAAAAATCCGAATAAGTCTGAACGTATTCGGATAATAATCTTACCTTCGAAAAGTAGGATTATATTCATCATCTCTCAGACAATGTCTGACCAATCACAAGCTTTTAAACAGAAGCAGTTATGTAGATGTCTGTTTCACTGAGGTTCTTAAGGTAGTTTTTCGGGTTCTGAGACTGGGTAAGGCATTCAGTGTGGATTATATTTATTTAGCATATATCTAAGAAAAAGAGAAGAACGAATGGTCACATGACATGGAACCTATCCAAACGTAAACACAAAAACACAATCATATTGCACATAACTATCTCAGTGGAATAAATACAGATCAGGTGCATACCTAAAAAAGGACCTGGCACCAATAGGATAGAAGTGATCACTATTATCGAATCTACAGGGTTCACTTCTCTGATTGCTGAGAACGTGAAGGTATTTCTAGGTTTCAGTAGATGTTCGACACTCGAAAATAGTTGCGAATCTGCGATTCTATACAACAGGTCTCATTCGCGTAAAAAGGTCAGCATGCGCACAGTGGCGTATCGATCGATTGCTTCGCCACAACTTACCCCCCTCTACCTCAGGAAGCGGTCTAAGTTACTTATTATTCGTATCCTGAGTTGAAAATTTCCTAGCATTCAGTTGGTGCGCGGTAATGCTTTAAATGCGAAGCATGAAATATACCCCGCTCCTTTTGGCGTTGTGATGATGCACCAGCACGAAAGTAGCCTCACCAACAGCCTTCTCAATCTTATAGGGTCCCTCGAACAATAATAAAACTATTCGGTCTCGGCCTTTATCGCAGAAGAGGTATTATTTGCTTTCAGTAGGACTGCGTCTTCTGGCTGGAATTTGGGGAAGGGACGCCCAGGATACCGTTACGTTCGCCGGGCCGCCTTTCCCCGTAACGTGGCTTCAGCCAATATCAGTTTCTGCTCTGGGGAATGATTTCCAGAGGTTTGGCTCGGGTGCGTAATGGACCTAGGAAGCAATTTGGGACTTTCACTTCCTAGCTGGAGCTCACCGGGGGTTAAACCGGAAGACTCATGCACTACGCGAGTGTTGTTCGGAACAGCCTGCCTAACTCGCGCATTACCCTTTCTGAAGGGTTGGCACAGGGGTGCCGCACAGAACTATATAGAAGCTTAATCTGCGTGCCGTGATAAGGCGTCGGCCTGGATATTTTCATGCCCGGGAACATGGATGACCTTGAATACGAATCCTTGTAGTGATAAGGCTCACCGTGTGACTCTAGTGGAGAGCAATCTGCAGCTATGCAAGCAGGTTATAGATCTTACAGTCCGTATGCAAAGTGAACTCCGTGCCTAATAAATAAACCAGCCACTTCTGAATACTGCTGCTAATAATTCCTTTTCGAAGGAACTGTAGCGGCGCTCCCGATCCAGAAGGAGCCTGGATGCTTACGCGACAACGCGTCTCTCACCATTTACCATCTGAAAAAGTAAAGCGACTATCCCCACGTCACTGGCAGTCTGCATATGCCATGGGATTTTAACATCAGGATGATATAATAAGGTGGCAGACTGCATATCACCTTTTATAGTTTGGAAAGATCGTTCCTTTTCATCATCCGACCTCCAGGGATTTTTTTCTCCAGCAATTCGGTGAGGAGTGCTGAAATTACTGCGAATTTGGGGGTAAAAACTCTGTCGTACTGACACAAACCTACGAATTTTTGTGATTCCTCGGCGTTCTTGGGGCGAATGTAATCGGTAATTTCCTGTATGCGGTCCGGATCAGACTTCACTCCGTCGCTGCTTGATAACTAACCAAGGTGAGGCATTTGTTTGCGAAAGAATTCACATGTGGAGAGCTTCAGGGTCATTCCTGCCTCCTTCAGTCTTTCGAATATCCTCGACAAATGTTCAAAATATTCTTTGACCGAGGAACTCATTACTAAAATGTCATCGACATATGTTACCAGAATAGCTTTAGAATTGTCCCCCACACTGTATATCGTTGATTCAAAGTGTCTCTCAGAATCATTCAGGTAAATATTTTAGTATAATCGAGAATATTCTAGCTCATTCGGAAACCTTCTGATATACATCATCATTGATTCTAGTACATTCAGTGACGAACAGTTTTCATTTCGTACTTTCAAATTTCTCACGTCTTATTTTTTGCTATTTCTTTCAACCAATATGGAAAGTCAACTGCGGGTCAGGAGCCATCAGCACAATCGTCCCCAAACATTCCTAGTCTATCTATCTAGTTCCTCCTGGTCCAAACTATTGTAGTACATTCAAGAACATTCTGGTACATTCGAGAACATTTTCGTGCATTTGAGAATATTTCAGTGCATTCTCACTCTTGCGATCAATTTCAGATTTTTTCATTCATCATAATAGGTCACCCTTCCGTACACCCACCTCTCACACATGACGTCCTAGAAAATTCCAATACATGCACATTCATTATATTACTCAACTCTTCACTTTAAATTTTTTCTGTCATCCGTACACTACCTCTCAAACCCAATAGTCCTGGATTATTCCGAAAAATTCTCGAATCTCCTCTTGTAAGTGATCTAGGGCTATATGGAACATTCGAAGTGTCTTTGATCCGATCTATACAGGGTGTTACAGAACTATGGGATCCAGGGGTTATTCAGTGCAACAGTAGAAAACATTTGAGTAGTGGGTCCCATTGTAATGAAGTGTTTTCTCACCAGCTTCATTACTAGGCTTCGGTGTACAAGCCTCATACGAGAAATGAGGTTAAGGCCATTTTAGAGTCACCCTGTATACCTGATTGACAAATTCATGAATCAAGGAGCTCCTTTGGCTAGTATTTTGAGCCACCCAGAGAGCCCTACCCCAGACTAACCTTGTTTAGCCCCGTTGCACCCTGCTGAGGGTAATCAACTTCATGACACCCCTGCCTCGGTTTTGAAAGCACTACCAGGCTAATGATTTCATAGATATCATGTTCAGACTCTTGATATTAGTATTGGTAGGATTTGATTGCATAATGACCGTCCAGAGCCCTGGGAAATAAGAAGTCCAGTATGCTATCCGTTTACTTGCTTTATTCATCTTGCAATGATTTTTGCATCCGGAAATCCTGATCAACCCAGAGACTAAGACTTCTTATTGCCTATGGAGAGTGTATTTATGATTTTGGAAAGAGTTAGAATGGTTTTCATACCTGGAAAGACATTTCAGGGTCATGTGATATTGTTTAGGTCATAACTTTGTTATCCTTCGTAATTTTGCAATCAAATTCGCTCAGTAGCACAAACATGGAATGCCAAGCACTTTGATACTACCGGTTTTGAGGAAAAATGATTTCCACCGCAAGTTTCCAGACCCAAGGTCAAGTAGTGTTCACTTTTTCCTTGAGAAAACAAATCATGGTCAGCTCGAGGCCAGACCAGCCCGACCAATCAGAATCCCGACCTCGCTCTGTTTTTTGCCAAACCTGAAAAGAGTATAAGTAGCAAAATCCAGAGGCCCGAGGATCCACAGTTATAGAGAGATAGATAGATAGTTAGATAGATTCCATTTGGCAGTGATTATTCTGATTCAGTCCGATTCTTACCGTTTGATTCAGTTAGTATAACCGTTATAAAAAGTGATCGAGGTGCTCGAAGTTTTCCTGTATTTGCATCCCGTTTTTGTGTTACACAAAGTTGAAAAAGTGAGAGTGAGAGCTTTTTCTGCCGACGATTCACTCGTGAAGTATATTACCAGTCAAGTGCACTGTTGCCAGCTGCTGAACATAAAATGTCGCAAAAAATTACAAATAAAACCGCTAGAAGTCGCTAGCGAGCGAAGCGAGCAAAAAGCCCGCCGCAGGCGAAATTTTTGAAAATCTAGCGACTCTTTTCCGTGATTTAGCGACATTTTTGATTAACTTTCTTCATTTTCAGGCAGTTTATAACATCACATAAAAAATCGTAGAAAACTTTTTTTATTGAGAATGAAAAACAAAATAACATTACCTATGAATACATTAAAAGAACATAATAAAAAAAAAACATTCTCCCATAACTTTTCATTAGGAACTATAGGCTAATCACAATGGTAACATTATTGGTATATCACAAAATATATTTCTTGTACTCAAAGTATTTCTTTGGTGGCACCACACCAAGGTGAGTTCGGTAATTACAGATCTGTTAGCAGCCTCCTGTATTCCTCAAATGTGTGTGGCTGAATTCAGCCCTTTTGTACCATTGGTATAAATAAAGACATATTAATATTATTGTTATTATTATTATTATCATTATTATTATTATGTAGGTACTCTACTATCGGATACGCTAGCATTGGTAGTCGAGCTAACAGATCGGTAATTACTGAATTCACCTCATAATGAACCTGTCAAACCATGTCAACTCATATTTCTAGATTTCTAGTTGTTCTACATCATAGAGATCTGATAGTTCATTGCTGTAAGTAACATTGGTTCCAATGAGTTTCAGTACTGACTCCGGCAAAATGAAATCTTTACAGCAGGCATTATAATTTTTCAAACCATATCGAATATACAAAATATTATTCAAAAGTGGCAGAAGCATTCGATTTCTCAGTTTATTTTTTATAATGTTCATCTGACTGAATACCCTCTCAATATCCGCATTTGAATGTGGCAAACACAATATTTGAAATGCAAGTTTCGCCAAGTCGTTGAATGGACTTTCTTGAACTGAATTTTGATATAGAAGAACTTCATTCCAGAATCTTTCAGTATCTTCCTTTTCACACCACTCTATCATATGAATATTTGCCCACTGGTTCTCAATTTGTGTAATCATCAATGCATCATCGACAAATTCTTTGGCAAATTGAGTGATTGGTCTTTTGTTATGTTTCAAACATTCACTTACTGAGAGAATATTCATTTTTTCCAAAGTTAGCATGTTGTCGGGTAGTCTAGATTTCAACTCTTTTGTCAATTCAAGTATAAAATTAACACATCGCTGTTTTAGCAATGTTTTTTCTTCTTCACCAATGGAATATTCTGTACATGAATTTTCAAAAGAAAAACCTAAATATGGATTTGGATCAAGATAATTCTCTATGTTATCCGAAAATATATTGATTTTTGCTGTAGGATTGACAATTTTGTTGACAACGCTACTATATAAATTTTTCAAATCCATCAGTAATTTGGTTGGATCACTATTTGCAGACTCAAAATTTTTATTAGTTTTTTGAAGCAATGATATGATAGGATAAAGAAAATTTAAGTATATTCTGTTATGATTATCTTTATACATACTGTAAAGCATTTCAGCTGTGTAGCAATGCTCACTCAATCGAACTATATTGAAGTGTGCTGTCAGTGAGTCCCACTGATCCAAAATTTGTTTTATTGCACCATCAATTGACATCCATCGTGTTTCAGCTACCTTAGGAATTTTCAAAGGAGTTTTGTCATTATTTGAAGTTTTGTATATTCTTTCATAAGTCAATAGTCTTATTGAAGAATGGGAAAACCAATTATAAGTTTCTCTAATCAAAAACTCAATATTTCTTGGTAATGACCTTTCAGCAGCTCTGGAAACAGCAAGTTGTAATGAGTGACATACACATCTAATAAGTATTAATTTTGGTTGTTCTCGTTTCAAAAGCGCATATACACCATTATTTGTTCCTGTCATTGTAGAAGCATTATCTGTCCCAATACCACTGAGTTTTTCTATATCAAGATCGAACTTAGAGAGGAGATTTTTTATAGCTACTGTTATGGTACTAGCTGTACCATCATCTATATGCACCAAACCCAAAAATGTTGACATCATTTTCGAATGAATATGGCTATGATATCTTATAGCAATGCCTAACATTTTTCTCACTGTAATGTCAGTTGATTATCAATAAGCTATAATAGCTACTACCTATATCTCATTTCAATGTTTTCATAAAATATGGTCCAATCACATTAACAATCAAACTTGAACACTTGGTTCTGTGTATTGAAATGGTTTCTCCTGGATCACATTTGAAATCCTTGTGAATATCACTTAAATGGTCTATAGTTCGAATAGACGTATGAACAGCTGCATATAAACATAACTGGGCCTCTTTTTGTTGTTTCACAGTTACTTTTCCAACAGGTTTGAAATGTATTCTTTGTTGATTACAATTCACTGCAAAGGGTTGAGCTGCAATCTTGTGTTTTTTCCTTTCCACATGTTTTTGAAGATCACACAGTTTTGCTGCCAGAATTGTTTTACAGTATTTACAAAATGCCTTTGTGGGATCTGAAGTACAGGGTTGCAGACATCCTCGAAGTATTGGAACTCTTTCCCACTCTGCTCTGTATTTCTGTGTATATTGAGGAGGCACTAAAATATTAGAGGTATAGATATGACAACACTATATACCCATGAAAGAAGAGAAACAACTTACTTTCATTACAATTATTTACTAATTCAATTCGATATCCTTGCTGTTTGCTGTTTCCAGTATTCAGTTGTCCAGTGTTTCCCCCTTATTTGGTTCTATGAGATTATCCCACAGATTATTTTGGATTATCCTGATCAATATCCTGGGTTATGTTTCATGTTATTCTTCTTCCTCAGGACACAAATTTGACATCTGACAGGATACCTGACAGTTGAAAGAAGAAAACACAGAAGTCAACAAATGATGAAAACAAACCACGAACCCTGTCATCTGCTTACCTCTTCGTTTCAAATTCATGTGATCGAAATATCTCCATAAAAATCGCTATGACTATGTTGAAAACGCTAGAATTCCGACACGTCGCAAATCGTGTTGAAATGTCGCATTGAACCAACCTAAACACTCTAGATTTAGCGACAAAACCGCTAAGATGGCAACCCTGGTCAAGTGTGAGTTAACTGCATTTTGATTTCACTGCATTTTCTCAACGGGTGTGAAATGGGCTGCCAGAAGCTGACTGCCTAGATTTCCGAACATACCCGATTGTATGGTCAGTAGCGTGTATCCCCCCTTTAAGGAAACGTATAAGGGAATATGAATTGTGTATTGATATTCAAGTTTCAAATATACCGAATGGTAATAACGAATGAAAAATAGATAATGAAAACGTCGAAACCAGATTTGGATAGATATTGATTAGGTATATCCTAGGTTCCAAATATTTGTATATCATATTTGCAATTCGTGAAGAGTGATTGTTAGAGTTTCCACAGGAAAAAAAAACCATAATAAATTTTTCATAACTCCCGAACAACTACCAAAACGACAAACCACCCTTACTGAGAATAATTCCTTGCCAAATAGGCTGGAAGACTCTACACAGGGAAAAAGTGATTTTCGAAATTAATTTTTTTCGGCACTTTCGCCAAAAACTGGGTCGAGTTTTTCTGGTCGGGAATGTAGCCAAACATGTCTCGAATCACCCTCACTGAGAATAATTCCTTGCCAAATAGGCTGGAAGACTCTACACACGAAAAACAGAATTTTCAAAATTAATTTTTTTCGGCACTTTCGCAAAAAAACTGGGTCGAGTTTTTCTGGTCGGGATGTAGCTGACCAAGTCCAGAAGCACCCCCACTGAGAATAATTCCTTGCCAAATAGGCTGGAAGACTCTACACAGGAAAAAATTTATTTTCAAAATTAATTTTTTTCGGCACTTTCGCCAAAAACTGGGTCGAGTTTTTCTGGTCGGGGATGTAGCTAAACATGTCCAGAATCACCCTCACTGAGAATAATTCCTTGCCAAATAGGCTGGAAGACTCTACACACGAAAAACAGAATTTTCAAAATTAATTTTTTTCGGCACTTTCGCAAAAAACTGGGTCGAGTTTTTCTGGTCAGGGATGTAGCTGAACATGTCCAGAAGCACCCTCACTGAGAATAATTCCTTGCCAAATAGGCTGGAAGAATCTACACACGAAAAACAGAATTTTCGAAATTAATTTTTTTCGGCACTTTCGCAAAAAACTGGGTCGAGTTTTTCTGGTCAGGGATATAGCTGACCATGTCCAGAAGCACCTCCACTGAGAATAATTCCTTGCCATCTAGGCTGGAAGAATCTACACACGAAAAACAGAATTTTCAAAATTAATTTTTTTCGGCACTTTCGCAAAAAACTGGGTCGAGTTTTTCTGGTCAGGGATATAGCTGACCATGTCCAGAAGCACCTCCACTGAGAATAATTCCTTGCCATCTAGGCTGGAAGAATCTACACACGAAAAACAGAATTTTCAAAATTAATTTTTTTCGGCACTTTCGCAAAAAACTGGGTCGAGTTTTTCTGGTCAGGGATATAGCTGACCATGTCCAGAAGCACCTCCACTGAGAATAATTCCTTGCCATCTAGGCTGGAAGAATCTACACACGAAAAACAGAATTTTCAAAATTAATTTTTTTCGGCACTTTCGCAAAAAACTGGGTCGAGTTTTTCTGGTCAGAGATGTAGCTAAACATGTCCAGAATCACCCTCACTGAGAATAATTCCTTGCCAAATAGGCTGGAAGACTCTACACACGAAAAACAGAATTTTCAAAATTAATTTTTTTCGGCACTTTCGCAAAAAAGCTGGGTCGAGTTTTTCTGGTCAGAGATGTAGCTAAACATGTCCAGAATCACCCTCACTGAGAATAATTCCTTGCCAAATAGGCTGGAAGACTCTACACAGGAAAAAATTTATTTTCAAAATTAACTTTTTTCGGCACTTTCGCAAAAAACTGGGTCGAGTTTTTTTGGTCAGGGATATATCTGAACATGTCCAGAATCACCCTCACTGAATAATCTAGATACGGTCGCCTCGATACAACATTAGACTGGGTGGCGTGTGATGCTTGTTAATGTTGGATACATGTGACATGTGATCCTTCTTTCGATGACAAAACCTATAGCGGTTCTTTTATATGCGACAACTGTATTACCGGGAAAATGTCAAATAATGAAACTTCATATAAATGTTTGTATTGCGGCTTAGGTGATCTGGATGATACTGCTGCATGGGTAGCTTGCGATAATTGCAATGGATGGATCCATCAAATGTGCGGTAACCAAAATCGGTCTTATAATAGCGGTAATTTCTATTGTGAACGATGTACGAACGGTTTAAAATCGAAATGCCAAGAGGCGCTGCGGAGGCTAGACGAAGTGAGTAGTAGTCATAGACTTATTATCCTGAGGAGACGGAACTATTTACATTTAAAGAAGATCAGACATTGCCAATATCTGGTCCACTGTAGGATACTATTGTGACCGATTGGAAAGTGCCGTTGCCATATTTCCAGATTGAGAACGAGATTTGCAATAATTATTGACACGTTCATATCATTTTTTCATTGTATTGCAAGTAATACAGTCTCGATGGAACATTTTTCTGAACGGTATTTTTATACATAATGAAAACCTGAAATGTACACGTTGGAATTACCGAATATTCATTTTGTGAACTATCACATTGTAGCATCATAGGATTTGTTACCCGCAAAGCGACATCGGCGCGTCCAGGCCACGCCCATTGTATGAATGATTTTTACTACGAAACTACGATCTGCCCATTTCTCGTTGCGGTGTTGTAGACGAGTGATCTTGTGTTTTGAAGTGTTGTTTTTAGTGATTTTGAATAGATATTGTGGAATTCAGAGTGAATTTTTGGACAATATGGTCCGTCACTGCAGAGTGTGCAAAAAACTTGACATTTCCAGCCCTGATGTTTCTTTTCACAAGTAAGTTGGAATACCTAACCTCCAAATTTGTTTGTTATTCCAGTGGCGTGAATATATGATGATTAGGTACTGTTTATTCATGATTGTTAATGATTTAGGTAGTGTTCATGTTTCCATGGCATAGACTTTCTTGTTCATTGCATCAAAAATTCTAAGCAACTTATTCTTGTTAACCTATTTCTCTATTACTTCAGGTTTCCCGCTGATAGTGAAAAAAGGAAAATTTGGGCATCTCTTCTTGGCTGGCAGGAGAATCGTCTGAGCAAATATCTTTATGTATGTTCTGATCATCTCGATTCGAGGATGTCATAACAAAGAAAAGTGGTAACAAATACTTGAGGCCAGATGCAAATCCACTACCATGCCATTCAGCGTTTCAGTTCGCATCTGATAGGTAATTTGCAGTTAATACTCCATTGTTTCAACATCACATTTTTCCAATACAGTACAGAAAAACAACAAACTATGTTCACGAGCGACATCATTTATTTCCTTTGTGAATTGTCCTTGTATTTAATGATATATTGTTTTGTATGAAAATCCAAAAATTATTTGCAGTTCAATTTGAACCAACACCTTCTTTCCAGTAATGAATCAAAATGTGTCATCATTATCCGAATAAATTTGTTGTATTATATGAATATTAAAAGTATGAAAGCTGTGTTTTTTGTTTTTATCAAAGCGGAGAAATCTGTGTGCAAATTATAAGGAAATTCAATTCAACTGTCTGAATGCATATGATATTGCACTTGTTTCAGTTGAACATAATATCGGGAATTACAGGTACTGACAAGAATCTGGTTATATATTTCCAATGATGTTTCATTTTTCAGAATGTTGATTGACAAATACAAAGAGAAATTACATGTTTCCATTGAGAGTACATTCGTAGCTTGTTCATAATCAAAAAGAATTTGTTTGTCTTCCTAACTAACAAACACGACGCTTCCACTCCGTACAGAACAATATTTAATAATAAAGTTATAGATAAAATATATTTCCAAGTCATGGAACCATTAGGACGGTGCGCCACTGGCTGAAATCATTGAAACAAGACACACACATAACAGCTTTGCCAACAAGTTGGTGAAGACAAAGAGGTCCGATCGGTAGTCTTTCTCATACGTGTGCAGTTCATTTTCAATCATTGCTTCAAAACAAAAGCAGTTTTATGAATGAGATGTTCCGTCTCCTCAGGATAATAAGTCTATGGTAGTAGTCAACGGTTTTCAATTGAAGAAAATACGAGAGATCAACGGGAGTCATCTTTGTGGTTTGTAGAAAGACGGAAAAGAATAACCGCGTCAAATTTCGGATCAATATGCAAGGCACGGAATCATAAATCGAAATTAAACCTCGCAAAATCGCTCATATCAACTGAAATGTTTTCCAACGAAGCTACTAGACACGGCATTGATTGCGAAAAGTTAGCGCTCAAAGAATTCCTGCGTCAAACTCAATTTGAATATAAAAAATGCGGTTTATTTATCCATGAAAAATTTTCATTGTTGAATGAAGACGGAATTATTGAAATAAAATGTCCTTTCAAAGTGCGGGATTGTGAACGTCGTGAAACCTTGAATAAGCTCGACTATGTTGATAAAGATGAGAAATTGAAAATCACTTCTAATTATTATTATCAGGTACAAGGTTTGCTGGAGATAACAAATAGACCGTGGCGCCAATTCGTCGTGTATAACTTCAAAGGAATTCAATTAAATCAAAGAATTGAAAGAAACCAAAGATTCTTCAAGAATTCGATGTTGAATAGGCTGAAAGATTTTTTTTATTATTATCATCTTCCTGCTTTCCTAAATTTAGAGGATATCGATGAAATTTCGCGTAGATGGAGGCCTATCAAATCAATAATTTTTGGACTAGTGAACGATATCCATTATTATAAACAAAATAGCAGGGATTACGTCGTGGCGATATTCAAAGATTTACATTGTTTCAATCAAATAAATATTTCTTATTTCGAGTCTCTTGATAACGGGAAGTGGTTAGTGAATTTCGTTATAGATATAGCTTTGAATTTATTAAATGTTGATAATAAATACCGAATAATACCGCAAGAAACCGCGAATGTTATTTTCAGTGGTAACTATATTAGTGAATCGTTCTTAGAAAAACTATCTTTGACTAAAAAGTATCTCGCGTTATTTATCAATCAAAATCATCACTGCCTTGTTCTCATCGATTTCGAGGAATCAACTTTTGCTTTCATGGATCCATTCAACAGTAACGCAAACAAAACTGAGCCATTCTTGAAATCTTTCAAAAAATTCGTGGAAGCTTACAATAAACTCAAAAATCTTTCGGTCATAAGTGATCTGAATATTATTGTGTATAATCACGCCAAACAAAAAGATAATTTCAACTGCGGGATGTTTTGCATAAAATTTTTCGAGTGTATCATACATGGAAATGACCCAATGAAACCTACAAATATGGAACGATATAGGAAAGAAATTAAAACTTTGATTCTAAATAATTCTGATGATATGCGGAATCGTTGCGTAATATGTTCGCGAATTGGTGATACGAGTATTGAAACAAATAACTGCGCTTACTGTAGAAGATTCGTTCACTCTGAATGTATTTCTATTCGTGGAGAGGCATTTATCAATAATAACATCTGTCAATTGTGCGCCCAATATTAGACGATAATCATATGCGGTATTTATTCATGCATTTATTATTTGGAGGCTAGGGTAAGGCTGTGAGGGGAGGTAGGAGGCCTTTTGCAGAGTTGGGGCTCTCAACCTCAGCTCTGTCTTAGTGCGGTTCTTTCGTGCGTTCCTTAGAGGAGGCTACGGTAAGGCTGTGAGGGGAGGTAGGAGGCCTTTTGCAGAGTTGAGGCGTCCGACTTCGGCTCTGTCTAAGTGCGGCAACCTTGTGCATTCTTACAGAGTAGAGGCGTCCGACCTCAATCCTGTCTTAATGACACATTGCATATTGATGAAATGGAATGTGGGATAATAGGGCTAATGGCGAACTACCCACAAATCAAAAAATGTAACGCTCCCAAGAGTCAGAGATGTTTGTTGAATCATTTTGCAATTCTTTTATTATATGTTACGAAAACGTTTGGACTTCAACCGGAATTGCAAAACTCTGGCTCGGCAATACCTCCAGGGTGGGTGTGGAAATTTGCCATTGTATGATATTCAGATCATCTGACCCTATTTCTTCCAGCCTATTTGGCAAGGAATTATTCTCAGTGAGGGTGATTCTGGACATGTTCAGCTATATCCCTGACCAGAAAAACTCGACCCAGTTTCTTGCGAAAGTGCCGAAAAAAATTAATTTTGAAAATAAATTTTTTCCTGTGTAGAGTCTTCCAGCCTATTTGGCAAGGAATTATTCTCAGTGAGAGTGATTCTGGACATGGTCAGCTATATCCCTGACCAGAAAAAGTCGACCCAGTTTTTTGCGAAAGTGCCGAAAAAAATTAATTTTGAAAATTCTGTTTTTCGTGTGTAGATTCTTCCAGCCTATTTGACAAGGAATTATTCTCAGTGAGGGTGCTTCTGGACATGTTCAGCTATATCCCTGACCAGAAAAACTCGACCCAGTTTTTTGCGAAAGTGCCGAAAAAAAATTAATTTTGAAAATAAATTTTTTCCTGTGTAGAGTCTTCCAGCCTATTTGGCAAGGAATTATTCTCAGTGAGGGTGATTCTGGACATGTTTAGCTACATCCCTGACCAGAAAAACTCGACCCAGTTTTTTTGCGAAAGTACCGAAAAAAATTAATTTTGGAAATTCTGTTTTTCGTGTGTAGAGTCTTCCAGCCTATTTGGCAAGGGATTATTCTCAGTGAGGGTGATTCTGGACATGTTTAGCTACATCCCTGACCAGAAAAACTCGACCCAGTTTTTTGCGAAAGTGCCGAAAAAAATTAATTTTGAAAATAAATTTTTTCCTGTGTAGAGTCTTCCAGCCTATTTGGCAAGGAATTATTCTCAGTGAGGGTGATTCTGGACATGTTTAGCTACATCTCTGACCAGAAAAACTCGACCCAGTTTTTTGCGAAAGTGCCGAAAAAAATTAATTTTGAAAATTCTGTTTTTCGTGTGTAGAGTCTTCCAGCCTATTTGGCAAGGAATTATTCTCAGTGAGGGTGATTCTGGACATGTTTAGCTACATCTCTGACCAGAAAAAATCGACCCAGTTTCTTGCAAAAGTGCCGAAAAAAATTAATTTTGAAAATAAATTTTTTCCTGTGTAGAGTCTTCCAGCCTATTTGGCAAGGGATTATTCTCAGTGAAGGTGATTCGGGACATGTTCAGCTACATCCCTGACCAAAAAAACTCGACCCAGTTTTTTGCGAAAGTGCCGAAAAAAACTAATTTAGAAAATTCTGTTTTTCGTGTGTAGATTCTTCCAGCCTATTTGACAAGGAATTATTCTCAGTGAGGGTGCTTCTGGACATGTTCAGCTACATCCCTGACCAGAAAAACTCGACCCAGTTTTCTGCGAAAGTGCCGAAAAAAATTAATTTTGAAAATAATTTTTTTCCTGTGTAGAGTCTTCCAGCCTATTTGGCAAGGAATTATTCTCAGTGAGGGTGATTCTGGACATGTTTAGCTACATCCCTGACCAGAAAAACTCGACCAAGTTTTTTTGCGAAAGTGCCGAAAAAAAATAAATTTTGAAAATTCTGTTTTTCGTGTGTAGAGTCTTCCAGCCTATTTGGCAAGGGATTATTCTCAGTGAGGGTGATTCTGGACATGTTTAGCTACATCCCTGACCAGAAAAACTCGACCCAGTTTTTTGCGAAAGTGCCGAAAAAAATTAATTTTGAAAATAAATTTTTTCCTGTGTAGAGTCTTCCAGCCTATTTGGCAAGGAATTATTCTCAGTGAGGGTGATTCTGGACATGTTTAGCTACATCTCTGACCAGAAAAACTCGACCCAGTTTTTTGCGAAAGTGCCGAAAAAAATTAATTTTGAAAATTCTGTTTTTCGTGTGTAGAGTCTTCCAGCCTATTTGGCAAGGAATTATTCTCAGTGAGGGTGATTCTGGACATGTTTAGCTACATCTCTGACCAGAAAAAATCGACCCAGTTTCTTGCAAAAGTGCCGAAAAAAATTAATTTTGAAAATAAATTTTTTCCTGTGTAGAGTCTTCCAGCCTATTTGGCAAGGGATTATTCTCAGTGAAGGTGATTCGGGACATGTTCAGCTACATCCCTGACCAAAAAAACTCGACCCAGTTTTTTGCGAAAGTGCCGAAAAAAACTAATTTAGAAAATTCTGTTTTTCGTGTGTAGATTCTTCCAGCCTATTTGACAAGGAATTATTCTCAGTGAGGGTGCTTCTGGACATGTTCAGCTACATCCCTGACCAGAAAAACTCGACCCAGTTTTCTGCGAAAGTGCCGAAAAAAATTAATTTTGAAAATAATTTTTTTCCTGTGTAGAGTCTTCCAGCCTATTTGGCAAGGAATTGTTCTCAGTGAGGGTGATTCTGGACATGTTTAGCTACATCCCTGACCAGAAAAACTCGACCAAGTTTTTTTGCGAAAGTGCCGAAAAAAAATAAATTTTGAAAATTCTGTTTTTCGTGTGTAGAGTCTTCCAGCCTATTTGGCAAGGGATTATTCTCAGTGAGGGTGATTCTGGACTGACCAGAAAAACTCGACCCAGTTTTTTGCGAAAGTGCCGAAAAAAATTAATTTTGAAAATAAATTTTTTCCTGTGTAGAGTCTTCCAGCCTATTTGGCAAGGAATTATTCTCAGTGAGGGTGATTCTGGACATGTTTAGCTACATCTCTGACCAGAAAAACTCGACCCAGTTTTCTGCGAAAGTGCCGAAAAAAATTAATTTTGAAAATAAATTTTTTCCTGTGTAGAGTCTTCCAGCCTATTTGACAAGGAATTATTCTCAGTGAGGGTGATTCTGGACATGTTTAGCTACATCCCTGACCAGAAAAACTCGACCCAGTTTTTTGCGAAAGTGCCGAAAAAAATTAATTTTGAAAATTCTGTTTTTTGTGTGTAGAGTCTTCCAGCCTATTTGGCAAGGAATTATTCTCAGTGAGGGTGATTCTGGACATGTTTAGCTACATCTCTGACCAGAAAAACTCGACCCAGTTTCTTGCAAAAGTGCCGAAAAAAATTAATTTTGAAAATAAATTTTTTCCTGTGTAGAGTCTTCCAGCCTATTTGGCAAGGGATTATTCTCAGTGAGGGTGATTCGGGACATGTTCAGCTACATCCCTGACCAAAAAAACTCGACCCAGTTTTTTGCGAAAGTGCCGAAAAAAATTAATTTTGAAAATTCTGTTTTTCGTGTGTAGATTCTTCCAGCCTATTTGGCAAGGAATTATTCTCAGTGAGGGTGCTTCTGGACATGTTCAGCTATATCCCTGACCAGAAAAACTCGACCCAGTTTTTTGCGAAAGTGCCGAAAAAAATTAATTTAGAAAATTCTGTTTTTCGTGTGTAGAGTATTCCAGCCTATTTGGCAAGGAATTATTCTCAGTGAGGGTGATTCTGGACATGTTCAGCTATATCCCCGACCAGAAAAACTCGACCCAGTTTTTTGCGAAAGTGCCGAAAAAAATTAATTTTGAAAATAAATTTTTTCCTGTGTAGAGTCTTCCAGCCTATTTGGCAAGGAATTATTCTCAGTGGGGGTGCTTCTGGACTTCGTCAGCTATATCTCTGACCAGAAAAACACGACCCAGTTTTTTGCGAAAGTGCCGAAAAAATTAATTTTGAAAATTCTGTTTTTCGTGTGTAGATTCTTCCAGCCTATTTGGCAAGGAATTATTCTCAGTGAGGGTGCTTGTGGACATGTTCAGCTACATCCCTGACCAGAAAAACTCGACCCAGTTTTCTACGAAAGTGCCGAAAAAAATTAATTTTGAAAATTCTGTTTTTCGTGTGTAGAGTCTTCCAGCCTATTTGGCAAGGAATTATTCTCAGTGAGAGTGATCCTGGACATGTTTAGCTACATCCCCGACCAGAAAAACTCGACGCAGTTTTTGGCGAAAGTGCCGAAAAAAATTAATTTCGAAAATCACTTTTTCCCTGTGTAGAGTCTTCCAGCCTATTTGGCAAGGAATTATTCTCAGTAAGGGTGGTTTGTCGTTTTGGTAGTTGTTCGGAAGTTATGAAAAAACTATTATGGTTTTTTTTTCCTGTGGAAACTCTTACAATCACTCTTCACGAATTGCAAATATGATATACAAATATTTGGAACCTAGGATATACCTAATCAATACCTATCCAAATCTGGTTTCGACGTTTTCAACATCTATGTTTCATTCGTTATTACCATTCGGTATATTCGAAACTTGAATATCAATACACAATTCATATTCCCTTATACGTTTCCTCAAAGGGGGGATACACGCCACTGACCATACAATCGGGTATGTTCGGAAATCTAGGCAGTCAGCTTCTGGCAGCCCATTTCACACCCGTATTTTCTCATAGTTCAATCAAACTGCAGATTAACTTTATAGATCCAATAATTTTCCAGTATAAATCCAGTTGTTGTGACATTTGTCGTGACGGTTGACAGCGGCCAGTGAAATTCAGAATCCAGTATAGAGTAAGCATTGGAACTGCCCTGTTGCATATATAGGTATCATTTGTAATGACCTGCAGGATAAGTTTTGTGGTTTCAAATCCTAACGTGAAGAGTTTCATCAGGAAAACAACCCTTGTAACGGTCGAGGTTCTTGGTCTGCGTAGCAGTCAACACCAAGCGTCACCAGGGTTGTGAGCATCCCGGTCTCCTGGTCGCATAGGGCTTATAGTCAGCGTCGAGACCACCCTGATAGTAATTATCTTGCAAACCCCAGAGGGGTGAATAGTCTTTGTACATTGACCAGAACTTGTTTTGCAGGGGTAGAGCTTCTTAACTCGCATAGGCGCTTCCCGGATGCACGTTGCACGGCTTACTCTTTTAATACCAGTCAGATTAGCTGTCATCCTGCTTAAGTCACCCTGCTTAATTAATTGTCACCCGTAGATATATGTGGTTAGGATAATCTACCCTGAGATTATTTGATCTGTGGAATTTTGCTATCTTGTGACTGACACCTGTCGACCTATTCTGTCATCCGAATTTCCTCGTGGTCGTATTTTCTTGGTTATGATAATAATCATTGTGAGAGATAAATTCGATCTGTTAATTGTTTCCAGTGAATAAACCTGTTCAAGTGTGGAATTTTAGTTCTGATTGATATACCAAACACCCGCAGCAACCCGTATACCAGGATGAAACCAAGTGGGTGAACTTAAAGCCCTCACCCCCTTGTGATCTTTTCATAGTCCAGAAGGCCTTCGACCCGTGGCATACCGTCGCTTCGACTGTGTTGCTACCTAGGCCTCCCAACAAATCCTGGTTGGGAGAAAGTGGAGTTCACCACTATAATCCAACTGGCGCTCGAGGCAACCCCGGTCTATCCTAGATATAGACATACCCCGTTGAGCACCACCCTAGTAACACCCCCCAAGAAGGGGGAGACGTTACACCATGTCCGGAAAAGTGTCACTACGGCACTACGGCCCTAAGACGCGTTAAAATTCAGAAAGACGATGAATTGCCTAAATAGAATTTAATGCATTTAATTTTGTCCTTTTGTACATGATATCATTACAACAATTGTTCAAAAGGTCTTCCTCCAACCTGAATACACTGATTTTCGAAAAAAAAAAATTAAAATCTACTGACAGTTCGAATGATACATAATCAACGTATGCAGAGAAAATAGTTATTTCCGTCTGTTCGGATTAACCATTATTGCGTTATTCCTTTTTACTGATATGAACAATATTTTGGATTCTTCAGAAAATTCTAGACATAATTTATGCACAATATCTCATACCTATTTTCAACTGTTTCGGAAATATAAAGTGTTTTCAGCTGTATTACAAAAATTAAAAAAAGAAAATCATTTCCTTTCACAAATTTGCTACATCACACTCAATACTTATTTTCCATAGAGAAAATAAATAAATAAAAACGAAAATTATTTTACTTTATCATAAATTTTGCTACATCACTCTCAATACTTATTTTCCATTTAGCTCTTAATATTGAGAAAATGAGCAAAAACCATTAATGCGTTCCTTTTAACTGATATGAAATAAGAATGAATACAAAAACAGTTTTGTTCATTTTCGTATATAAAACTCATAGCCTTAGCAACATGTTGTCTGTCTGCATGACAGTGGTGATCAGTGGCAGTGCTATTGTCGTTTGAATTTCGTTAACTGTACGTAATAATATGAGAAAAATGGTTCATTTACAGTAATGCACAAAATGACCATTCTACAAATGATATAACAGACGGACACAAATGGAAGTTTCTCGCTTATTTCACGAAAAATTTCTAAATTTGCCGCCTATATCCCAAGAATCAATTAGCAAAATAGAAAAACATTTTCGCGAGGTTGGTCATGTGAGACAATGCAGTGAGTGATGATAGGAAATTGGATATTATGCTTGAGTTTCAAGAAAACCCACATAATTCTGGTCGAAAAGCAGCCTCACTGTTCAACATTAGCCACACATCAATTTTTAAGGAAAGTAAAATGCATCCCTATGAAATAATGCCAACTCAGGAGCTAATGGCAGACGATTTCGACAGGAGAACGTATGAACAAATGATGGAAATGTTAGATAACAATATGATCCAATTGGAAGATATGTTTTGTTTTCTGATGAGAGCACATTTATACTTAACGGTCATGTTAATCGTCAAAAATTCCGCTATTGGTCTTATATGAGACTCCTCACTGGATGAGAGAGGAACATACGCAATATCTTGAAAAAGTTAATGTTTGGACAGGAATTGTTGGAAATCATATCGTAGGTCCCTCTTTCATTGATGGCAACTTGAATGGAGATAAATATTTAGAACTGCTCCAAAATAATGTCGTGCCAACTTTCACAAACATATATCCTGATCCAGCAGACCCACAAGTTCCTGCCAATATACTATGGTTTTAGCAAGATGGAGCACCGCCCCATTACCAAATCAATGCCCAGCAGAGCCTGAACCAAAATTTTCCAAATCGGTGGATAGGGAGGCGCGGATCGATATAATGGCCAGCATGATCTCCTGATCTGACGCTATCAGACTTCTTTTCGTGGGGATAAATGAATGAATGAATGAATATGCTTTATTGTCCAAAGATATAATCTTGTTGACTAAGTAAGGGCCTAAACTAACCTTAAATTGAATACACACACAGAAGAAGAAATGGGACATCAAGTCGACACCAACATTGTACTATATGTCTTATACCTACAACAATATATCAAATCTAACACATGGGAAACATCTTACAACATATTAAAACATATTAAAAACGAGCTTGAGTTAGAATGAATCATTATAAAATTCTTGTAAACTATAATAGGGTTCAAACAGAAGTGCTTTCACTCCCTTTCTAAAGTGTTCTACGGATCTTATTTCTTTGATGTGTTTTGGTAAGTGATTGAACATTTTACCGCCTCCATAGATTATTGAATCTCATGATATATAGTGTCAGTGATGGAATTGGGAATAATGTTGCCAGCTTGACTGGTGGCGTGACATACGTGTAGGTGTGTCAAATTTTTGAATATGTTCTTTTATTAGACATACCGTTTCCATAACAAAAATTGCAAATAGTGTATAGAGATACGATTCAAACCATTTCTGACAGACACTCTTAATGTCATAATGATAAAGCTTTCGCAACAGTATTCGCTAATCCAAAAGTCTGGACGACCTCTGGTGGCTAAATTGTGAACCTACTTAGTGAGTATTCAATAATGGATACGTGTGCGTTTTATCAATGATTCATTGTTATTTCGGCGTGGTTGTGCGATATCAGAGATTATTGGTGGATTATGTTGTGTTCTCATCGTATTTGTAGATCTGTGGGTCGAGCGAACTTCAAAAGTAGCAACGAATAGTTTTTGGGATAACCCAAACTCGAAAGGTATTCACAGGAATGAAATTATGCTTGGAGTACTTTTATAAACCCATATAGTTTCAGGGTTGAGATACTCAAAATAATAATGAGAACCGAATCAAAATACTGGCACAACTAGGAAGACATTGCATAACACTAAGGGCCGGTTGCATAAAGGTTCATCAAGTATTTAACGTCACATTAAATATTTGACGTAACGTTATTTATGGAATTCGGTTGCATAAACATTCATCATATATTTGATGGTATGTTAACTTAATCGCCACATTAACTCATGATAATGTCCGATTATAAGTTAAAAAGTAGTTGCGCAAAAGCCAATCAACTTTAAACGTCACATCAAATCACCTTAATCACGGCATTAACTTAATCAGTGCTAGGTGACTGATTAAAGTGAACAGCAGCAAGAGACATCTGATTTTTCTGCCGAATAATTTTGAATATTTGGAAAAAGTTGTTGTATTCTTGTTTAATCGGAAGTGGTATGTGTGGTAGGGAAATAAAGTTATGTAAGAATATATATGAATAGTATATTACAGAAAATGTCTATCCCATCATTATTTTCGCTGTCTGAAGAAGAACTGTTGATTCCCAGGCCAAGAACCAAACCAAAATTCTAGGTATTATGGTAAACTATACGTACTTTTTGAGAATCTCTGCTGCTTCTGTATAGTTTGCACCTTGTTTTCTCTTCAAACTATTCATACTGTCCTGATTCGACAACAACCAATCAAACAATAAACCTAAGCTATCACCAGTATTGTGGCATCAGCTAATCACATGATTAATTTTTCTTCATGCAACCGGCCCCTTGCTGTTGTGTTTAAAACTGTTCTTCCAGGAAAAAAAATATAGGACATTTCCATGCGTTCTTAAGAAGGATGCTTCTAAAGTCCATGTCAAGAATGATTATGGTATACTTGAGACAGTTGATCGAAGAAAAGCATGGACAAATGCTTTGTTGATCGGAAAACCTGTGACTCACTTCTTTCGAGTTTACTTCCTTCATTTTATTCATTTTATTAGACATTGCAAAGCGTTACATTACCTCACAAAATGATAGTTCTTCAACAAATTATCAACAATTATCCAAAACACACACGAAAATCCAAGATATCACTTGTTCAACCTTCAACAACGTTCAACAACTAAAACATACACACAATAACCACGCCCAACAGAGAGATTACTCACTATCAGTCATATTTGTTTACGTCTCATCGTAGCGCCCTCTTCGGTATTTGAAATCGCCAATTCTGTGGTTCACACAGTCGAACGCCTTTGGTAAATCACAGAATACCGCCGCAGTAGCTTCACCTCGATTCATCTCGGTATAAACACTTGCACCTTTTCTAGCTTGAAATCCGAACTGGGCATTTGTGATGATCTCCTTTTTAACTAAGAATGCAGATAATCAAATCTTCACCAGCTTCTCAATAATTTTTGCTATAATAGGAATGAGAGAAGTAGGTCTAGAGTTCGATGGATCGTCAAGATCACCACCCTTATGCAGGGGAATTACTACAGATATTTTTAGGAAATCAGGAAATAATGTACCATTGTGAAAAGTTTCATTTATTAGATGAACCAAGATATTGAGTGAATTGTCTGGTAGATTTTCAAATATTCGTACAGAGATATCATCAATGCCTGATGTAGGGTTATTCTTGAGAGTTTTTATAGTATTTTTCAGTTCAGTTAAATCGGTATCGTGGAACACTATGGAATCAGCTATGAAAGGACCTTGACAGTGAATGTTGGAGAAGGATAGTATAACGAATCCTCAAGCAAAAAAACTCGAGAATAGTACCCCGGGACGCAAGAAATCCGCCATGTTCAGGCAAATTTCGAATATTTGAATTTTGTTTTAACATACCAGTGTTTTCTCTCCAGTTCTCATAGGATCGTCGATCCTGTGAAGTCAATCCGCTTCTACTTAATGATGGATATTTGACAGCGATGGATAGCTAACGGTTCAACTAGTGTTGAATTCCAAATTCAAATCATGTTTTCCAAGGTTTCCAAAAAAATCTTCGAAACTGACAGAGTTTACGTCATCTAGTGTCAATCTTGGGCAGCCTGAAGTCAGGTATTCAATATCTTTCAGGTGACCAGCGGCATAGAATAATTGTTTATAGTATATATATATTCTCTTTGCCAGCGGTCTACAACTTTTTCTAGCGGCAGGGAGTTGGAACACCAGTCTATATTTACATCATGGACTAACCTATATCCAAGAAATAGGTTTGTGAGCCATACAAGATCTACGGTTTGTAGAATGTCTTTAGACATTCTATAAACCGTGTACAAGATCAATGCATCGCGCCCACAGCACAGAAGAGGGGTTCTCTGGCCTCTTTGACAGTTTGACAGATCATGAAGTCTATGGAAGATTATCTTTTGGATCTGACACAATCATTGTTTATAAACAAACCTTATATATATTTTTTTAATTTAATAATAATATAACGGAAAGAATAATGTCGCTGTGAAAAATAATAATAATAAACCGTGCCTGTTCATAAGAAATAATCACTGATTCTTTTGAAAATGAAAGTTGATACTGCAATTTTATTACTATCAGTTGTATTTAATGCAGTAATTCATAAATCCAATGCAGGGGTAATGCACGGTCATACGAATGAACTACATAAAGAACGTGAGACTGACGGAGCTTACAGTCCTAGAGACCATGATCATTATAAGAATGGAGAGCATTTTAGTGAATTTGATCATGAAGCAATTTTAGGAAGTCACAAAGATGCTGAAGAGTATGACCATCTATCTCCTGAAGAATCTAAAAGAAGACTGGGGATTCTCCTTTCAAAAATGGATCTGAATAACGACAAGCAGATTGATAGAAAAGAGCTCAAAGCATGGATAATTCGATCATTCAAGTAATTTTCCAGATTGATTACTGATTCATCATTAATTCAACTTAAACCTTATAGGATGTTATCTGAAGAAGAAGCTAGAGACAGGTTAGAAGATGCTGATGAAGATGATAATGGTCTTGTTACATGGGAGGAGTATTTGTCAGACACATATGGACTAGATGGTTCTGAAAGCAGTCTTAGTTTTGGGGAAGAAAGTGATCATGTGAGTGTGTAGGTAAATTTGAGGAATAAATATTCCACACAATTCGAAAATATATATTCATTTCAAATAGCAATCATTAACATTTTTGAATACTATATTCATCAACAATAATACATACATCTCCAACTTGGATCGGATCAGTTTTTATGAACCATCTTTTTTTACTGATTAGTGTTGGCGGTATTCTTGAATCCAACATCTCCAATACGTATTAGCTAGACTTTCTGCAACTCACCATTGCTCTCTACCCATGAGTTTGTTTCTGACTGTGCCTTGATTTTGTATTGATCCAGCTCTGAGTTGGATGAAATGATTTGGTGTAAATGCCTCAGGTTCATCAGGATTGATAGAAATATGGGTAAGTAGCCTTGAATTCACTGTGTACTCTATTTCAGTAAGTAATGTGAACAAGTTCCCTCGATTCTTGTTCTGCTTTAACAAAGTTAGTTCTGTTATGGAGAAAAATTCTTTGGGTTGTCCTCTTCTAGATAAGAAACGCCGAATTGCCATTATCATAGAACTAGTGTCGAAACTTGAAGCTACTTCTATCTGAACAGACCAAATGGTGAGGCGAGTAAAAAGTACACCATAGCTCTTCTCAAGTCTTCTTTCGACTGAAACAAGCATTGGCCAGAAAAAGTCAAGTCACATACTCATGTGAAGTTGGCGCCGACTATTCATAAAAAATGTTTTTTTTTGGAGTTCTCGGTAGAAACGATGGAGTTCTAGAGTTCCTGACAGAAATTCTTGATAGTTCTGGTCAATGATGGATTTAAATTGAATATAAACAAATATGGGCGCTAACTTCACGCAGCGCCGTTCTATACAAAAATAAGAGTTCTGATATTTTTTTTGGATTCATCTGACAGAGTTTTAGAGTTCTTGACCAATTTCGAGAATAGGTCTGTCAAATTGTCAAAATTATTGAGGAAAATTTCTATTTCATCAAAAAATGGTCCAGAGAATTTAAATCATTTCTGGAATTGGATACCCAGTACCATTGCACAATTTCAACTGTTGTTGTATTGTGTTTCACAAAAAAGAATACATTTCTCAAACTATTCACCCTCCTGGACTGCTCGATTCAGAACTATTGAGATCATAATAAAAATTCAAAAGATATCACAGTTCTGAAAGGAGTTCCGAGAAGCGCTTGAAGAGTTCTACCAAATACTTCCCAAGGGTTTTATAAAAAAAAAAACAATATTTCGCAATTTATTCAATGATATAGGGTGCTCACTTTCCAATATTGTCTTCAACTAAAATTGAAAAAAAAAATAGTTTTTCACGAAATAAGGAGGCAATTAATTATTCTTATCAGATTAATGACACAAACTTATCTGAGACCAACAAGATTAAAGATTTGGGGGTTATATTTGACACAAAAATGAATTTCAAGAGTCACATAACAGAAATCTCATCTCGTGCAAAAAAATGCTGGGCTTTTCTTTTCGTTCTGCAAGAGACCTATCTGTCAATGCTCTCAAGATTATCTATTGTGCCCAAGTTAGATCTTTTCTTGAATACACTTCTATCATTTGGTCACCATGGTATAGAGTCGACATAGAACTCTTGGAGAGTACTCAAAATAAATTTTTGAGATACTGTGGCTACAACTGGTAAACGGTACTATGACCATTTTGTGAGGGTTAATGGACATTTCCTCCCTCTCACACCATTTATATATGGTATCCAATATATCCTGAAGGACGTAAGAGATCGTCTCTTCGGATTTGTCGCGTATTACTAGGACTAGATCGTCAGCATATGCTTGCAGATCGACCTTCCATACAGAGAGGACGGCCAGCAAGTTATCCGCCAGCAGTGACCACAGCAGAGGGGAGAGGACTCCCCCCTGCGGGCAGCCCCTGGCCGGCTTGAAGCCGACACTCTCTCCATGCAGGGAGGTCGTTATGGTTCTGTTATGAAGCATAGTTTTTATCCAGTCACACAGTATTGGTTCAATTCCCCTAGAGAAGCCTCATGAAGAAAATGAGGTAGTGCGTTGTTAAATGCTCCTTCTATATCCAGGAATGTAGCGACTGCTATCTCCTGGTGTTAATTCCTGATACAAGGTTATTGAGGGCAAGTTCTGTTAATTTGCCAGCCTGGCAGGCATACTGGTGAACATTGAGTGGGTGTTTTTTTAGTTCACCACTCCTTATGTGCCCATCCAGTATTTTCTCCATGCTTTTCAACAGAAAGGATGTCAGACTAATGGGTCTGAGCGATTTTGGATGTGGGTCAGTCCGACCCATCTTCGGAATGTAGATCACCCTAGTCGCAGTCCAGTTAGGTGGAATGTAGTTCCAGGCTAAACTGGCTCTGAAGAGTCTTGTGAGTGTAGGTATGATAAGTTCCAGTCCGAATTGTAACAGAACTGGAGCTATGCCATCCTCTTCTGGCGATTTGTATGGGTGGAACGAGTTAACCGCCCATCTTATCGCCTCTGATGTGATTATTTTGTTGGCAGCAATCCAGTCATCTCTACCAGGTCGTGTTGCTCGACCTGCGTTTACGACTGAGGGTCGATTGTCCAGAATCAGGCTGCCTGGGAAGTGGTTATTTCTAGTGTTTCTTTCCTAGAGGCTGTAAAGGAGCCGTCTGGATGTTTAAGCGATCCCAGCCCCTTTGTCGGCTCTCTGGATAGAATCTTGTGGATGCGAGCTCCGCGCGATGTGCTGGACACATTTTCGCAGAATCGTTTCCATGATTCTCTTTTTGCCTTCCGGATGTTTTTGTTGTAAGTGGTTAGAGCACCCCTGTAGTTTTCCCATTCACCTGATTCCTTAGCTCGGTTGAATAACCTTCGAACTTCTTTCCGTGCTTTATACAGATTTTTGTTCCACCAGGAAGCATTTTGGTTATCCTTTTTCTCCCTCAGTCGACATTTTTCGTGATATGCTGAGATAAGTGCGGTTTGTAGATGTTCCGCAGTAATGTCTATTTGATTTCGACTATGTGTTGTGGTCGGTCCGTTTTGGAGATGGTTCTTTAGGGAGGTTTTGTATCCTTTCCTGTCCAAGCTCCGTATGTCTCGGTATTGCACCACTGGCCTGGGGCCTATTTCAATGTTGAATTGAATGTGCCTATGATCTGAACATGATGGTTCAGAGGATAATATAGGGTGCTCACTTTCCAAATATTGTCATCAAATAAAAAATTCAGAGATTATCACAGTTCTGAAAGGAGTTCTAGCTAGCGCTCAAAGAGTTCTGCAATATATTCCTCAAGCGTTTTATGAAAAAAACAATATTTTGAAAATAATTCAATAATATAAGGTTCTCACTTTCCAAATTTTGTCATCGTTTAAAAAATTCAGAGTATATCACAGTTCTGAGAGGAGTTCTAGGTAGCGCTCGGAGAGTTCTAAAATATATTCCGCAAGCGTTTTATAAAAAAAAAAACAATATTTCGAAAATTATTCAATAATATAAGGTGCTCACTTTCCAAATTTTGTCATCGAATAAAAAATTCGAAGAATATCACAGTTCTGAAAGAAGTTCTAGGTAGCGCTCGAAGAGTTCTACAATATATTCCACAAAGTGTTTCATGAAGAAAATAATATTTCGAAAATTATTCAATGATATAAGATAGGGATATATTGGAAATGGTTTTCATATGTAAGATAACAGTTGAGTTGAAACCCTAGATATTTTATTGTTTTATTTATTTTGATATTTTGTTCATCGATAGTAACATTAATCCTATTGAAATCAATTTTGTCATACTTATACTTTGAAGTCATAACCATAGCAGTAGTTTTGTTTACATTAAGTTTCAACTTGTTGATTTTAATGAATTCATCAGCTGTTTTGAGAATCACATTCATTTTTTGCACAGCAGTCTCTAAGTTTGTGTCGCTACAGGCTATTAGCTTTATCATCAGCAAATAAGTTGACGAATGCACAGTCAACATATAAATTTATCCATTCAAATATAAAATAAATAATAAGGGGCCCAAAACACTTCCCTGGGGTACTCCTTTATCGTTCAATATTTCGTTTGAGATAGTGTCATTAGTTCTTACTTTTTGTTTTCTGCCTTCAAGATAATCTGAAAACCATTCATACACATAGCCGTCGATACCATATCTTTTCATTTTACTGAGAATTATATTTCTGTCAATGGTTTCGAAGGCTCGATTTAAAAATACAGGTATTACATACTTGTTGTCATCTAATTTTTTTAACACATAGTTAAGAGACTTCTGCAGTGCCGATTCACATGAATATTTTTTCCAAAACACAGATTGGTTATCAAAAAGAATTTCATTTTCGTTGACAAATTCAAGTACTTGCTTATGTACTGCCTATTCTAGAACTTTCTGAATGAGCGGCAACGTATTAATAGGCCGAAATTCCTCAGCTTTGACTGTTTAATTAACCTTTGGTACTCAGATAATAGTACTAATCTTTAGTAGATCGGGTATTTTTCCTGTCTGAAGTGAAGTATTGACAAGATTCAGTATAGCATGCCCAGCAGTTTCAAAAATTTGTTTCAATATGTTGGCATTTAGGATTTCATGGGTGTTACATTCATCATCTAATGAGGAAACAATATCACATAGTTCCCTCTTGGACACTATTTTTAATGTAGTTATGGGCTTGTGAAGATTATAATCGTAATTGGACTAGATTTCTTTACTTGTATATTGTAGAACTCTTCGAGCACTACTCAGAACTCCTTACAGAACTGTGAAATTATTTGAATTTTCCATTTGGTAATGATGGTTGATGAAAATCTAGCACCTTATGTCAATGAATAATTTTCGAAATATTGTTTTTTTCATAAAACGTTTGGGAAATATATTATAGAATTCTTTGAGCGCTACCTAGAACTCCTTTCAGAACTGTGATATCCTTTTAATTTTTCATTTGATGACAAAATTTGGAAAGTCAGCACCTTATATTATTGAGTAATTTTCGAAATATTGTTTTTCTCATAAAACGCTTGGGGAATATAATGTAGAACTCTTCGGGCGCTACATAGAACTCCTTTCAAAACTGTGATATTCTCTGAATTATTCATTCGATCACAATATTTGGAAAGTGAGCACCCTATATTATTGAATAATTTTCGAAATATTGTTTTTTTTTAGCTTAGGGAATATATTGTAGAACTCTTCGAGCACTACTCAGAACTCCTTACAGAACTGTGAAATTATTTGAATTTTCCATTTGGTAATGATGGTTGATGAAGATCTAGCACCTTATATTATTGAATAATTTTCGAAATATTGTTTTTTTTTTATAAAACGCTTGCGGAATATATTTTAGAACTCTTCGAGCGCTACCTAGAACTCCTCTCAGAACTGTGATATACTCTGAATTTTTTAAACGATGACAAAATTTGGAAAGTGAGCACCTCATATCATTGAATAATTTTCCAAATATTGTTTTTTTCATGAAACGCTTGGGGAATATATTGCAGAACTCTTCGAGCGCTACCTAGAACTCCTTTCAGAACTGTGATATTATCTGAATTTTTCATTTGGTAATGATGGTTGATGATAATCTAGCACCTTATATTATTTAATCAATTGCGAAATATTGTTTTTTCCATAATTCGCTTGGGAAATATATCATAGAACTCTTCGAGTGCTACCTTGAACTCATTTCAGAACTGTGATATTATCTTAATTTTTTATCCAAAGACAATATTGAGCACCCTATATTATTGAATAATTTGCGAAATATTGTTTTTTTTTAGAAACGCTTGGGAAGTATTTGGTAGAACTCTTCGAGCGCTTCTCGGAACTCCCTTCAGAACTGTGATTGCTCCTAAATTTTTATTATGATCTCAATAGTTTTTTGAATCAAGTGGTCCAGGAGGGTGAATAGTTTGAGAAATGTATTTTTTTGTGAAAAACAATACAACAACAGTTGAAATTGTGCAATGGGTCTGGGTATGCAATTCCAGAAATGATTTAAATTCTCTGAACAATTTTTCGATCAAATAGAAATTTTCCTCAATAATCCTGTCAATTTGAAAGAACTATTTTCGAAATTGGTCAAGAACTCCAGAACTCTGTCAGAAAAAATATCAGAACTCTTATTTTCAATTGTTTATATTCAATTTAAATCCATCATTGACCAGAACTATCAAAAAGTTTTGTCAGGAACTCTAGAACTCCATCATTTCTACCGAGAACTCCGGAAAAAAATAATTTTTACGAAAAGTCGGCGCCAACTTCACATGAGTCTCCCACATACGTGAACGGGAAAACAAAAGGTTGCAATCGTTGTTTCGGCAACATCCCCATCTCAGGAACTATTGGCTTACTCCGTCTAATCTGACATACTCGGCAACTGTTGAAACATTTCTCATCAGCAGCTCGCATTTTCAGCTCGGATCTGAAATTATTATGGTCATAGTGTTAGCTAAGTGATTCCTCATCAGGGAATCGTCATTTCAAACGAACTATGCCGTCTTGATCCAAAAATGCATTCAAATTCAGAAGTCTACTGTTACTCAGCAGTTTCTTTCCCTGTTCCAACAATTGTATATCTTCTCTGAATGAATCATACTGACTCTTTTTTATCCATAATTTCGATGCTTCCCTCTTTCTTCGACGTCTAACAGTAGTTCAGTTGGTCTATGCATTTTCGGTTTTTTTACACATTTTTGAAGTGTAGAATCCATTCAGTGGCTCGAACAATTCTAGACCATTTCGAGAATCGAACAATATCTGGCAATACCGTGAGTTCATCTAGTTCATGTTGTTCCGTTAGAAGCAAGGAAATTGGTTCATCTTCCTCAGGACAGACAGGTTCACGTGGCCAATACTCCTTCGATTTTCTCAAAAATGATGGTCCTCGAAACCATTCGCTGTCTTCTTGCGAATTCCCCGCCGTCATTTCTTTGGTTGCTAAATCTTCCACATTCAAATGCGAGGGACCCAGTGCCACTTGGAGACATCTGTATCTTCCTGGATTTCCCCGGCTCTACAAGCAATAAAAATCGGGAAGCGTGTCGACTCGAATTGTATTTGTTTCATGACAACGAGTGAATCTGTCCAGAAGTGTATGTCTTTAACTTCATATTCTATCTCTGGAAGTATGGACTTAGCTAGTCTGCTCGCTAATACAGCTCCTTGCATCTCTTACTTCGGTACGCTCTGCTGTTTCAATGGCGCAACCTTATATTTTGAAGTGACGAAACTTGTGAATATCTCTCCATCTACCAATGTGGTCAAGAATGCTACTGCAGAGTGGGCTTTATCACTAGCATCGCAGAACATATGAATATCCACTTCAACTGCATGATCAATATTCGGGAAAAACACGTTTTTATTATAATTGGAGATGATTTCTTTAGTTCCTTCAACCATAACTGCCATTTCAGAAAGAGCTCTTCGGAAATCCCATTATCCCAGTCCACTTTGGTTCTCCAATTCTTGCCTTCACCATCAATGGCGCCAGGAATCCAAGTGGATCGAAAACTGACATGACTGTTCTGAGTACCTCACGTTTTGTTGGAATTTTAATACTATTGATTGCGTTGGAGAATGATAAACAGGATTCCAGTCTATCTTCATACACGATTTTAAATCAGCGACCTCACAATCCACTCTGGTTTCCCAAAGTTCATCTCGAGCATTCTTACAATCTTTGAAGCACTGTTGGGCGAAATCATCAGGGCTCTAACAGCTTCTCGTGCTTTACCTTCAAGGGCCTTATTAAGGCGAATCAAGTTTTCTTCATCCGACAAATCATACTTTATTAATCATATAATTTCAATTCAATTCAACTCAAATAATCCATTACATAGTAACAACGATGTACAGAACACTGGTGGAGCTATTCTGCCGATTTGCTAATCTAATTTCTTCAACCAAAACTCTAACGTACAGCCAACTTAATAGCAGCATATTATTCGTTATAGCGAAAAATCAAGTGTCAGTTGTTAGATGGCGACACAAAAATGAGAACAAAATCAGTATTATTGATAATCAGTGTTATGAAAATGTTGATTCAGAAGTAGTAATTTATGTTACTTCTCAACTACATAATTACAATCTCAAAACGTCAACTATTTGTACAGAAATCTGTAAAAATGTCACCATCTTCTGGGGAGTTTCATAAAGAATAGGTCATTATAGCGGAAAATAGCGTTAGCGTTTTTGACGAAACAAAACACCATCAGTGACTGCACCAGTATTTTGTACATCGTTATAGTAACTAATTAAGGTGGTATTTCACAATCAACAAATGTCGAGAATTACACCTAAGCATAGAATATCCCTGAATTGTGCCAATTCCCTCAATTTGAATGAATACTGATCTGTTGATCTTCGGAACTGATTGATGAAGATTGGCCATTCTATCAGTTCTTCAGAAAAGATTTCTTTCCATTTCTGTTGCTTTGTAGCTATAGCTTTTATCCGTTCATTGGCTTCGTCTTCTTCAAGTAGTTTCTTCTGGCTGATAAATTCTAGCTCCAGTTCCATTTCGATATACTTGAATGCTCAGATGATATGGATTTGAGCGTTTCCTTTGATGGTGCATTGGTAGTTGACTGCATGACGTCTCTTCTAGTCGCATTTGATCTCGTCTGCATATAACTTTCTGGACTCCTTTCCAGACATATTTCATTCACAGAACCGACTTTGTCTATGTTACTCTTACAGCTTCTTCGCGCATCAGTGATTTCTACATTATCTCTGAATGAAGCTACATTCAAACCAAGACTCATACTGTCCAATTCTGAGAACCTTGTTGGTGGAATGCCCTTATTACATCTAGTGCTACGACGGATAGACTGTTCCATTGCTCCACAGCGTATTCTTTTAGGCTGGAAAGACCACTATTAAATACTATATTACTGAATATTAAACTCTATCCACATTCATTGACAAGTATCTATCAAATCTCTTTTTTCTTTTCATATCAACAACAACTCTCTTCTTTTTTCAGAAATACAGAGTGAACGTGAACATGAACAAACTCATATAATATAAATATATAATGGAATATTTGTATCAACATTTGAAAGAGATGTAGGTTCTTTATTATTTCAAAATAATATCACTGCGGTTTCAGATATATTTTCCTTATAGGTATATTTCTCTACTATGGAGAAATTGAATTCTTCACAGATTGAAGGTGGAAATTTTTGAGTGAATAAAATAGATAGATTGATAGATAGATAGATAGATTTATTAGTCCTTTGTGCTACAATATGTAGATGGGACAGGTCATATTTCCTAGGTATAATATATATATATAATAATATATATAATATATATATATATATAAGTGTAAAAGTATAAAAGTATATAAAAGTATAAAAGTAAGGATTAAGTCATATAGAGAACATGTTACAGTGTATTCGTCACAATGAAAGTGACCTGACATTATTAACTTCAAGTATAAATTCATCCACTGTGTAAAAACACTTTTTTGATAAAAAAAAACCTTCAACTGTTTTTTTTGAAAACTTGAGATGACATTGTTTTCATATAACTTGGTAATATGTTATAGAGACAGATACCAACATACATACGGGACTTTTCATACTTTGCATGATTGTGTTTTTGAGTGATGAGCATATGGTTGTGCCTGGTATTATAATTATGCACTCCTGATCTCGAATCTAGTTGCCTTCTATTATCATGGATATACGTTAATATTTTCAGAATGAACATACAGGCTGTAGTTAGTATGTTATTTTGACGAAAGATCTCCTTACAAGACGTTCTGTAATCTAGATTGAAAATCAGTCTCAGCAATGATTTCTGTTTTATGAAAATTCTGTCTATGTCGGTTGCTAACCCCCAGACAGCAATGTTGTTGTAAATAATGGAATGAAACTTGGCATAGTAAACTGATATCAGTGCTACAGTATCTAATTTATTCTTGAGGGATTTAATAAGATAGTACGATTGATTCAGCTTCTTGGATGTGAACTCTATATGTTCTCGCCATGTGAAGTGTGAATCAATTATTGTTCCTGAGAATTTTGTTGAGCTCGCTAAGTCCAATGATTCATTCCGAAAAATGAAACTGAAATTATGTAGACTTCGGGGTGAATTTGGAAATTCCATAAAAACAGTTTTTTTCGGGTTAACAATGAGTCTATTCCTATAACACCAGTCATCAAATTCGTGAAGGACTGAGTTAACAAGATTATTCATTTCCTTTGATGTTTTACTCGAGAGAATGATGGACGTGTCATCGGCGTAAAGGTATATCGCCCCATTACTTTTATTATTCGGTAGATCATTCACATATAATAGGAATATTAGTGGACCGAGAACACTGCCTTGAGGTGTCCCAGTTGTTACAAGGAATTTATCGGACATCTCATCATTCTGTTTCACCTGGAAATATCTATTTGATAGGAAAGACACTATAAGCTCATTAATGTTACCTCGAATACCAATGTTGAATAGCTTATCTGATATGAATTTAATATTCAAGGTATCGAAGGCTCTACTCAAATCGAAGAAAATTCCTACTACAATATTTTTTTTATCCATTAAATCATGTACTTGTTGTACAAAGGTTGAACGTTGCAGTTTCTGTCGAATGTTTTTTTCTGAACCCATGTTGGCACTTTGTCATTAGGTCGAATGTTTCCAAATAATCATTTATTCTCCCAGATATAATTTTTCAAAAATTTCTGAGAATACAGAGATAACTGATATGGGACGATAATTCTCCATGTTTTTACTATCACCATTTTTAAGTATAGGAACAAGAACCGCAATTTTAAGCATGTCCGGATATTTCCCAAAGGAAATACATAAGTTTATAATATGTCCTATCACTTCAGATAATATATCTACGCATTCTTTGATTATTTTTGAGGAAACTTCATCATGTCCGGTACTTTTCTTATTGTCTAACTTTTTTTCACTTCATCCGCAGTGACTGGTTCAAAAAACATGGTTGCGTTAATATTTGGCACTGTAGTACAGCTTCGAGGATCATTCCCTGGGAAATGTATCTTGATTGTTTCCTCAATTGTTGTGGAGAAATACTCTCCGAATATTTCCACGACTTTTTCTTCGCCACTGATTATCTTATCATTATGACTTAGTACTATACATTTGTTTTCATTATTTTTTGTGGTTGTTTTATAATATTCCATAGAGTTTTGGTTTTATTACTGGAATCTTGAACTTTTTTTATGAAATGATTAATTTTTTCTTTCTTTTCTTCAATTTTTTTCTTTAATGAGGTGGAAAGAATGATTTTGTTATTTTGTTTTTTATAACTTTTATTTCTTGTGGATTTAGGGAATGCTGCCTCAAAGCACCAGTGAAAATGTTCCCAAAAGACACTAAAAGCTTCATTGGAGTTGGTAAAGGTGGTGGTAGTGAAGTTTATTAGGAATTCCATGTCACCAGTTAAAAGTTTCTTAAACTCAGCTATGGAGAATTCGTTAATTTTTCTAAATTTGTAAGTTTCTTTATGATTCCTTGTGTTTGTAGGGATATTATTCGTTTTATGTTTCCAACTAATTATTTGTGAATGATGATCCGATAAGGCAAGATCAATGTTACTGAGGATTAGGTTGTCTCTATCTATGTTAGTTAGTACATAATCTATGCTACTGATTGTTTCCTGATTACCCCAGTGTCCAATTCTTGTTGGTTCATCAAAGAGAGATATAAAATCGTATGATTCAATTATGTCATACAGAACTAATGTATCAATATTTCTCGTTAGACTGTCAATGTTGAAGTCCCCACATATAGAAACATTTTTAAACGTTTCGGCAAGCTTTGCCAAAAGAGAGGAGAGTTGCATAAGGAACAAGTTTACATTTCTGTTTGGTGATCTGTACAGACAGATTAGGGCCGTATCTTTTTCAAATGAAATGGCAGAACATTCAAATGCCAACTCTATAGAAAGGTTACAAATGAATTCTAAATTTTTGCAACTATTGAAAACGCTATTTTTTGCAAGAATAATTGATCCTCCGTGTTTGTGGGAGAGTCTACTAAATCTACTGATTTCCTCATAACCTTTAATATCTATGATATGATCTTTATTTGCCCAATGTTCACTAGCATTTTATATTATGCTTATGTGATCAAATCTACCGAATAAACATACTTGCCTACTATACTGTAAGATTGATATTGAAAGTAGTTGATGATGGAGTTCAGTAGATAGAGTGAGTGAAGAAGATAATTGGCTTATTGGAAAAAATACTGTTTAGGGTGTTCCGTATACGAATGAGTAATTTTTTTTCTCAATATTATAGTATAATTCATATATATGTTATATCAACATTCCTGTATATGTCATCATCTCAGGGATATCACATTACCGCTGATCTCAAGGTTGTCAAGTGACCAGAGCATTAGAGACACACGAGAATGCTGACACCACCTAAACGTGTTTGACGATTGAGCACCTCGAGAGCCTTCCTTCGAGAGACCAGAACGCCCACCGGCAGTTCTTCTCAAACCAGTCTCAAGTCGAGTCATACTTTTGTAACAATTTATTATTATTCACATTTTAAAAAGTCCAAAGTGATTTAAGTGATATGACATATATATTCATTTTGTTTATGTTTCCTATATATTATAATATATAGGAAAATTCCTATATATTGAGTATGGAGAGTTTCCACCTGCAACTAGTAGAAAGACTTCATTATGTTTTCCCTCTTCATTTTCATTTAATTAAATTATTTAATTAAATTGGAAATAAATATTATTATTATCATGTTATACCTATTAACCATACATTTTTATTAATTATGCAGTCTCTATGCAGTCAGAAATCAGACTACTGTCGAATATGTATGGCATAGTCAGTACTATTTTTGTCTAAGTACATATTTTTGCAATAAGATACCTCTCAGTGGACAGACATTGAAGAACCATTCATTTTGCAAGATGCTAACAGTAGTTTTCTGGCGCTTTTCTGCTGAGGATGGTAACTCAGTTGTGAAATACATATTAAGACTCACCAATATTTTTGTGGCTCTATGGCTTTTCATTTCTGACTATTCCTTGTATTTCAAGTTTTTTTCATTTTTTGTCAACACAAAAAGAAATCCTATAATATTCGTGAAACATCGTGTTAGCTAGCGGTGTAATTTTGTAAGAGAAGGAAGGTATTGGAATTTTTCTTGAAGATTTGGAGATGATAGATGCGATTTCCGTTGAGCACCGACCGTGGAAATATTCATAAAAGAGAGATAGATCGTCGACCTTTTTGAGATGTTCTAGAGAGGTCAATGAATTCGTGAGTGTTTGGAGTGTAATGGAGCAAATTGAAGGTTCAACTTTTTTTTCCGTTAATTATGAATATTATGTAATTTGTAAATTTTGAATCTTTTCCAGTTGATTGCAGATGATAAAATCATGTGGGAAGCAGCAGATGTGAACAGTGATGGATACCTAAATAGTGATGAATGGATTTCTTTTTCTCACCCAGAAGAAGACCCCAAGATGCTCCCTGTAATTTTGGAACAAACGTTGAGAGACAAAGATAAAGATGGAGATAGATCTATCAGCTTCCAGGAATATATGGGTGCTAGAGGTAGCGACTTGGGAAAAGAAGATCTGATGACTGAAAAAGTGAAGTTTGATGAAGTCCTGGACAAAAACAAAAATGGGAGATTGGAGGGAGGCGAGATTTTGTCTTGGGTAGTTCCTAGCAATGAGTAAGTTTTTCTATACCTACTACTTGCAAAACTTTTTATATCTTTATTCCAGTGAAATAGCTCAAGAAGAAGTGGACCATTTATTTGTACACAGTGATGATAACCATGATGATATTCTGAGTTATGAAGAAGTTCTTGATCATCATGAAACATTTGTTGGTAGTGAGGCTACAGATTATGGAGACCATCTTCATAATATTCATCATTTTGATGATGAGTTATGATAGAGTTGATGAACCCTTATGTATCATATGGCTAAGTTTAGAAAACTGAATATTTATTATGTCTTTTTAAAAAAACATCTGCCTTTTCAACAATATGTCAGAAACAATATTATCCTACGACCACCTATAAGAACAGCACTCTTAACATTATTTTGTTCTTTAAAAAGGAGCCCATTTCACTATAGAAACAGGAAAAAGTAAAACACTATTTTGGAAATATTCAAAGAACTCACACTCGCTGTAATTTGGTGAAAAAAGATGACAGCTGAAGTAGCCGAATTGAATCAACTTCTCTGCGCCTATATCTATTTTCATGAAATCTATAGAGGCATTGTCATAAAATCATCTAACGGCTCACCGCTAAGGTATATTCTCGTTCCTGACTGCTGTATTTTGGATTGTCGACAATGAGCGAAACCGACTAGGAATCTGATGGTATATCTATTCCAAGTTTCATTAATAACACTCATGTTTATAATTCAGATATTAGTGATCGTAGGAAAAACAGTGTGCATAATTCGTTGGAAAGTGTATTTCAAGCACTCCTCACATTTCCTCAGGCTGCTACGCGGCTCGTGCCAAAATGTCTATCGTGCGAAATGAGTCACTTTCCACATTGGTTATGTAATATAGTATCTTTCCTTATCTGCATTAATGGTAAAATGTTTCACATTTTTTGGTTAATTTTGGTAATTTGTATCTACTTTTCAGAGTTATTTAGATATAGACAAGTGATCAAAAGACCAATGATCCATTAAGACGAAACATAAATATTGTCATTCTTTGGTTCAGACATTCTCGATTGTATATATATTGGACACCTGAATGGCTTTACCCCACTTGTATATCACTATAACTGTGATATATTATACCTAGGCGGAACACTCTCATCCCATCTTTATGTGAGGAATTGAACGGGTAAATTTTACGTGTGTCTATCGGATTCAATTCATTGAATTTCAATTCATTATGATAAGCGTATTTATAATTTAAAATATAAGGTTATTCCACTACTTGCTTCCAAATAGTAATGTTTACGCAAAAAATGATCATGTATTTGAATAAATGATACTAGTCCACAAATGACTCAAATTCCATAGTATTTAGGTTATGAATGTATTATCGTGCCATATTGGGAAGTGCAGCAAAATAAAATTTCGAAAATAGTCAATTTTTTCACTCATTGAACTCCCATATAAGGGTACCTAGGTGAACATGGCAGCTTTTGTATCACTTATTGACTCTGTTTCATATACAAATGCCATTGAAATGTGCAATTTTTGGTAATATTATACAATATTGAGTGATGAAATAATATTATTTTCATTATTACTTAGAAAGTGAATAAAAATTAAATTTAATAGTCACAGTATAGCTCAGGCACTTGTACAATACAGTATCTCAAATTTTATTTAAATCTGGTTTACTTTAATATTAGTTCATCATTGTTCAACTGCTTTTATGTTTGGAGATCAACTTTTTCATTGACTTACTGCACACCTTATACAGAGTGGCTCATTCGACTTGAGAAAGCCCCATCCCTTGAAAACCAAAAATATTTCAAACAAAAGTTGTTTCATTTCATAGGCAAATCCCTATGAAAATTGTCATTTTCAAGGTTATTGTTGGCCCTTTTTTTTCAAATGAAAACAAACAAATGAACAAACATCATGAATATCTGATGAATAATTCACTGTCTATCTATTATAGCAATAATAAACTAAATGACACTTCTATATATATATATATATATATATATATATATGTTATAAATCTTGACACATAATGAAATAATATTATACAGTGTGTGAAAAAAGGTGCGTTAAATGGAACAACCTGTCCTTTATTGAATGATATATGCTTCCAAATGATATATGCTTCTGTGCATATTTTCAACGGTTTTTGTATTAGATATTTCCGGTGAAACATTAAATATATTCAAATTTCATTGTAGCAGGCCATGACTCAAATATGTCAAAGAATTGCAAAGGTAAAGTTTGAGTGTTGTGGATGGCAAATTAATGCACAGGGTTTTCCTTCGACTCTTTTTAAGTTTATTTGCACTTGAGTGTGGCGGGCCTTTTTCAACACCCTGGATAATTAGACTTCAATATGTGCCGAAATTAATGAGATATCTATGGTTTAGGAAGCCGCTGTAAATATTGCAGTTTTCTGTCAGTACTTTCCATAAAAATATCGAAATTTATAATGGTGCTATAGGACATGATACAGCAAATATGCTCAAAATCTTCTGAAGAATCCGGATACCTAATAATATATAGGGTGGGCCATTTGAAATATCAAAGTTGCTCTTACTAACACTAGATTTGGCAAAAGTGCAAAGATAGAAATATTTTCGAAAGCTAGATACCAGCATCCGATACGCGTACCTAAAATTTAAATATATTTCTTTCCGTTCTCGACATACTTCTAATACGCCATCGAGTTTGGCGTAGGTACCCTGTAAATTGCATTTGACATGCCAGTACCTAAAAGGCTTGACCTAACCAAGAGTGTTTCCATAATTCGGAGAAAGAAAGTACACAATTTGTCAAGTTATTATATATTCTTCATAATTTTAAAAATAAATAAAAGTGCAACAAGAATATACATTGGTGTTCTTAAAAAATAATGAAAATACACTGCTTCATCATTCTTATGGGTCCATTGATGATTATAATAATCAATTATTCATATATCTATAATACAGATAGTGGAACATACTTCGACGATTAAATTTTCGATCAATTCAAAACATATTTAATAGTCCAGAATAAACTGAAAATAATATTTTCTATGACTCATTCAACCGGGAAGTTTAACTAAAACTACGGAAATCATAAAGCATTTCAAAAGAATTACCCCACACTAGATTGATCTTCTGTCTAGAACCTTTTATGAATCAACTATATTTTTTTAGTAGTCATTGATCTCATGGCAGAAACCACATATTTGGTTGGCTACAATTTTTTTATATGCCTTCATGCAAGGTGAATATGAGATAGTGAAGCAACTCTTCAATTGTTTCTTTCCAAAACAAGACCTGTTAAACAACCTTACTGATTAGAGATGGCAATACGATGGTCAATAGTGTAAGTCAAATCCGCTTCAATTGATAATGACGGATATCTGACAGTAATGGATAGCTAATGGTTCAAATATTGCATTTGTGTTGAATATCAAATTCAGATAGTATTTTCCAGAAATTCCAAGATAACCATAGAGATCAGAATAGGTAACGCAAAACAGAATCAACAAGGCAAAAGTCCACAACTTTTTCTAGTGGAGTTGGGACACCAGTTTTTATTTACCTCATGCCTTCATGAAGCCACAGGTTGGGGCACTCCCAAGTTTCAACAGTTGCAATATATTTTAAACATGACATTGTTAGGGTTTGTTAAAATATAAATTACTCTGTACTTATTAATATGATGACATGCCACTCATGGAGTGCCATCAATGTAGAGGAAACGAAAGAAAAGACAGATCATTTGAACATAGTTGTACTGTTCTAGTTGAATTCTAGGAATTTTCTAAATCAAGAGTTTCAATAAAAAATTATTTGTTTCTTAGTAACTAATTTATTTCATCATATCTACTATTATCTATGCAGATAAAGACGAACATAATAATCACAATAACATCATAAATGTCTTTATTAACAAACAAAAATGCCCTCTGTCAATGACTAGAATTTTAGGATGATCTATAAACATCAAACTAGATTAGACTATTCGTGGGGAAGTTTGAAAACATACGTTGGTTGAACCCAAAAACAACCAGGAAGAACGAATGTTGTTTCTCCTAGAAAATATTTTGTACACACTCTTCATAAACAATCAATATCACTTTATTTCGAGCGTTCAGTATAAATTGCTGACCCTGAATAGATTCGTATGGGACCACGCCGACACAATTATCCGTAATTAGAACTACCCCCTCACTAAATGATATCTTCTGGTAGCAAGAGTGGGCACCAGATTCTGGCAGTTACTTTCTCTAAACAACAGTTCACTATGAGAAGATTTTTCAATTTATTTTGTTTTACCAAGATAATGGGTTTCAATCATTCAAATAGAAAATTTCTTTCGCCCCATAATTTGGGTGAACGACAAAAAATTTCCATGAAGAGGTCACATTTTTCATTGTTCACTAACCAAAAAATTATTAACAAGGTGGCCATCTCCAGGAACTGCGTCGAGACCCAATTCGGAAATTTGGTAGGATAGTATATGAATGGGAGCTATCAGTTGAAGTATTCTCAAGTATTTATCACTTCCAGTTGCTTGCTTAATTTGAATGGGGCTCTTAGCCCCTTTATATTATTATTTATATTTCTCCTTATATTGATCAATGGAGTTCTTCGAGGGGCATCGTGTAGGTAGTCGTATCTTATGGACGAACGGCAACGTATAAAAGAGAGATCCATTTATCGTTCAGGGTGACTCAAAAGATCAAAATCATTAGGATTTATATTATTATCAGTATTTTTGATCCTAAATAAGTTATTGCACTTCCACACACTAAATGGCCACCCTGTATACCTACATTATGTTGTTCAAACGCCGACAGGCTTCGATAGAGCTGCCTTGCTCTCGTTCATTTGGTAGTTAGATATTCTGTCATGAAATTTCACATCTATATCTAGCGCTTTCAATGAAATAATATGAATCATAATGACTTTGATCTTTCAACTGAGTCACCCTGAACGAAAAATGGATCTCTTATATGCGTTGCCGTTCGTCCATAAGATACCTACACAATATACCTCCAAGAACTCCACTGATCGATATAAGGAAAAATAAAATAATCTAGAGGGGGGGGGGGGGGGGTAAGGGTCCCATTTGATTTGAGCAAGCAATACCTCAAGTGATAGCTCCCATTAATAAAGTATACCGCCAAATTTCCGAATTAGGTCTAGACACAGATCTCGGAGATATTAAAATATAAATATGCATCCTTAGTTTTTCAATAAACATGATAGTTTCAAAGTGTGTTCCTCGCTAATAAAGATTTATTCATCATATGATAATGAGTTGGGCAACGAAAAATAATATTTCAGTTTATTCTGCTGTACAACCAAATCTTTTACAACGATCAATAAATACTGACAGCCAAAATTTGAGAAATGTAATCAAACTGCGCTTCGCCTACAAAGGCATCTCAAAGTTGATGTCCAACTTTGCGTCGCGCGCCAAACTAACGATATTAGATAATTTGACAACCAATCGCGCAGCTTCATCGAGATTATCAACTGGTAGGATTTTCAGCCCCGAGGAAGCGATCAGTACCTTCGCATCGTCGACATTCGTCCCTTGGAGCCTGCATACGATGGGGATCTTCAGCTGCAGCTCTTTGGCAGCTGAAATGATGCCTTCGGCGATGACGTCGCATCTCATGATGCCACCGAAAATGTTGACCAAGATGGCGTGTACTTTCGGATCCGACGTAACTATCTTGAAGGCTTCTTTCACGGCTGACGCAGTAGCGCCACCTTGTAAAATATGACCGATAGACGACATGAGAAACTTTTTTATTAATTCATCCAAAGATTTTCTGTAGGGTCTATTTCTACTTGGAATTCAGCTGATCCATGTTAGAATAGTTGATACATAATATTAATATACAGGATGATTCAAAAGTCGGATTCTAGGAGTCAAATTATGAAAGAAGTTTTCATAAATAAATGTTCAAAAACTCTTTGTTTTCGACATGAGGGATGTTAAAGCTTCTAAAAAATAATATATTTCCATCAGCAACTAAAAAATGCTGAGGCGTATTTCTGTTGCATAAACTGTTCAATAAAAAATAGCACTCAGGATTTTTTGCTATTTTTTATACCTCAGTGTAATTTTCTGTAAATCCCTAGGTATTTTTTCAGAAATCATTTAGTGGAGCATTCATTTTCTTCCAGACGAATGTACATGAAAGTTGCAGAAGATTCTTGATTTCATCACATTCAATTCAGCCGATGATCAACCATGATCAACTTATAAAAATGAAAGAAACTGTTACTAAATGAGAATTCTTGCATGTTTCATTCAGATTTCTTGAAGATGCCTGATTCATGCTTATTTTGGCATTGAAGTGAAAAATAATAATTGTGAATCAAGGTATGAAGAAGTGCTTGCTGCAGTGTTGTATGACATAGTTTTAAATTATTACAACTGAATAAAAATTGTGTTGCATAAAGAAATTAAGGAATAAATGAGAATATCCTTTGTTTGAATTTGAAATATGGACAGCCAAAAAAATTATTCTTCTATTTTTCACTTTTGCTGCTGGTCATTCAGACAAGATCGTGAATGAGAACTTCATATTGTCAATATTGCTGTAAAAATTTAAAACGTGAATTAAATAGCACCCACCTCCAACATCTAGAAAGTTTGCTGGCGAACCACCATGAAGAGAGATGATGTCCATTGTGGCCATGGCTAGACCAGCTCCATTCACCATACAACCAATGTTTCCATCAAGAGCAATGTAATTCAGATCGAATTTAGATGCGGCCACTTCTTTTTCGTCCTCTTGAGAAAGATCTCGAAGAGCAAAGATTTCTTTTTGACGAAAATGGGCATTGTCATCAAATCGAAATTTAGCATCGAGGGAGAAATCTGTAATGTAATGAATGAAAAATCAAGAGACATTAAGGTAAATAAACGACAATTGAATTACATCATTCCCACATTTTCTTCATTCCGACAGCAGTTTAAACTTATATAAAACAATCACCTAGTTTTACATTTCTTATATTCTTTCAATATAAGAATCTTTGAGGGAAAACATAAATATCTTCCTTGATCTATCAGATACCCTTATTCTCAAGAAAGTATTCATAGGAAAATATGGTATCCAGTAATGACAATTAGATGTGAGGATATTATCTAGTATTATTATAATTACAGAATGTTAAAGAACTCAGGTCATCAGTCAATTCAGATAGTTAATTAAAAGTGGAAGCAAAGAAGAAAAAGTAAAATGTCAATGAACAAGAAAAGCTCTTTGAGCAGATCAAGAACAAGTAGTATTGCAACAAGACTCAAGATAGAAGCCCAAGTGAAAGCAGAAGAAATTGCAGTCTACTTTTGATGTAAATAATTAATATTTTTCGAAAGTGAGATGATAAATTTGTTTATCGTTGTGATCGCAATCAAGTCAGTTTAACATTATAATCCTTACACTTTGCAAATGGATCATATAAATTGTCAAAGCTCTTCGTAATTATGCCACAGTTTATCCATGTACTCATTATATCCAGAATTATATGTTGAAAAGAACTTATGGTGTTACTCTTGATTATCAGATTCTCAATGTCAATTTTTGACACAAAAATTATTAAGTATCATTCTGTTCTTGGATTTAGCGAATTACCCCTTCCAATACGTCCAATGACTGTGACTGAAAAAGAGAATGAAATAAGGCTGACCAACTCCATTGCTCTGTCACATTATTGGGCATGTATGCAAAAGATTACTCGATAGCTCCATAGTCTTTTGCCCATAAAATCTATCCATTTATAATGGAAATCACTATCCGAATATGGGATAAAATCGACCCATCCGAGGTTTCTAACATATTCTTTATATTCACGTATCAACGCCTGAGATTCGCAGTCACAGTTGAAGAGCTGGGTAAAGGAAAGAGCATGGACAGAGAAGACTTCGCGCGGTGTTGCCAAACATATCATTGCACATTCAGTACAAAACAGATCATGGAAGGGTTAATGTGGGAGTACTTCACATTTGAAAACTGATGAGTATTCAAACTAGCGAAACTGAATTGAAATCTATTGATATTTGAAAGAATAAGACAAAATCTTGTTAACTGTAAAACACAAGACATTTTGTGTACACTGCCTACTAGGAAAAAATAATACTGAAAATAGTCCAAATGATTTATGAATTAGTGTATTAGTGGAACAATTTCAAATTTATGTTTCCAAATGGAAAGATCATGTTATGGCTACATAGCAAAAATGAGAGAGATAGTTTCTACAATTACAAAATATTTGTATGTATCTCAGATTTCTGAATATGATGAGTTATTTTTTGAGGATTTGTTTCGTACAGGAAGATGATATTGACAACTGGCAGGGATGAATCAGGGTATGGAAGAATTTGAAAAAATATTGATCAACTGATGATCTTGTGATGATGATGCTGTATGAGCTGAGATTAAATAGAGCCTTTCTGAAGTCAATAGTGTTATATCGAAAGATTGAAGTTCAGCTGTGCAGACAGGAGCTCTTCTTCCACTTAACCCAATATATGCCACATCATTAGATGGTTATTTACGGAAAGCTTCCTTCAGATGTTCCTCAGAAAGTATTCGAAACAGAATTCTGAAAGTTGGCATCAGAGGATGATGAACAATGGAGGATTCAATTAAAATATTTTCTTTGACATATCACTTCCAATTATACTAGAAGTAGAAATGGAACACTTTGTATATTTCATCATTTTTTGATGTTTGCTCATTCAATTCTAGCTGAAGTTTGTTAAGAGTGCCCCATACTTGTGGCAAGCTGTTTTTTATTTTTATTTTGAAGTAAATTTCTTGGAAATGGCCTTACAGCAGGGAAATAAAAGGAGATAGATATAGGATATGTAAATATGAATAGTTTCCAAGGAACGTGTAAAAGGAGCTCTCCATGAACAACCCTATAAATATTCATAAAACAAATTCATGAAAATTGCCTTACACCATAATACTTCTCAAATATTCAGGTATTTGATATACTATTCAATACTTACATTATTATGGAAACAATTATTATCTAGATCTTGCAGCTGAATATAAACAATATAAATAAGCACAAAGTGCATTTTAAGTACTACAATATGGCTATCTTTCTGGAAAAAATGATCGCAACTACTTTTGGAGGAAATATTTTTGTTCCTTACATGTTTCTCCAGCATCTTCAGCATATGGGTTTATTTCAATAAGTAATGCATCTTTTCTTATGAAAAGATCATACATTCTCATTAGCATATCTGCAGTTTTCTCTTTTTGTGACTGTAGTCCAACTTTAACAGCAATTTTTTCTGCTTGTTCTTTGGTCAAACCTATCATAACATCAATAGGTTCATAAAGTATAGCATCAGGGTTTTCAGCAGCTACTTCTTCAATATTTACACCTCCCTGAGATGAAGCTATAATAACAGGACCCTATAACCAAGTAAGTCTAAGAACAGGACAATATTGATGATTTGTCCATACATTGAATGCTCTTTCCATCATAACTGCAAAATAGAACTCCTTCCTAGGAAATTTACGTTCTGCTACCATGACAGCATTACATATTCTACCTTTCTCCCCAGTTTGTTTTGTCACCAAATATTGCCCCAGCATTTGACCACAAATATCTTCAGCCTCTTTAGGGCTACAATAATGCCTATTTATTCAAAACAATTATGGATATTTGGTTCCACTTACGAATAAACCATCAGAACCCCTCCTTTCAGTCCATTTTTGAAACTTCCTTTACCCCTTCCTCCAGCCAAAACCTGTGCTTTCAGCACCATTTCTTTGGTATTCAACTTCTCAGCAATTTGTCTCGCCTCTTCCTTAGTTTTGGCCACACCAAAGTTAGGGACAGTGATTCCAGCATCTTTCAGAAGAGTGTAACTGATATGTTCATGAACATTCAAGTGTCTTGTCTGCTGATTATTTGGTTGCCAACGATTATTTGTGACAGAACCAAGGATCTAAGAAATAGTATTTCAAGACGAAAAATGAATTAATGTTTTACATAACAGTTAAAAATAGGGCACAATCTAACAAATTGTGTTCAAGGTTGTCAAATGGAATTTACCTTCGAACTATTTTTCAAAACTACATTTTCAGCAAGCACCAGAGTTCTCAACATTGTCGCCATTTCAGCTATGTGACTTATCTACCTTGGTGGAATTTATTTAACAATGGTTCAAGAACCTCTCATAGATCCCTTCTCGACGATCTCGAGATTAATGAATTGTGAAATGAAATATAAAATATAGAATTCTTCCAAATGACAATGACAGGGTCTTCCCAAAGAGTACCCCTATTCTGTGGTCTTTCACTTGAGCGTTGATTGATATATATATCAATCAACGACTTGAGAAATGGGAAGGTGATAGGTGATTAACCGATGAGGGCGCTGTATTTCTAACAAAATGGCCGACTTGTGGAGTAGTTTGTTGACGTTCATTTTGACGACGAATTCTTGAAATTTCATCCAACACAAGTAGGTCAATCAGTTTCCAAAGGCGCCAAATTGGAATCTTGTCTTGTATTCCGACATAATTACACACACTGTAGTTTCCGAATCTCATACCCGACGGTACGTTTTCAAAATAGAGCACAAAAAAAGATATATGGAATCTGTAGCTACATTGCCATTGAATACTGCTGATGCGGAAGATTCATTCCGTTTGAGTCTGCAAAATCACAATTTTACATGGGGTCCATAAGTGGGAGGGAAGGGTTGTTATTAGGTCGGACGACAAGTTTGGAAAATTCTGATTATTCTTCCTTCAGGTAAGTCAAATAATCTTACAAATTTCCTTCGCTTGTCTTCCGACATAATTACACACACTGTAAATGTTTGAAGCAGTGTGATTTTAATCATTTAATGAGTAGAGCTGATAATGATTTACTTGGTATATTACCTCAAAGATGCGGGTAAATAAATGGTTAACAACTTCTTGAATTGTGTGAACGTTTCGATGAACGTTATATTGATGTATATAAATTTGATGACCATATATTATATTATATCACATAACAATAGTTTCAAAACTAGAATAATAAGTAATTGAAATTAGTCTTTCAAGTTGAGACTATTGTAGAATTCGAAAAAGAAACATTTGATGATTCTAACCATCCTGCTGTATTTTTTATACTGTTGATGTTAACCCCAGCCCTCAAGGCAGCTGACGTAGCAGCGTGACGGACACCATGGCTTTTGAATACTTCGATATTGCTTCCACTTTCCCTCAATACCGTCTTTATCTATCTAAGTACTCTACTTCGTTATTCAAGAGATCTTTCACATACAATGCAGTTATTTTGTATAATCAAATGAATGCTGACCATAAATGTTTACCTGCTACGAAATTCAAATACAAATTGAAGTATGAGTTGTTGAATTCTTGATTTGAAACCCTTTTCAATTTTTATGGTTGCAACTGAGTGTTCAACACAATCTTTATAAAAATTTAGTTTCTCGTCTGTGCATTAGGTTAGGTTAGTTAGTTAGGTTAAGTTAGTTATTTAAATATGGGTTAATTGTAAGAATAGCCTATGGCTAAATTTCGCCCAAATAAAGACGATTATTATTATTATTATTATTATTATCCACCTGCTAATAGTCTGGGAGCATGCGGGGTGAATTGGTTTCTTATGGGCCAACACGAAGTTGTCGCAACCATTACGATTAGTAAATGTAGTAAAATAGTGATCTATAGTGGTGGTAACACATAGTTCTGGTTTCGAATTGAAGTAAGGGAATACTAATGAAGGTTGTGGTCTTCTTGGACCCGATGTTCTGATCCTTTCAGATATTCTGAATTCGATATTTCCTTCATGTCTTATCATGCTACTCACTCTCATTCTCGAAATAGTTTGCACCCTATGCGCTGTTGTAAGGGCTATCAACATAACCAATTTCCAGGTCAGGTATTCAAATTATAGGTAAGCGAACTCATTTTTATGTCGTTACAAAATTGCCAATACTTTTTATATGTGGCTGAATATTGTTTGAGTGTACTTGCAGTTATGAATTCCAGGATAATTGGGATTGCGGCCTGTGGAATTCTCCTACTGGCAAAGGCTAACTTGATAACTTCTCTGCCACCAGGGAAATTTGCCTGTTCAAATGGTGGCTTTCCCTGAAAGGAGACAATGATAGATATTCATTCGGTTCGAATATGATTGGACTTTGTGTCAAAAGACTTTTGAATAGGTGGAACCACGGTTGTGATGGCCAGTTTGGAACTATTATGATTCCACAAGCACAAAAAAAAGAAGATTTGGCTTCAGCTTATCGTGAAAGCATCTACTGAAAAGGAATCTGGGTCTGAAAACCAAGAAACGTATTCATTGCATTTTGCATTCAATTTAGTGGTGAAAATATCGATTTCCGGTTGGCCAAAACCATAGACTTATTATCCTGAGGAGACGGAACATCTCATTCATAAAACTGCTTTTGTTTTGAAGCAATGATTGAAAATGAACTGCACACGTATGAGAAAGACTACCGATCGGACCTCTTTGTCTTCACCAACTTGTTGGCAAAGCTGTTATGTGTGTGTCTTGTTTCAATGATTTCAGCCAGTGGCGCACCGTCCTAATGGTTCCATAACTTGGAAATATATTTTATCTATAACTATATTATTAAATATTGTTCTGTCGAAGCGTTGTGTTTGTTAGTTAGGAAGACAAACAAATTCCGTTTGATTATGAACAAGTTACGAATGTACTATCTATGAAAACATGTAATTTCTCTCTGTATCTGTCAATCAACATTCTGAAAAATTAAACATCATTGGAAATATATAACCAGATTCTTGTCAGTACCTGTAATTCCCGATATCATGTTCAACTGAAACAAGTGCAATATTATATGCATTCAGACAGTTGTATAAAATTGAATTTCCTTATAATTTGCACACGAATTTCTCTGTTACATATAAACAAAAAACACAGCTTTCATACTTTTAATATTCATATAATACAACAAATCTATTCGGATAATTATGACACATTTTGATTCATTACTGGAAAAAAGGTGTTGGTTCAAATTGAACTGCAAATAATTTTTGGATTTTCATACAAAAGAGAACAATAGATCAATACATACAATGACAATAATTTACAAAGAAAATAAATGAAGTCGCTCGTGAACATAGTTTGTTGTTTTTCTGTAATATATTGGAAAAATGTGATGTTGAAACAATGGAGTATTAACTACAAATTACCTATCAGATGCGAACTGAAACGCTGAATGGCATGGTAGTGGATTTGCATCTGGCCTCGAGTATTTGGAACTACATTTCTTTGTTATGACATCCTTGAATCGAGATGATCAGAACATACATAAAGATATTTGCTCAGACGATTCTCCTGCCAGCCAAGAAGAGATGCCCAAATTTTACTTTTTTCACTATCAGCGGGAAACCTGAAGTAATACAGAAATAGGTTAACAGGAAAAAGTTGCTTAGAATTTTTGATGCAATGAACGAGAAAGTCTATGCCATGAAAACATGAACACTACCTAAATCATTAACAATCATGAATAAACAGTACCTAATCATCATATATTCACGCTACTGGAATAACAAACAAACAACTTACTTGTGAAAAGAAACATCAGGGCTGGAATTGTCGAGTTTTTTGCACACTTGGCATTGACGAACCATATTGTCCAAAAATTCACTCTGAATTCCACAATATTTATTCAAAGTCACTAAAAACAACACTTCAAAACACAAGATCACTCGTCCGCAAAACCGCAACAAGAAATGGGCAGATCGTAGTTTCGTAGTAAAAATCATTCATACAATAGGCGTGGCCTGGACGCGCCGATGTCGCTTTGTGGGTAACAAATCCTATGTTGCTACAATGTAATAGTTCACAAAATGAATATTCGGTAATTCCCACGTGTACATTTTGAGTTTTCATGATATATAAAATACCGTTCAGAAAAATGTTCCATTGAGACTGTATTACTTGCAATACAATGAAAAAATGATATGAACGTGTCAATAATTATTGCGAATCTCGTTCTCAAACTGGAAATATGGCAACGACACTTTCCAATCGGTCACAATAGTATCCTACAGTGAACCAGATATTGGCAATGTCTGATCTTCTTTGAAAGTAAATAGTTCCGTCTCCTCAGGATAATAAGTCTATGGCCAAAACACTGCACAATACGATCGAAAATTGATTGGTTTAATTCATATACAGTTTCTACGGATTGATATCTTGATTCCATATCGGCTTCGATGTTCTGAGCTGAAGGGATATATGTGGCAAAAACTGAAGATCTCGTAATTTCATTGAGATTTGCATGTTGTATGCACCAAATCGGTTAATACAGGAAATTGCCGTAACATTGTCAATCCTGAGCAAGATGTGAATAATTCTAGTATTTTTGGCTGAAGACTTTAGGCAGTAAAACGCCGCTCTGATTCCAGAATAGTTTATATGCTTTTGTTTTTCATCGGGATTCCAGAACCCATGACTCCTGTAACCTTGGCAAAAGGCGCCCCAACCTGTTGGTGATGCGTCTGAATAGATTTCTAATAATAGTTCTTTCGGTTTTATCTCTCTGCAAGTCTCCAAATTTATATTTCACCAATGTAATTCAGTAATAATAATAGTTGGAATTTCCATTTATTTCTCATAAATGGGTAGCAAAAAATATGCATCCGTCAAATCGATATTGGCTATGAAACAGTTCTTGGGTCATAATCTGGCAACTGTTCTGGAATCTTCCATCTTGAAATGTGGGGCATCTATGGAATAATTTGAATTTTTCAGATTCAAGATAAATCTATATTTATCATTCTGCTTTTCTGTAACAAAATGAGAAGATAAATACTGATTTTTGTCAGGTGAGCATTTCGAGAAGGCCCCCATTTCAAGCAGCTTCGAAATTGAGTTCGTGTATATATCAGTTCGTGTCCTTGAAATATGAACTATAGGTTCCTTACGCTGGGTGGGGGGAATTGTATGAAATGGAATTTTCACCCCCTTGACCCAATGCAAGACCCTCTTGTCTTTGGTAAACCTCAACCAATTTTTATGAAACTCATAATACCTGCATATTTGGAAGTTACCTCGTTTATCGAAGATTGTGATACTGGTAGTGCGATTTCGTCTAGTGATATCTCTTTCCGGAGTCAACTTCTCCCATCCTCATCATTTCTTTCTTCGTTTTGTAGTTAGCGCGCTTGTAGTTTGAATAAGCCACTGGTTGGTTTCTTGAGTAAGTAGTTGTCGCTGTTGATGTACTTGGCTTCGAGCTAGGAAGGAGTGTAACATTTCTTCTTTTAATCTCAACACTGGCTTTTTTCATCGCTTGTTCATTCTTGGAAGATTCATTAAAATCTTTCCCAAATGAATATTCATCGACTCTGAAGTACTCAATAACCTTTCTGCACTGAGAATTAACGAAAGGCAACATGTGATAGCGTCTGTGCATTGACAATGTGCTATGAGCGTTTGCTAGGATCTGAGAGGCATCTGCTAACTTGACTAATGCTTCAGATGAGTCATCAGGGGACTTGGGAAACATCTCATTCATCATAGCCCCAATGGCAGATAATGCAAGTTACATGATACCGCTTATCAGAAACATGCAGATACGACAAGATAAACGAGACAGATTCCAGGAAGACCATCTCCTCATGACAATCCAACTACCTTGCTTTTTATATTTCTAACATTCATTCTTTGTAAACCATTCCGAGAGAATAAACGTAAAATTGTTATACTGAATAATATTTTTGCTTTTTAAAAAGGCAGTTTTTGGAGTTGAAGTTAAAATTTGCATGTCCTATTTGTTGTTGTGCGCTTGTCATAACCCTATCATGAGTGACTGCAGCATATCTGATTTCACCATTCACCTCTGGAGGATTTTCAGTTTCTTACAGTTTTTGGGAATAGGGTATTCAGACATGATTTCCTTCCTTGTATCTTTGGGAAGGCCTTGTTGTAGATACGCTGTCCATCTGACAGTTATTTCGTTATGTAACTCATCGCCTTCGAAGTTTTCTGCAGCCGGTCTAACTAACAGGGCATCGAAATAGTGTAGTATCATGACTCACGGCCCACTGTCTTGAACAACCTCGGAACGGGATCTTGTTCAACAGAGGCCAGGTTTTGTATTTCGAGAGGGTGGACTTGGGCTTCATTCTCCGTGGCTTGACAGTCGATGAAGTCTACTTCCTCATCTGAACCATTAGAAGAATCTATAAAATCGAACTAATTCAGTTTCCTTTGGAACTTATGGTAACGCATGTTACCCCTACTCATCTGGTGATCGCTCGATACCATCAGAGTCATTTAACAGAAAAATATTTCAATTGTGTTGAGAACGGGGGCAGATTCGTTCCCGAAACGTCCACCAAGATGAGTAGAGGTTTTATTCTTATTAAGTATATTTTTATTTCCAAATTTTTCAAAAACAAGGTGTCACTGACCAATAGATAATTTCTCTTTTAGGTATCTAAAGGTTCAATTTCAAGCGCAGTGACATTTTGGGGCAGATCACAAAATCTGTCCTTACTACAAATATATTGAAATAATTTTTAACTTCTACTGTATTTTTTAGAAACGAGGAGAGAAAATCCCACGAAAAGCTGGAAAATGCCTCTTTCCTTGTTTCTCTTTATGTAATTTTTGTTTTGGCATTTTATCCACTATTTACAATCTATAATCTAGTCACCGTTGGGTACGAAAATGGAATGAATCATCTGCATCAGCAGTATTCAGTGGCAAAATGTAGCTACAGGTTTTATAAATCTTTTTTGTGCTATACTATAAAAACGTACCGTCGGGTATGAGATTCGGAAACTACAGTGTGTTTAATTATGTCGGAAGACAAGCGAAGGAAAATTATATATACTTTGTCAGTGCATTCAATATTGGGAAAGTTATCAACAGATGAGAGCGCTGTTTTTATGGACATAATGGCTGACTTGTGGAGTGGTTTGTTTACGTTTATTTTGACGTTCACTTGTGACTTTCATTATTCTGTCGTATCAACTTCTTCTCACCATCTCGGTGTCAAGTATCTTCACCATTTTTTTTTGTTATTTGTCTGTATCTGTCTTACAATAATATTATCATTTTTTCCATTCAGTTATCGCGCACTATGGCTGTCTTTCATTCTCTGCTCTGGAATATACGGAGCATTCCTCGTATTCGCATGTATTTTAGATCGCAAAAAGACGCTACCTAATTGTTGTGAAGAACACATAATGGACTAGATAGATTCGCTAGGTGAACGTTGTACTCGATTCTGATCACCTCAGAATGTAAGATAACTCCGTTTGCCAGCTCACGTCGTGTTACCCAAGTGTCCAAGTATTATACAATATAATACAAGTATTATACCACTGCAATAGTACATACCATGTGAGAACCACAGCCTCGCCATTATCGCTCTTCTCTTTTCTTTCTCATTAATAACAATTGGAGCGTCAACAATTCCACTCGCTTTATTTCGCTACACAATGAATTCTTGAAATTCCATCCAAGGCCATCCGAATAGTAAATCAATTGCCAAAGACGCCAAATTCAACTTGAATTGGTTTGCTTCATATATGTATTAACTACGGATATTGATAATAAGGATAGCCTATCTGATGTCAAACTAAAGGAGTGCAATTGGCAAGTATTTATTTATGCGCATGCGCCAAAATAAAAGTGGAAGATGACAGTCTCTCTTAGTGTTGTTTCACTCTTACGCCTGTCGTTGCTACTCAAATTGGGAATGATCGTGCGTCGTATCTTATACCTAATACTTTTTGTGCAGCGAAATTATTCAAACAACCAGATTCTTTGAACTGTCGTCTTGTCTATGTTTAAGAATTGAATATTTTTATTACTCGTGATTAGCGTTATTGTTAGTAATTGTTTTTTTCAGTGTTTGTGTTTAGACGTTAGTTCATAGTTGTTGTTGTTGTCGTTTGTAGTATTCGTAGTTTAAGTTTGTAACTGTTCACAAAATGTCCGCAAAAAACGTACAAATTTGTTTTCTCTGCGACTCCATCAGCTCCAATTCATATCATCGGTTAGAAATTCATCACACGGATATGTGTTGCTTCCATGATGAATGTTCATTTACATCATTTCAATACTGAGGATATCTTATATTTCTACTGGGATTTCTACCATTTCTTGAATATTGATTGCTCCATTCTATTCAATCTGAAAAAAACGTACCTGTATAACAAAGCTGAGTATATGTTATGTTGTCTACCATTGTAACCTGACAGACCGGGGCCTGTCCTAATGGCGTTGATTTTGGCTGTGATCGTCAATTAATCGAATAATTTATTATTATTTGATTGATAGGGTTAGGACCTCAATACGTTGTTGATAACCTTCGATCATTGAACAGACTAGATAAGTAATCCACACCCCTGGCAATACAGTTTGTTTGGAAGCAACATCTATAGTATCTATCTTTTTCCAAACAAGGATAGCAGGAGCTGATTCTCCCAGCACCAGTGCCGTGTTGTCAGAGGGGGTCGAATTTATTATTGATTCATGATGAAACCAAATTGGAAACCCGAACAATTTCAGTGGTACTTTTTAGCATTTCTTGGTGGGAAAATGAACATCTTTATAATTCCTTCACATCGTTACGCGAATTTCGAATACATACAATCCTATGGTGATTTTTGTAACTTGCTTGTAATCAATAAACTTATTATGACCACGTCACAAGAAAAGTTCAATTCTCAACGCCATATGAAACAATATACTTACTATTCAGTATACAGTTGTCTACTTATACTTTATCATAAATAACGTTCAGTTTCAATAATGAACATTTATATATTTGGCGATCAGTGACAGTGCATGTAAGTATATTTACGATTTCAAAGTTCAGTACCTACTAGTGGAAATAATTTTCAAAAAAGTGAAAAACTCGTTTTCAAGGCAAATAAATATGATTGCATATTTGAATGTAATTTTCAAATCTGAAGATGAAATTTGTTTATATCATTTCACGATATTGTCAAAAATGAAGGAGCTTTCATCTTGAGCAGAATTCATATATTTTGACGCAAAAAATTGATGTCTGATTATTTCATTTCATGTAGATAGATGAAAATCGATGATGAATATGTGTTGACAAGTATTAGGACGAAATGTTATATCAACAATAAAATCATGAATCATGTGAAGAAGTAGCAAATAGCAGTGTTTCTTATTTAAAACAGGACTGAAATGAAAAACAACCATAGATAATCACACAAATAATTTATTGATTTTTGAATAGGATTGTTTTTGTTAACATACTTCTTACTCTAACTTCCATTGAATCTTTCAATTTATTCGCCTCATGATGAAGTCTTACAGTGAAATATTTCTCCAAATTAGTTTGACTAGTTCCAAAAACAGTCAACAGTAAATTTCTCATTGTTGTGTGTACAAGAAGTATAGAAATATCCTTATATTTTTTATCAAAAATATTAATTGAGTTCATCATTATTCTCAGTGATTTTTCAGCAGCTTCGCATATTTTGACTACAAATAAGGAAGCATTTATCAGTTATACATATTTTACCACAAGACACTGTCGCAGCTGGGTATGGGTATAATCAATATAATCTAATCAATTCAATTTGAATTCATTTTTATCCATTCCATTTGGGAAAATGCTTCAAAATCTCGAATGATACGACAATGGTAACTCGCCTATGAAATGACGTGTTTTGATCGCCGGTTCAAGTTGTCTTCAACACACCTCACAACGTCTTACCATTATATCAAATCACCACAACAGGAAATAAACTGAGTTTCTGATGAATTCTGAGTACACAAAACTGAACACAAGTTGAATAATATCGATAAATCAAAACGTAAATAAAGACCGATACCAAACAAAGCAATAATCGCCGTCGACTGTCAATGTCAGATTGCGGTGTTGCAACGTTGAGCAAAAAGTATTCACGATACCAATGCTGGTCCTCGAGCCCCCAAGAAAGTAAAATTGCTAAGTCTCAGAATAATGTAGCAGTCTTCTATTAATCGGAACTGATTCATAATCGTCATGACCCAAATTTATTATTATATTTGTGCATTGAACTACATGCATTCATAAGGGACTTTAAATATTATGGACTATTCATCACTTTTTGATGATTGGATATGACAACACTGGCGACGATTGGGTACTAATATTATGATAATTCTGGGAATTCATGTTAGCATCAGAATATTTGTTTTGTGATCCTTCTAGTGGGTTTGTTGTTCGGAGTTGATAACCTTGTGATTCTTTTAAAGTTCAATACAATTGTAGCAAATAAAACACAAGTGGAAATCGAAAGGGTTTATTCATATAAACACATAGTGCCTCAGCACATCTGACTCGCAGGTCATACTGTCGTAAATTATTCGAAAATCAAATCGTCTGCCCAGTGAGGGAATCTCCTTTTCAAGTGGAGATATAGTTACTATAGTGGGATGCCGAAGCTACCTTATCGGTCCTAAGAAACTTTCTCGCATTCGCATCACTAGAGCTCGTCGATCACAGGGGCGTTACACAATGTTGGTAACGAGGTATCGTAAACGATACCTGATATAGGTATCAGGCCAGTGGCCATAGTTGTGTAGTAATCCTTTCAGTAGTGAGATACCTGATGCAGGTATTAGACCAGCGGCCTATTTCATGTGTGTATAACAATCTTTTCAGTAGTAAGATACCTGATGCAGGTATTAGACCAGCGGTCTATTTCATGTGTGTATAACAATCTTTTCAGTAGTGAGATACCTGATGCAGGTATTAGACCAGCGGTCTATTTCATGTGTGTATAACAATCTTTTCAGTAGTGAGGTACCTGATGCAGGTATTAGACCAGCGGTCTATTTCATGTGTGTATAACAGTCTTTTCAGTAGTAAGATACCTGATGCAGGTATTAGACCAGCGGTCTATGATTCGTGTGAGAGGATGGGTTATATATTTATATACAACGCCCCTCTGATCGTGATACCATCTCCAACACCGACACTATACATGCATTGCCACATAGGCTTGTCAACCTCAGTAACGTCCCGTTGATATAAAAGGGACACTTTTTCAATGCGATCCGTAGATCTATTCGGGTTAATCAAATGGGTACTCCCCAACTGACCCCACACTGATAACAGTTGCGAAGGGGAACCTTCAGAACTTCACTGCTGTCGACATCCTATTACAATGCCATGATAACATGGGATGTAATAATTGCAGGTGGAATATGATGTATACCGCCAATCACCAAGCTTCACTGACACCGTGTAACCATTAGGCCACCGGGATTTTCAAGGTTTCATGTGGAAAGTAGACCTTCTTTTGTGGGAATTATATTCCGTCTTTTAATTAATATTGCGGTTCCTCGGAACCGCAATTCAAGCTCTTTTGTCGGCTAGACGAGGTATTGACGGGGATTACACATCATAATCGCCTTCCTCATAAAAACCCAAGTGCAAACACACAGTCGCACGAATACAAACTTTCATACACCGAGAAAGTTCCTTAAAGACTGGAAGGTTAAATGATGGTAGGATGGAGCAGAAAAGAACCCCGCCACTGGCAGACGAAACATGACCACATATTCACAAATAGGTGACAACATGCCTGATAAATAAAAAGTACTTGAAAGGTCTCGTTATCTACAGGGTTTCGAATAGACATCCTCACAAAATAAATGGCCTGAGATGAATGAACGAATGAAACGATGAATGAAGGCATGTCGACGAAAAAAAAGGAATCAGTATTTACATGGAAAAATCGGAAATACGCAAATGAGATAATATCAATATTCGCAATTATGTTAACGTTCCAAATACTCAGATGTCAATGAATATACACATTATAAAACTGAAATGAATGTTATAAAATGATTCAAATTGCCGAAAGCTACGATAACATCTATGAAACAAAATTAACGAATCTAAAAAATGTGTACCCTAAAATTAATGTAATATAGTATGTGATACTAATATGCAAATGAGTATCTGTAATATATCGTGAACTCATATAGAAATATACGTACATTGAGAGAAATATACCCCTTTTGCTTTCACCAACATCTGTCGCAAGTTCGTAAAATTCAACATTCACCTATATTTCATTTTCAAAGAATTCCCTTCATTTAGCTCTCTAATCTTTTCTGACCGCAATGAAATTGAATAGCTTAGTTTCCACAAAGAATGTTATGAACTTGCAAAACAAAATCTCGAATAAAAAAATAAAAAAATACATCATTCAATTAGTTTTCTCACCTGGAATTTCACTAATGGGAGGTTCTTCTCCCCCGGATACCACAGATGCACCCATTTCGCGACAAGTCGCTTTACTCTTTTGACGTGACATTATTTGGGACTTATAAAACTGAGACTGAGTTGAAAAAGATCAAGAAGAGGTTGATACGGATAAAACAACGGAATCGTATCAGGTAGGGTCCTCTGAACCGTTAAACTGGATGACTTAGTACGCTATCTTAAACGCTCGTAAAAGATAGGGTCCTCTGAACAGTCTTCACGAGATGACTTAGTGCGCTACCTAATACGTATAGGTGAAAGACAGGGTCCTCTGAACCATTTGAACCAGATGACTTAGTGCGCTATTTTGAACGCTCGTAAAAGATAGGGTCCTCTGAACAGTTCAAATAAGATGACTTAGTGCGCTGCCTAACACGAAAATTCTTCTGATGTTCACGTTAACACGGTTTCGGAGAGAATCCCTCGTCCGCGACTGTGTAATGCGATTTTATAGTAAGTTGAGAAGGATGCAACATCTCGAAACTCATATGCAAGAGACAACCAACTATATGCCCAACTTTCTCACGAACCCTCCTAAAGATATGTTCATTCCCTTGATAAATATCGATTCCAAGAAATCCACACTCAGACGCTGAAAGTGTTCTAATATCAAATTACTAGCTCTACGTGTTCGATTATCTACCCACTTGGCTAAGAACTATATACAAATTAAAGATCGAATTTTACTTCTTTGTGGGAACCAGATTTGTGTTAAACATAGTCATTGCATTTGGGAATTAATATCAGATAAAAAAATAATTGGTACTGGCCCTGGGTCGTATGATTTCACCATCAATATATTCATATTCAAAAATATAGATTCCAAATAACATGATTATTTACAGAGAAAATCTTAGATGAGGATGATCTAAGGAGATAATAGATGAGTAGTAGAAACATAACCTGTAAACTGAAGAGATTGACACATTACACATGAAGTTTCAAAATTTGAATTTTGCGCATGCGCCCTCGATCATCGTTGCCAATTAGACAAGGAAAGACGTATATTATGAAGCATCACTTTTCTAACATTGCTCTTATGGCGTTTGGTCAATATTGTAGCTAATACATATATGGTTTGCTTACATCATACATCAGACATGCACTGCATAAGCACAGAATATGCTGTTCTGTGTCATAAGTTTAAAAATGCCAACCAAATGTCCTATTTGCATCGCCACTGAGATGGTTATAAGGCTGGTAATAACTTAAGAGCGGGGATTCACTGCCTACTTCTGAAACTCTGTCTAGATGGCGATGCGATGCCCGATTGTAATAAAATATGATTATTTTCCTAAAGCTGGTGCCTTATTGTAGTTTCCTTCTTTTTGGTCAGTTCGGGCATGTTCTCAATAGGTGTCGGTATATTGGCATCGCATCGTATAAGTTTTATTTTATTTGGTTGCTGTTACTGTCCGCGCAAGATAATTATATGTATGTTGTTTTTAAAGGTCTGGAGTCTCGATCCAGACAATGTGTGTATTTATTTATGTCGCGGGTCGCGCAGCGTGGTAGAACCGAGCCGACTACTTTGACGATATTTATCTTTGTCAGAGATGAATCTCGATGGCTTTGGCAGAACGCGGGTATTTCGCACTGAATTTTCATCTATAAGAATATGAGGAGTATTCCCGATCTCTCGTATTCCACCTTGTATGTTTACGAATTTGACGTTTCGTATACAATCCAGACAGGTGATTGGTTGACATACTTACGAAACGTCAATTTCGAAATTATACGAAGAAAAATACGAAGATCAGGAATCTCTTATATCGAAATAAAAATACAAACTTTCATTTAGTTTCATCAAATCTTGCAAGTTGAATTTGACCCACTTCTAATCGTCCGAATGATTAGGAATTTGGCAGGTAGACATAATTTTTACGACAAGGCATTATGAAATGAAAAAAATGGCGGACGATTTTTGTGGTTATCGTCAGATTTTACTCAAAATCGATGTCTGGTGGTCTTTGGAGTCGGAAATTAGAAGTTTTTGTCAAAAATAGAAAATTCAACATGGTGGCTCAAAAATGGCGGAACACTTATTTTGGTCTGATTCTATTGAAGATTTGTATTTTGAGATTTTCGGGGTCATATCGATATTATGATTATTTGTCAAAATCCCGAAATTCAACATGGCGGCCCCGAAATGACCATTTTTTTTTTCATAATGATCCCAGTCTATTCGGTATCTGGGGTATTCGGAGGAGATTATAATTTTTTGTCAAAATTGAGAATTCAACATCACTGCTCCAAAATAGCGGAACAGTTTTGTGATTATATCTAGTCAGATTCTTTTCGAAATTTTTATTTGAGGGTTTTTAGGGTCGGACATTATGATTTTTTGTCAAAAATCAAAAATTCAACATGACTTCAAAATGGCGGAACCGAGGGCGAAACAGTTTTGTGATTTTGGTCAGATTCGATTAGGAATTTTCGTTGTGGGGTTTTCGAGGTCGGAGATTGTGATTTTATGTCAAAATTCAAAACTTCAACATGGCGGCTCCACAATGGCAGATATTTTCTTGATTTTGGTCTAATTCTAAAATAAATTGCTTTCACCTGTCCCAGTGTCTGTCTGTCTGTAATCATATCATGCAAGTTAAATGAATGAACGAAATAACAAAAATTAAACAAGCTTTCATTTGTTGTAACAAGATGAAGAACTGGAAACTGGCACCCCGACCGGTTGCTGTTTATACATGGTGTTTTATTATTGTTGCACGAAACTTCGAGGTCAGATATTTTGGGTCAAAATATGAAAAAAGTCAGAATGAAAACCAAACTTATGCATAGCTGTTGGAAGAAAATCTGTGATACTCGAGAAATCTATTTAGCTACAGCCGATCGATCAGCAAACTAATCGGATAACTAGGTATACTAACAAAAATCGGATAATTTATCGGATAACTAGGTATACCTACCTAACAAAAATCCACTTGAAACATTTCTGAAACGAATCGTTTCCAGACATATAATTATCTGAACTTTGTTCATATTTTGGCCCATGAAATTTGATCTTGAATTTTCGTGCAGCATTGATGACACACCCTATATAGGCATTGCAGAACCGAACAGATTGAAGTGTAGGTATGTTTTTCAATCGTTTCTACTGGCCTGTCGAACTATATGTATATAATATATCGCGACGGCTCTTATCGAATTCGACGGAACAAAAGAATTGAATATCTTTATTCGCATATTTATTTTGTATTGGCTCTAAACCCATTCTGAATTACTTCATCGATATCGATATCTGCTTCCAGGATGATAGTATATAAACATGGTTGCAACGATCACCTTTGTGTACCTACCACAGTAAACACCAAATTTGTGTCAGGCATTTGAAGAGTTTGAAATGTAGTATTTTTGAATAGTACAATATTATAATAGGTATTTGATCTCTCTTCGTCGAGTGTTTGACAGATGCTTTGTTCAGAACCAAGCCGCGAACACGTGTTCTTGTGACGAAGTCGCTGTAGGTAGGGAGGTGATAATAATAATGATAATGATATTATTGATAATTTATTCACCTAAATGAGAAAAATCACAATGGGTAACAAGTGTATACATAGATAACAAGCGAATAAAAAATAATATAATATAATATGCGCGGTAAGCAAAATGAACATTCTATCGATAAACAAAAAAAGTAATGTTTTTGTTATGTCATTTCGAACTATGGCAACAAGAAAATGTAAAGTAAAACGCACTAGTATGAAAATTTTTCACAAACGCACATTCGCATCAATGATCGATGCGATGATGAATGTAATGATATTTCAATTGAGAATTTAACTGATGATATGATCACATATACATGGTGCCCATGCCCCCACTTATCATATATCTAGATTCATTCCGCATCCCGATCTCTCAAAATATGAATCCACTACAATTCAAGAAGATCAAGTTTATCGACTTTATCGTTTCATATCGATGATACCAATAAAATCGATAACAACGATAATAGCGATAATATCGATAATATTGTTAGTGTGAATTTTAATCGACAACATCGAGAATTATCGATGAATTTGACAATCCCTAGACATAACACAGTTGAGTCATTTCGATACGATGAACTTGAATCAATTTTTCTGCGCACAGATTTATTCTCGTGAAATTGACATAGGTATTTTCATCAGATCGGTCACTCTAACGGGTCACTGCTCGGGTATTCTCGTTCCAGACTGCTATATTTTGGATAGCCGTCGACAATGAGCGAAACTGACTAGAAACATGTCTCATAAACACTCACAATGCTCATAATTGAAATATTCTTGGTCGTTGGAACTCGTTGGAAAGTGTATTTCAAGCACTCGTTACATTTCCGCACTTGTCGCTACACGGCTCGTACTGAATATCTTCTCGATGGCGTATTAGAAGTATCTAGAGAACGGAGCAGAATATATTTTTGAAATTTAGGGTACGGAAATGGGATGTCAAAATCTAGCTCTTGAAAATATTTTCACATGTGCAATGTTGCCAGATCTAGTGTTACTAAGAGCAACTTTTGAATTTCAAATGGAACACCCTATATATCATTAGATTCTCGAATTCTGAGACATTTGAATTGACTGTTGATTTTCCACGGCGAAAACTGCGACATTTTTCTTGCCAGTTACGACAGAAAGCTGAAATTTCTACAGCGGCTTCCCAACACACAGGTATCTTATGAATTCTCGTGCATATTGAATCAATATTATACAGGGAAGTACCATGGAAGGGAGTAATGGGAATGACATATTTATATACGAAAGGAAAGATTTAGAAACCATTCTCCATTCATGGTCAGTTTAACATGATAATACCAAGGGCATGCAGAAAATTGATGAAGATATTTTATGAGATATTTCGGAAGAAAAATAAAATTTGTTCAAATTTGATTGTAGTGGGCCACATGACTCGAATTTATCAGACACAAATGATGATTAACCTAACAATGACAATTTTATCCTGGTTTATTAAGATATAACATTTGAAAAGAATCGACTTTTTCGATCTTATTCGTGCCCGAGTTTGACGCACCTTTTTTCATACCCCGTATAATAATAATTCAATATGCGCCAAACCTAATAAGATGACTATGTTTCAGGAAGCACTCGAGGAAGCAGCTGTGAAAATTGCAACATTCTGACAGTATTGATTCTTAGGTCAAAAACAGTGAAAAATAGCTATAGGACATGCTACAGCAAATATGCTCAGAATCTTCTTCAGAATCCGAAAATCTAATAATATATAGGGTGTTCCATTCCAAATATCAAGGCTCTCATTTGCGTAGCCAAAATTTTAAAAATATATTTCTCACCGTTCTCTAGATATTTCTAACACTTCATCGAGTGACTGAATCTTTTCAATTCCCAAGAATACAACAATAGCATACATTGTAGGACTCATTTTCAGAAGTTCGAATTGATTTTTTTGATCTGATTATTAGTCTCGCCTTCCCCAATGCTAATGCTAGACCTTGTTTATACTGCTATGCCACGACCATGCTGATTGTGAAGGCAAAAGGCAAAGCAGTTCGCACGATGACTGAGTCATTTACCTACGGCAAAAAATACGCCACCTGAGGACCTGACCGTTGACTCTGGGCACCGACCTGACCCGAATGCACCCGAGAGGTATGAGAGGAGCGGGGTAGGTAACGACTCAAGTGAGCCAGAGACCAGCAAAAACGATCTGCAAACTCTGTACCAACCAGTGTTGCCAAGGGTATAAAATTTCAGTTGAATTCACTGCAAAACAGTAGTTGTAAATAATTATCGACCTCCATCTTATTGACAATTGTTGCTCTATTGCTGAACCCCAGCATCAAATATTTTACCCCGATAGTATGTACAAGGAACAACACTATATTCTGACTCATAGTTACCACGCACGAGGAAATGCAAAGTGATAGGAAAGAACTATGTGGACGACAGGACAGACAGACATTGTCGAAGTCCAGTAGAAGTGAAAAAAATGATATAGCAATTTTTTTTTGACGCAAATATCCTTTAATTTTCATTGGATATCCTCGAACGTGCGAAAATTCCGAGTATTTGGCAACACGGCATCAATATTTCTACTTCCACGAGGAGTTTCATAGAGGTGATGAAACTTACGATATTTTATACCAATTCTTGCTCCATAACAAATTAGAAAAGAATTATACATAATGCGTAATATATAAATATGATTCAAGAATCGAACACATTCGTGTAACTTGTAATCTTTCGTATCATGAAAATGCGGGTCGACGTGAATGCCATCTGCTGGTTGTTTACGGAAACAACATCTCACGAAATCACAGTTGGTAGCATTGGATTGCGAGGTACGTGTGTACCGCCGTCTATTAGGTAGGGTACGAACCGGTACGAACCGGCCCAAACTCGAAAATCAATGTTTTCTACTTCATCTTTGAACGAAATTCCTTCAGAATCTAACATAATAAACCATGAATAGCGTCCTTGTGTCAAATTTCAGATTCAAACATGCTTTTAGTTCGAAGGAAGGCATTTCAGATGCTGATATTTTGGTGAAGCATTCCTCAATTTTGGTTCCATAGAATGAGGTAATTCCATTTGAATCTGAGACACAATGTTTACATTTTTCAATGACCCATAACTTTTTTAAATGGAAGAGTTTTGACTCCAAAAAATACTCATTCCCTAATTTGAACCTTCCTCTTTAAAATAATTCAATTACTTTTGGGATTGAATCCATGACAAGGCCGGAAAGCATGCTGAAAAAAGGGTCTGCCAAACCATTTTAGTGAAACGCCCGTCTTAAGAAAAATCTCTCGAATTCGCCTACTTGATTACTAATCGAGACGTTCAATCACCTCTCCTCCACTAAAATCGCTAGTTGTCGCTTGAGCCTTGAGTGCCACAGAAGTTTGCTTTGCCATTAGTGCCAAATGGTGATCTGGTCTGGTGATCAGATATTTTCGTTGATATTTTCATTCGAAATAACTACAAATCCATACATTGCAAATGTTTCACATAAACTCACTTTCGGTGCTTTAAACATGTGTAGATTAGACTTTTGAGCCCTTGAAATACCATACAAATGACAGAACCGATATGGGTCCATATCAAAAGTACTAATTTTAGAACTAACAGAAACGAGAAAATATGGGAATTGATTGAATACGAAATATAATGTTATTAGTTATTTATCTTTCAATTGTAATTTGATTTGCGCCAATTAATTTGAAAATCGATTGACAGATTTGTCAATCGATTCCATCACACTCGCCCTCTCTCAGATAATCATTGAAACATTGTCCTCGAACATTTTGTTTCGTATATTGTATGAGATAATGAATCGAATGTTTCACATATACTCACTTTTGGTGCTTTAAACATGTGTAGATTAGAGTTTTGAGCCCTTGAAATACCACACAAATGACAGAACCGATATGGGTCCATATCAAAAGTACTAAATTAGAACTAACAGAAACGAGAAAATATGGGAACTGATTGAATAAGAAATATAATGTTATTAGTTATTTATCTCTCAATTGTAATTTGATTTGCGCCAATTAATTTGAAAATCGATTGATAGATTTGTCAATCGCACAAATGACACAAAACACGATACACATTGTGTATTTCTTATTTCATGATCGCAGATCGCAAACTAATTCTGACTCCATCACACTCGCCCTCTCTCAGATAATCATTGAAACATCGTCCTCGGACCCGCATTCATTCGTTTATCTCTAGAAAAATTTCTGAAACAAAAGCGCATCAGTAATCACACCATCTTATAACCAATTCTTATAACTCAATTATGGGTATAATCACAGAACACAGTATGTAATATTTATATATATGTATTCTATGATAAGATTTCACCATAGAATAATTGTTGATTTAACATTTCAATATAGAGAGATTTTTTTATAGATGTTTGATAGGTATGTTGTATGTTATATTTTATAGTGTGAGGCCAGGATTGGGTTATAATATGAAATTTTCAATAATATGATAATATGATCAATAATTGATTTTTTTTATTGATATTGAATTGATTCCTGATATGAAAGAAGATGGATGAGATACAGGCCAAATTATGAAAGGTTGAAAATATGTGTAGTAAATACTAGTGAATACAGATAGACTGGTGCAATAACTACTCCAAATCAATAGTAGGTACCTTTATAAAAGTATGCCTCCAAAGAAGAAAAAGTTAACCATCAATCCGATAGTAGTAGGCACAGTTTCTACCCGTTCTACTCGAAGGCAAAGCATTGTAAACATAGAAATTCCAAAATTGAGTAGGAGCAAAAGAGGAGGTAAAGATATAGCCAAGAATGTCTCTTCAAATCAAGAACTCATTACTGATGCAAAAGAATATGCTGATTCTGAACATTCAAGTGTAGAGTATATTTTAGAATCTAGTTCAGAATCAGAAAAAACAAACAAGAGTGAGAGATTTGATTCTACTGATACAGATGCATTGACAAAGTTAGAGTCAGAATTGACGCTTGATAAAGAAGAAGACATTTCATCTGAAAGGCAAAGCATCCTTAGGAACATTTCAAAATCAAGTAGAAATAAGGAAGGTAAAGAGGATGTCAAGACAGCCCAAGTTGATAAAAGTATTCATTGTACAGAATATGCACAATCAGGACATTCAAGTTTGGAATTCATATTTGAGTCTAGTTCTGAATCTGAAAGAACTGACAGAAGTGATAGGATGGACTCTCCTGATACAGATGCCTTAATTGAATCAGGATCTGAATTGAAATGCAAAAGCAATAAAATTGGAAAAGGTGTTAGAAGTCAAGGTTCCAAAACAGTTTTTTCAATTGAAAAAGTTACTGACATGAGGTCAAAAATAAAAGATGATCAGGAAGAACCTCTGAGTTGGGAGTCAATTTCTGTTTCTAGTTCTAAATCAGAGAGTCAGAGAATAGATTCTTCAGAACCAGGTGCCTTGATAAAATCAGGATTCGAATTGAACCTAGAGGATCTGACAAGATCCCCGAATCCAAAATTATTAAAAAAACAAAATAAATATTTCTGTAAAGTTATCAACTCAAAATTGCCATCCCAAACTGAGTCAATAAAAGATGGAGAAGAAAATAACCAAGCTCTATTGCAAATCTTACAAGATTGGGATGATGAAGAGGAAGAAAGTCAGGAACATAAGACAGAAAGAGTTGTTGGTAAAAATCATATTGCAAAATTTGTAGGATATGAAAACTTGGAATTTGGTGCAGAAGATCTCAGTGACATAATTGGAAAAAATGTTAGCATTACTAGTACAACAGCAATCCCTTCCATTGAAAAATCAATTGCATCATTTATTGAAGAGCCAATCAAATCTATTGAGGTTCTTGAGAAGGGTCATTCAATTCAAAAGGAATCAGTTGGGAATTTCGATTCACCTGTTGATCTGACAGATGATCCACCATTTGAAGAGTTGAAAAAGTCCCAGGGATGTCCAGTTAGTAGTATTGAATCAATGGATGTGACTTTTGAAGATGATGATATTGGCTGTGTTATTGAAGAAGTTGTTCCTGATACTTCTGAAGAAATGATCTTAACAGATTCAAACATTGACAATGATCCAAAAAGTGAACCCCGTAGTGTTTCAGAAGAAAGCAGAGATACTTCTAATCAAACACCTCTTTCAGTCGCTGATAAAGATTCTCATTTGATAGAGAATAGGGAAGGCCTGCAAGTTTCAGAAGTGGTAGACATCACAACCGATGTTGCTTCAGAAGAAAGTCATTCATTGTCTACAGTGGATTCAAATGATGCAGAAGTTAGAAGATTTTTCTCTAAAGAAATCCATTACCATGAATCATTTTATGAAGATAATAGCTATTCCAATCAAGGTTCAAGAAGTCCTAATTTTGAAAATACCTCAGTGGTAGAAGAACAACTAATTGACAATGAGGTTGATATTAGTCAAGGTAGTGCCAGTATTCAGAAAGTATTGGAAGGAAATGCTTCAGAAAAAGAATCTAATTCATTTGATCTCCAAACTCCTGTAAAAATATCAGAAAATAAAGATGATATTGATGAACCACAAAAACAAGACATTGTATCTATGCTTGAAGACAATTCAATGGCTGATCAGTATGTAACTACAAACATTCAAAGAAATGATGCAGGAATCACTATAGACTGTTGCATGACCATTGAGAGAGTAGATCCTATTATGGAAAGAAGTAATGTTGAAATAGAAGTCCAGATGCATTCAGATATCTCAAGAAGTAATGATAAGAAAGATATTTTATCCATACTTGAAGATGATTCAGATGATCAAAATAATAAAAACATTCAGAGTGTCAATCCAGTTGCTATTGAACATGTTCCAGGAGTCTGTTTGCCTGCAGAAGAACCAAAGGCTATATTAGAGAGGAATAATGAAATATTGGATGGGGTATTTTCTAAAAAACAAGATGAGAGAATCATGGAGAAACAAATGAAAAAAATGAATCTTGGAGAAACAGCAGTTGTTAACACCTTTAGTAAAATTGAGAGCATGACTACAAGTGTTGAGGGTGAAGTGTTCAAGATGAATTTTATAGAAAAAGTTGTACAACCTACTATTGATGATAAAGAAACTGTTGCTATAAGTATAGAGAACAAAATAGCAGAGATGCATCAAGATGAAGTGCCTGTAGAGGAGAGTATAAGAGAGGAAGTAGCTCAACTGAATTTTCAAAATCGATCAACAATCACTGAAGCATTCAAAACAGACACTTCAAAGTATTCTACCCAAGAGATTGTCAGAAAAAAAAGTTTGTCAGAAGATAATAATGAGAAAATCAGGGCAAAGACAAATAAACCCTCCTCAGAAAAAGGAAAAGGCTCCAGGATCAATATCCAAATGCCTCAAAAACAATCACTTGAGAAGCTGAATATGTCTTCCTCATTTGAGAATACTCCAAAGCATGCATGTTCAACTAAATTCAAAGAAAGAGAGAAAAAAATACTAGAAAAATCCAGAAAATATCCATCACCTGCACCTAAGAAAAATAAAACTGAAAAAAAGGAAAAATCCAAGAATGAAAAGAAGGAAAAGAAGATTGGAAAGGTTGATAATAAGTCTGATAATGATACAGATGAATCCGAAGTGAGAAGATCCTCCAGGATCAAGCTCATCAATGATTCAAATTCTTCAAAAAAAATAACTGGTCGAGGGCTAGTTAAATCTAAATCAGAATCTTCACTTAATTCATTTGAACTAGATATATCTGATAATAGTTCAGTTATGACAGAATCAGGCAGAAGTACACCTGTGGCACCACTGAAAGTAACCATTGCTGAAAGAAAAAGTAGATGGGCTAAATCAACTGACACTACATCAGCAGATTCTCAAAATCTATCAATAATGGGTTCTGCTGAAAATGAATTGGCCAAACTAGATATTGATGAAAAACCTAAAATGCTTGCTAAAGACCCAGTGGTAGAAGGCAGATTGAAGCAGTTCGTGCATTTAAAAGAAAATTCATATAAAACTGATAGGATGACATGTAAGGAAGCAAAAAAAATGATATGTGATTGTTTTCTAACTGCTGAAGAAATTGATAGAAATGAATATGGATGTGGCGAAGATTGCCTCAACCGATTACTCATGATTGAATGGTAATATGCTTATTGACACAGTACAATTCACAAATAATCTAATTTTTTACGTTATTTCAGTGGTAATTTGTGCCAAGTGGGTGATAGATGTACAAATAAGAGGTTCCAAAAGACTCAGTTTGCCCCCGTGGAAGTTTTCAATACAGACAAGAAAGGCCTAGGACTCAGAGCAGCTGCTAATATTCCTTTGTAAGATCAACTATTTCAATAACTATCCATTGCATGAAGTGTGAAACTGTTATCAGTCTATTTTGTATATGAATATAAATGAAAAATATAAAAAAGTCAATAATTTTTAGTGGGAAAATAAAAACCATTGATTATTCTCAGGGGATGACAATAATTTGATGAATATTTGTCTACCATATATTATTTTGATTATAAGGAAACAATAATTATTGTCACGTGTGCTATTTTTTGAGGAAAATCGATATTCCTCATTCAATTATTTTTTTGTGTCATGTTTTTTAAGAAGTCATTATGACACCCAAAATAATGGTATTAAAATATCTTCCTTTCCGATACTTTTATTTTCTTGACATTGGTATTTTTAAATTGCCAGCCACACATCAGATATGTGCCATCATACAATTATTGTCGTAGACCAAACCACATCACCACGTAAAAAAAAATTGATTCAATATGCACTATGAGATATGCATCATCCATAACCATTTGGGATACTTTCTTATCTTCCTCACAGCATTCGTTGTGTCGACAGTGTTTGCCAAGCCTGCCAATATTCCTTGTTATCAAATGCAGCACCAATTCATCATATTTTTGAAAAAAAAATATGCAAAATAGAATGAACACTATATGGTAAACTTTTCATAAGATATTGTCACATTCTTTCTCGAGAAACTCATGCGCCAAAACAGCGTATGTATCATAATATTCTATTTGGAAATAACAGAGTGTAGATTATTGTTCAACTTCATATTATTTATTCAGAACGTAAAATGATAATAATGAATTATCATAATCAAAATATATACTTATTCCAATATGCATTGAGATTGAATACTTGTTTTTATAAATATAACTTTTTAGTGGCGAGTTCATCCTAGAATATGTTGGAGAAGTTCTGAACAGTGATGAGTTTGATAAAAGAGCAGAAGTTTACTCTCAAGACAAAAATATTCATTACTATTTCATGGCCCTTAGAGCAGATGCTATTATCGACGCCACAATGAAAGGTAACAATATATCTTGAGTAAGGTGAAAGTATATCTTGAGTGAAGTTATTTTGTCAATCTCTCAAAATGAACACCTAAGTTATAAATATGTTCAATTTCTGAGTGACAAAATATAATGAAACGACTCTCAGTACTCTTCAGTATTTCATTTCAGGAAATATATCAAGGTTTATCAATCATTCCTGTGATCCAAATGCAGAGACACAAAAGTGGACTGTTAATGGGGAACTCAGGATAGGATTTTTCAGTACAAGGACAATTCTTGCTGGGGAGGAAGTAACATTTGATTACCGATTCCAGAGATATGGGTAAGATATTGTTTATACAATATTTTCTAAATACTTAATTTGAAAGGAGTTACAACAACAATAGTGATTTCAAGGAATTACCAAGGGAATTACAATAACATCAATAGTAAGTCTTATTCCAAATAAAAGATATCGAGAAATTAATACAATACATTAGTGTCTCAAACAGTTACATTCACAAAATTACATATACCTAATGAGTACTAGATAATTGGTTACTTCTCTCTTGACTGATGCATCTTTGGCTTCAATATAATTTGGTAATGCATTGTACGTTTGCAAGCAATTTGTGATTGGGTCATTCAGAACCACGTTAGGTCACAGGATATCACAGTTATGTTTTTTTTCAAATCACGCTCTTTATATCATCATCATTCTGCTCATATTTCCCATTCCATCAGTATATAGGGTTTTACTAGGTTCTACAGAATACTTTCGAAGATATGGCCACTTTTATGTGAAAATCTTGACGAATCATCACACCGTACAATTCAAATACAGAATCTGACGGTCAATCTCTTCGGGTCAAAAGGATTCGATAAATAGTTTAGTTTTGTTGGATGATTCAAAACACACGCCCATCATTTTCTCGGATATTTCAATTGGAACACCATGTGTTTTATATCATCTTTAACAAAAAATGGCTCAAAAGTTATAAATTTTGCTGAGCATTCCCTATACTATATTAAATGTTGAAGTTATTTAGATATTTCGATTTTTAGGAATAGAAACGTTATTTCTTGGCAAATAGTGTAAGTTTTTCAGAGTTGACCGACCATGTCTGCCATCTATCAATTGAGTAGAAGGTAAAGGAGAATCACTTCAGGGGTCAGCTGAATTGCCAAATCTGACAGAAGTGTGAGAAATCATTCTGAAGGTGATATAAAATTAAGGGTGTTACATTTAAAATAACTGAAGAAATCATGAAAGTGGGTCATCAAAAGTTGAAAGCTATCAAAAGTGTGATCAGTTGCGACAGAATCAATTACCAAATTCTTTGGGACTGGAGAGATTGACCCTCAGTTTTTGATTTTAAATAATACAGGGTATTGATTTCATCAAGATTCTCACATGTAAGTGGCCATATCTCTGTAGAACCTAGTGAAACCCTATATTGACGGACAGATATTACTCAGGGTGTTCCATATAAAGCATGACTTTGATATCCTGCGACCTCATGAAACACCATGTATGTTGAGAAATAATTTTGAAATGTGAAGCTTGACTATATCTATATATTTTATATGAATTCTTTTTTCGTATCTTCAAAGACTACAAAAGTATCAAATTAAGGAGTATGAGTTGTGAACCGAGTATGTGTATTTGCATTTTTCAATTTCTATGTTTTTTTCTGCTGGTGAGGACACCGTGAATCAGCATTTACTCCATTATCAAGACCAATTGAAACTAACTAACTTCTATATTTTGTAACATTTCCATTTTCTTCATCAGTGTTAGAGCAATCCCTCCAATTTGTTATCAGACAAAGAAACATCATGATCACGACATCTACAGACCGATCGGAATCGGATTGGATGGATTAAATCCTTTCATTTCATATTTAAACATTGATGCCACAACGCTACCAACGATCACCATCTTTCTATATCCCTAACCTCCAATTTTAATTTACGTCCTTTTTGTAACCGCCTTGCTTCCTCTTTCCTGACCTGATTTTCCAAATCATTATGTAGTCATGGGATACAAATACAGATGTTGTAGACACGCAATCGGTAAAAATAACAAATTCACCTTGGAAATGTAGAATAATGACGGAAGTATTTGTCATCAAAGTCAAATTTTCTACCTAACTTATCGACTTTTCCTTGGTAGCTGGCTCACATCCTCTCTTCGAATTGTCTGGCCTAACGCACCAAGACAACTGCTACTTTTCTGGATGGCCTCTCTCTTGAGGTCTCTACTGTTCCTCGGCTTATCTTCGGTTGTTGTCGACTAGCTCGCTTCCCATCTTCTTTGAGTTGTCCGGCTTAACGTATGTAGACAACTGGAGTTTTTTCTGCTTCTCTGAACGATCTCGAATGATAATAATGATAATTCCTTCATTCTCTCAAATTAATTTGCATATGTACATATATGAACATACAAAAATAGAAAACGTCAGAAGACTATAATAAAACATGTTGTATACAGATCAGCACATCACATACAGGTATTTTTCAGCTTTTCATGGGATTTTCTCTCCTCGTTTCTAAAAAATAGAGTAGAAGTTATTAAAAATTATTGAAATATATTTGTAGTAAGGACAGATTTGGGATCTGCCCCAAAATGTCACTGCGCTTGAAATTAAACCTTTAGATACCTAAAAGAGACATTCTCTATTGGTCAGTGACACTTTGTTTCTGAAAAAATTTGGGAATACAAATATATTTAATAAGAATAAAACCTCTACTTATCTTGGTGGACGTTTCGGGAACGAATCTGCTCCCGTTTTCAACACAATTAAAATATTTTTCTCTTCGTAAAATGTTTCAATGTTCTCGATTTTGACACTGAAAAGTGACAATTTGGTAGACGGAGGAATTCTCGTTACAAGGTGTTTTTATTATTTATTATTTATTTATTATTATTATTTATTATGCCGAAATGAACCATATGAAAGATGTTCTACAACTCAACACTCATCCGAAACATTTCATTGATAAAACAATACACCAAATTGAGAACAGACAAAATATACAACAAACACAAAGACAAAGACACTGATAACAAATGTAATCCCAAACATTCCCGGAATATCTGAAAAAATTAAACGTGTTGGTGACAAGTTTCGAGTGAAAACAGTGTTCAAGACAGAAATTACAATGAGATCGATTTTGACTCATACAAAACCGAAAAAGATATAATTAATAAAAACACCTTGTAACCAGAATTCCTCCGTCTACCAAATTGTCACTTTTCAGTGTCAAAATCGAGAACATTGAAACATTTTACGAAGAGAAAAATATTTTAATTGTGTTGAAAACGGGAGCAGATTCGTTCCCGAAACGTCCACCAAGATAAGTAGAGGTTTTATTTTTATTAAATATATTTGTATTTTCAAATTTTTTCAAAAACAAGGTGTCACTGACCAATAGAGAATTTCTCTTTTAGGTATCAAAAGGTTTAATTTCAAGCGCAGTGACATTTTGGGGCAGATTCCAAATCTGTCCTTACTACAAATATATTGCAATAATTTTTAATAACTTCTACTCTATTTTTTAGAAACGAGGAGAGAAAATCCCATGAAAAGCTGAAAAATGAATGTACCATCTCCTCGAATAACTTACAGACAGTATTTATCACATACAGGGTTTCTCACGGTAGACGTTCGTAAGAGGGTTTTGTGGTTTTGAAAAACTGAGAATTCTGAGTTTTTGGGCTACATTCCCTTTCATTCAACCATATCTTCGAGGTCAGAAAAAGGGAAGAGACTCCGATAAAATCTCGATTAACCTGCATACGGTATTCAAAAAAAAATGCCCAGTAAATTCAGTTTGCTCCCTCAGAACTACAGGAAATTATTGCCTGAGGATCCTAGTTTTCTTTAGATGTATCGTCCTGCTATTTATTCATTAAATTTCTCTTATGCAGTAAAGAAGCCCAAAAATGTTTTTGTGGAGCATCCATCTGCAGAGGTTGGCTTGGCGAGGAACCTGACTCAGATGAAGATGAAGAGGAGGAAGAAGAAGAAACTCTTGGTTCAGTTGAGAGTTCCTCGTTAGCAATTCCTCCATTTATAAAGGATGAAGAATCGTCAGATATTAAGGTTGAATCCAATATTAGTGAATTTGAAAAATCTGAGGACCTACACAAAACATTGCTCGAGGGTAAAGATCAGATATCTGAAGAATCTCTAACCCATACTTTGCCAATTGGCATTCCGGTAGCTAAGAAAAAAGTATTGAAGAAGAAGCCAAGAGTTGAATTGTTCGAAGAAATTGATGTAAGTTTGCAGATTTTCTTCCCATAGGTTTCACAACATCCATCCAAATCATATGAATATTTATTCAGATGTACACAATGTAATTATTGCTACCTAATAAGCATTTTTGATGTTTTCTCTCGCGACACCAAAAACCATTCTACTACTTGAAGTTTTCAATCACTTATTGGAAAAACTCTTTGGTTTCGGTACCAATTATTCAGTATGAAACTTTGTCCAAACTTTCTTCAGAATTTTTTAATCGACATGAGGAATAATCCATTTGCTGGAAAATTTCCTATTCAAAGTAGAGATGGTTGACAAGTTGAGAACAAAAAATTATTGCATTTGATATGTTAAAAATGTTTACTATCAAGTACTTTTGCATGGAAGAAGTGATTTATAAAAGTACATCATGGTGAAAATGAAGAATATGGAATCTGTGGCCTACCAATTCTAGGAAATTTTGATTCATTCCTATATCTTACAATTCAAGAGACATTCTGAAAACTTGGGAGTTAACATCAGATTCATGGAAACTCACAGATCATCATGATAATACATCATAATAATAGATCATTCTTATCATACCATTAGCTATAGCATAATTGGGAAATATACATGGAAATAAAAATGAAAACCTTTCCAACTTGTGTCATGATTTTTCCATATATTTATTATATTAGTATTTGATTTTTTATTTGTCCAGCAACTGAATGAAGAAATTGAAATGCTGGTTACCACTGGCTTGAAAAACCAAGCACACACATTGAAACTCAGTCGACTGGTAGTTAGAGCGAAAGATCCGCAGCAAAGGGCGAAACTTTTACGAGTTTTGAGAAGAGGCGAATTACCTTGTCGAAGATTGTTTTTGGATTATCACGGCCTTCGATTGATTCATGGATACATGATAGATGCTCAACAGTTGGTACTGACCAACAAGAAATACGAATCCATGAGGTTGGTCAACATTGTCTGCTTACAACTAATTCTTTATTTTATTAGTTAGATATTTGTTAGTTTCAATTTGTGAATGAAATTCTGTCCCATTTTCCTTTCCAGATTGGAGATGTTACAAACTCTTGCAGTTCTACCAATACCAAACAAATCGATGCTTCAAGACAGCAAAGTGCTTTCCACAGTGGAACTATGGGCGTCAGATAAAGATCTAACCTCACCTTTAGATTCTGACAGTAATTCACCAAAAACCGAACAAGACTCGATAACTGAACATGCCAAGTTCGAAGAAGAAAATATTAAATCAGAGGATCTGAGAACTGTGCGAGATCAAGAAGAAGAAATCAAATTTTTGGCCAACAAACTCTTAGAGGAATGGAGCAACCTCAAAGAAGTCTTCAAGATACCGAAAAAAGAACGTATCGAGCAGATGAAAGAACACGAAAGAGAAGCTAACAAAAAATTCATTCAAGCTCAAAATGCTTATGAGAATGAACAAGACAAAGAAAAGAAAAGTGACAGGTAATTGAACAGTATTCATTCCCTCAACTTTATTTGTTATTGACGAATTATTTCATACATATTCGTATTATTGGTATATATTTCTTATCATGAATAATAAATTTGATTGGTTGATTGAGTAGTTGGATGAACAAACCCTGCATAGTTCAATCAACTTTGGCTGTATGTGAAATGAAATGTAGTAAGCGGCCGCTTCGACAGTCACTTATCACGATTTCATTACAAGTTTGCTCTTTATATTATTATGAACTGACTGGGTACGTACTCAAAACACACTGTCTATAGAAACTAAAGCACTATATCTATACATGAATACACTTCGCTTAGCGTATCCGCCAATGTTTCAATTATTTCGTTCGACTATACTCTTTTTGAACCGAACCGAACTGTTACTGCCGTCCGGCATTGCAGTCGCCTAATATAGGGTTCCAGATTATTCGCGTCTATCAGTGCGTTCAAGATGTTAGTGGAGGAAATCAAGTTGATGATAAGAGGCTTGGGAAACGAAATGTAACGAACGTGTTACCGATGTGGCCGAACAGGACAGTATTTTTGTTATGATAGATGCTTATTTTTTTATACAAGATATGATCAATATTATGTATGCATATACAAGGTGGGTCACGGTCGATGGTATCTTAGACGTTTACGGTGAACGGGACATAGGATTATTTTGAAAATTTGGTTTCTCAGGTAATTAGTTCTGTTCTATCGATCTATAATATTGTTACGAGACGATCAAATTTGAAGAGGGGGGCAGTGTTACGAGATTAGAGAAGCATCATTAGAAGAAGTTGACCCGCGCCCACTATAATTGTCGGCCGACCGAAAAGGGACAGAATCATCGCGAAATACTAGGAATCTACCTGAAGTTCGCGAGGGTTCTAGAATCATGTGTATCTCGGTATAAATACGAGAATGATGGGCCAGGAGAGTAGTACGATTTAGAACCGTGAATCGAGCAATAGGCGAGATCGAATTAGTCTAGAAGTGAATTGTTATTGTGTTTTGTAGAAATAAATCGTTTTGAGTGTTATACGGAGTGTTTGTAGAAACCGAACCCGGAATACAACGTAACAGTGGTGTCAGAAGTGATGATTTTCATTGAACGATTATTTATGGTGAATACGAGAAGTACATCGTACGAAGCAATGGAGGACATTTTGAAATTTATGGAGAATAAATTTGCGGAATTGGAGCAAAGCCGCCAAAAAGAAGAAAAGCGTCGTCAAGAAGAAAAATTGAAAGAAGAAAAGCGTCGTCAAGAAGAAAAATTGGAAGAAGAAAAGCGTCGTCAAGAAGAAAAATTGGAAGAAGAAAAGCGTCGTCAAGAAGAAAAATTGGAAGAAGAAAAGCATCGTCAAGAAGAAAAATTGGAAGAAGAAAAACGTCGGCAGGAAGATTTCCAGAGAATTCTAGAAGAACAAGGAAAAATGGAAATACAAAGAAGAAACGAATTTCAGAGGTATTTGGAATAAGTACAACGGAAAACCGAAGAACAAATGGAAGAATTGAAGGAAGACGTAAGGAAAATCGACGGACAGTTGAGGAAAGAAGTGGATATAGTACGGGATGAAGTGAACGACATGAAGAAGGAGATCGAAAACCAGAGAGTTCTACACAGGGTCCAAGATCGACGTGATAGAGTTGCCACATCGAATGCTTCCGTAAAACCACCGACTTTTGATGGACAGTCATCATGGGCCATGTATCATAGACAGTTCGAAGCTGCAGCTACGGCTAATGGGTGGAACAACGATGAGAAGGCTACTGCACTTATAGTAGCATTAAGAGGGCCAGCTTTGGGGATCTTGCAGACAACAAAACCGATATGGAGATCTAGTTGCCGCACTGGAATGCAGGTATGGTGATCAACATCGGGAACGGAACAGCTATACCGGGCACAGATGAAGACTCGTGTACAAAAAGCTGGCGAGAGTCTTCAGGAATTCGAAGCAGATGTGCGAAGACTGATCCAGCTAGCCTATCCAAGTGCCCCAGAAGACTTCAAGGAACAACTGGCAGTGCAGCTATTCATCGATGGGCTAAGAGACATTGAAATTCAAAGAACTCTGCGACTGACGAATTTCACGAAGAGCAGTGAAGCCTTTGCCAGATCTTTGGAGGTAGAGGCAGCTTTTAACACCTCAAGACCAAAAGTTCGAGCGGTGTCAATTGAGGAACCGACCCAGCAGACTGACACAGTGGTACAAATAATCGAAAAAGTTTTGGAAAAGCTCGAATCAAAGAAGGGTGGTACAGGCAACCGACAAAATCGGACCTGCTATCGTTGTGGAAGATCAGGACAGGCTAGGGTATCAGGACGATCCAATTCACCTGCGAGGACGCCACCGCGTGAATATTCACCTGCGAGGAATGGAACGAGGACTAAAACATCTAGTGAGTCCTCAAGAAATCAGCAGGAAAACTAAAGTTAGCCAGCATATCGGGGCGCATGCTGGCTAGCAATAACGAAGCCCCCAGGATCGTGCAAGTCAACCGAATAAGGACAGCCTCACCATCAAAGGAAAAGTGAATGGAAAAGATGTTATATGCACCATAGACACCGGTGCATCAGTTTCCTTGGTAAGTAGTGATATTATTCGCCCGGAATGTGTGAAACCGACCGCATCTAACTGGGTCCTCCGTACTGTCACTGGAGAAAATGCACCGATACGAGGTGAAGTCGATATTACGTTGACTCTTGGCAGGCTTAACATCATAGATACGGTGTACGTCGCAGATATTGAAAATGAATTCATTTTGGGGATGGACTTAATAAGTGATTATGGGTTCTCATTTGATGGTGAACAGAGAATGATGAACTTCGGTGGAGAAGAGTTTGTCCTGACGACACCAGCCGAGAAAAATCTACCAGTGAAATTGCGAGTCGCGAGGACTGTGAGAATCTCTGGATTTTCCGAGAAAATCGTTCATGCACATTTAGAAAAGGATCCTGGGTGCTGCGTTGGAATAGTACAGCCATGTCAAGAATCCCCCGACAAAATATTACTCGCACGAGCCTTAGTAACAACAAATCGAGAAATTCCCGTACGAATAGCCAATGTGTTCCCCACCACAACAGTGGTTAGAGAAGGTGACAACATTGGAACCTGTGAACCTGTTGAATGGATAGCAAAGTGTGACTTGGGTGAAAACCAGGACAGAGGAAGAGGTTCAGAAAATGTTATGGAAATATTGGGAAAGTCCTTGGATCATTTGTCAGCAGATGAATATGCTGCTTTCAAGACATTTATTACTGCTGAGAGTGACATCTTCGAGTCAACCGGTACGGGTCGAACCAACTTGGCGAAGCACAGAATAGATACTGGCCTAGCGCATCCATTTCGACAGCCACCAAGAAGATTGCCTTTTGCGAAGCAACAAGAGGTAGAAAAGCTTATTGAGAAAATGCAGAAGGATGGAGTCATCGAAGAATCTGGTCAGCACCAGTTGTGTTGGTTTCCAAGAAGGATGGATCCACAAGATTTTGTGTGGATTATAGGAAACTCAATGACGTCATCAAGAAGGACAGCTACCCTTTACCCAGAATTGACGATACCCTAACAACCTTGGCAGGGTCTCGATGGTTCTCGACATTGGATCTGAAGAGTGGATACTGGCAAGTCGGCATACATGAAGAGGACAAGGAAAAGACAGCGTTCACCACTGGCAGTGGACTATACCAGTTCACTGTGATGCCTTTTGGATTATGTAATGCCCCAGCGACTTTCGAAAGGCTCATGGAATTGGTGTTGCGTGGGCTAAATTGGAAAACGTGCCTGGTGTATCTCGATGACGTGTTAGTGACCGGAAGGAACTTTGAGGAACATCTTCGTAATCTGCGAGAAGTTTTCCAACGGTTCAGGAGTGCCAACCTCAAACTGAACCTGAAAAAGTGCTAATTGTTCCAGAAAGAAGTGGAGTGGGTCACTAAGTATCGGCAAAAGGCATTGAAACTAATGAGGCTAAAATACTGAGGCTAAAATAAGCATGAGATGAGGACCTTTTTGGGATTATGTACCTATTACCGCCGGTTTGTGGAAGGATTTGCTGACATCGCAAGGCCACTCAAGCATTCAAGAAATTGAAAGCAGCCCTTTGTTCGAGTCCAATCTTGGGTTTTCCACAACAAAGAGGCCTGTTCATATTGGATACAGATGCCAGTAACAACGGAATTGGAGCTATACTTTTACAAGTACAGGATGGCCAAGAAAGAGTGATAGAATATTACAGCAAAGTGATGACCAAACCAGAAAGAAATTACTGTGTCACCAGGAAAGAATTACTGGCAATCATTAAGGCGGTGGACCACTTCCACAAGTACCTATATGGAAGAGAGTTCCTCATCAGGACAGATCATGCGGCTTTGAAGTGGTTACTTGAGATGAAGACCCCTGAAGGACAAGTAGCAAGATGGCTGGAAAAGTTGAGCCAGTATCATTTCAAGATTAAACATCGACCGGGACGTCTACACAGCAACGCTGATGCCTTGTCCAGAAGACCATGCCCAGATTCCTGCAAACATTGCGTGAGAGTTGAGCGCCGGGAAGGACTCGTCGAAGCCAGACAAATCAGACTCACGGCAGATAACAAATAGACATCAGCATTTGAAAATGTTGCTACTTCTCGATAGAAACGGCAACGCCAGTATAGAACTGATAACCCGAGAAACCAAATTTTCAAAATAATCCTACGTCCCGTTCTCCGTAAACGTAGAAGGTGCCATTGACCGTGACCCACCTTGTATAGTTGTTGATGTATCTATTTTATTTCTTTGTATGTTTATAATTGCATATATTATGCTCATTTTATATGATGTATGTGATGAATATAATGAAGACATGGATATTTTCAAAACATCAATGCCGGAGCAGATGAACCCGCCTAAAAGGATATCTCAGACAAAGGGCTTATTTTCAAGGCAAGGCCTGATTATTAGAACGGTATCGTCGTGTGACTATCTGCGAACTACCTTGTGCAGTGCCTTCAGGCGTGAAACCTTTCAAATCAAACATCTCTCCATGGGAAAGATGATACAGGAGGGGTCTTTCCTGGCACATCCATCCAAAGATTCAAGTAACAAAATTATACTTGAAACTTGTATTTCAACTTGAGAAAATCACTTCCATTCACTGTCAAGTGACATTGAAAAATGAAAAATAACTCGAAAATAACTTATTTCCATAAAATACTTCATAATAAATGGCATTTACTTAATGGGGGTCTATACAACTATCAAAATTCTAAAGACATTATTTTTCTGTTCAAAGTATGTGATATTTTGATATTTTTTCAAGGAGTGCATTATTCTTTGTTTTTTCTTGATTACAGATATCGATCACTGTCAGTTCGCTATAAAATCGAAAAAGAATCAAATAGGAAAGGTTTCAAACAAGGAGACAAGCCGAGTGCCGAGTTCCTAAAGCTAAGCAAGGTAAGCAACTCAAGTTACATGGCTGAATAAACATAAAATGGTCGAAACTTCATTCAAGATTTTTCTTATGACACAAAGTGACATCCTGCACATCTATAAAATTCAAAGTATTTCTTATCTTGTAGGAATTATTCGAAATATTATAAAATATTTTCATGTCTAACCTAGCATACAACTCTAATCATTCTACTGAAATAATGCAAATTGATATCTTGCAATTCTTTTCGAGGTTAGAGGAGTAGAGAGAACCACAGGGTGGGTTTTCGTTCTCAGGCGAATAAATTTGATGCACTGCTGCACGCATCAGTTTTTTCATCGGTTGGAAATTTAAACAGATATTATTACAAGTAACTCATTAGTTTTATGAATTGAATCACCTATAAGAAAGCCAATTAGAACAGAAAGAAAAACGTTTATTAATAATAAAATGGATCAAAACTCTAAATGTGATGTTTCAACGTAAATGCTCGAAATGCCCTCCAAGAACTACATCTACATCATTTCAGGATGTCTCTCGTGGCTTTCCTTAAAGTTGGTTTATCATTTTCAATCTCATTGTATTCCTGCCTGACTTCTCGTCCACCATTAACTCTATTGGAATTATTCCTGCAACTACCTGCGCAGCCCTAGCGGATACTGTGCGACATGCACTGATTACTCTGATAAGCATCATTCGTTGTACACTGGTGAAGAGTTTCAAGTGCTTTTTGATTTTCACATGCTCATGCCATATAGGGTCGCCGTACAGAAGAATAGACTGCACTACGTAGTATAGCATCACTCTCTTCAGATGTCCAAGGCCTTTTATATTGGGTGTTATTCTGTTCAGAGCAGATACTTTATCTTTAGCTTTCTGGCAGCAGGACTACAATTATATCCTTCACTCAAGGTATCCCCTAGATTCACCAAGCTCTTCTTGTGAGGTACCTAGACGCCATTGCATATAAATCTAACATCTTCTGTTTCCCATTGTCCTTTGAGAATAACTGCTTTTGACTTCTGAGGTACAAGTTCCAACTCGTTTATTTTTATCAATGCGCTGATATGGTGCAGAACTTTGTTCTCTTTCCAGGTTAGCTGTTCTTTATTATATCTGGCGGTAATGACTATTGCAAGATCTTCTGCGTAAGTCAATCAGGCTCAAACCTTCTGAAATGATTATATATTGAGGCAAGCCCGCTGTGACATCCAGGCGCACGTCTTTCACAACCTGTAGAGATGTAAAATGGTTCCCGACACAATCACTTTTTCCCTAAGTATTTCCTATGTTTTTCAAATTATCATTAAAATTCGTGATTTTCATAATAGCAGGAAACGAACAGATCTAAGGACGTCAATAGCCGTGCCATTCGGCTGCCACCCCCGCACAGAGATTAACCACCCTGACGTCTTTCATCAGGATCCGATATTGATGTATCAGGTTTCGATAGATATTTTGGTGAATTTAGACAATTCTGAGAATTCGGCTTCGTAATTTTCTCTCTACATATTTTTCTCTGTTATACAAAAACAACACGGAGAGTGGTGCCTGTTCCCTTAACCTCACTTCAGTACAATTTCATTTTTACACTTAGTTAAAACTGAGTTGAAAACCGTTCAAATTTAACCATATAACCGCATGATAAAAATCAGTTGTCGACAAAGAAGTAGGGCGAAGAAGTAGGACAGACATGCTCCGTTGCCAATTCTCTATTGTATTTTCTAGAATTCACAGATAGCTACAGAAGCTATGACCATAGCAGTAAATCCGCCCTTATGCACTGGTTGATAAATCGCTAGGTGTACAACTTTGACTCGAACCCTTCATCATCTACCAAGTGCACAGTGGATGACATAGTGTTAATTTGCACTTTATGGCAACATTAAAGTCGAAAAGTGAAACGCACTAGTGTGGAAATATTTTAAAACACACTATGCAGTATGTTATGATATTTTACCGACTACCAATATGTAATGTGAAACTTTACGACACTGGTATTAGTTTCGTAATGGGATACTTTACCGCACTAGTGCGGTGAAAAGCAAGCTCCAAAAACACCCACAACTGATAAAACCTATAAATAATATAATGCCAAATGTAGACGTCACTATATTCATGTATACAATGTTACATTCATCATCACGAAACGATCATTATCAACCTCTTTTAGGAATCTGTGTATATTTTCCTTTGAAAATATACTAAATTTTTTCGGCTTGTAGCCCTCACTTTTCCGTTTCAAAAGAGCCAGCAGCTGTGAATATTTACCTTTATCCACATTTTCCTTCATAGAAATGGTTGTTCTGAGCATGTGTCCATAGTGAGGACAAAATAAGCAAAATAAGCCAATAGAATTTTCACATCTCATATCGCAATATGAATTTTGACGATACTTTTATCGTAAATATCTATTACCTGGAAATTGTATTCTTGGATCATTACATATGGTACTTATATTTCACATTGATTTTGCATCCTTGTCTTTCGGAAAATGATTAAATCTTTGTTGGTTACCAAAATTGATAGCTGAAATATCAGAAGGTTGCCGAACTTGTGAAATTCAATTTTTCATTTCATTTCTCGTTCTTAACTGATGTATTTTGGGTTGCTTGGAAGCTTTCAACAATGAGCGAAACTTTGAATAACTTCCGAAGTCGAGTAGGCGTATTTCGTGACATTTCGAAGTCTGACAATGGACAGTACTCGCACTCGCCGCTACGCGGATCGCGCTAAATATCTACTCGTGCGAATTGTGTCACTTTACACACTAGTTATGTAATATACTATTTCAGGTGGAGAGGCGCAAGCTGTTCGCGCTGCAACATGAGCTGAGGGAAGAGGAGCGCAGGATGAAACAACGGGAGATGTGGCGACAGCACGAGATGAACTGCATGATGATGGGAACAGATCCGAGATTCACGGCTCCATTTGATCCCAGCCGGGGTTTTCATTGTGTTTGGAATCCTCAGATTGGTGGGTTAACCAACTAGAATTATCTTTGGTATAAGTACATAATTGCCTTAAGTCGAGTGAGGGTGGAAGGAACCTCAAAATCTCCACAAAATTCATACGTATAATTAAGCACAAAACGGGGTGGAAATTTCATGGTGGGAAACATTTTTTGGAAGCCCAGCGAAGCCGGTAGCCCAGTGTCATTACAATGTTCAATATATTCTACTGACGCTGGGCTACGGTTAGAGATCGTGATGTCCTCTAATTCCAAAAATTGTTTCTCTCCATGAACTTCATTCAGTCAAGCCGGTAGCCCACCGTCATTAATAATGTTTATTATATTTTACTGATGCTGTGCAACGGTTAGAGATCATGATGTCCTCTAATTCCAAAAATTATTTTCCTCCATGAACTATATTCAGACTGGAGATGGATTTTTATTAATCAGAAACATGTCCCTCCTTTTAACCTCATTCCGAGCTTATTTATATAAATATATATTATATATTAATATATAATTATATATTTATATAAATTTGGTGTGGATGATTTTGAGCTTTCTTCTACCCTACCACTAGTATTAAATTCCTGTTGTTCATAATAAGAAGTGAAATGAAACGAATTCACAAATATTGTGAAAATTACAATAATTTGCAACCCTAGAGGTGACAAACTATGTGAATTGAATGCTGAATTGCTCTGTGTGACGTCGCAGTTCAACCGCCAAGTCACAGAGATGGTGGATATTGTTGTTTAATTCTTAGTTGAGTTTTAAGTTCAAGTTGTCAAGTTTTTCCGAGTTACTCTGTGTGTTATCTCAAAGGATCTGTAACGGAATAAATCAAAAATCAAAAAAAACCGATGAAAATGAACTATATTCATTCAGAATATGAAATTGCAAAAAACAATGAATAATGACAATTGTTCGTCTGCCAGAACATTCAGAGATATGTCATCTCAAAAATGATGATACAGGGACTTCCGCAACATTTAAATGTAACGGAACCTTCAACTAACCGTTGTAAGGTCACGTTAGAAGAAGTTGATTTCAATCAAAAAAACCCCGATGAAAATGAACTATATTCATTCAGAATATGAAATTGCAAAAAACAATGAATAATGACAATTGTTCGTCTGCCAGAACCTTCGATCATTGAACAAACTAGATAAGTAATCCACAGCCCTGGCAATACAGTTTGTTTGGAAGCAACATCTATAGTATCTATCTTTGTCTAAACAAGGATAGCAGGAGCTGATTCTCCCAGCACCAGTGCCGTGTTGTCAGAGGGGTCGAATTTATTATTAATTCATGATGAAACCAAATTGAAAATCCGTAACAATTTCAGTAGTACTTTTCAGCATTTCTTGGTGGGACCTATGGGTATAATCAATATAATCTAATCAATTCAATTTGAATTCATTTTTATCCATTCCATTTGGGAAAATGCTTCAAAATCTCGAATGATACGACAATGGTAAATCACCTATGAAATGACGTGTTTTGATCGCCGGTTCAAATTGTCTTTAACACACCTCACAACGTCTCACCATTATATCAAATCACCAAAACAGAAAATAAACTGAGTTTCTGATGAATTCTGAGTACACAAAACTGAACACAAGTTGAATAATATCGATAAATCAAAACGTAAATAGTGACAGATACCAAACAAAGCAATAATCGCCGTCGACTGTCAATATCAAATTGCGGTGTTGCAACGTTGAGCAAAAAGTATTCACGATATACCCATGCTGGTCCTCGAGCCCCCAAGAAAGTAAAATTGCTAAGTCTCAGAATAATGTAGCAATCTTCTATTAATCAGAACTGATTCATAATCGTCATGACCCAAATTTATTATTATATTTGTGCATTGAACTACATGAATTCATAAAGGACTTTAAATATTTTGGACTGTTTATCACTATTTGATGATGGGATATGACAACACTGGCGACGATTGGGTACTAATATTATGATAATTCTGGGAATTCATTTTAGCTTCAGAATATTTGTTTTGTGATCCTTCTAGTGGGTTTGTTGTTCGGAGGCCAGAACATTCAGAGATATGTCATCTCAAAAATGATGATACAGGGTCTTCCGCAACATCCTCCCACCTTGAGTCACTGTGTAACAAGAGTGACTCAACCATAATCACTCATGGAGAAAATCTTGTAGGAGGTTGAAGCTTTCTTCCAAATCTAGAAGTTCTCTCTTCAGTTCTCTCTTCCAACTCTTCCTCCTGTGGTCTATCGTCGATCAATTCTTCTTCCTCTTGTTCAATCTTCATCTTCACTCGTTCGTTCGCAAGGATCAAAAACTTTTCCTGACTTGAGACTAATATATTTGAACTTCATCTGACTTTCTAATGGATAAAGTCTTTGAATTGGTCTGATCAATATTCCTGATAATGTTTTAACTTGCACCACACGGATTCTTCCATCTTTACCAGGGAAAACCTCCACTACTTTACCCAAAGGCCAGTCAAGTCGTTTCTTGTTCTCGTTCTCGATCAGAAATACATCTCCTATTTTAATTTCGTGACTCATATGAGTTTTCTTTGGTTTCATCAAAAGCATGCTCAAATATTCGATTCGGAATCTTCTTCTCAACTGTTCTCTCAGGTTCTGCCTATATTTGTAGTGTCTTTTCAAAGAATTTGCATCGATTATATCAATATCCGCAGTACCAACATCTTTAACTTCTTGAAGGAACATTGCAGGGGTCAAAGGAATCAAATCATTATTATCTTCAGATACATAGGTGAGAGGTCGTGAATTCATGATGGATTCACAATCACAAATCAATGACGAAAGTTCTTCATAATTCAAAGACGTTTTTCCTAGTGTTTTCCTCAGCAATTGTTTCAAAATTCGTATTAGCCGCTCCCACCAACCGCCCCACCAAGCTCCCGTTGGTGGATTGAACCTCCAGTCTATACGATGGATGGTACTATATATTTTTATGCTTTCCCAGTCCACTTTGTTCATGATATTGTCAGCACCGATGAAATTAGTTCCATTATCGCTATAAACTATGGCAGGTCGACCTCTTCTAGCCACGAATCTCCGTAGAGCTTGAATAAATCCATCTGTAGAAAAACTACTAACCAATTCCAAATGAACAGCTCGAAAACCTGCGCAAGTGAACAGACACACCCAAACTTTTTCACTGTTCTTAAGAAATAATGGTCCAGCATAATCGATACCGGTAATTTCAAAAATACGAGCATCTCGTACACGTGAATGTGGAAGACCTACAGATATATCTTCTAATTTTTTAGAATCGTATCTTCGACATATCACACATCTAGAAATAACAGATCTTACAGATTTTCTACCATGCAGTATCCAATACCGTTCTCTCAATATACACAGAAATCCTTGGAGTCCCACTGACAGTTGTCAACATGAGTGTCATGAATCAGTCTTTCAACTACAGGATGTCTGGAAGGTAATGATATTGGGTATACAAAATCTTTCTTATCTTCTCTTTGGGTCAATTTAGCCTGTAACCGTAATATTCCGTCCTCATCCTCGAAAGGACATAAAGAAGAAAGCCGTTTGTCTTTAACATCATCAAAACTTTCTTTCTGCATGATTCTCAATAACCTATTTTCAGCTGCTTCAAATTCTGATGAAGACAAGCTACCAATTTTTTTTTCATTGGACCGACGACAGTTATTTATGAATCGTCCAATCCAGCCAAAAAGCTTGACAATGTCTTTATATTTAGAAAAATATCTAAAAAAATAACTGTAATCCGGATGATTAGACATTAAAGAGGACACTGATTCTTTTCTTCTTTCCTTCATAACATCTTCTTCAGATATCTCATATTGTTGTGAGGGAAAATCTTCATGCTTGAGTAGCCACGCAGGTCCTTCCCACCACCGAGAAGAAAGTAACTGTTTCGGCGAACATCCTCTTGAAGGCAAATCAGCAGGATTCTTGTTTCCAGGAACATGATACCAGTTTTGTTTTTCTGTTAATTTTCTGATTTCACAAATTCTGTTCCATACGAACGGTTTCCATAAATCATCCCTTTTGATCCAACCTAGTACCGTTGTAGAATCAGTCCAACAATATATCTTCACATCAGTTTTCTCAATATTTTTGAGAACAGACGATAATAGTCTAGATCCTATCGTTGCTGCAAGTAGCTCCATTTTAGGGATTGTCAACCTTTTCAGAGGAGAAATTCTATTCTTGCCCTGAATGAGTTGTATTTTCACACCTTTGGACGATTCAACTCCTTATCAATCAATCAATTCAATGAAATTGATTCCTTTTTCTAAACAATTATTCAAAGATGGTTGATTTCTTTCTTTTGCAGAAGCATCGAATACTGGCCTTAATTTTGTTGTAATGCTGTTCAATTTGATGACATGTCTATGAGGCAAATAATGACCATCCTTATGAATGTCACCTCCAGGCACTTCTTCGATAACCCCTTCAGCTAACCATTCTTCGAATACTCCATTATATAATTGATAATAACCATCTTTTTCCAGAGTTTTTGAGAGATTATCTAGTCTTTTTTTAGCGATATGAAAGTTACTTGGTCCAAGTTAAATTGACCTCATACCTGCCTTCTTCGTTGATGGTAATGGAATCACGAAATTTTCCCAAAATATCTTGCTCATGTTCTCCTTTAGACCTCTTCTCAGTAGGATCCTCAATACCTAATGTATCCAAATTCCATAATTCGGCAACAGAATCATTCCAACAAAATAAAGAAGTCACGGTCATAGATGATGATCTATGGACTTGAACATCTACTGCTTTTCCCATTAAAATCCACCCAAGATGAGTTTCCATTGCCACCAAACCGCATTTCAAAATATGTTTTCGCCCAGTGAATAATTTGCCAGCAACATCAGCTCCTATTAAAACCTCAATTGGCCCCTCTCTTGTATCACTAATATCAATACCCAAATTATCGAGTTCAACCTTCCAAGATCCATCTCGCACAGGAGTGATATTGTTGCATATCACATTCTGGTCCAAAACATCGAAATGACACATGTATTTGTCATTCAAATTTTTCAAATTTATTTTATAACAATTATGATTGATAGTGTCGGTGTTGGTGCCTCCAAATAAATCATGCTTCATTTGTTCTTTCCTGGTTTTATGATTTATCAAACCTGCAGCTGTTGGGACCATGTGCTCCTTGGAGAATTTCTTAGACTTATCTGTTGTATCGAAACCTGTTACAGCCAATGAAATTCTCTCTTCGTTTTCAATCTCTTTCTTTAAAGATCCCATTAGATTGTCTAGACGACTTTTGAGAATAGATTCCGAATCATAAAAGTTACTTCTCTGCCATGCACGCAAAACGTCTTCAGGAAGACATAATTCCACTAAAGGATAAAGCATTGCTGCACATTTGTCTGATGTCACACCCAGTGTTTCTAATGCTCTCAGTTGAGACTCCATCCGGTCATATAAATCACTCAGCTGAACCTTATTGTTGAGATTATTCAATATTAGTTTCAGTAATTCACGAATATAATATTCGACTAGCAAATCTTCTCGTCAAAAACGAGATTTCAGACTTTCTATGACCTTCGGGTAATTATCGCAACTAGGAGGGTAACTCTCAACCAACTGACGGGCCCTTGATTTTGGAATAGTAGCCTGGATGAGATACTGAAACTTGTCCTCATCATCTAACGATTCATCTTCATGAATCCTTCGAAATTGACTCCAAAATAGAACCCAATCTTTTATTTCACCGCCAAATTTCTTCACTTCAATTTTAGGAAGTTTAAATTGACGTTTTTGTTGATTAGAACTCAAGTCAGAATGATTATTATTCAGGCTGCGATCCACTTTTTAAGCTTAGAATACCTTGCGAGTAATTCATCGGCTTCGAGAACTTCTGCATTTATATCCTCAGTCGAAGACTCAGAATCAAGCATTAGGTCAAGGAGTTGCTTACTGACATCATTGATAGTGTCCATCTTCTGATCAAGAACCTTGAGGTGACCTTGGATGTCCAACATATCTGGCTCTGCAATCTTCAGCTCATCTTGCACCTTCTCATAGATTCTCAGGAAAGCGTTTCGTTGAATATCTAATGATCTCTTCAATTTCTCCATCATTCAAGGAATATATAAGCTGTCCTGTCACGGTCGCCAAAATGTAACGGAACCTTCAACTAACCGTTGTAAGGTCACGTTAGAAGAAGTTGAATTCAATCAAAAAAAACCCGATGAAAATGAACTATATTCATTCAGAATATGAAATTGCAAAAAACAATGAATAATGACAATTGTTCGTCTGCCAGAACATTCAGAGATATGTCATCTCAAAAATGATGATACAGGGTCTTCCGCAACAGGATCAGTTATGTGTTCGTATGTTTCAGTTCCCTGATGACTGAATACACTGAATCAAAACGTCAGATTTTTAATAATATAGTTGAACCCAAAAAGATGACTCGAAATTACAATTTGTACTTTTTATTCGTGTATCTTAAAAGGTCAATGGCAGAACTACCCATCTCAGACTCCCCCTATGTCGAATTTGAGTCTCCCGTCGCACCAAATACCGAAAAGTATGCCCAACTATTCGTATACCTCACCTCTACCCATGAACACTAACGTGGGGTTGGGGATGCCTCAGATGACACATGGTTCCATGGCGGGTGGTCTACAGATACCTTCTTCGACCGTATTGCCACAAGTAAGCCAACGAGTGTTTGTGGAAATGTTTATATTTGGTGTAATCATCTCTGTGTAGTTATGAATTTCGAAATATCTTGATTTCGCCAAGTTTGATGATTGGTAGCTCACTCTGATCTCGAACAAAATTTGCGGGCAACAACAAAGTATGCATTATTTTGTATCAAACAGATCGTCATACTGTTAATGTCGGTCAGGTTACTGAGATTTATTTTCCTGTAAAACCACAAATAACGTTCGTCGTATTACGAATTTTCGCGTGAGTATTTGTTCCCTATGGTAAGTCGTTCAGATAGCTTTTTGAATTATTATGAGTCATTTGAAGTACTAATGTTGGTTACTAGAATAAATATTGATTATGGTGTATATGTTACCGTGAAAGACCGAAAGTAGTGAATGTCAACATTCGCCGGTGGATGTCGACGAATGTGAAATGCCTTGGTGAAAGTCCGAATATTTCTTAATTCTATTAAACATTCGGACTTTCACCGGTATATGTCGACAAACACAAATGAGGTCCGGTGAATCTCGGCACAGTTTAATAAATAAACAGTTGGACGACTCCCTGTCGGACGTTTGAGATTCTCAGCTCAAAAGCGTACCTCCTGCACGTGTCTTTATGGCGAATTCGCTGTAGATACGGGGGTACAGAAAAGTTATTTACCTAACAAGTGCGGAAAGTAGTACTTTTCCGCACGCGACGGCAGTTGCACGAACGACGCGGGGCGGATTTTGGGCAAGCCGTCAAGGGCGGAAAATACATTTTCCGCATAAGTTAGGTACAATGATTTTCCTACGAGTGTTTTTGTCCATCCTATGTATGAAAAAAAGGTTTTTATCAAACGAGCTTTCATAATAATGATACAAAATGACACATAAGACAGAATAGTTACATAGATCATTTAGTTAGTCCTAAATATCCTCATTTGCAACAATATAAAAATCGTGCAGAAAAGTAACTTTTCAGCACTAGTGCGGAAAAGTAACTTTTCCGCACGAGTTTTATATTGTTAAAATCATGCGGAAAAGTTACTTTTCCACACGCTCGTAGGAAAAAGCATTTTGCATATTTTTTACCCGGTCAGTCTGTAATTTTTTTAATCAAATAGGAATCGAATTAGTTGTCAATCGCCGACCAAAAATAAATTTCAGCTGTTTGGTAACATTTCATCAATATTATCTCTCGTAAATCTTTCTGCCAGTTTCACTTTAATTTTTCGAAAATTATTTGGGAAAATGTGATCATCAATTTCGATGCACGTCTATACTGTTTTCGTCTGTCAAAATGATACATTTGTTCAAGAAATATTCTATTCGTTTCTCAATTGTTAAATTTGAAATCACTGAAAAAGAAAGAAACTTGAAAGAAACCATCACAAAAACTCACTTGTTGGCTCAAGCAAGAACAATGTCTGTATTGCATCATGAGTAAGATTGAGCTTGTCGGCAGTCTTCAAGTTTTTATCAGAGAAATGATTGCTACATATTCTGATCTTGTCGTAGCATTGGTCAGGAGTGGTATTCGCAAATTTATGACTCCCAGTGAATTCTGATTGCTCCTCCCAAATCTGGCATCTTTGAAGATGATTTTCTTGTCCTACCATAGTTTCATAGTTTCAAATTCAGAAAAAATTAGTTTGTTTTTATTTCAGAAAAAAAATCTTACATACACCATGAGTGCATCCTGAATGTCGACAATCGCCGGTATAAGTTAGAAACAATGAAATTTCAACAATATTTCGGACATACGTCAAGCAACGTTGAGAATGTTGACATTCACCGGTGTATCTCGACATTCACCAGATTTCGGTCTTTCACGGTAACATATACATTTCAACGAATTCTACCCCTCAGTTCAATTTCAGGGATGAGCTTGACAAACTAGTTTTATACATAAATATCTTTGATATATTGAATATACTTCGTGGATTCCAATAATGGAATGACATTATTTTTGATGATGTTATGGATATTCGATAACTGCTCGAACACGTCGATATTAACTTTGCAGGGTAATTGATGAAATTGGTAGGGCGATCGCTAAAACATAGCAACTTTGAGGTCAGGTTTTTTAAAAATGAGAAACCCTATCTGAATCATTTTTTCATTCTACCCAATCACCTCCTGACCATAATTATGAGTGTGTTGAATTTTAAATTAGCCGACCCTTCAAAGTTTCATTAAATCCATTCAAGACATGTTGTTTAAGAAATTGCTTGCTTTATACTGTTTCCGACCTGTATATTTAATGTTGAACGAAGATGTGTGTACCAGGCGTTGAAGGTATCTTAATTTTTACAGATTTTTAGGATATTTTCTCCTCGTTTCTGAAAATAAAAATGAAAAAATATGATCATTATTTCAATATATTTGTAGCATTGATATAGATTGATATTGAAATTAAGATTGAAATAATTATTATAATTTAAATTTTTATTTTCAGAAACGAGAAGAGGAAATCCCAAAAATCTGTTGAAATGATTAACCTACAGACAGTGTTAGTTGAAAGTATTGTTGGAAGTATTTGCAGATGATGATACACTTATATTGCAAATCGAGTAGATTGCCCAGCTCAAAATACATATACTTTTCAAATTTTGGAATGAGAATGATATCTCATAACAATCCCAATGCCAACCTATATTGGTGAAATGGAATTACATCGAAAACGCTGAAGTTTTGTGTCATTTTATATTTGAATTTTCTAATTGTAATTTTGCCTATAAATTACATTTTCGTTCGTTCGTTTCGGGATGTGCGATATCTGTTGTTGGCACCACTTCTGAAGATACTGTGAGCAATTCAAACGAAATAGCGTAAGACTGGTTGTGTGTCAATAAATCGAAATTGAAAAGTACTAAATTTATTATTATGCTCATTATTCATTTTGTATTGATAACGATAGCAATAACAATATCTTGGGTAGATATTTTGTTCTTCCCTAAGTTTCCAAATGAATCAAATCTGCATCCTTTTAAGCTACCGTTTTTTTTTTTTTCGAATGGCATCATAGATGGCTGCGACTCTTCCGCCAACAGCGATGCCCCTAGTGCAGTATCACGAACCCATCAAAGAAGAAGATCCTTCTCAAGTGAAATTCATGGGGCCTATCCCTCCTCCCGTGAAGCTTCCCCCCAAATGGAAATGTGCCAAAGACAAATACGGAAGGCCATACTATTACCATATCAGATTGAGGAAAAGCCAGTGGGAACCGCCACCGTTGGTAGATCCTATTATCGATGAATGTGAGTAACACAATAGTTCCTGATATTCATATTGTTATCTATAATAAAACGATTAGAAGCATTATTTCGACCTAACGAAACGCTTCAGCTCAAAATGACAATTTCTTTTGTTTACCACTGATAATTTTTCGTAAGAATGGAAAAGGAGCAGGATTTAATCTCTACATTAGTTTCGCTGAATCGTTTGTACACATTAAAAAATTGTGTAATATAGAATAAGGATGAAACGCGGACCTCCAAAATCAAAATACAAAACAATATTATTGTGAAACTAAAAATCCCTCTCAGAAATCTGAATCGACTCCATGAAACATTTTTTCCAAATCGAAATATTTGGTTACCTTTGCAAACAAATCTGAGAACCGGGGCTTTAGCAACAAAAAAAAAACTCCCATATTCTACTTGATTAGTGTCGCTTTACCGTTTAGATACCAACGGGAATGCAGCGCAGGTAGGTAGATAAATATTAGAGACAATAAATCGAAAAGTAACGTAGGAAAGTATGATTATGAATAATACACAATTGAGAGAAAGTGTTAAAAGTCGAGGTTGGAAAGTGATCAGAGAGCTTAGGTGTAACTAATTTCCTTCTTCCCTCACATGTATTGAAATTATTTCGAATGTGGGAATACAAATAAACTTTTTGAGGGAGAATATTATCATTTTTTCTGTCTGAAAGTTTTTCGAGGAGGTGGTACATTATTCATTTTTCAAATTTTTGTGGGATATTCTCTCCTAGTTTCTGAAAAAAAAATCAAGAAGTTATAAAATTATTTTAATTTATTTGTGGTAAGGACAGATTTTGTGATCTGCCCCAAAATGTCACTGCGCTTGAAATTAAACCTTTAGATACCTAAAAGAAAAATTCTCCATTTGTCAATGATACCTTGTTCTTTGAAAATTTGAAAATATAATTAGATTTAATAAAAATAGAACTTCTACTTATCTCGGTAGACGTTTCGAGAACGAATCTGCTCCCGTTCTCAACACAATTGAAACACTTTTCTTTGCAAGATTTTTTCGCTGTTGGGGCAGATCACAAAATCTGTCCTTGCTACAAATATATTGAAATGATTTTATAT